>OZ010790.1:391138760-392338760 GCA_963932465.1 Maratus speciosus | reverse complement strand
CCTTTGGACCCTTTGGGTCCATTCAATTCGTGGGGTACAGAGGAGGGAAGCGGCATTTCCCCAGCATGTTTTTTCTTTGTACAATCTTTGTGTCACATTTCAGCAGAAACAATATTTACCGAAGTGTCTGTTCTTGTCGCTGGAGAAGGGGACCGTAGTTGATTTTCGCCGCAAGAAGAATACCTCCATGGTTTAATTTTTTTTTTTTTTCAATGAATCAAGTGAATGACTCGCTACCTCTTGTTTATGCTTTACGCTATGTATGTTTTTAACTCTATTTCTGAAATGGTTTTTCAACTGTGCAAATCATTGAAATTTTGTTAGTTTTGAATATTTTATATAAAATTATGTTGAACAGAAGGGATTTCAGGTAGAAAAAAATTGTATTTAGGCAGATAAGTTTTCTCTTGCACATCTCAAATCAAAATTAAGCCTTATGTGGCTCCATCTTATTGGAGACTGGTAAGATCGATGGGTTCGCCCTGGATTCACTGTGTTTTATTATATAGAGATATCCCTTTATCCTACAAACTTCTTACAACATAATCTTCTTTAAAAAATAATTTTGTCTACAGTTAATTTAATGTGCTTTGAGGAAACAGAAAGTAAAGTGACAGCCACTTAAGGTTTAAAATCCATTTATTTCAAAAATGTGCAAGCTTGTGCAAAAAATCCTTTTCATGATATTAAAGTATAGGTTTTCAGGTGTAATAATAACAAATGTCTGAAATTTCAAAAAAAAAAAATGTTAAACAATTTAAGTTATGCAATTTTGAATTTTTTGAAACTGTTAATTCTGTGTATGTGGTTCATAATGAAAAACAATACGTAAAGTTTTAAAAAATGTAGTCAGTATTGATCTAAAATATGTTTTAGAAAATCAATTGTGATATATTAAACTGATTATTAATATAATTTACATAGATTCCATCTCTGAGCAGATTTAAAAATCATCCAAAGCATGAAAATATATATTATTTTTTTGTCATCCTCTCTGTTTCCATTGTAAATAGCTTTCTCTTAATTTTCTTTTATTATTTTTTACGCTTCTTTCTATTTTGTATTTTCTTTTCTTTTCTATTCTAGATTTTTAAGTTGTTCTTTGGTCAGTAGTATATAGTATATATTATAAATTGGGATGTTTTGAACCAGGCAGCTACTAATGAGAATCCTACAGGATTGTTTTAAGATATTAAAGTAACTTAAGCATAAGTTGCCGACAAACGGATGGCCTAACAGATGGGTTTCAGCTGTCCGTAGGAAAACACTTCAATAGGCTTAAAGCTAAGAGCTATGATTTGGATTTCCATTCCTTCTAATTAGCAAATTAATTGTTTAATAATTATTAATTTTATGCAGTGTTAAAATTTTAATATTAAATACAGTTATTAATAATTTTAATAACGTAAGTATCAGTAGTACTTAATATAGTTTTAAATAATTATTACAAAATATTAATGTATAACTTTTTGTATACTACTAATGAAAATGAATGCAGATTTTATAATTACTGTAATTACTAACTAATAATTATAGCTTAAAAACATAGATTATGTTAGTAATAAGAGGTTTAATTGTTTTGGAAACCTAAAATTATTGGTAGCTATTCCATATTTTAAAAAGGGAAAAGAAATCATAAAAATTCGATTTATACCAAAAAAAAATCTGATTTTTTTTTTTCTTTATCATGATTTTTTTTTACACTCTATGAAAGATAGAGATCTATTTTTATGAAACCAATAATTTATATAGATTTGCAGTCAATTGCTGCGTGTCATGTTTGTTCGAATCTGCAATTACAAGCTAAGTGATATATGTTCACAGATATTAATACAGTGAAATACGTTTAACACGAAACTGAAGGGAACAAAAAAAAATTTTGTGTTAAAAGAATTTCGCGTTAAAAGATTCGTAAAAAAAGAACAAAATCACAAATATATTCGAAGTCGTGAAATTTTATGTTGATTTCCTGTTAAACTACTAGTAAATTGCATCCATTAGGATATAAAACAAGTAAAATATATATATATATATATATATATTTGAGGCGGGGGAATCAGATATCTTTTTTATGATGTCTCTTTTTCACCATTTCAAAGATCTAGCTTGTTTGAACCAAATAAGCAAAGCTGTCTCTAAATATTCGTGCTTAGCAGTTCTCATGCATTTTCTCTCTGGCTTAAACATACTGCGCGAAGACATTGACATAATGGGATGGATCCCTGTTTTTTATTATTGTTGATAAAGTAGAAATGCCAAACTCTTTCCTAATTTCTGTTTTCGTCCTTCTTTTTCATCAACTGCATTAAGCAGCTTCATCTTCATTTGAAGCGAAATAGCAGTTGTTTGTGCCAGATTTCTCAGCCATTCTGCTCATAAAACATAAGCTAATTTACAAAAAACACAAAATTCACTATTTTTCACCCAAAATTCAGTATTTTTAACATAAAATTCAACAATTTCAACTCAAACTAACTAGATCGAAAGCGAATTTTTTTCGTGTTAAACGATTTTTGTTTCGTGTTAAAAGAGAAAAAAATACATTAAATTGCATAGTATACTGTCCGGACTGCTATATCATTTCGTGTTAACCGATTTTTCGTGTTAAGCGTTTTCATGTTAAACATATTTCACTGTAGATATTTTTCATATATTAAAGATTACTTTTAGTTATTGTTTGTCTTTTAAGTTTTTAATAAATGAATAATAATTAAATTAACTTTTATCAACATTTTTTTAACCATAGGATTACAGTTCATTTTACCTTAACTTGGCAGTGCTGAATTGCAGCCGTTGCCGTAGAAACCAAGGGTTGCTCATAGATCAAAGAATTACTAATAAACAAGAAAAAGCGCTGTTTTTGCAGAAAAGTATAATACGCGTACAAAAATCTGTATGTTTTGAAGTTCCTATGAAATTAATTTTATTACATAATCATTTATTAAAAAAATGAATGGCATTATTATTCTTTTCTTATTTTGATATTTTTTAGATTGGTTTCAGCACTGTTTTATATTATTTTAGCTGACAATCCCGATGTTTCCTGGCCAACAAAATGTGAAAAATTTAAAACATGTTGTACGAATTGCGAAAAAACTTTATTGAAAAAATTTCAAAATTTTCTGCTTTAAGATAAAAATTTGAAATCAAATTCCATGCATGAATGTAAAAAAATCACACCCGAATGCAAAAATCGCATTGAAAATTGTCTAAAAATTTTAAAATTGCGGAGGGCAAAATTTCCCATATTTAAGCTTCAAGTTTGAAATAGAATACTTCTTACAAATGTCAAAAAATCTCCACAAAAAGCAAAAAATTCTAAAAATCTCATTAAAATGTTGAGAAAATTAAAAAAAATCGTTGTATGAATTCCAAATGAATTTTACTGAAAACAAGACAGCATTATCTATATTGGGTTAAACGATTAAAACCAAATCATCCAGAAATCTATTTAAAACAGAAAATTTGTTATTTATACCAAATCACTGACAGAAATTTGGAAAAGATTAGGTCTCACGCCCTCAGACTGAGCCTGTCTCATCTTTAATGCACATATAATTATAGATATTAGGGTGTAAAAAAGTCCTGAATTTTTATAAATCAAAAGGATCTGATTTTTCTTATTAATATCAGATTTTTTTTTTTTAATCAATTTTTTTATGATTCTCCCTCCTTTCCCTGCTTTAAAATACAAAATTACTACCGAGAATTTTATGTTTCCAAAACAATTACATCTCTAATTGCTAAAATAATCTATGTTTGTATGCTTTAAATAATAAAATTAGAAATATTAGTTAGAAATTACAAAAAATTATATAAACTGCAAATCAGTAATTTCATTAGTGGTAATATATAATGACATTATGTACATAAAAATTTATAATAATTATGGAAAACTATATTAACTGCTACTGTAACGAATATCTTATATTTAAAGATTATCAATAGGTGGCAGCACTAGCCCGCAGTCCCTAATTACCTGTCATTAGCTGTGGTTATTATTTCCTCGCGGTGTTTGTCATGAGACCCGATTCGAAGAGGTTGTGATATGTACGTGTATTGCATTATTTTTTCCCCCGCGGAATTGTTCATGAGACGCAGAAAGGAGGTGTTGGTGAAGATGTATGCGTGTCAAAGTTTCCCTCACGGATTTCTTCTATCATTCCTACTTTTGTAAATATATACATCCTGTTAATAGAAATGTGACGTGTAGTACAGAAGTTTCATTAAACATTCTTTTATACTAAATTCTCAGAGTGGAGTGTTCTTTTGAAGTAATGCATCCATTATTAAATTGTGGTGTGTACTTTTGGAAAGTAAGCTGATATATACAGATATTTACATTTATTAAAATAATTAAAAACTGCATTTAATATTAAATTGTTAACTCTGCTTAAAATTAAGGGACTGCTTCACTCACGCAAAAACACCCGCTTGCTAATGTTAATCCCATGGAAGAATTTTTTTTAAATATCTCGTTTGCATTTCAGTATTTAAAATTTTTTTTTTCTTTTGGATTGGATAGCTGAGGTTGATCTCTACAAAGAAAATTTTTTACTGTTTCGATTTTCTTTGCAGGTTTTTTGGGGGGGGGGGTCTTTGATTTACAGAACTGGTCTCGAAGGTGAAATTATTCTAGTAAAAAAAGCCTCTAAACAAAATCAAAAAAGTAAAAAGGGATCTTTGTGGAGATCGACCTCGGCTATCAAATGCGGAAGAAAAAAAAAATAAAATATTGAAATATGAATGAGATATTTTTTTTTAATTTCTTCCATAGGATTAAGATTAGCGAGCAGGTATTTTCATGAGTGAAGTAGTCTCTTAATAATTATTAAATAATTGACTCTCTAATTAGGAACATAATATACAGTTTTATGCTTCAATTGCTAAAATGATAATTAATAATTTGGTACTCATTACTGAAAGAAAAAATGGCAGGATGCTAGTTCCAATATGTGTTTAGTAATGATATAAGGGAAAAAATCAGCCGATGTCATTCTTTCATTTTTGCTCCAATTTGCTATAAATTTATTATTTCAAAAGTAGAAGGATAAAAAAAAAATACTGGCTATTTATTCTTTTACTTACAGGACTTCATTTTCTATGTGGAATGTGGATGGAGATAATGTTTTATCAGACATTTTATAATTCAAATAAGATTGATTTAAATAATGTAACATAACAAATTTAACAAATACTTAATTAATAAATGAACAAATAATTACATTAATTAACAGTGAAAAAAATAAAATGTATGAACACGTCAAAAAGACAAGTAAAAGCGAAAGCAAGCAGGTAGTATTATTAAAACTACTCATAAAAGGCATGCCAGATATTTAGCCTAGAAGATTTGTTTCTCACCAAAGGAGAGTTTTTTATGACAAGATTTTTACTTTATATGTTCATTTTAAATACAATGTTTTTTAAATTAAATACTCTTAACAGAGGAATTACTTTAAATGCTTCAAAAACCGAATTTTGTAATTTATAAACATAACCATATAAATTTCTATGCATTTTGACCATTTAAGATTAAAAAATAACGGAGAATTTTTTTTCAATGCAGAATGTTACTGTTTCTACCTTTCACAAGTGATGCCAAGTTGAGGTTAAATAGAATATAGTTGATGTCTTCCCTTGATTATTTTTAACATGAGCTTAGCTTTAGTTCAGTGTATTTGGTTTAATTTCGTAACTGTGGATGTTTAAAATTCAGCTTAAACACTTCTAAAATGCAATTTATGCGCTCAGATTTTTATTAAGGGACCACTTGACTGAAATACCCTAATCGCAAATCCCATACTAACCTACGATGAATTGTGATTACTCATTACCTAAAATAATTATTAAAGTGCAGCTATTAAAAAACAGTTTGAGAGAAAATTCAGCATTGAAATTTAGTTGTAGTATTTATTTTTCTACATTTTATTTTTATAAAGTATCTTCTTTTGAATCCATTATTCTCTTAAAGGCTACAACTTTCACCTGAAGTATTAGTTCTCTTAATTTTATAAACACAAGCTAATGCGCTTCAATTATGAATACTTTATTTAGCCTAGTATAGTATAAATCTAATTTCAATATTTTGATTCTATCAAAAAATTTTGTCTTAGTTTGGATGGGCAACTTCTGTACCCATGATTGAAATAAATGTAAAAGATTTTTTTTTTTTTCATTTTTAATCAAAAATAAATTTTTAATTCAATAAATTTTATCTGTTTATTTAGAAAATTGCTTGAATTTGGAAAAGATTCTCCTGCATTGAAAGGGGAAATTCCAGTAGCTTTTTTGCAAATATGTGCTTGCTGTAATTGGATGCTTTGTTACCCCTAATGATGTAAGTATGATAATTCTGATATATTCAATCATTGTAGTTTCCAACAAATTTTCGTTTGAATTATTATTATGTAAAAGATCTTATTCATTGATTAATTTTTCCACTTAGTAATTTTTTTTTTTTTTTTTTTTTTTTTTTTGTTTAAAGCCAATGTAAAGCTATGGTAAACCTGTGAAAATCGAGCCTGTCCATAGAATCCTGTCTTAAAACAAAAAATTTCTATGGTCTGGGCAAAAAGAATACCATAAAATTATACCTGTTCATAAAAAATAAAATAAAATAAATTCTGGTTTCTAGCAAATCTATTTTCAGCAAATTTTAGCAAATCGTTTCTATTAAGATTTTTACTGTATTATTTTGTATCATTTTGCTAATTCTTCCTCTTTTGTTTTATTGAACCATATCTCAAATATTCTGTAATTTTTCCTCATATTTGATGATAAATAAACTTGGATACTGCAATACAAATGAAATTGTTAATCTATCAAGTTAAAAGCAATTGAAAATGCTGAAATATAGAAATGGGGAATTAAATAAATAAGAAAGGAAAACTATTCAAATTAAAAACATGGAATTTTAAGCTAAGTTAAAAAATGTGATCAACAGAATGTCCATTTAACATAATCTCCCACAATTTTTATCAACTTAAGGAACATACTCTCCCTGGTTATTGGACCAAGTCCAATCTTAACAAGAATATTTGGATTCATATCAACAATACAACGTCTGCAATAAAGGTGACTGGATCTTATGCTGCTGTTCAATTCAAATAATTTAACAACAGGTTTGTTACTCCAGGGCTCCCAACACATTTTACCCCCACCCTCCAAAAAAGGGAGGGAACATTTTTACTTAAAAAGGGACTTAATCATTTCTATAAAAATATGGCACCGAGTTTTTCTAAATATAAAGCAAATTTTTAAACATTGTTCTAGAAAATATGTTAGTTTTAGACCAGATAAAGCATAGTAAAAGAAAGGAAAAATAAAAGCTAAACTATTACAAATTCGTTGTTAAATTAAGACCTGCAGAAAAGGAAACTATTATTTCAACAGTATTTTCGGTCCCACGTCCTCAAAAAGAAAAAAACTAAAAAATTTTATAATTTTGGCATTGTATCCAATGAGTTCAGAAAGAAAGAGCAAATATTTTGCATTTTATCATGTCTGCTTTGTTTTTGTCCCACGGGCACAGAGAAAATAAGTAGGTTGCGAAATATGCAGCAATCCTTTCACTTTGAATAAACAATTACTCCATTGTGTAAACACAGTGCCCATCCTAGCTAACTAATTACGCAATGGGAAAACCTTTTGATTGTGTGACAACTAGCAGCATCCAAACACTCTTCAGAACTGAAAAAGAACTGTAGGAATAAGGTCGCTTTGAGCATACCTCTAATGCAGACCTGCCAACTGCTACGAAAAAATCGTAGTTGCTACGATTTGGACCTGTGAACTACGATGCTACGAAAATTGGTCTTAAACTACGATTTTTTGCAAAAAACACAAAAGCATTTTTTGTTTCTCGTTGCAATTTTTATCCAGCGCAGCATATTTTTCAGGAGTGATTCTGTTCCAAAATTTCCAAGTATTCATTTCCGAAAGTTTTAAAAAATTGGCCATTCGAGTCCAAAAATTCGGACATTAAAAAATGCTCATGAGAAAAAAAAATTCGGGGCTGCAAAAAAACTTCTTAACATAAGACACTCTAATCATGTTTTTGTAAATATTTATACAGGAATTCCGTTCCTTAGAAACAAGGGTGCCATTTTAAGAATTCTGGAGGGGGTTACTTGAGGGGCAAGGTTTGAAATAGTGTGCAAAATCGCACGATTTGCGATAAACTATCGCAAATTTCGGCAAATGACTGTGTAAAAAAAATCAGTTTCGTAAATTGGTCGCAGAAGAAAATAAATTTTGTTAAAGGATCGTGGTAAAAACGTGAATTTTGTCAAAATATCGCAGAAAGAAAACACAAATTTCATCAAAAGATCAGTAAGATAATGCAAATTTCATCGAAAGATTAGTAAGAAAACACAAATTTCACCGAAAGATCGTAGAAAGAAAACATTAATTTAGTCAAAGGATCGTGGTAAAAAAATGCAAAATTCGTCGAAGGATCGCATAAAAAATGCGAATTTCGTCAAAAATTCATGGTGAAAAGTGCGGATTTCAACAAAGAATCATGATAGGAAAATGTGAATTACGATTGTGGGAAAAAAAATTGTGAATATCCTGAAATGATGGCGGGAAAAAAATCGCGAATTCCATCAAAATTTGCTGCACTGGGCTAAAAAATTGAAACCAGGCTCCTTTTACAAATGTAAAAAAAAAAAAAAAAAAAAAAAAAAAAAAAAAAAACGCTGCGAAAAGAAAATAAACTCTAAAAATCATATAAAAATTTTCAGAGCAAAAAATTTACTATATTGAGTTGAAAGACGGAAACCTTATTTTCCTTTTACGAATGTCAAAAGATGGCTGTGAAACACAAAAAACCAACCAACCAACCTCCAGATTAATATAAATTTTGTGTGCTACGATTTCTCATTTTCAAAGGTTTGCAGGTATGCTAATGTCAGAGATGCTTAAAAGTACTTATTTTCATGCAAAATCTGCAAAAAGTCCTTAAAAGTGCTTAATTTTATTCTTGTATTATTTTTTAATCAGGTGTGAAACTCTGCTGCATTTCTTTGAATTTCTGATTTAAAAATAAATCTCAACTCCCCCCCCCCCCCCCTTGCCTCTCCTTCTTCCCAAATTTCATTTCCTCCTTTTGCTCATTCCTCCACAATAGCAAAGTTTAAAATCTTTAAAACTTAATTTTTTTAAACTTTTTCTACTCTATTTGTTACTTTATAGTGAATAAATATTCAGCTCTAAATTTCATTGACAATTCATTTCATTAAAATTTCATCTGAATTTCACCCTCTCAAAATTTTGCTTTTCTGTTTTTGTCTCCCTCCCCCCCCCCCCCCCCCCACACACACACACACAGTAAAAAAACTTTAAAACTGTTTGATTTAACCCCAAAAAAAAATCTGCTCTATTTGTCATTTTATTGTCACAATAAATAATCAGTCATGAAGATTTCTCTTCCCACCCGAAATTGGCATTTTTCCGTTTGCTCCCCCCCCCCTTTCCCCACTTAAAGAGTAGGTACAGTAAACTCCCGATTATCCGCGAGTCTAAATTTCTTTTTTATTTTTCTTTTTTTATCTTTGAGAAGAAACTTATTTCTGCGATGTAGGATGAGTTTTCGATCCTTTTTACTAAATAGGATTTCCATTTGAAAACGTGGAACAATCACGTGCACAAAGCAGGTGTAGCTAATCTTGAGGGTGTCGCAAGGCCACACATCTGTTGATAAACAATGTATGGGTACTGAAAGTCACCCCCGCCCCCCTGTTATGATTTTGTTTCTCCCGTTTTTCATAAAGCACACCAGTTTGCTTGTTTTAGCTGAGCTGTGAACACGTGTCTTACAGAAGTTCGCGTTTGTATTTAAATTTTATAGTTTTGCATTTTCAATACGTATTTGAAAAATGTCACAAAAAAGAAAAGAGTTGTGTTAACGATTCAAGATAAATTAGAACTGATTAAAAAAATTGAAAATGGTGCTACAAGAAAACAAATAAGCTTGGAATATGGAATTGGAGAATGCACAGTTAGGGACATTTTAAAACAGAAAGATAAATTGCTGCAATTCTCAGCCTCATCAGACAACTTTTCATCGATGAAAAAAAGAAAAAGTATGAAAAGCAGCACTTTTGAAGAACTGGATGCAGCACTTTTACGTTGGGTAAGACAAGTGAGAAGTGAGGGAACGCCTGTTTCAGGGCCTATTGTTGCTGCAAAAGCAAAACATTTTTTTGAAATGCTGGGATTAGAGGGATCATTTGGTGCATCGTCAGGATGGCTGACAAGATTCAAACAACACCACGGGATAAGAGAAATAGATTTTTGCGGCGAGAAATTAAGTTGCGACGAACAAGCTGCAGAAAATTTCAAAGAAAATTTTGTACAATTTCTTCAATCAGAAGGAATTTCTTTCGAACAAGTATACAACGCCGATGAGTCAGAACTGTTCTGGAAATGTTTGCCTACACGAACTCTGGCATTTCAAAGCGAAAATCAAGCTCCAGGACAAAAGTGCAGTAAAGAGCGTCTAACAATAATGACTTGCAGTAATGCTACAGGATCCCTTAAACTAAAGTTAGTAGTGATTGGAAAATCAAAAAAACCGAGATCTTTTAAGGGAACAAGAGCTGAGAACCTCCCAGTACATTATTTCAACACAAAGAAAGCTTGGATGTATAAAACAGTATTTATAAAATGGTTTGAAGAAATGTTTATTCCCGAAGTTAGGAAACATCTGGCGTCTCAAAATTTACCCCAGAAAGCTGTGTTGCTAATTGACAACGCCCCATCTCACCCTGGAAAACTACAATTGAAATCAGAAGATGGAAATATTTTTGCAAAATTTTTGACTCCCAATGTTACAGCTCTTATCCAGCCTATGGACCAGGGTGTAATCTCTTCAATTAAGAAAAAATACAGAACGAAATTACTGAAAAAAAGAATTGAAGAGGGAGATGATCTTAAAAGCTTTTTCAAAGATTACACGATTCTCGATAGCATTTATGATGTAAACAGTGCTTGGGAGTCGGTACAGAAATCCACATTAATAAAATCCTGGCGGAAGATTTTGCCAAGTATAGAAAAATCTCTAGTAGAATCAGAAAAGGAAGAGGAAGAAGTTTCCGTTCATAATTTAGTGAATTTAGCAAAATCTGTTGCTGGTGGAGAAAATGTCAATGAAGATAATATCATTGAGTGGATTAATTGTGATGCTGACGATCCAGGCTTCGAACATGCAACTAATGACCAAATTATTGAAGAAGCGTTAGGTATGAATTTGGAAGAGAGTGACGAAGAAGATAAGGTACAAAAGAAAATGAGCCACGACGCAGCTTTAGCTCACGTTGAAGGACTTATTCAATATCTAGAGGAAGAGGATGACGCGTCACTTTGTGATAAAATAGTACCATAATTTCCGACCTATAATCCGCAGCGGCGTATAATCCGTAGCCGCAATTTTTAGCCCTTATAAAAATATTTCAGCAGATAATCCGCATCGGCGTATAATCCGCGGACTATACGACAATTACTCATTGCTTTCAACATTCCAAAGTACTACTAATAAACCACCTCCCTATTTATTTAGTTGCTCTATTTAAATGATAATTGTAATAAAATAATTGAAAATAATTATAATAAAATAATTACAAGTTATAAAATACAAATATTTTTTTTTCATTGAATCTTATATCTAAAACGTTGAATGTCTTGTGAATACAGATAATTCTGTTATAATTGCTGTTTTTAAATCATCTTCCGCATTTTAAATAACGTCCTGTTTAAATTCTGCAGTGTTAAATAACAGGTTTTCTCTTAGACATTATTATAACTTTCAACGTGATATACCATCAAATACGTTTTGGTTTTTAATATACATTACAAGGACATAATTGTATTTTATTATTCTATCCATAGAGGGCAGCAGTAAAACCGCGAAATTACGATACGATAATGATTCATTCGATTATTGTGTGGTGGATTCCCATTGGCTGCATCGTAACATCAATCATTGTAATTAGTAAAACTGCCGTAATTTTGGGCGGAGCTATTTCATAAATGATTGAGGTTGCAATTTTTGAAAGGGATGAGTTGACAAATTCTTTGTTCTTCATAAAAACATGTTGCCAAAAGGCTAAAAAAAATAAAATCATAATCGGAAGCCACTCCCACTAGCACGGTCACGTCAGAAGTGAACCAATCACAAGCAACTCCACGAACGGTCGATAGCAGACAATCGTTTGATAACTGTTTACATTTTTATTTTATGACTGCCGGTAGAAACTGGATGTCTGTCCTGAGCTTCTGCTTAAAAAAGTTTTCAGCAGATAGTCCGCACCGGTAGATAATCCGCACTTAAAAATTTTGAGGTTTTTTAACAGATAATCCGCGGATTATAGGCCGGAAATTACGGTACTTAAAAAACTTCAATCGCAAATAAAGAAGAAGTGTTTCAGTACAAAAAAACAGACACTTTTGACGGATTTTCTAAAGAAATAAACCTACAAGTTTGTAAGTAATGAATAATTTTATTATTCCTGAAGTAATAAGTATCTTTATGTTACCCATTGTGCGTAGAAACTGTAAAATGTATGCTTGTGTTACTTATTATGTGTATAAATTGTTCAAGTACATATTTGTGTTGATTTGTTCCCTTTTTTCAAAATTTTGTGGATTATCCGCAAAATCAATTATCCGCGATAGTCGCGTCACCCAATTCCGCGGATATTCGAGAGTTTACTGTATTTGCATTTTTTTTATGATTTCCAGCTTTATCTCAAAACTAATGCATGAATTTTCATCAAACTTCAGATTCAGATATGTCTTGGTAAATATTGATGCTGATAATGTTTTGGTGTAAATTGCCCAACAGTGGCGCTGCTATGCTGGATTTTTGTAGATTTTCGCTATAGCTCTATTTGAAAAAGTATTACATGGATTTTCATCAAACTTCAGATTCATTTAGATGTTGACATAGATTTTGGTGTAGATCAGCCAACAGGTGGCGCTGCCATGCTGCATTTTGCAGGATTTACACGATTTTTAATTCATATTTCAAGAACTAATACATGGAATTTCATATCTTAAGAATCCTCATGATGGGCATAGATTGTCATTTAATTTTTGCATTCTGATAGCCAATTTTGAAGTATTAACATGTATGAAATAGAAGAAAGTTTTGAGATTGGCACATCCAACTAGTTTTTTCTTCTGCTGTATTTATTTTAAAATTTTCTAAATTTCTACTGTCACATGCTGAAATTTACCCCTTCCTGGCCACTTAAATGTTTAAAATTTGTATTTACAAAAAAGAAACTCTTTATTAAAAAATGCATATTATAATTTATTAGTTTATTTAATTTGTAGGTCCTTAAATTTTTTTGGTTTTGGTCCTTAAAAATCCTTGATTTTTGATGGCCCGGTATAACGAGCCGCCAATAAAAAAATCCTGATACATCGGCCTTCTTAAACAAAAACATTTAAATTATAAGCAAAGTACGCAGAATAGGCTGAAAAAGAAATAACTGTGACAGAATGGCAGAGTATTAAATAAATGACACTAAAACGTAGTTAAGTTGAAAATATCTAAATGTTTATTTTCACAAACATAATTAAATAAAGAAATGAACTTAAATTAAAAATAAACTTAAAAGATATTAAATAAAAAAACAAATTTACAATTAATTTAAGTTGTGTACTCAAAATGGCACACGAAAAACAGGTGTATCTTCACATTCTCGCTCTTTAACATTCCATTGCTTTTATTGTATTAGCAAATGCAAATCTTAATATAACTTGCAAATGATATTTAAAGGAGAGCTTTGTGACATTATTTTTATGTGGATAGTTAAACATGAACAATAGGCCGAAATTAAAAAAGATACTGTAAACCTTTTACCATCCTGCTTCTTAAAAGACAGGTGGTTTTTCTTTCACATTAAAATAACATATATGACTTCAGGGTCAGCCGTTTTTCTAAAAACCTTTTACTCCCCAAGCAACATCTCTATCGGAAAAACGTTGCGAAGAAGGAAGAAAAAGTCAAAGCTAAAATGCTTAAACTGCCAGTGAGATACGATGTTACGTCATTCCATCATTTACATATGACAGAAAAAGTCATCTGCTGTTCGGAGATTCTTATCTGCCGAACCCACGAAGTTTTAAATACAGCTGTCACGGCGAGTTTCGTAACTCGATTGAAGTGACGTAATGAAAACAGAATGACGTCATAGCCAGCTTTGAAAAGGAGTTTGAAAAATAAACTCAAGCTAGATGGAGTGCTATTGAAAAGAGATTAACGAAATAAAAATAGCTGCTTTGAGTTGAAGTTGAAAAAAAAAGGTTAGATTAAAGATATGAATAATAAAGTAATTAATTAAATAGTGTATAAGTGAACAAGGAAGGTTTATTTTAGACCAACAATTGCCCCCCCCCCCCCCCCTTGTCACTTATACTTGAACTGAAAAGAAGTCAAACTGGAAAATCAAAAGTTTGAAGAGAAAAAAAAAATTCCAAATATTCTAAGTATTCCCTCAATTCCCATGTACATACCAGTTGCTTCTACCTAAACTAGTTATTCATATCTACCATACTTGATAGTTATAATAACACAATATTTAATCATTTTCAAAAATAATTTCAACTTTCAACAATAATTCAAATATATTATACATAGCAATATCAATTTATAACAATAACAATAATTTATAATAAGTAAACTCAATTTTTTTCTTTACATAATATCTTTAACTTTTACATACATTTCTTATAAGCTTTGTATAGCAAGTTAAACAACAAAAATCTTTCCTTTTTCCCTCCCCTAAAGTTCGAACATTCACATTGTTGATTGAAAATAATTTAAAGTTTTAAATTTGAAAAACTACATGCACTTTTACAGTTTAATACATTATTGAAACCTTTAATCTTGTACATAAAGTTTCTTGAGATTTGAACCTAAAAAAGTTTAACAGTTTTATCTCACCATAAATGGCTACATTATACCTACGATACTTCACCATTGAAATGGCTACACTTTTAAATATGCATTTTATTGAAAAAAATATATAAGTTGCAGGTAACAGGATAATGTATGTAAAAAAAAAATTAGATTAAACAATTAATTTAATTAATGGCCATTAAAACGAAATAGTAACAAAAATTAGAATATGTATATAAAAATGATATACAGTCGGACCTCTATTTAACGAACCTCTATTTTGCGAATTTCTCTGTTTTGCGAACTTTACCTTGGAACCAAGAACATTTTGCGAATTTCTTCGTAAAATAACCTTCAAATAGCGAAGTGCATTCTCTATTTAATGAACTTTTTCTTGTGATCTAATTTTTTTTTCTCCCCATTTCTCAAAATATTTCTGGACATTTCAAACTTATTCTTTGTTTAAACACATTTTATGATGTTCAATGGCCTTCAACTGGTTTTACCAGGCGCCTTCTTTGTCAGCAGTGAGAATTCGGTAAGTACGGAAGACAAAGACGATAATCCCTTAGAGTAACTTAAAAAAACAAAATGTGGATACAGATGAGAAAAAAATAAGAAATTAACCATGATGTGCTGATTGATGACTGTACTTCACTTAATTCTGAAATTGAGACCTCAGAAACACTATCCGAATTGGATATTTTCGACAGTGTGAAAAATAAAAACAATACAGCAATGAATTATGATGAAGACGAATATGATGATGTTGGAAATGAACATGATGCAGGAATTAACAAAACTTCGTATGGTGAAATGCCAAAAACATTTGAAAGAATCTGACGCGGATTATAGTTAGAAGAAAATACGCATGAAGGGATTTTTAGTGGATTGCAAAGATGTGAGACGTATTATGAAAGAAAGCACTTTTTAAAAGAAAAAACTCAGGCAAAATTAAATTTAAGGACGCATATGTTAATGTATGGTTAAAATTATATGTTATAAAAATAATAAATACGATAATGTCATTAAAATTCGTTAATTTTAATGTAAAACTATTTACTTTATACAGAAAATACAGTGTATTCCCGGACAATGTTTTGTTTTCCTTGCAGATTTCAAAGATTTAAACACATAGAAAAAATGAATTGATGATGGATATTGGTGTACAAAATAAAGTAAATCGATATAATTTATTAAAAAAAAATGTGATTAATTACTTTTAGTAAAAATATTTAGTGTTTATGAATTTAAAATCTGTTTTATGTAGTTTAAAGTATTTTAAAAGGTGAGTCTCTATTTAACGAATTTTCCCTATAATGAACTTTTTTCCGGGATTTAGCGACTTCGTTAAATAGAGGTTTGACTGTATTTCTACATTCATACAATTCTTTCAGCTTTCATATGTGGGCCCACATTTTAACATACCATTCTTTCAATAATATGACATAGAAATGAAATATTAGGTTAACCTTGAATTAACCGAATGCATATTAATCTGTATATTCTAGAGATGTTCAAGTTATTTGTATTAAAAACCATATGATAACAGATGTATAAACATTATGTATGCAAATTCAAAAATTCAACAATATTTAACAATCAAACTTAACAATAAACTTAACAGAATTTTATTACCTCTACTCTCCCACATGAGCAGAACCTATGTGGCATTTCCATTTCATAAAAAGGAGGGACTTACAAAAATAAAAAAATAACATGCCCGCGACAGGCCTTCCTGTGGCCAGAACACCCACGAAAGCCACTACCCCCTGCAGGCCACTCTGACAGATTACATTTTCACCCCTGCAAGACGCTTCCTGGGGCCGTTCGGACCCCAGAGGATGAACTATCATGGGGTCTGAACCACATTCCAGTAGGAAATTAATTGTTCATGGTTTGAGAGAGAGTAATAAAAAAAAAAAATATGTATAAACATTTTAAATTCCAATTTGTATAATCACTAAATGCAAACAGTCCATAAAACATTCATCTATTATACATAGAAACACACAGGTTTCTGGAAACAAAGTTAAATTTAAAGGTTTAACTTAAAGAAAAAAAGATACTTTTATTCAAAAGTATATGTTTATACTTAAATGATACATGAAGTTCAAAGGAGGGTGTATTGAAAGAAATACAAAAAAGAGATTTAAATTTATTACTTGGTATTAAATATTACTTGAATAAATCTTTGTAAATTAAACTTAGTCAGAGGTTTCGTAACAATGTCGTATAAGTTAGCTTTACTACTTATGTGTTTAACTGTGAAGATTTCCTGGTTAAGTAAATCACAGACGAAAAATAACTTAACATCAATGTGCTTAGTTCTGTAATTCTCAATGGGGGATTTTATGAAATCAATAGCAGCCATGTTATCTACTAAAAGTGTAGGTTTAATTCTTTGACCTAAAAATATATGTCTTTCGTAGCATTCATCAATAATTCTGCTGAACCATAAGAGCTCTTTTGCTGCTTCAGTAAAGGCTACGAATTCAGATTCCATTGTAGATAAACATATAGTTTAAACATATTGATTTCTGTTTAAAAGCCCTCCATGTTATTGGTGATTTATCTAATAAAAGCATTTGTCCATCCATTGATGTTCTATCGTCCCGGTTAGATGCAAAATCCGCATCTGTATATGTAATGAAATTAATTTTATTACATGTTAACTTTAACTTTAAGTGTTTCGTGTGATTTACATATCCCAAGAGTTTTAACAGACCGTTCCAGTGTGCAATTCTGGGGTTACTTTGGAATTGGCTAAATATATTGACTGCATATGAAATATCAGGTCTGGTACGACTTGTAATAAATGATAAACATCCTAGGATACTCCTGTACGGGTATTGAAGCATTTCATTAATTTCTGGATTTGTTTGAGGGCATTGATTTTTGGAGTAAACCATCCCCTTGCTAATTGGTAAGGATGATATAGGAAAATTATACTGCTTGAAGCGGGAACATACTTCTTCAATATATTTTAAATGATGGATGAATATGTTACCATCCGTTTACCTCAAATTCTATTCCTAGTAACTTTTTGGTTTTTCCTAAAATCTTTATGTCAAAGTGCTTCATAGGGAGGTTAACTGTTTTATCAATATATTTCTTTTCTTTACCTAGGATTACAAAGTCGTCAACATACAGTAGTAAAACAATGTTATCTTTAAATGTATAAACATAATTACTCCAATTTAATTTTACAAAACCTAAGCTGATTAAAACCTTATGTAACTCAAAAAACCATACTCGGCCGCTTTGATGCAGCCCATATATCGCTCTCTGTAGGCCACAAACTAAGTTTTCTTTACCTTTTTGTACAAAACCTGGGGGTTGACTCATGTACACCTCTTCAGTTAATGGAGCGTATAAATAAGCTCCTTTTACGTCACATTGCAAATGGGACCATCCGTGACCCGAAACTAAGGCTGAAAAGAAAAATCTTATTATACTGAAATTTATGACAGGGGAGAATGTTTCATCATACGTTTCTCCTTTTATTTGTTTGTATCCCTGTGCAACCAATCTTGCCTTGTATCTTGCTATTTTCCCGGTTTTGTCACGCTTTACTGTATATACCCATCTGCACCCAAGAGGCTGTTTACCGTCTGGTAATTTAGTCAAACGCCATACCTGTCTCTTCTGCATTATGGCTATTTCCTCCCCCATTGCACCTTTCCAATGTTCCCAATGTGGAGATTTGAGTGCCTGTTTGTACGCGTTAGGTATTGTAAGGTTTTCTAGTCATGTATCAGCTTTGTTACTTTCTGGACTTTGTTGGTATGTCCTTTCGCGAGTAGGACTAGAACTATCACTTGAACTATCGGCTCCACTCTGGACTATACCTTCATATCTGTCTGTACCTTTAAAACAAAATAGATATGGTTCACATTTTATACCATTCTTTAAACAATATTGCCCTACATCGTTCATTGATCTTAACCTATCTCTCTGACCTTGTTCATAGTAATAAATGTCTACACGTTCCCCTTTTTTTCTAGGTTTAATTTTTCGTATCCACATGGCTTCCCTTAGTTTTCAAGTTTTCTCTTCACCTGATTCTTCACTTTCGGAAGAATGCTCTGTATCATGTGAGGGTCTTTTATGGATTCATCAATGTTTTCGACATAAGGGTTAATTTCAGGAGCAGTCGGGTTTAAGATATAAGTAGGACCCAGTTCGTCTCCATTGTGCTTCTCTGTGACACCAAAAGGGTCATTTAGAGTATAAATAGGACCTTGTTCACCATGATTGCGATATTTTGGGATTGTGGCTTGTTCATTAAAAGAAATATTTATTGTTTCAGTTATCTTATTTGAATCTGGAAGCCAAATTCTGTAACCTTTCGTGGACATAGCATATCCCACCATTACGCCCTTTTTCGCCTTTGGGTCAAATTTTGAGCTTCTTAATTGTTTTGGAACTCCTACATATGCATTGGTACCAAATGGTCTTAGATGACCAACAGAAGGCTTTTGGTTGCAATAAAGCTCAAACGGAGTTTTCTTTTGATTCTTATGGCACACTCGATTCCAAGTGTACGCAAAGTAAAGAACGGCCTCTGGCCAAAATTTCAAATTTAATTTACTCTCATTTAAAATAGAACGAGCTCCGTCTGCTATCGTTTGATTCAGACGTTCCGCAACGCCATTCTGTTCTGGACTGTACACGTTCGTAAGCTCATGTTGTATACCCCGTTCTTCAAAATGTCTCCTGAAATTATTGTTGTTGAATTCTTTTCCGTTGTCGCTTCGTACAGACTTAACTTTCTGATCTAAAAATCTTTCAGCTCTTTGAACATGGTTACTAAAAACTTTAAATACTTCAGATTTATGTCGCAATGGGTAAATTGAGGTCTTTCTGGAAAAGTCATCTACAATAGTTAAAAAAAAGCGTTCTCCCCCTCTACCTGACACGTTAGTCAGTCCCCCAAACATCAGTGTGTAATAACTCGAGAGGGTGTTTTGATCTAATGTTTCCTATCGGTTTAAATGATACACACCTATGTTTGTTAAGTTTACAAGTTTCACAATGAAATTCTTTGTTTGTTATTCGTGGCAACCCTTTTACCCCATTACATCTATATGTACCTTCAATTAAACTTGGACTTACGTGCCCCATTCTCCTATGCAAAATTTTTAAGTCATCTTTATGTACTGTGGAAGCTTCAAATTGTACCTTTTTATTTTTAGACTCTGGGTAAATATAGTAAATTCCATTTTTAAGTGTTGCCCTAAATAATGTGTAATCATCCCGATAACCTTTTACTCTACCGTTGCCTCCTTTGAACTTATTCCCCTTGAATCTAATCGAGAACCGGAGGTTAAGTTTCTCCTTAGACTAGGACAATACATTACGTCCCTGAAGTGAACATTTTCCCCTTCTAGTTGTAAATCTACCATCTCTGTTTCTTCAATAGGAGAAGTGGCACCATCAACTGCAATAGCTAATTCATGATTATGAAGAGGCTTAAATGAAACCTATTTGCTTTTATCATTGCAAAAATGGTGTGAGGCCCCGGTATCAAAAATCCAGGCGTCCTCGGCACCTTCAACATTGGCTAAATTGGATTGCATAAAAAAATTTACCTGTCCTTTACCGTCCTTACATTTCTGCTGGAACTTCGTCTTATTACCAGGTCTCGGAGGCTTTCATTAGCGACTTCTAGGTTTGTCAGGGCTATGTCTGAATGCGTCAGAATTTCGTCCGGATACGTCAGAGTTGCGTCTAGACAGGGAAGATTCTCTGGATGCTGACGAACTGCCAGGCGAGGTTTCTTGTGTAGGAAAGGTATCTCTAGTGTCAAGTTGACACTTTGGAGCTCTACAATGTTTAAAGTTGTGGTCGGAATGTCCACATCTATAGCAGTTACCCTTCTGGTGAGGTTTCGTTCTTGTGAAATGAGCACAGGGGGGGAAACTAGCTCCAAATAAACATGCTTAAAATTGCTTTAATTTATCAAAAAAAAAAAGCTTACGTAAACAAAAAAAAAAGCCGTACCATTAAAAAAAAAATTTTTTTTATTATTATTTTTTTTTTAAGTTGAAAATATTACGAAGTTGCTTAAATAAACTGCAATATTACTCTAAAATTACAACAAAAGTTCATTAATTGTCATTAAATGAAAGGAAAATAGCGCCCTCCTTCCCCACTAAAATTCACTGGAAGGTATCATTGGCTGCTAACTATGCACTTCTGCCAAAGTACTCTGCCTGAGTTATGGTCCTCAAAGGGTTAAATTCGCCAAAAAAGGCGGGGCCCATAACCTGTGATGTCCCTGTATATCAGGTCGGCCAAAAAAAAATCCTAATACATCGGCCTTCTTAAACAAAAACATTTAAATTATAAGCAAAATACACAGAATAGGCTGAAAAAGAAATAACTGTGGCAGAATGGCAGAGTATTAAATAAATTACACTAAAACGTAGTTAAGTTGAAAATATCTAAACGTTTATTTTCACAAACATAATTAAATAAAGAAATGAACTTAAAAATAAATTTAAAAGATATTAAATGAAAAAACAAACTTCCAATTAATTTAAGTTGTGTACTCACAATGGCACAAGAAAAACAGGTGTATCTTCACATTTTCACTCTTTAACATTCCGTTGCTTTTATTGTATTAGCAAATTCAAATCTTACTATAACTTGCAAATGATATTTAAAGGAAAGCTTTGTGACATTATTTTTATGTGGATAGTTAAACATGAGCAATAGGCTGGAATTAAAAAAGATACTGTAAACCTTTTACCATCCTGCTTCTTAAAAGACAGGTAGTTTTTCTTTCACATTAAAATAACATATATGACTTCAGGGTCAGCCGTTTTTCTAAAAACCTTTTACTCCCCAAGCAACATCTCTATCGGAAAAACGTTGCGAAGAAGGAAGAAAAAGTCAAAGCTAAAATGCTTAAACCTCCGGTGAGATACGATGTTACGTCATTCCATCATTTACATATAACAGAAAAAGTCATCTGCTGTTTGGAGATTCTTATCTGCCGAACTCATGAAGTTTTGAATACAGCTGTCACAGCGAGTTTCGTAATTTGATTGAAGTGACGTAATGAAAACAGAATGACGTCATAGCCAGCTTTGAAAAGGAGTTTGAAAAATAAACTCAAGCTAGATGGAGTGCTCTTGAAAAAAGATTAACGAAATAAAAATAGCTGCTTTGAGTTGAAGTTGAAAAAGAAAGGTTAAATTAAAGATATGAATAATAAAGTAATTAAATAGTGTATAAGTGAACGGGGAAGGTTTATTTTAGGCCAACAATTTTATTTTTAAAAGGTGTACGAACCCTGTCTCAATCGCAGAGCAAAGTATCGGCAAAGAATCAGAAATAACCTAAGGAATAGGTTTTGAACAGAATACTTAGGTCAACTTCGTCAATATGCTAACAAGAAAAAAGATTCTAGGCAACTACAAATAGGAGACATAGTTATCTTAGAAGAAACCAATAAAAGGTGCATACATTGGCCTTTAGCAAAAGTAATCGACATATTTCCCAGAAAAGATAAAATTGCAAGAATAGCCAAATTGAAAATGGAATATTCATCCCTCCTTTTCACCATTTATTCCCGTTAGAAGTCAGTACTGTTAGCAGTTCCTCGTCAGATCACACAATTCAAAGAAAAGTGGAATTTAACGCCATCGACAGTAAGCGCAGTAAGAGTTTTCCAGAAACGGCCACGATCACCAATAACCCAGAAACGACTACACCTGGTCTTCCTGTAGTTACTCGAATGAGACAACATCCTCAGTAAACCTCCTCAAAGACTCCAATTAGAATTTTTAGACTTTTGAGCTCCTCTCAAAGATCGAAACTCAGGTGGGAGGATGTTGCGAAATACACAGCAATCTTTTCACTTTGAATAAACAATTACTCTGTTGTGTAAACACGTGCCCATTCTAGCTAACTAATTACGCAATGGGAGAAACCTTTTGATTGGGTGACAACTGGCAACACCCACGCACTCTTCAGAACTGAAAAAGAACTGGAAGAATAAGGTCGCTTTGAGCATACCTCTAATGTCCGAGGCTGGACATTTTAGAATTTAGAATCAGAACTATTTAATTATAGAAATTTTAAGATTTTAAATGTTTAAATTAATATTTTAAATAGTAGTTTAACTTTACTGTAGAATGTGTCTACTTCCATGTTAAATAATTGTTTTAATCAAGGAAATTAATAAAAGATTTTTATTAAGTTTTTAGTGCTGATTTTTGTTTGTCTTGATTATTTGCATTTTTTTTCTAAGAATTATACTATAGGCAAAATGACCGCCACCCCGACTCTTCTTAGAAATTCCAATACAGGTAGAATTAATTAATTAATTTTTTCAAAAATTTTGAATTGATATAAAGATTTAGAATAATAAAAGTGAGAAAATTTTACAATTTCATTTTATTTTGGCCCCTGCAAACTTGCGAAAAAAGTAAACAAAAATTATAAAGATCAGGGACCTTCCATCTCTAGAACATGATGTTGTGAAGTATTTACCCAATTAAGAGATTCTGCCATAAAATAAGTGTGCATTAATGGCCTGATATGAGACCTATATGAGGAAAAAAAAGCTGTTATAATGTGAAAAATTGGGATTAGCTAATCTCTTACAAAAGAAAAAAAAAAAAAGTGGCTCAGAATTGCATTACAAAAATTGAAACTACAGAATTGCATTTGTAGCTGTACTAACATTGATCAAAATAATTGAATGACTGATCAAAATGATTAAAATCAATTGAATGGGAAAATAAACATTATTATATATGTGTCATTTGTATTTATTCATTTTCTGGTTAAATGAAAAGCAAGCTGTTCCTTCAAATTTCCAACCCTTATTTGAGTTGAATCAAAGTTTTTGGTGACAGATTTTCCACACATCTATTTGAAACTTTCGAAAACTGGCTTTTAAAAAAAATAATTCAAGTTACAGTATACAGTAATCCCTTAACATTCGCGAAGGTTAGGGTCGTGGAAACCTCTACAAATGTCAAAATCATAAAAGTTGAGAATATCTTCCTGTAAAAAAAAAAAAAAAAAAAAAATTGACTACACCCTTAAGACTCCTCACTAGTGAAGAATCGCATTCTATTGCTTTTTCAACAAATTGTTGTTGATGTTTTAAAATTTCCCCGACAATATCAGAGTTGGGCAAATTTGTAATTGCAATGAAATTACAAGTTAATTGCATGTAATTAATGATAGTTAAAATTATATGCCATAATAAATTCTTCGGCACTGCAGCCGGAACCTCCCCCATCCCATTATATGACGAAATTTCTGTGTTTGAATGTGTGTAACTATAATCAGTTATATGCAATTAACTTGTAATTTCATTGCAGATAATTGAGATTATAAATTTGTCCGATTCTGGACAATATTTGCAGAAAATATTTCACCTGCAATAAAAATTTGGAATTTTAGAAAATTGAAAAAAAGATCTGCATAAAAAATAAAGAAAATTACTGATCTATATTTTCCCTCAACACAAGGGCTGAAGTTCTCGCAACTTAGGCCATAAAGTAATACAGTAGACAGGTGTCCAGTGTGATGTAGTTCAAGTAAAATTGGTAAAACAAAGTGAGTTTACTTTGTAAAAAAATATTTTTTATAAAACAAAAATTGCTAATA
Source organism: Maratus speciosus (assembly GCA_963932465.1). Classification (NCBI taxonomy): domain Eukaryota; kingdom Metazoa; phylum Arthropoda; class Arachnida; order Araneae; family Salticidae; genus Maratus; species Maratus speciosus. Next base: position 392,314,216 of record OZ010790.1, on the reverse strand, counting down.
ACCAAGTTAAGTACTTGTGAATGTTGAAATGTTCTGCATTTTCTATTTTGCAAACAGTTAAAACTCGCGAATGTTAAATCCACGAATGTTAACCCCTTGGGGACGAGTGACCAGTATTCGTGCCGTGTAAGGTGCTCAGAATCGGGAATTATTCTCACCAGTAAATTTTTATTGTAAATTTTGCCTTATTTAATCTGAGCAATTTCCCGATTTAATTAGGCAAAAATTTATGTTTTAAAAAAACAGTGATTAAAGATTAAAAATTCTGTAAAAGACGCTTGACAGGAGATTAATTTTATGGGGGTCTAACTTTTATGGTCAGTGGGATATTAAGTAAGTACCAAACTGGAAGGGGTGAAACTTTGAATGTATTTGCATTAGAGGTAAGGTGTCAACAACTTTAATCAGATGATTTAAATCATATATTTTCTAAATGTTTAATCCTTTAGTGTGCAGCTTTGCATATATGCAAACAACACTGTTTTGAATTTAATAGATTTTTTTTATTCGTATATACCTAATTCACACCTGAAAATTAAAATAGCAATATTTACTTCAATTAAAAAAATAGACATTCCGTATTTAAATAAAGCGAAATTAACCATTGAAACTTTCTGGTATAAAGTCAGATTCTCTGAAATATGTAATTTCTAGAACATATTCTATTATCGGAATTAAAGGGTTAAAGGTTAAGTTTTATCAAATAAATAATTATATAAAATAAGGTATTTGCAGACATACTTATTAAAGTATTTACTAATTTGCATTATTTTAGAGTAGAACAGCCACAAGACAGTACTTTTTACTTGTATTGCAGATGTGCAACAGAAGTAAAGATTGGCGTATTATATGAAAAAATATATCTCTGATTTTTTTCATTATTTTTCCTGTGCAATAAACTTTTCAGAGAATCATATATAATTTTTTCGAAACAAAATAAAAAATCGCGCATTTAAGGGTTAAAATGACATTTTAAAAAAAGTATTAAGATCTAAGGTGAACATAATTTAGAAAGTTTTTATAGATATTTTTCCTTATGAATAACGTAAAAAAAAAAAAAAAAAAAAAAAAAAAGCTTTTAATAATTGTTTCTAAGTTTAGTTCCTTAGACTTGTAAAAAATTAAGCACAGTAAGTTTTTAAAAAGCAAGTTTATATCTGGCATAAAGAGCATTTAATTTAAAAATTATATTTAAATACTTTATAATTTGCAATGCCATAATTTCCTTTAAGTAATAAAATTATTCATTCTTTTATATAAAATAAGCATAGCAAGTGTAATAAATTTCTCCTAATAAAAAAATAAATAAGCTGTACCTTATTTTCTCATTCTCTCTATATGTATTTTGCCTTATGAATAATAAAAAAAAAAAAGTTTTTAATAATTGTTTCTAAGCTTAATTCCTTAGGCTTGTAACAAATTAAGCACAGTAAGTTTGTAAAAAGAAAGTTTATATCAGGCATAAAAAGCATTTCGTTTTAAAATAAGATATTTCCAATGCCACAATTTCCTTTAACTAATGAAATTATTCTTTTTTTTTTTATATAACATAAGCATAACAAGTACAATAAATTTCTTTAATGAAAAATAATAATAATTGAAAAAATAGCCAATACGTTATTTTCTCATTCTACTTTTACAATAATAAATATGTAGCAAATTTTATAAGCTAAAGAAGAATGAAAGAATGACATCTGCTCAACATCTATTGTAAAAGAATGTTGAGAAAAAGAACCAATTGGTATATAAATGTTAAGCACAGCAAGAGTTTCTTCAGTAGAGATTATATAAAAGTTTTTTATTGTTTTTGTTTTTTACTTTTGATCTCAAATACACCAAATAAAGACATTAGTTAGGAATTGAAAAGGCAAAAAAACTTTTTTTCTTAATTGAAACTGATTGCTAATAATCTCCACTGAGTGCTGATAATGCTGAGGCTATTTAATATTTTGAGAATTCCCCATATAACTTGCTGCCCTTTTTAAAATTGGCATTTTTTTTTTTTTTTTTTTTTTTTTTTTTTTTTTTTTAAATAGTGAAATTTACCTTTACTTGTACCCAGATATTTCTTGTAAAAAACTTCCCTGTTACTTAATTTCCTATACTAGGATGGCCAACCCTACCCGGTGATTATGTTTTAATAAAATAAAAATTGTGTTGCACATTTGGATTTTTTTTTTTTTTTTTTTTTTTTTTTTTTTTTCATCTCTGGGTGTGACTCTGTTTTATTTTCTTATATTTCAGATTTTTAAACAGGTAATTTAAAATTTCAGGAACACATTAATACAGATTATTTAAATATTACTTAATAACAAAATCTAATATTCTTTGAAAATTTCCAATTAGTAAATTATAATTCTTCAATTACTAAATAATGGTGATTCATTTAATTTATGATACAGTCACATGTGTTCTTGGAGTTATATTTTGAGTATTGCACTTTCCAGGTTTAATTAAATTTTATTTAGCAATTCATATACATTAAATTTGATATTTGAATTTTCTTGTGGTATTCAATCTGTGACTCAGAAATCACATCTAAATATTTTGGGTATTGCACTTTCCAGGTTTAATTAAATTTTACTTAGCAATTCATATGCATTAAATTTGATGTTTGAATCTTCTTTTGGTATTCAATCTATGACTCCAAAATCACATCTAACATTCCCTGTGCCATAGTATTTCTAAATCAATGTGCTTAAGTTTTTGAAAAAAAAAAAAATACTATTTAAGAATTCTTATTTAATTTTTATATTACTTACGACATTAAAAAAATATGTACTTTTTTTGTTGTTGTTATATCGTTACTAAACATGTTACTAATATGTTTATTCATTAAGTAATGCTCTTTTCTAATGAACTAGCACCCTGTCTCTTTTTCTTTCTAGAATGAATGCTAACTTATTAATTGTCATTTTAGTAATTAAAGCATAAAAATTTATATTACTTTCCTAGTTAGAGAGTTGATTGTTTAATAATAATTAATTTTAAGCAGTGTTAACTATTCAGCATTAAATGCCATTATTAATAATTTTAATAAATGTAAAATCGGTAGTATTTAATACAACCTGTGGCCAGAAAGTTTGGTGAATGATCCTGTAGAGGTTGCTGCTGTACTAGTAGAATATCAACACGCGGCGTGGGGTGAAGGTCAATATCTGTTTGAACGTTTGGCAAGGTTCCAAGTGCGTTTATTCCCTGTTACGTTTAACGCCAAGCGCAAAAGGTTTATTGTGGATTGTCACGGTAAACAAAATGGATCAGAGAATAAACATGTTGTTTTGTTTCAAACTTGGGAAATCGGCAAAAGAAACTTGTGAAATGCTCACAGAAGTTTATAAAGATGAAGCTGTCACATCAAAGAGTGTTTATGAATGGTTTAAGCATTTCCGGGAAGGGTGGACCAGCCTGGAAGATGCCCCCCGAGCTGGCAAGCCAAAAACGACACGCACCCCGGAAAACATTGAAAGAGTTAAGGAGCTTGTGGAAAACAATCGTCGTCTGACAAAGCGAATGATTGCGGAGGAACTGGGAACGGCACAGAAAGTGTTCGCCTCATACTCACTGAGGATTTGGGAAAACGAAAGCTCTGCTGCAGACTCGTACCCCATCGTTTAACACCTGAACAAATGGAAATGCGGCTTGCTGCTTGCGGAGACCTCATTGTCATGGCAGATGGAGACAGAAATTTCCTGACAACATTGTCACAGGCAATGAAAGTTGGTGTCTCAAGTATGATCCCAAAAGCAAACGACAAAGTTTGGAGTGGCAGAGTCTGTCGTCGCCTTAAAAAACCAAAGTATGGTTAGAAAAATCGCGCATAAAGACAATGCTCATCGCATTCTTCGACTCTAAGGCTCTCATTCACAAAGAATTCCTCCCTGAGAGTACGACATTGAATGCTGTTGTCTACGCCGATGTTCTGAAGTGTTTACTGCAACGGATCTGCCGCGTTCGCCCTGAGTACGCCACGCAAGGCTCCATGATAATACCCTGCCACATACCGCCTTGGCTGGGCAGTTCCTGGACGCGAATGGAGTTGTAACACTTGATCACCCCCCTTATTCACCTGATTTGGCACCTGCAGACTTCTTCCTCTTCCCCAGATTAAAGTTAACCCTGAAGGAAAAAAGATTTACGGACATAACCAACATTAAACGCAACGTGACGGCCGAGCTGAAAGTCATTCCGAAAGAACTGTTTTACAGGAGTTTTCAGGAATTATATACCCGTTCCCAACAGTGCATTACCATCCATGGAGATTATTTTGAAGGACAGTAAATTGTATTTGATGCTGTACAATATTGTATTTGAAATAAAAATTCATTCACTGAACTTTCTGGCCGCATGTTGTATATACAGTAGAAGATCTTTATAACGCAAACCTAAAAACGCAAGATTGTGCGTTATATAGAATTTTGCATTATATGGATCACATCATTAAATTCACCTTGTAAGCATGGTCAAATATGTCTGAAACATATCAAAATACATTAGAATATCTTTATACTGCATTCATTGTTATCAAGAGTTATCCAAATTATAAATTTTTGCATAATATAGGTCAGACATTGCTAAATTTTATTTATAAACATGATCCAACTATCCACACACCCATATAACACAACCATCTCTTATATTAGACATTTTCAAAAATGTTTATTGTAATAATAGCATTTTTTTTTTCAGTAAAAAGGTCTTAAATTAGAAGATAAAGTTGAACTAATGTATCAAATTTAGTCCTCTAGAAAGTAGCAATATTTTACAATATGAAAATGCAGGTGCTTTTTAACTTCAAAATTCACTGTTTACATCTGAGAAGTTGTGCGTTATATGGAGAATTGCATTATAAAGATCTTCTACTGTAGTATGAAATTGTTTAACTGGCGACTACTTAACCAGTCATCCAGAATGATATTGTGAATTGATTGATTTCAGAATCTTTCTAGAAACAAGTGCCATATAGTACCAGTTTGACATGTGCATTGCTTGATATGTGCATGGTATAAGTTAATGGCATCTAGGATTTGAAATGAAAGCATATTTACTTAGTTAATAGAGACTTTGATTTTTATTCAGAATTGTTTTTTCCAAAGGATTTCTATAAATTTCCTTCTATCAAACTGTGATTAATCTTTGATCTTGATTGAATCTGAAAAAAAATTGATTGCAGGGTCATTCCATGGTAACTTATGTTACATTTAGAACAATTTATTTCAGTAATTTTAGTAATATAACAATAACAAAAAAAATATTAAAAATGTAAAAGTTGACATTATTTGTCAATTAAACCTATTCAAAGATCAATTTAGATCGAAATTACCTAATTTTTGTGTAATTTCTTGAAATCTGGCAGTTATATTTATTGTGGTAACTGAAATTACTGAAAAAGAAACGTAAGTTACCATAAAAAATGTAATTTTCATTCTAATTTTTTAGGTAATTTTCATCCAAATTGACCTTTGGATAGGTTTAAATAGCAAATCATATCAACTTTACATTTGATATTTTTTGGTGTTATATTACAAAAATTACTACAGTAAATTGTCCTAAATGTAATGTAAGTTACCATGGAATGACCCTGCAGCTTATTTTCAATGTTTTGAAACTCTAAGAATGTGGTGTAGTTTCTTGAAAGGTTTTTTCTCCTTCCTAAAGTTTATAGGTTAATTTCTGCATAATCAATATCAGTAGGTTTAATTATGTGTGCAAGCATTTTAAAACAATTCCCATTTTATTGAAATGGAAATCATTGTAATTTGTTGCTTGCATATTATGAAAAGTATATTAATAATTTTCCCCTTTTTTTATTGTATTTTACATAAACTATTGTTTAAACTATATTTTTTAATTAAAATTTTGCTGTAAATTTGGATTAAAAATTTTCACTATTTTAACTTTCCGAAGGAAACTTTTTCTGGAAGACTTTTACAACAATTCAACATTTTATTGTCACATTTTTCTTTTATGTTGTGTTGGAAAATTCAGTTAGTAACTTCAAGAGTTCGAATCCATGTACAGTAAACTCTGTCTAAGGCAGAATCGGTCGGGACTGAGAAAATTTTTCGTCGTAGACAATATTCCGGCTTATGCAAAAAAACTCCCCCACCCCCACAAAAAATCCCTTGCCGATGACATTTTTTCATTGATTTTTCTGACTCGAAAATCTGTTGAAAACTGAAATTCTGAAAGATCCTTGTCTTTATAAATAATGAGAAACGATATTCAATTTCTTAATACTGCTATAATATATGCGAATTGGATGTTTACACACACAAAAAACTATAAACTTAGAGAATGAGACAGAATGGTATCATGTTGTATTTGAGTACAACCTTAAAGTATAATATATTGTACTTTAGAAAATATATATTTTCATAAATGTGCATTCTACTAGAAATAATAACTTTTAAATGCAATTTTGTATAAGAAAAAACGGCATAAGCAAGAATTCCTTAAAAATTAAACAGTTTCTGTCCTTTTGAATTAATTTTTTCGAAGTGTTACACAATTTAACTAACATGCTCGACATTGAGTATTTGACTTTAAAGTATTTGACATTGAGTATTTGACAGTTTTAAAGTTTGACAAACAAAATGCCTTTCATTTTTAAATTATACTTTTTTCCGCTTTATGCAAAATTTTGGTTTTGCTGGAACCTTAAAATCCTTTCCGTTTCCGCCTAAGACAGATTCCGCCATATGCAGCATGAATTAATGTAATTTTCTATGGGTTCGCCGGGACTTGAAAAATTTTCTGCGGTAGACAGATTTCCGGCTTGCACAGAGTCCGCCTTAGACAGAATTTACTGTATAAATTCTTGCATACTTTGTTGTATACAACCATGTTGTATGCGTTTTATGTATCTATGTTATATTTTAATTCCATTTTTTAGCTGCAATTAATGCTTAGAGACATTGAATTTGAAAGTGAACACTGTTACAATGGAGAAAAGAAATTCCTATCGCATCTCGATATTATGAAATGTAAGTGTCCCCTTCATTTATGAATGTTTGTTAAAAATATTGTAGCATATCAAACATTATTATAACAAGACTTTCATTGGACTGGTTCACAATTTATTATTTCTGATGCTTCACTGTATTCAAATTAAGTTTAAAAGTGCATAATAAACCAAAAAATTATTAATTTATAATAAATATCCTCACAACTGCAATAACTAAAGTTGTAAAGAAAAGAAGGTTAGATTACAACTAACGTGAAAAAATATAAAATTATTTGAATAAAAAGTAAATTAAGTGGTTAGTTACTGTTCAGCTTCTATCTCTCCCCCCCCCCCCCCCCCTCTCAAAAAAAAAAAAAAAAAGCAGTAATTTGTTTTAGTTGTGTTATTGATTGAATGAGCTTATAAAAAATTATCAATCACATGAAACAAGCCTATTCCTTTTCCTTTGCCAATTACAAAGTACAATATTAATGAACAATTTTCTTTGTTACCTTTACATTGGCTAATGAAGTAAGATGAGTTTCAGTTTCTACCGTATCTTTTTAACATTAGAAGATTTATTAATATTTTTTTTATTTACACAGATATTATATAACTAAGATTTTCTGTCATTGTTTCACTATCACTATTTTCAAACGTTCATTTATCATCATCATAAAAATTTTGCTATTCCATTTTTTCCAGCCACATGCTGATCTACAAATCCTCATCAACAATCTCATTATTTTGTAGTGTCATTTTCTTAAATGTTCTTATCTAGCATTTTGAAGCTCTTCAAATTTCAAATGTTCTGATGTCCTATATATCTTGCTAGCATTTTTTTTTTTTTTTCATGTCTTGGAAATTGTTTTTCTCCTGTAACTATAGATTTAAGAAAGACTAATAGTGTGCATGTATTGTTTTGTCTAGCTCTGTTCTCAATGCATGGATTGATTTTTGTCTACTTTAGAAAAAAAAATTTCATTTGCTAATTTTTTTGCTTCTCAAAGATGTGAACAGTCTTTTAAAGCCATTTTGAATTACAAGCATTTTTTCAAGTGAAATGCTAACTTCAGCATTTTATCTTGCTTAGGTTCAGATGTTCAGTTCATCATTACTGTTTTCGTAGAAGGATAATGATATAGCAACTATTATGGAATTAAGAAATAGCATTGTGTGGGTTTGCTGAAGTAATGAACTTATTTGAACTTTCTGAAAGAAATGATTTTAAAATATTCTCCGTATAAGAAGGTAATATATCATTTGCTGCACTTGGCAAGTTGGTATAAAAGAGTTCACCATTGCAGGATTAAAGTATATATTTGTTTGTGTTAATAATAGTCAAACCAATATCTTGGCTAAAAAATATAATTAGTTCCGAAATTATGTTTGTTAACCAACATATTGATTTCCTGCCTAATTAAGATGCAAAGCTGCCGCTCACTCATAATACAATTAAAAACGTTTATTAGCCAGGTCAGAATGCATTAAAACAAATTTTAATTACCTGAGGTATCACTGTATTAAGCTTGTGCTGTTTGCTTGTCGAGCTGTTGTAAGCATTATGTTTGAGTTAACAATATATGCATGTATGTATGTATGTATATGGTCTACTCCTTCTAATTCACAAACATCTATAATTCGCACTATATTTCAGATGTAAACAAACAGTTAAAAATTATTTTAAAGCAAGATAACATACACTTTGACCATAATAAAAGTTGAACCGCTCTAATGAATTTATTAAGAATTTTAATAAATTTCAAATGCATTAAAAATTTTTAGTGCATTTCTGTATTCATTAGAAGGAAATGTTCTATGTATCTTGTAAATAACTATTAGACTGCTATATTCTGAAAGCATCTGTTGGCTATATAAAAGGTAAAATTGCTTTTGAAGAGGGGTTAGCTCTTTTGGATAAATATCTTAGTTTTTTAGAAAAACAAACTTTCATTATTCCTCAAGAAATCTTGACTCTTAAAAGACTTCAAGGTTAAATTCCAGAGCATAAATTAAAAGCTATAAAGCAAACCATTTTTACTGCAATGTTTGAGATTTTAAAATAAGTAGAATTGTTTCCATTATTTTGTATTATATCATTTAAATGTACTTCTAACATTAAATATAGTTTTTTTATATATAAAAAAGGGAATTTCATTTGTGTTATTTATTTATAATGTGATTACTATATTTGTTGATAAATACCAAATATTAGAATGTACACAAAGGAATGACCTATAATCTGCAAAACCCTTGGTCCTGACCTGTGCAGATTAGAGGGAATGTACTGTATTTATAAATAAAAAATTGTCATGTTTTGGCAGGTGGCTATAAAATCATATCACTTTAAAGAAGTAGCTGGTGGATGAAATAACTTGACTCAGTACCTCTTTGCAGAACAAACTGATTTATTAATTGTCTTAGTAAAGCGAAGGCTAATACACAGCACAATATTACTTTCCGGGCATATATGATGAACAATGGATATTAAAACCTTTTGTCAAGCACCACTCAAAAAATATTTTTCTAGTTTTGATCTAATTCTTACAGAAGGTACCTATGAGAGTAACGAAGTAATGTGCCTATTATGAAGAATAAGTTTCAAACCGTTTGGAAATTATATTAAAAAACAGATAAAGAAGCACAATTAAATTACAGTATGGAACCATTTATCCGGAAACCAGTTAACCAGAAAACCAGTTATCCGGAATGATATTTCTGATAGACTGATTTCAGAATCTTTGCAGAAAAAGGTGTCACACACTGCCAGTTTAACATAGGCTTTGCTTGAAACACTTGTATAATTTGATGACAACATCTAGTATTTGAAATGAAAACATATTTAGTTGTATTTTACATGTTTTAATTTTTATGCAGAGGAAACAGGAGAATTTTTGTTCCTAAAAGATCCCCATAAATTACCTTCTTTTAAACTCTGGTTAACTTTTGATCTTTCTTGCATGTATTTTTTATCCAAGTAATCTAATAATTTAAAATCAGAAATAATGTCACAACCACACATATTCCACAAAACTTATCAAATGGATGCTGCTTTAATGCACAACTAGTTAACTGGAAAAACCAGTTATCCGGAATACATCTGACCCCAAGCATTCTGGATAAATGGTTCTGTACTGTACATACTTCACACAAATTTAGTGGTTATGTCATTTTCACCATCTGGATATGTTCCTAGACAACCAGATCAGAGCATATAGAGCAAAAAATTTACACACATACTAATAGTAAAATCATTAAAATATATTTCAATTTCATCAAATGGAATAATTTGAAATTTTTTTATATTTGAAAGAAAAAAAACATAATAACTTAGTAGTAGACATTTGCCGTAAATCTCACCAATTGCATTTTTAAATCGCTAATAGCGGATTTTATATTTCGCTCATTTAAATTAGAAACACTTTTTTAAATAAAATGTTAAGAAATGTTTAAAAAATTAGTTTATTACAAATGTTGTACACATACCAAAGTTTCTGTTTGGTGCCATAATCCCAACTTTTTGTTTAACATAGTAAGACGGCGATTTTTATTTCATATGGCAACCTGCTGTTTCATAATAAAATATGTGCATTTTATAATAAAGCTAAATGTGTGTGTAAGTAAATAAGATTAAATTGATGTGATAATTAAAATTAATGTGTGTGTTATATGAAAATAAAAATATATGCTTAGCAAATAAAATTAAATGTGTGCGTGTTTTATAATAAAATTATAATATTTCATGATTAAAAAAAACTAACATGCTATTTTCGCATGGCAAGCCTAACAAGTATGCTCAAACTGGGTCTAACTCCGATGCCTCTGCAACATCTCTTCCAAAAGTTTCAATAAAATCTCTTGATTTATGGTGTTATTCCTTCTTATTTTTTTCTTTATAATATTTTAAATGAAATTTGTGAAAGTATGCATTTTAAGAAATGAGTGAAAGAGTTATATTTTAAATGAAATGAATGTCGTATTTATCACATGGGACCGGATAACATAAAAATACCATATTGCAATTGTGAATGGTATATGTTGTAAAAAAAAAAAAAAAAAAAAAAAACACAAAATTAAGGCAGTCATATCCGGAAAAAAAAAAAAAAAAAAAAAAAAAAAAAAAAAAAAAAAAAAACTGTCATAAATCCGAAATCTCTGTCATAAAATATATCCCGAATTTCGACAAATGGTCGCCAAAAAACATCAATTTTGTCAATCATTCGAAGAAAAATCACCAATTTCGTCAAAAGATTGTGGGAAAAACACAGATCTTGCCAGAAGATCACGAAAAAAACAAGTTTCGTCAACGGACTGCGATAAAACACGAATTTCATCCAGAGATCACGAAAAAACACAAATTTTGTCAAAGAATTGCGGGAAACACTCAAGTTTCGTCAAAGGATCGCAAAAAACTGCAAATTTCGGCAAAAGATTGCCAAAAATAAATAAATAAATAAAAATAAGAAACACAAATTGCATCAAAAGATTGAGGAAAAACTGCAAATTTAGTCAAAAGATTGCAAAAAACGCAAATATTGTCAAGGGTAACCGGCTGCAACCTTTCAGAAAATTTGCTGTGAATTTCAGAATTTTTTCTTTTTTGAACTCAGATTCACCCCAGATCTATCTAATAGACTTGATGGTAGTTCTTTTTATTATGGGCCTGTGCGCTTTTTTAAAAAGAGTACACAATTCAGTTTTAAGAATGTAGGATTTATTGCCAAATGATATAAACAGTTATGAAAATAAAGTTGGTGAATTAATATGCTGGTTAATGTATATATTTAAAAAAATTACAATTTCATGTATTAGATAAATTACTTCTGTTTGTTATATAAAGGCAGATATAACCCACAGATAGACCTACAAATCAACCATTAAAATTGGATCTGCAGGTGGTTTCCACCAAGATATGACTTGGCAGCCAGTTACATTTTAATATATTAATCAAGTTTTAACTAATCCTGGAATTTTATCCTTGAACTCTGTTATGTTGTAAAAGCTTTACATAACATTCACCCTTCTTAAATTTACATAAACTTAATTTTGTATATTCTGTTAATTTTAATAATCTACTTCCTTTTACTATCTTTCAATTTTGACAGCAAATTTTATTAAGTTTTAAATATTAAATCCTAAATCTTTATTTTTAATTATTTCATTTAAAATTACATTTATTATATTCTATTATCTTTTTCCATTTCTCTGATAAACTTTCATAACAATTGCTGAAATCGTTTGCCAGAGAAACGAAAATATAACTCCTATAGTTTCCCTTAATTTTATTGCTTTCCATTCACCTCGCACCCCAAAAGATGCAATTTTTAAGAAGGTTTTGTTCCTTATCTCAAAACAGACAGGAAATTCCTTTCGACGTCATAGGAACTCCCACATAGCAAACATTCCTTTCTCCCCGCTTCTTAAGTGCGTTGCCATTCCATGGTGATAATCCTACTACAAAATCTTTTTCGCCGGAAGTGCTAGCGACAGGCTATCTTTAGAAATATTCTGATTGGCTGACGTTGCCGAGATCGTTTCCAGATTTCGGCAGGCATTTGAAAAAGTTTTCAGTTCGTTATTTTTGTCAGAAGAGAAAACACCGATTTGATATTTGGCCTTTTTTTTAAGCCGTTGGGCCTTGGGCCCAACGGACGTTTACCTTTCCATTGATGGCGATATTTCAATTCATCATTTTATTCAGCATTAATTGCCCATTTGATGTGCTCAACTTCAACTAAGATTAATTCGTTATAACATCATCCTGTTCATTCCATCTCGTCATTTCAGCTAAGACAGTTCATCGCAATTTATACTGTTTAAATAAGGATGTTTTCCGTTTTGCTTGAATTTAAAGATATGAAGGATGCTCTCCTGATTTTCTCCACTGGCTGGCATATTCGTTCCAAATACCACTCCCGTTTGTCCAGTACAATTCAAGTTGAGTTTCCTATAATGCCCATCTTCTAACTCAATTTCGTATTTCACTAGATGCTCCCTCAACAATATCATCTTACCGGTTGGTGAAATTCGTGTTGAAATATTGCAACTGCTCATCAATTTACTGATTATTAAAATGATCACCTGGTTTAATGATTATCCACTACAGATAAAGTTATAACTGATAAGCTACTTTTTCTTACATCATTATCGTAAAATCCTGAGTTTATATGTTGTAATAAAATACCATCATCTTAATATTTCGAAAGGAATATCAACGGACTGTACATAATAAGAACTATTTTTATATATCCGAACTTTCCAATACAGTGACATAGTATAAAAACTATACATCTTTATAAATAAATACGTAGATTAATTCCTGTTACAATAATATAGTATTCACTTAAATGATTTAAAATGATATTTTCTATTTAATAATGTTTTGTACCCGGATCCGGTATAATATTTCTTATCATATAATAAATATTACTTATGTCAAATCTGTCCGAATCATTACAAGAGTAGTTTTATTATTTATATGAATTTTCTACTAAAGAGGGGTGAGTATTATTATTTGTTTTTCCTTTTCAGATTTATTTAAATTTGTTTACATCGCTATTGCACTGGCCACTATACGATCAAAGCCATAGTGTGATTTCGGGAATGTGAATTGAATTTGTTTCGATCAGATTTTCTTTTCGAATTTTCGTTTCAATTTACATATCCCGGAATCTCACTTAACAAACTGCATAAAGTGATGCTTTGTGTAGCCATTGACTGCACCAATAACTTATTCGAGAAAAGTTCGGTAATTTCATATTAGCATATTTTAGCAAGCATGATTTGCTGAGAAAATACACACAGGCTTATATATTACATGGAATGGCACTTTGATAACCCAAAGGTTTACAGATGAGATATTCAGATATCATTTGCCATACCTTTACGCTGCAGCCATTGTTGATTCCTTTCTTTTAATGTATGGTAATGCATTACAGCTCGACTTGTGGAGAATATATTTGAAACAGAAATTATACAATGTATGTAGTAACCAACATTCTCTCCTCACTTAAATCCAATTGAGAGTGTTTGGGCATGCTAGAGCAATGCATTACAGTGAAAGTGATGCCCCATTTGACTGTTTGGGGATTTGAGATAGCATTTTCAGATGAGTAGTACAGAATTTCCCAAACTCTTGTGGACAATCTTATCTCATCGCATCCATGGAAAACAGATATGTATGAGGCTTAATTGTTTGAGGGGACTACACCCGTGTAAAAAATCTTTCCTCCCCTTCAAACCACATATGTTTTGTCATGTATAGGTACTCAAGTTGGTACAATTTTAGCATTTATTTAATAATTCGTGTCTCTTCATGTTTTTGACATTGTTTCAAAGGATTAAAATTCCGATATGCAATATTTTAGTATCTTATTTTCAGTATTAACTTGCATATGTCCATGCACGGCTGTCTTGCATTGTTTTCTGTATTTATTTATTTGCTTATCTAATTTTTTTTAACAGTTTTTTTAACAGTTTTTTAAACAGAATTAATGTATGGTAATTTGTTATTCTACCATTTAATTTGCTCATTTTCATTATTTGAATTTGTACCATTATTTAATTAAAAGCTAGCATCTCATTTTTATTTTTTGTCAGAGGTTATTGCTAAATCTACGTTCACAGCATTATCACTCAGACCAATCCCTTTAAAGGAAGTTCTTATTCAGATAGATAATACACCCAGAGAATGAGAGTTCAATAGAGGCTCCAAGAACCCTATTTTTAAAGGCTACATTTTACTGTGGCTGGTAGACCATTTCAAATGTTACCATACTACCTATAATTTTGCTTGCTTAATTAGGAAAAGGGCAATATTTTTAGTCAAATGGTCTTTTCTTATTTAGTGAAGAGGTAAGTATATCTTTTTCCAGTGGTTCATTACAAATTTTATTAAGATTTAAAAAAAAAAAAAAAAAAAAAATGGAGTACTTATCTACCTCTTGACTTTATCCATACCTCCAGACTTTAGCTTTCTCAAAAATAGGCTTATTGCCATAATCTGTATTAGTAAAAGAACAATGTTTGTTAGTGTGTCTGTGCGCAATGGTAGGAAAATCTACCACATGTAGAAATCTAAAAATTTGGATGAGGATTAGCCCAAGGTAGGTTCTAATTCATCTGAAGCTCAGATTTTTCGTTTATACAGTAAACTCTGTCTAAGGCAGAACCGGTCGGGACCGAGAAAATTTTCCGTGGTAGACAATATTCCGCCTTACAGAAATTTTACTCTATGTCTGTGGATTCGCAGAACTTTAAAATCTTTCCGAGTTAGACAGATTTCTGTCTTACACAGAGTCCGCCTTACAGAGAGTTTACTGTATTTTGTTAATTAAGCAAGATATAAATTAAAACCATAATAAGCATCACTAAATGGCACAAAAAGTCACAATGGTCTGAATGACAATGCATTGTAATTTAACCATCTTTTGAGGGCTATACATGAGTAAATTCTGGTGTGCAGTGTTCAATAATTTTTTTTTACATTTGACTTTTGTTTTTTTAATTTTGTATTCAAAATTTCATTTTCTAAATAGAGATTTATGTAATTCCTACTTTGAAATATCAGTTTTTTCTGTTTTTGTGTATTTGTGTTAAATAAGATGTAAATTGTTTTTAAATGTAACTTTTAAATACATTTAATTCTTCAAATATTATAAGAATATTCGATCAGCCAATATTCAGTATTCGGTTTTCTTGTGTGCCAAATATTCAATATTCAGCCAAAATCACTATTTGTGCATTTCTGTCAATGACATTTCATTAAATTCAAAGTGCTTTTTCATCAAGATGGAAGTATTTGTGTTAAATAAGGTGTAAAATTGTTATAAATGTAACTTTTAAATACCTTTAATTATTTATAAGAATATTCAGTATTTGGTTTTCTTATGTCCCAAATATTCAATATTCAGCAAAAATCACTATTCAGTGCATCCCTAGCATCTACCAATGACATTTTATTAAATTAGAAGTGCTTGTTCATCAAAATGGAGGTATTTGTGTTAAATAAGATGTAAAATTGTTTTAAATGGTACATTTAAATACCTTTTTAATTCTTGAAATCCATTTATATAAAATCCAAGTCTCTGTGTGTCCCTCACAATTCTGGTTGTACCGCTTCATTGATCGTGGCATCATTCTGATACCATAAATAAGGCAATTTTTCTACTTATGGAAATAATCTACATTGTATCACATCTATTCTTCTTCATTTTCTCCAAAACCTTCAAAAACTATACAATTATAACTTAAGTTCTTAATTAAAAATAACCAACTACTAACAACAGATTACCTATACTGATATAAACAAACGAACATTTCAGAAATTGTGATTAAATTTGCAAATGCAAACAATGTGTAGTGTGTTGAATATTAACAGAGACATAAATGATTAATACAAATGCAACTTAAAGCTATTTATTACATTAGATTACTAGCAAGAAACATAGCTATCTGGCAGTGACAACCAAGTATATTTACATATTTTTCCCGTGTGGCCTGTTGCCATTCTGGTAGCATGAAAAGTGTGTTACAGTTAGAAAGTCTATGATAATACATAACATTGTGAGTCATTCATTTTTGAAAATTCATTGATAAAAATTAAAAACCTTCGTGCATTGAATATTTTAACTCCTGTAATATTAAGATGCCTATGACGTCATTTGCATATGAACCAATGAAAGTAGTTTTTAATTTAAAAGAAGAGTCTTAGAAAACTCAACTCTGTTTTCAATTTCGGTACTTTTATGTTATCTGGGGGCAAATCTCATCATTAATGTGTTTTTTTTTTCAACAATAGTAATTATTTTTTTGAGTTTGCGATTTAGAAACAATGCTTTGAAGCTGAAATAAAATACTGTGGCATTTATTATCATCATTATGTATTTAAAAGGAAATGAGTAAAATGCATGTACAGTCAACTCTGTGAAATCTGCACACTTAGGGACCAAGGGTTTCGTGGATTATACATTTTAGCTGATTATAGATCATCCCTTTGTTTACATTTTATTTTTTGAAGTCTGACTATAAATTAGCAACAACTGTACAAAAATTACAATTACAATGGAAAAGAAAAACATAATAGAACATTGGTTTAATATACTTAATGACCAAGATTAAATTTAAATTAAAGAAAAGTTAAATTATATACAATACAAATTTGACTGATTATTCCTTATTTTAAGCATTAGTACAACACAATGGTAGTTTGTTTTGGTTTGTTGTCAGTAATTTTTTTTTTTTTTTTTTGTAATTTATAAACACCCATTACTTCTTGCTCCAAGATAAAATTTTGTTACTTAAGGAAATTTAAATATTTATATCAAATTTAAATTTAAATATTTACTCATTGGAAAATTGATAACTGAAAAAAATATATACCAAATTTAGCTTTTTGAATTTAACTGTTAACAACAATTTTCATTGTTTACATTCCAACGAGTAGTGCGGATAATAGACATTTGTTTATTATACATTGGTGGATTTCACAGAGTTGACTCTATTTTAATTATATGCAATATCTGTATTTTGAATGTTTGTACATTAAATAAAAGTTTATGCTTTATAAATGAAATGTGTTAAAGGTTTATATTTTAAGGGAAATTAATGCAATATGAATGATGTCAACAGGAATAATATTTAACGATTTATCACATCACCAAGGTAACGTAAAAGTACTCTATTTTCTGAGTATTAATGTAATAAACATAGCCTTTAGTTTGTTTGTTTCAGGTTTGTATTTTTAATTTATTTTGGAAAATTGATTTGATGAATCCATTTTTTTTTCAAACTTAATTACTTTTCAACATCGCATAATTTTAAATTTTACACCATTGAATAGGGAGGGTGTACTTTCAACTGTAAAATGTTTGAAAACTGTATTTCAATTTACTGATTTTTTATGAATTTTAAACCAAATAGCTCGATTACGGAATATTAGCATATGAATAGTTTTATCAATAATTTCAAATTTTTAGGGAAAACCATGATTTCTACATACCATCCTAGGATGGGCGTTTACACTAGTATTATAAGAATATTTGGTCAGCCAAATATTCAGTATTCGGTTTTCTTGTGTGCCAAATATTCAATATTCAGCCAAAGTTACTATTCAGTGCATCTCTAGCAATGACATTTTATTAAATTAAAAATGTTTTTTAATTCATCTCCAAATAGCTTTTGAGTGCCTATATTTGCAGCTGTTTTTCCATTTCATTTATTTTCTTTTTGAAACACAGCAAATTAGCATGTTTTTAGAGATTGCAGTGTCTGGAGAGGGTTTGTGAAAGTAGCTCATAGGGGCAGAATCTTCTAGTGATTAAAAGTAAATATATATACAGTAGAGCGCCGATTATCTGAACTCCAATTAACCAAACTTCCAATTATCCAAACAGCCTATTTCTCTTTAAAAAAATTTTTTACCGAGCTTTCAGTTATCCGAACAGCCTATTTCTCTCCCCAAAAAAATTTAACCGAACTCTCAATTATCTATTGGCTTCGAATAAAATTTTAGATAAATTAAAAACTGATAGTGGATCAGAAATTGAGGAATGTAAGACATAAAGGAGATGGGAAGAATCTTAAGCTGTGAAGAAAATGAAATTAATGAGCAGTTAAGTAGTGACGTGCATGACCCTGGATATCAGATTTTAAAAGATGATGAGATTGTGGATGAGATTCAAGATGAAAAGAAATTGAAGAAAATGAAAACGAATGCTCTGAAAATGACCCAGGTCCATCACATAACGAAGCCTTTGAATGAATGGAAACAGCTACGAAATGGCTCAAACGGCAGAAGAGCGCTGATCCTATTCAACTAACGTATGTAACAAGAATTTGAGATATGGCAACGTTGAAAAGAATGTCTTCGTTGAAGCAAGCAACAATCAAAAGCTTTTTTGCTTAAATTATAATCTCTGGAATTCAGAAAATGATAAATAGAGGATTTTTTTTAAATGATAAAAATGTAAACAAAAAAAAAAAAAAATAAACGATTTTTAAACAAGCCAGCACTAACTGGCGCTGCCAGTCCTAAACTTAGATAACATGTGAAGGTTTTAGAATAGTCAGAAACATCCCTTAAATTGTTTGTCCATTTATCCGAACTTTTGCTTATTGAACTAGGGTCTGTCCCGACTTGTTCGGATAATCGGCGCTGTATTGTATATCATTCTTGTTTCTGATTTAAGATTATAAAAAAATTAGGCAATAAACATGTTTGGCAGTAAACATGTTAGGAGATAAACAATTACATAAATTTTAATGCACCTAAAATAAATAATAAATTTATTTCCAAAATTTTAAAAATGTAACCGGTATTGTAACATAAATTATTTTACATGTTTTTCAGTTTTTTTATCTGTACTAACTCTTTATATTTATTTTGTGTCTTAAAATCAGTCTATTTGAAATACAGTCGGACCTTGTTATCCCGACACCCAGTTTTGACGTCACTTCGCTTATCACATCAGCTTTTCAAAGTCCCGATTTTCTGTATATAATTTTAATGTAAATAAACTCTGGATTTTACGTCATTGAATACTTTTCAACTCCAGACATCCCGACGGTTTAGGAAAATTGTCCATTTTTCAAAATCCATCTTATAAGCACGGAAATTAAGTAGTAAGAAATGTCTTAGCCAAACTTTTCACAAACGTGTCTAAAATACCCATTGAGATAAAAGAGAAATTTTACTTCAGTCCTTCATCTGAATAATTAAACCTACACACTATGAATGACCCACTTAAGCTCCAGATAGATGTATCGGTCTACTCGCGGTCTTTTTGTTCTGGTCAGGCGGCACTTTCTTGTGGTTACATGGCATTTTTCATCTGACTAAAACTGAAGCATTGCATGGCATTGAAATGATCAGAAATTATCTAACATCCATTTCTGAAACAACTAATATTGATTACAATTCATTGTATAATATTGAAAAAAGAATTGTAAGAAGCACATCTAGGGATAAGCAAACCTTAATTCATCAGTATTTCATTTAACAAAAAAAAAAAAAAAAAAAAAAAACAAGTCATCATAAATCTAATTTTTATTCTTTTCAATTTTGTTTTTGTGTTTATTTTGTTTAATAATAATGTTTTATTGCTTAAAATTGCAAGAACAGTTATGAATTTAAAATTGCCTTAACTTAATTAAAAATACAGCTTTTTATAAACATATTTTTCTTCCACTCTGGTTACCACGACACTCTGCTTATGACGACACTTTTTTCTGGCCGTTAGAGTGTCCGGATAACGAGGTTTGAATGTATATACATAAAATTATGTGATTACAATCAAACTTTTTGAACTTTGAATGCTTCAAATGTATTTGCATTACTCTTACGTTATTTACAAATATAGTAAATAAATATACTTGAAAATATAAAATATTCCTTTCTTAATTTCTCTCTCTCTCTTTTTTTTCTTAAGTATATATTAATTACAGACCTAGTGAACCTGTGACTATTAATAAGCTTCAGAAATCTTTCAGTGACGTTCTTTCTTTAGAAGAGAATCCTAATCGAATGACTAGAGCCAGATTTATTGATGTGTTAACTGCTCGAGGTATGACTTGAAATAAATTTGTTTATTTTTGAAATAGTTCAAAGTTTAGTTTGTTCATGCTAAATGTCAATAATAAAATGTATTTAGAGAATCGATTTTTAATGATCTATTTTACTTTTATTATAAATGCTAGGGTAAGGTGGGGTTAATTTGGCACTTGATTTTTTTTAAACGAAAAAAAAACTGTAGGTCTTTGAAAAGAGTGAAATGCAACCAGGTAAAACATACCTTTTCAGGGACAATTTCATAAAAGAAAGAATTTTGGTCAGTACTTAGTAAGTTTGAGCTATTTAAAATAACAATAAAAAAACATTGAGGAAACACCAAATTACTGTGTTGCGTTTGTAATCAATTTCACACCATAATGATATATTTTGTGGTAATAATGTGTATGCCATTGTTTACCTTTAATGTGCTATTCAGAATGCTGGTAATTTTTTTAATCAAATAATATTTGGGAGCACTGAGTTTTTCTTTGAGAGCATATATTTTTTGAAGGGACAGTTTGAAATAGAAATTACATGAAGAATTTTGAAAGTTCTGTTGAAATACATAATGTTTTTTCTGTTCTTTAAAAAATGTCCTTTCAAACTAAATTAACCATAAAAAATTAATACAACATGATTATTTGAAACAAAATTATGCATCATCTTTTTTATACATCAGTGAATGCATAAATGATAATCACAGTACAGAACCATTTATCCAGAATGGTTGGGTCCACGTGTGTTCCAGATAATTCGTTGGGCATTAAAGCAATATCCATTTGATCATATTGGTAAAATATACGTGGCTGTGGTATTGATTCTGATTTCAAATTGACTATTAGATTACACAAATTAAGAATCAGATCCAAACAAGATTAAAAGTTAATCGGAGTTTAAAAGAAGGCAATTTATGGAGAATATCTCAGAAACAAAAATTCTTCTGTTTCCTTTGCATAAAAATCAAAATGTCAAATATGTAACTAAATATGCTTCTATTTAAAATACTGGATGCTCGCATCAAGTTATTCTATGCATATTGTATTGTTTCAATCAAACTGGCACTGTGTGGCACTTTTTCTGAAAAGATTTTGAAATCAGTGAATTGGAAATATCATTCTGGATAACTGGTTTCATACTGTAGAAAATTTTAATATACCTAGCTCAATAATATAGAGGGAAACATTTTAGAATAGATGTTATAATGTTTTAGGTAACAGTTTCTTAAGAAACAGCTATCAACATTGTTGTACCTACACATGTTAAAAATTACAAAAGGTGACAAAATGAACCACACTCAATGATATAGGTTAGAGGGAAACATTTTAAAATGAAAATAATGATATTTTAGACATTACAGTCTTTTGTATAATAGTCCTGTATTAAGAAAAAATTACTTTTTCCTACAGTTTCTTAACTGTTTAGACGCCGAATTATGAAGTAGTTCGAACTGGTACTTAAATTTGCTTAATTAAGTATACTTATAGATCCCTTATAAGTAATTAACAAAAACATTTAAAGAAAAAAAAATTTCATATGGATTTTTTAGATGTTCCCAAATGGGAACACTGGCATCTAATGAGTACTTTTCTTATAGATTTTGAAGATTTTCTTTTAACAAAAATCAAATGAACAAAAAGGGATAAAAATAAAAGATTATGAAAATATTTGGCAATTTAAAAATAATTTACCGTATTTTCGGGAATACCCGCCGCACCAATGAAAATCTGTTTTTAAAAAAAGTTTATCGACGTAAGCGCCACGCCATCGTAAGCGCCGCACCCAAGGAACTGATATTTGTACAATCTGAATTCCGGAATCGTTTCGGCCGCGGCTTTTCCATATTTTAGAGGTCTTGAAATATCGTATAGAGACACTTAAGAGGTCTGCACGGGCCGAAATTTTCGGGCCCGGCCCGAAATTTCTAGGTCGGGACTGCCCGACTCATAGAAAAAAATTCGGCCTGGGACTGCCCGACTCGTAGAAAAAAATTTGGCCTGGGACTGCCCGACTCGCAGGAAAAATTCGGCACGGACCAGCCCAATACAAAAATTAAAAGTTCGGTCCGGTCCGTACAAAAGAAATATTGGCCCGACCCAGTAAAAAATTTAAAAGTTCAGCCCAGCCCGATATAACAGCTAAAAGTTCGGCCTGAGACTGGCTCGGAAAAGTTAAAATCTCGGCCCAGCCCGACTGAATTTCTACAAAACATTGATGAAGTACCGCAGGCTGTGATATTTATTTTTTTAATGAATCTCTACTTCTTGTATGTAAATGTTTCAGTTATCATTACTTTTGTTAATCCATATTCTATGTATTGAAGTGTTAAAAATCTGAAAAATGTTATACAGTAAAATCTGCTAAGATAGAATTGTTTAAAAAAGAAAAAAAAAGCGTTATAGACAAGATCCTCAGCACGTTGTTCAGTTTAAAACAGGATTCCGTCATAGGCAGGTTCTTTACACTCGTTTTACTATATTAATTTAGCTATATTTTAATAAGCGTATGAAATCTACTACTCTTTAAAAAGAATAAATTTTAATGTTTAATTGTAGAATAATGGCGATTTAAAAATGTATGCTTTTTGCAAACATTTTTGGTCCAGGCCAAATTTTACTGACCTTTGAACGGACCAGGCCACGACGAGACAATGATTTTCATACGGGCTTTGTCAAAACTAGGACTGAAATTTTTGGATCGTGAAGACTAGGATCGAAACCAGTCCAGGCTATGTACAGAAAAAATAAGTTAGGTCCGGCTCGGCCCGATCTTTCAGGAAAAAAGTAATGCCCTAACCCGGCCCGGACAGAACCTTCCGAAAAGCCGGCTCGTGCAGATCTCACACTGCCGAAACCACTTTAGGATAACTAGAAACGCTCCTTTTTTCTTTTTTATTAGCAGTTCACCTATTGATAACTGTTTCATTGATTCTGTTTGTGGCAGATTTTATTTTTTATTTGCTACATACGCATCTTTTCTTGTTCATTTTTAAAAATATTTCTTGCTCAGAATTTAGACTTTCCTTTTCATCATAAGTTATTATGATGATAATTATTATGAAGATATATATCATAAGTTTCAGAAAAGAGAAGAAAATTAACGAATCCACTTTGCATTAAAAAAATCTCTTATCTCGTTACCTCTTTTTTCTGCTACATTCAAAGTTCTTTTCAAAGAAACGAAACAGAAACTATTAGCCAACTACACGTCAAGGTCATAGGGTAATGTGTCAGAACGTTCGGTCCGAGGAGATGGAGTGAATTTGAAATCAAGTGTGTTTATCTTAGTTGAGTCAAGAGATAACAAAATTACGTTTGTTTTTTAGTTATAAATGCGTACTTGAGTGATTTTATTAGGCGCTTCTTTAAAAATAAAGATTATAAAAATGAAAAAAAAAGAAGTATTTTTGTTGAGAACTGTTTGTACGAAACAATTTTTAACCATATCAGCGTAAAAATCAATGTTTTGAAGAAATTCAGTCGGGTCGGGCCGAGATTTTAAATGTTTTCCGGGCCAGGCCAAACTTTTAGCTTTTATGCCGGGCCATTAATTAATTAATTAATTTTCTTTTTCTACGGGCCGGGCCGATTTTTTCCCCCTATGGATCGGCTACTTCACTCAAGGGTAAACGGCCGTTTGCTAATGTTAATCCTATGGAAGAATTTTTTTTAAAAATACATGGTTCGCATTTCAATATGCTTAAATGATTTTTTTTTTTTTTTTTTTTTTTGTGTCGAATAGCTGAGGTTGACCTCGACCCTTTTTCGATTTTGTTTACAGATGTGTTTCGTAGTATACTTTAATTTTCGGAATCAGTTTCGTAAGTGAAAGTATTCTAGTAAAAAAAAAAAACACCTAAACACAATCGAAAAAGTAAAAATGACTCTTTGTAGAGACCGACCTCAGTTATCCAATCCAAAAAAGATCATTTAAAAATAATGGAAGGCGAACGACATATTTTAAAAAAATCTTTCTTAGGATTTACATTAACGAGTCGGTGTTTTTGTGTGAGCAAAATAGCCCAATCTTTATATCGCGGAAGTCGTCCCACTTTATTTGTTATATTGGTCAGGACCGTTTATTTTGTTTATCGCCTGACCCGGCTTATCAAAAAAACTGTACTAATTCTGCTGACCCGGCCGGTTTGAAAGTTTAAATTCATTTTATCTGGTCGAGTCGGGTACGACCTCTATTTTAGGGGCCGAGTTTATAGAGTCCGGTACTGAAGAAAAAAAAAAAAAAAAAAAAAGAAAGAAAAAATCTTGCTCTCCAGTGTTTTTATTGTGTATTAGGAGACCCATTCTACAAATGTTCTATCCCTTGATTTGAGATTTCTCTAGTTAGAGACCAGTAATTTCACAGAGTGAGCACTCTGTGAGCAGTTTTGCTTTGCAAGTGGAAGGAAAGGGCGTTTATTAGAAGAAAAGCTCGCGAGAGCTGTACCTTCCAGAATCCAGAGGGTAAAGTAATTATTGATGGATGGGCAGAAAATGTAATCATTTTTAATTTGAGAACCGGTGAGATAAACGTTATTCATCCCGCTGATTGTTTAAAAATAAACAAAACAAATAACATTTCTCAGACATCTGCGGTTGAGGGACATTTTCTAATATTTTGGTATCAATTCAAGAGCATGAAACTATTGATCAAAGGCCATAAGACATTGCTGTAAAAGAAAAAAAAATCACGTATGCGCCGCCCTGGTGTAAGAGCCGCACTTAGAATATTTTATACTTTCAAACTCGTATGCGCCGCAGCTCATACGCCCGAAAATACGGTACATTAAAATTGTTTACCTTTTTATTTTTACAGCTTTTTATCCAATTTATTTGCTATGATATAAGGGAAAACAATCTTTATGCAACCTCTTGTCACAATCAACACACATGTTGCGGCAGTTTTTTTGGCAAAGAGCACAGCGTCCTTGTGACCAGGGGTGTAGTGGAGGGTATACGGGGGTATATGCCGTATACCCTCTGGATTTTTTTAAGGAACACCGTATACCCTCTGTTTCTCAAGAAAGCTATAGTATATACCCTCTGCTTAGAACGTATACCCTCTGTTTTTTTTACGACTACACCACTGCTTGTGATGCAGATATCAGATAATGATTATCAGTTTTTCTAAGTTTATTTTGAACATGCATTTTTGGTCCAGGTTGAGATATAAGTTTTGGTTTGGAATGCAGAAAGTTCATCGTAATATCTTGACGAAATTCTAAATGTGACATTGAATTCTTTCCATGAATGTCTCTATAAATTATCCAAGATGCTGTTGCAGCAATATTTAGAGCGTTTGCAAATAAATTCCAGTACCATTTTTTTATTTCGTAGCTGCGGTCTGTACGATGAAAGAAGTTTATCCAGAACATCAACTCCACCCATACCTTCATTGTAATATTTTATAAGAACAGGTTGTGGAACATCAATTTTCTTTTTTGCCGATTTAGAATATCTCTTTGTGTTTGAAATAGGTTCATGCGTTTGATGATTGGAGGCAACTGTCACAACTGCATTGTCATTCCACCGGCAAATGAATACAGTTCCATCACTACGGTAATCCATTGCTCCTCTGGTCTTTTTGGCCAAATTTTTATTGTCTAGTAAAGGATATTGCCGAATGCGGTTACTTCGGATTGTACCTGTAGCTCTAATTCCAGAGTATGCCAATTTTTTAATAGGTTATAAGATATAAAAAAGTTATCGAAATAGATTTCGTGCCTGCCCGGATCTGTAACTGTGGAGATTAGCTGCGTCACAACATCCTCACCCAGAGGCATTCCTGTAGACTCAATCTTCCTTCCAGAATAAATTTCCATCGCATACGGATATCCAGATGAGGAACATAGCATCCATATTTTAAACCCGAATCTTATGGGTTTACCTTTTATAAACATTTTGCAAGTGTGGTGTCCATAATAAGGCACCATAGATTCATCTATGCTCAATTTTTTTATGGAAAGTTCCAAACTGACGCAAATTTTTCCCCAATTCTTCATAAATTGGAGCTATTTTGCCAAGTTTATCACCTGGCTTCAATTTATAATTATCATTTAAGTGAAAAAACTTTTTGATTGTACGGAAATGGCTTCTTGACATGACTGTTGGAACAATATCAACTTTCAAATCTTCAGCAGTGCTCCAATAATAATCTTCTTTTGGCACCCAATGGTAACACTCAAGAGGAGCAATCCTAGAAACTGGGCAATATCTGTATCGTCAATGGCAATTATCTCTCCTTTTTGACTAGCATATAACTTTGTCATGCATGCTGATGTTCCGATATAGTCTTTAGGCAAAATTTTATCAAAAATTTGAATAGGATCCAAATCTTGTAACTCTGGAAAATCAATTTTTAAATCACCTGGTTCCTCATCAAGAAATGTATGATTAAATTCTTTTCTCTTACTCCATCTTGCTTCATACAGTTTAATTTTTTTTTTTCGTGCAGAAAAATCATCATCACCTTTACCCATGCTCTCTGCTTCTGTTCTTGTGTGTGATGTTGATGCCGCATCACAAGCCTCATCTTTACGCGGAATATCCAATTCTCCCGTTACATCCGTCGGAATAATTTCCCCTAAATCTTCATCATTGATATCCTCATTTTCTGTTATATCACCACTTTCATTTGGCGGAATAATGCATATATCAGCATCTGAATTTAGCATATCGAAATATTCGAGAGCTTCTTCCACAGTTTTAAAACGCTTAGTGTGATCCATAATCAGCAAAATAAGCGCACAACAGAAACACAGAGCAACTTATTCCTTTCTAAGCGTGAATTTTCCTTCCTTCTTTCCTGAAACACGTGGGGAAAGGAACTCAACTTTGACCTTTCGACACATCTGATAAGAAGACAGGGGTAAATAAAATTATCCTCTAATCTATGTCATAAAGCTACAACTGTGACTCACTTGTTTATATTTTTCGGTTGTACTCAGCAGAAATAGATATCCTTTAGCAAGAGCTGACATCAGTGCAGGCAGTAGGAAACAGAGAAAATGAAATATTGAAAGTTGAAATTTTTATATTTTGTTGGGGAGAGGAGAGGGACAGTTTGGGATAAACTTGAATCTTATACTAATAAACCATCTTTGCACTCAATTATACCTTGCTTTCATGCAGAAAATACCTGTACAATATCACTCAAATTGGTTAATTGCATTGAGTTTAAACATATAAAAAAAGTTCATGGCAAATGCCAATGTTCCCAAATGGGAACACCGAAATTTATTTCTTCATATTTACTCAACTGTACCCATTTTTATGATTTAATTGTATTCTACATATTGTTTTAAGGTTACTATTTCATAACTCACATGAATTTAAAATTATTTTATATTTTATATATTCTTTAAAAAATTTACAATTTATCAATATGAAATATGGCAAAATTTGCAAATTTGAACATTTTTTTCGATATAAAAAAAACAAAAGTATCCCATTTTAACACATTTGAAAAAATCAATCATATTTTTAAGTTTATGAAATAAAAATCTCATAAAGGTATCTTTAAAATTAAATTTTTGAAGATTTTTTTAAATTGATGTTCCCAAATGGGAACATTGGCGTTTAAACGGTTAATAAAAAGCTATCCCATAGCATAAGCATTTTTAAACACAATTTAGGTCTCAGATCTTACACAATTCAGTTATCTAATTCCTAAGTTCATGCTTCTTCATTCTAGTCTCTGTAGTTTTTAAGTCATCTGCTTCCAAACCATGAAAAGAAAAGGACTGGTGCTTTTACATTAGCCAAAATGTCAATGTTAATTGCCATCTGATTATCCTTGTGTTCCCACAAAATTGTTAGTAACAAATAGCAAACATAATAAAACTACAGTAAAAATAAATCAATTTAAGTAAAATACAATGGCACCAAATTACCCCCCACCCCCCCTTTTTTTTTTTTTTTACTGTGGAGCCATTTGGTGCTTGCACCAATATTATTTCTATGGATCATTTTTAAAGATACAGAAGGAAGAAAGGCAATACTTACTTATTAGAGTGCATTTTTCAACATGCCAACACATTTTTTTTTATTCATATGTACATCATTTTGCTTTTTAGCCCCTGGTACAGTATGCTATTTCTTTCTCCCAACTTATTTTGTACCATTTCCAAAAAATAACATTACCTTACAGAAGCTAGACGGAAAACAAAGCATTACGATTAAATACTCTATAGCAATTTTTTTAATTTCTAAGCATCGCACATTTTCAATTTTTATACTGTCGTATTGAGAAAAGAATGTACTTTTAAATGCAATTTGTTTGAAAACAGCATTTCCATTTATTTTTGAAAGATTAATTTTTTTGTAGTTTTTAGCACCATTTGTTTAATTTTGGCAACTCAAGTACTCCATTTATGTGGGAAATAAATGAAAAATAGTTGAAAAATAGCAATTATATCTTTTTGTTGCCATTTTCTCATAACAACTAAAAGAAAATGTAATTAAAATACGTGCTATTTTGAAAAAATATAAACGAATAATTTCTGTTAAAATATAGAGCTATTATAAACTATATTTAATTTTAAGTATCTATAGACGCTTTCAGTCATGACGTTTTGGTTGGAAACTGACTCCAAACAAACGGTTGCCATGCGTCATTTCTTTTTAAATATAAATCGTGGAAAATGTTACCGGTACATATCAAGTATTAAGACACTTAGATGTAAGGTATAGATATAAGATATAGCTGCAGCACATAAACAAAATAGATAATACAACATAGCAACCGTTTCTTTGGAGTCAGTTTCCAACCAAAACGTCATGACTGACGTCACCACTGAAATCGTCTACATCTACATTAATGTTACAAACAAATGAAGGACTATGAATCATTAGATAGCCTTTTTTTTTTTTTGTCGAGTTTCTTTAATGACGGCATCTTTTTGCTGCATTTGTATATTATTTTGTGATAGTGGCATCCTATGCATGCTTTACTGTAGATGTTTCAGAGTGGATTGTAAATGTGGAATTCTTAAGCGGATGCGAATGACGTCATTTTACATAAAATAAAAGTGTGTGCTTTAAGCCTTAAAATGAAATATGTTTTGTACTCTTTAAACATACATGTATTTTTTTTTTTTATCGGGGGCAACACTGAATTCTGAAAAAGCAGAATTCCTGTTTTCTAGTCTTGTGACTTCATTCAAGCAAAGAGGTATTAAAACTTAAAAGGGGTGCGATTTTGACAGATTCCAGAAAATATATTTTTCTTTCCCACGAATTCAATACTTTTTATTGTAAAGATATAGTCCAGGAGCTGGTGTCATCAAAAGCCCCGTCATCACGGAATTGAAATTTTTTTTATGTAAATCGATATTTAATTAAACTTATTTTCGGCTTGTCAAACCTAGTCATACCTAGCTCATTTTGTTCGTATGACTTTTTACTATTGATTGACATAAAATTTTTTTAATTCTGCGATGACGGGCATTTTGATATCACCAGCTCTTAGACCAGGGTCGGCGAACCTATGGCACGCTGACCCTGGCCTCGCCGACCACTTTCGGCACGCGAAAGATTGATTTTGGCACGGTGCGGCGTTGATTATATCTCTAAATCATGATAAAGTGATTTTACACAAAATACATGAACTTAATCGACTTCATTTGATTCTATATCCGATTATTTGGAAATTGAAGAATTTTAATCTTATTCAATATGGTTTGAAAATTTATCAAACAAAGAAAATACACTTTAAATCTATCAAAAGGGAAATATTATTATATGTATTAATAAAAATACCGATTGTAAGTTATGGCAACTTGAAAATAAATTTGATGATTATTTAAATATAAACTGCCTTTTTTTCATTTTAATAATTTTTCCTACTATTTATACCTGTGAGTCATTATTTTCTCAAATTAATAATATAAAAAATCAAATAGAGAGCAGTTGTTAGATAAATCCATTTTACACTAGATTAATTTTAACACAATTATTCTAATTGGTAAACAAATCATATTAGATGTAAATTTTCAACTGGGCGAAAAATGTCCGGACCAGGATTCGAACCCGGGACATCCTGGCTGAAGCCGCCAGTGCTCTGCCATCTGAGCTGTCCCGGACGACTCTGGTCGAACTTTTTCACCCAGCTAACCTTGAGGATTACAGCATCTGGTCTGAAACCTGGTTCAGCTCAACAGAATAAATCTCAGGTAATGGAACTCCAGAAATCGCTGGATACGAAATTACACTAGATTAATTTTAACACAATTATTCTAATTGGTATTATTCTACACAAATATTCCAATTGGTAAATAAATCGTATTAGATGTAAATTTCCAACTGGGCGAAATCTGGTCGAAATCGAATCCTGGTCTGGACATTTTTCGCCCAGTTGGAAATTTACATCTAATATGATTTGTTTACCAGTTAGAATAATTGTGTTAAAATTAATCTAGTGTAATTTCGTATCCAGCGATTTCTGGAGTTCCATTACCTGAGATTTATTCTGTTGAGCTGAACCAGGTTTCACACCAGATGCTGTAATCCTCAAGGTTAGCTGGGTGAAAAAGTTCGACCAGAGTCGTCCGGGATAGCTCAGATGGCAGAGCACTGGCGGCTTCAGCCAGGAGGTCCCGGGTTCGAATCCTGGTCTGGACATTTTTTGCCCAGTTTGAAATTTACATCTAATATAAATCCATTTTAGTTTGCATTCTGTTAAAATAAACTGAGCATTAAAATATTAATTATTTTTTATCCAAGATGCAACACAATTAATTGCATTATTTTTTTAATTACTTTCTAATTTTAATTGTTTCTATAATTATTACAATGTAATACTTACATGTATGTTACCCATATTAGAAAAAATCTTAATAAGTAATTTTCAGGTAGTTTTGATTCATTATTTTTCAATCCACTAAATTTGTTTTATAGTTGGCACGTCAAGGTCATGTAAAATATTTAAAAAAAAAAAAAAAAAATTGGCATGCGACTATAAAAACGTTCGCCAACCCTGCCTTAAATTAATAGAAGAAAGTAATAATTGAAAATGAGGCACGAATTTACTCTGACTTACCCTATATGAAGCAATTTATTTAAAGATGATTTTCTAAATATGTTTTTAGTTTCAGTATCATAATAATAAGGTAAAAACTCAAAAGTTGGTGGTAACATTTGAGAAAATAAATACAGTAGACTTCCTTAAATCCGCAACCCTAAAATCCATGAATGTAAACAATGAAACTTTCACTTCCGATATAAGAGCAAAATTACAGAATTTTTTAGGTTTATATCATTCCGTATGTATTTTAATATGTAATTTTCGATAATATGACTCTACTGTGGTTTTGCATGAAGGAAGTATAAATTTTTTCTGAAAAAAAATGAAGATATTGCTGATATCACTGGTATTACAATCTTTTGACCAAATAGACTTATATATTAATCAAGCTTTTTTGATTATTAAGACTGGCTAAATCTGAAATAACACTTCCTTACTTTATGATTTTTATGTGAATTAATAGTGTACCTTTATGAGAAAAATTTTATTGATTAATTCAAGGAAAATGTATCTCATCTTTATTATGCATATTTAATTATACATTATTATTTACTTGACCTTTACTTTTAAAATTTTAATCATTTTAAAAATTGTCGTATTTTTTATCATTTTAGTTTATTACTTTGCTTAATTATTTTAATATTTTACTATATTGCAAGCATTCATTGTAACTTTGATTGCATTATTACATTCACATTATTGTTTAAAAATTTTAAGCTAAACAATGACCAGAAATCTGCAAAATTCATCTGCACAACCTCTGGTTCCAAACTGTGCAGATATGAGGGAGTCGACTGTATTACAGATTTTGATATGTAAATGTTGCCTTATGCAAAACTGATAAAGAGTCAATGTTTTTTATTCTAATTGAATTCAATTATAGAAGGCAATTATGGAAAAATAATTCATATAATTATTCCAAGGCATTAATAGTCAGTAGTTTTGAGACAGCAGTCACTTATAATTCAATATGTAATTCATTTATATTGAAAAATATTTTCTATTACAAATGACTTCAATAATCATGACTGCTTGTATCATGCTTTTACGTTTAAAAATGAGTCAGAAAATTTATTTTAAATCGCCTTAAAATTGTCTAATGTTAGGCTAAATATGACTGACAACAGTCAGTTTGTCATAATATGATGGACTAATATGTTCAAACCTTCTATGCTGTAACTTCCTTTGTTTATGTTTATTAACGTATAAAGATTAAAATGAAACAGTTTTCTCTTCTGGACTAGGAATCTTAAGAAACAACTGGTAAATTATTTATTAATATTAATATTATAAAACAAAAGTATTTAAATTAAATATGAAAGCAATGTTGGCACGGCTTTAAAAAAAGTTTTCACTGGAAGAGATTGGAGTTTAAATTTGGCAATTTATCATTTGCTCCTGTTTAAAAGAAAAAATGGGTACTTTTATGTTAGTCTTGTGCAAATCTTGCCAATAGCATTTTTAAAATATGGAACAGCAGTATTTACATTTTGCATATGTAAATTAAAAATTCTTTGATTTAGAAATAAAGTGTTTTGGTTTATGGTGTTATTTCCTTATTGAATACACTAATAGATACAGAAAGAGAAATTAAAAAAGTAATTCTTTGCATTTATAAAATTAGAACCTTTAGAAACTAGAAATGCTATTTTATGTAGAAATAAGTAAAAACAAAAAAACTTCAAACTAATACAGTATGAACTAAGAAAAAAATTACTGTGCAAGATGGAGGCACTATTATGTAGTTGAAGAATTGTATTATTTTTTTTTTTTTTTAATTTTATGTGCTTCAGTATTTTAAGGACTTTTTTTTTTTTCATTCCGAACATTTTATAAAACTCTTGTTTGTAAATTATTGGCAGGCATCTTTAAAAGGATAGGATGTCAATTCTAACAGTGCATTTTGATGTTAATTAATGAATTTAAATCAAAATACTCAAAAATTACACTTTTTGTATTAAACCGGTGCTTTTAATTTCTGCAACAGTTTTGTTTTATAGGAGATGCTTTTTCTCCTAATGAACTGCTGGACTTATTAAAATGTTTGAAAGGTTTTGGAAATTTTGATGATATGGAATTTGAATCCTCGAGTGAAAGTAAAAGAGATTCCAAGAATGGGAACAAAGTTAGTGCTCTGACAACAGAGACTGATTCTATAATGGCTGCATTAAATGAATTAATACCTGAGGTAGGATTTTTTTTATACTTTAAGATTGTTCACAAAAAAATATCATTATATTAATCACAATTATTTTTTTATGTAAAATCTGAATTATTGTATTGTAGATTCATTAAATAATATTTTAAAAGTGGTCATTTAGAAATCTGTTTGTGTTAGGAGTAACCTTAAAGCTTTCTAAAGCTAGGCTAAACTAGAACAGCAGATTATAAATATATTGAAATCTATTGCCATGCACTTATTTCATTCAAGTTTTGGTTTCCCACGCTAAGTTAGCAGTGCTTCAAGCAGCAGAAACTATCTCTTATAAATTTCAGTGTTTTTTTAAGTGCAAAGAATTTTAAAACTTATGTTATTCTTTCCATTTTTTTTTTTCATGAAAAGGTTACATATAAAAATATTATGACAGATTCTTATCAAAATATTGTAACTTTAACAACAGAATAAGAGCTAAATAAATAAAGTTCATATTTGGCCTCTTGAATAATTGATTGATTGGTAGATGTTTTGGTTGGTAAATTTTAGAAGATATGTAAAAATTATGAGTTCAGAAAAAAAGGAAATTTTGGGAGGAAAACCAGTTTGTTTCCCAAAGAGTTTTAGTTCCGTTTAAAAAAAATTAAGTCACATAAAATAATGTATTCAAAATTTTATGATAGCTACATTCTGTTTTTAATGTTCATTGTTCTACATTTAACTATTAACTTAAAAACAGATAATTAAATGCTACATCTTTCATTAAAAATGAAAAGTCATGATCAAATTTATATCATTAATACCAATTTGTGAAAATGGTGATAGTGAAAATAGTATAATTTGGTATTATTTGAAAAGAAAACTTCTATTTATTACCATAAGATCAAATTTTCATATAATCTAATCATGGGTGCAAGAGCTTTAAACTCAGGAATGATTTCATTTTTAGAGAAATTTTTGACTGACTTGTAATTTATTTTTTATATCTTTAAATAATAGAAATGTTACATTCTAAAAACTTCTAATGATTTTCTTTTATTGTAATATATCAATTTTTAGCCATAATGCAAGACAAATAGAATTCGTTGAGCCTATCTTCTTTTGATTATGCCTAATACTCAGAAAAGTTTTCATTCTTTGATTGGATGAGCTTCTTGCATCCATGAATCTGATAGTAATCACCAGAAGTACTTACCTATTAGGGTCAGGTGGGGTTAAAATAGGTAAGTTTCAAAAATAAATTTATAAAAGTTAACAAATTGTGTGTGTTTTTTTTTATTATTGATTTCCCAAATTAGTGTGTTACAGGCTTCAGTTATCATTTTTCAATGAATAACAAAATATTTGTTGCTATATTATTATAATTGATAGCCATTTTAAAATGATATGACTTGGTTGTAATTATGAAAAAAAAAGTTTACTTACTTTCAGCATATTTGTCCATTGTATAGCATAAAACACTTATTCAGAATTAACTTCCTGTAGTTTTTTATTACAAAACTAGCTGACTCGCGTGGCGTTGCCCGAGCCTGTGATGATTGACCCTTAAATGAACCTCAAATTTGTACGATTTTACATCTTTAACTCCATTTTGTATGATATTATATTTTTAAATGAAAAAATATTGAATTGAAAGTATATGCTATTTTGTATTTTATTTTCTGCATAATTTGATTTTTGGAGTCTATGTGTACCAAAAGTAAGGGAAACTATGGCTAAACACTCAGGTTTTTGCTGATTTCATCAAAATTTTCACACATTTTATTTTGTAAAAAATATTTCTGCCCATACAAACATTTCCAAATTTTTGAATGTGATGTAAATCTGGCCTATTAAGATTCTCTAAAAATATTGGATTAAAATACGAAGTGACCTGAGTTTGCCGGTGTATTTCAAAAAGGGTTAAAATTCATATTTTTTTAACAGATTACACCATCTATTAGAAGAAGGTTTCAGCTTTAAGAGCATATTTTTGATTTGTCAGTACCTTTAAAATTGCACCCTGGAGGGGCTTTTGCAGTAAGGGAGAAAAATGTTTTTAGAAAAATGTCATTTTTAATTTTTTTTTTTTTTTTTTTTTCATAGGGTTAACTGTGATATTTGGTTGAATTGATTGCAGCATTTGAGACGTAAGAGTACGATCTTTCAGAATATGTCTTCCCTTTTTAACTTTAGTAAGTGGTTTTAGTGGAAAAGAGCTCGTAAGAAGACTTTTTTTTTTCTTTTCTTACTGTGATGAAACACTCAGGTTTTTACTGATTTAGTCAAAATTTTCACACATTTTATTTTGTAAAAAAATATTTCTATTCGTCCGATAGTTTCGGAATTTTTGTAGGTAACTTAAATCTGGTCTATTGAGATGCTCTAAAAGGATTGTATTAAAACGTTTAGTTACTTTTAGCATAGAAACTATGTTATCTCCGTGAGGTGCAAAGTGGCCTGCATTCACCAGTGTATTTGAAAAGTTTAAAGTTCATATTTTTTTTTTAACCTATTGCACCATCGATTAGAAGAAGGTTTTAGCTTTACAGGCATATATTTGGTTTGTTGGTACCTCTAAAATTGCATCCTGGAGGGGCATTTCCATAAAGGGAAAAACTTTTTCAGAAAAATGACCCTTTTTGAATTTTTTTTTAAAGGGTTAACTGCGATATTTTTTTAAATTTTATTGTGGCATTTGAGATGTAAGAGTACGATCTTTCGAAATATGTCTTACAATTTTAACTGTACCGAGCAGTTTGGTTGATTTGGATTACAACAAAACAATCACAAAGTCGAAAAACAGTACTTCGTTAGCTCCCAACGCGTAAATGGGTTTGTGCGCGTGCGCAAGGGCTTTCCTTGACCGGGGATCACATAGATGACTCTTTGATGAGATTGAGTTGTGATGTTTAATTAATAACTCAACTAATTATTAGAAATTTAAAATTCAAAGTCTCAGGTGCATTAGGAGAGATCTTGGACTATCTGTACTAAAATTTTCAGCCTTGTATGTGCCATAGATTTTCCTAGCCATCACACACATGCACACACAGACACACACAGAGCAAAAACTTTGGTAACTGGAAGTTTTCAATTATTTAATATGAAAGGAAAAAATAAATACTCCCAATAATTTTGATAAAATGTAAAGTGTATATATATATATATATGCAAGGATAAAAATTAACCATCTCTCTATTCTAAAAAAAAGTAACTACCGCCGCCACCGCCGCCGCCGGTTTTGAATTTTTTGTGACCGGAGGTCTTTCTTCGTTAATATTAAAAAAAACTGTTGCATACAAAAATATGAAAATCGGTAGTATTATAGAGAAATGTTTGATAAACACACTGATGCAGACAGTTTTCAAATCGAAGAATTATTTTAAGAGATATTTAATGCCAAAGATGGACAAAATCGTTCAATTAAAAAAGTTTTATAGGAGCAAAAACTGTACATAGGAATTTAATCATTTTTAGATCATTTTATGCGTCAGAATTTCCCGGTGTGCAGATTGCAGTTAGTTTTTTAATTTGAATAATTTTTCGAGGTTTTATTTCTATTTTAAATTAAAATTTTCAGCATTTCGAGAGATATTTTTTACAAATTTTAGAAAATTGTATTAATTTAAACTGTTGCCAACAGTATAAACAGCGCAAACAGTAATGTTTGCTTCAAATTAAAAATTTATTTTACACGTGACTATTATAAACAAAAAATATAAAAAGCAGGAACTCATTGAAAATTACGTCATAAAAACTATAGTTACACGTGAATTTTAAATGAGAAAGAATATTGTAAAATAATAAATTCAGCAACATGCGTTAGAAGTTTTAAATAGGAGAATTTACGTCATATTACACTTATTACGTAAAATGAACAAAAAATAATATTGCAAAACAGTTTTAATTTAAAAATTGCGCGAGACATTTACTTGACATTTTAAGATTATCATAATATTTCATTTCTAACAAAAGTATTTTGACGTGAATATTAAAAAGATAAAGAAAAGTTTGGTGAAAATTACGTCCAATTATAATTGTCAGATTCAAATTATAATTCAATCTTCCGAAATCTTTTTAAAGGCGATCAAATTAGCGTGCTGTTAGAGTCTGCGGTGTCTGTACGGGGGTTGACGAGCATAGCTCGTAGGGGGCAGAGCCCCCTAGTTCTTTAAATTTAAACGGAAAATTAAAATTCTAAATTTTAAAATTAAAAGTTGCAGCATAACTTTAATTCTGAATCTTAAAGCTGTCTTGTCCCTGATAACTTTCTTTACCACCCTAACATTTATTACTTTCAGACTCCATTTTTGAATGATTTTTAAGATTAAAATTGTTCAGCTTTTACTTTTTGCAGTCATTTATGGTTAGTGATGCGCCCAAGGTGACCAAGCCTAGTTTCATCACTGAGCCAGACCATCAATCAATAGTTAATTAGCGAATAAAATTAAAGTTTCCTCCTTTTTTGACAACTGCGCCCTCTGCTGTGAATAACTTGAACTACGCTTTTTTGTATGAGTAGCGGAGCTTTTTATGTGACCTTTTCCCACCATACGTTGCTAAAGAAACTTACACCACTCGACAAGGCATTTTTGGATGCATTTGCTGACAACTACGAACTCTCAATCCAGTTGGACTTGGTTTCAGAAAAAGAGACATGTTATGAAAGAATAATAAACCAAATCCTACAGACTCTGTCTTGTGTTTCTTGCATTTGGTAACCCAGCGAACATGTTATATTAATCAATGTCCAGGAAAGAGCTGGTCCCAATCATTACATATACCGTATATACTCACGTATAAGTCGAGGAATTTCTGACAATTTTTGGTAAGCAAATTTGGGGGGTCGACTTATACGCGAGTCAGTTAAAAAAGAAAAACCAAAAACTTCGAATACTGCAAAATTATGGCTTTTTATGTGCATGAATAAAAAATAATGCATAAAATATACAAATAATAATAATTTATGTTTTTAAAAAAATTTAATGATTTGTTTTTGTTTACTTACTATCTTTTCGCATTGGCAAGTGAAATCTTTGGTTTGATTTTGTGCAAAATTGAAGTAAAAAGTTAGGGGGTCGACTTATACGCGGGGTTTTTATTTTTTCCAGAATTTGCATTCAAATGTTAGGGGGTCGACTTATATGCGAGTATATACGGTACATATATATATATATACCGTATTTTATGGAAGAAACGCCGCGGCGTTTAAGAGTTTGAAAGTTAATTTTTTTTCAAGTGTGGCGTTTACGGTTGGGTTTTTTTTTGCGTGAATAAAATTAGGATAAAATAAAAATTTCTTAAGACTGTTCTCAACTTCTCTGCTCAACAAAGCGGAACTTTCCAACACATTTTCTGATTCATTTTTAAATGCAACGGCATAAGTTTGGAAGGTTGACTATTGAAGCGATTTGAAATCGCAACACATTTTCTCTTTTTTGATAAGTAAATTATTGATCGAGTTATAAGCGATTATGGTCACATGATGACAAGATTTCCCTTCTTGTGCCGCCGGAGCGGGAATCCGGTTCAAAACGTCCACCTTGACAGTATTTTCTGAAACATCTGTCTTTACCAAAAAATCGAAAAACCTTGCAATTACATAGTTTCTGAATAAGAAAGTATGCGAATTACATGCATTTCCGAATAAAAATTAATTTAGAATTGTGTCATAAAGTAGATTTTTGGAAGAGGTGGCAAAATGGATATAACGGCTTCGAAAGATGTGCTTGTTTCTTCAATAAAATCCAGGCTGGAATCTAGTGAAAACTGTGACAATCCCATTCATGGTACCGAACCATACAGGATGGACGAAGAAAATTTACAACTCTTCCACTCTGATATTGACGACTCAGATTTTGAGGGCTTCAAATTTCAGGCATCCTGCGCTGTCCAGAAAACTTTGATTAAAGTTAGATCAATGTGACGGTGAGATTCCCACGGTTGCGGCGTTTACAACGGGTGTGGCAATAACGATATTTTTTTGCTTATTTAGGCCAATTTGAGGAGTGCAGCGTTTCTTCCATAAAATACGGTATATGTATATATATGTATATGTATATATATATATATATATATATATATATATATATATTTACACTAGTGTGCAAAACTTAAGCAACAGACACAAAATACTTATTTTTGAATATGTGAATACTCAAAAGAAAATTCTATAAACAGCAAGTGTAGAAAATAGATACTACCCTAACGCACAGCCAGTCGATGTGAACTCTCCTTGACACCACAAATGGTCACGAGATCCAGTCACGACAATGAACTGAAATGTGATATCTTTCATTCGTTGCATTCTTACATTCACTTGATCACTCCATTGGAAAGTTACTATGAGTGCTGATTTGTGAAGAGTCATGAGGTGAATTTACAAGGAAGTTACCTCGTGACTCCCTTGTGATCGTTATTTTGGAGACTCCATTGTAAAGTCCTCACGATAGCTGCTTTGTGACGAGTTCCCAAGTGACAGAAAATGAAATCATCTGGTGACTTTTCATGAAGGAGTGCAATGGTGACTTCGCAGTAGAGTCTGGGTCATGTGAAAGTTACCTTGTAATCTTATTGTGACACTATTTGGTGACCCATCGTAATGCAATGCTCACAATGACTTCAAAAATGCCTCTTTATATGACAGTCACATGAGAATCACAAGGTGACTTCACTGAAATGTCACCTGGTGACTCATCACAAGTAATAGTCACGGTGATTTCTCAGCGGAGTCACCGTACGATGATCGTTTGAGAGTAATAATGAGACGAATAAAAGATGCCATATTTTATTTCACCGTAATGACTGTGACACTTGTGACCATGTGTGACGTGAAGAAGATGTCACTTCGAGTAGCTCTGCTGTAGGGATAGTTTCTATTTGAATGATACTATTTTCTTTTGAGTATTTACGTGTTCAAAAATAAGCATTTTGTGACTGTTGCTTAAGTTTTGCAGACTAGTGGGGTTTTTTTTTTCAAAATTTAGTTTCTTCATTGCTGCGCAATTCTTGTTTTCTGTACATGCAGTACTATCCACATTTTAGTCGAAAATATAGTAGATGATTCTAGTTTACTGACTTCTATTACACTGACACACTTATACGATAGGTGCTCCACCTGTGAAAGATTGCACAAGCTGCCACTGTTGTAATTCTTATAAAATAGAAAGCATAAGTTTAAAATTTTTCATTTGGTTGAAGTTAATATGACTATTGAAATCTATAAACATTATTTTTGATAATGCAATTTATGATATGTTATTTGCAAATATATTCCATTTTGTGACATATTTCTCAATTACAACAGCATCTATTTTGATTTTATTTAATAAAAAGGTTTTTCGTTAAAATATTATAAAAAAGAGAATAACCAATGTAAAAACAAATCGATGTCTTTTTCTACAAGGAATGGATTAGTTCAACTTACCAATGTGTAGCCTGTATTTGTGTGGCTTAAAAGTGTGTGGGGTGCTGAAAAGCTGTGCACACATGCTAAAACAGATTTGGGCATCTGAATAAATCTAGGAGGGGGTTGAATACCTTTTAGCCACCTCATCTGAAATCTGATAATGACAGTACAGTCGGCCCCACTTAAATGCATACATTTGGTTCCACTGAATTGTATGCAATTAAGTAGGATATGCATTTAAGCGAGAGCAGGAATTAATATTATCAGTATAGATTATAATTTGATTATATACCACAGATGTGATGAATATTAATGACAATAACAATTTACACATTAATTTGAAAATTAATTATTGTAATAATAATTTATTATTACTCTATATATAATGATATATATACCAAACTATAATATGTTATAATACTAGTTACGTTACACGGTTTAGTTTTTTCATTATAATTTATGTGATTTAAGTGAAAATTAAAAGGAAAGTATAAAAACAAATTTTTGTTTTTAAATCATACCTTTGAAAATAAATTTCTGCAAAAATTCATTTTATTTTTCCTTATTTGCCAATATATCTTTTATTTGTAACCTACAAAAAATCCTTTATAGAAGTTTGTTTTTCCTATTTTGGGCACTTCATTTCTCCACTTCTGGTGCTAAATATTGTTCTTTTATTCTCTTTGCCAACTTATCTTTTATTTGTAGCCTATAGAAAATCCTTTATAGAAGTTTGTTTTTTCCTGTTTCGGGCACTGCATTTCTCCGCTTCTGGCGCTAAATACTGTTATTTTATTCTCTTGACCATCCCTATTGTATTTTCTTCCAATTCCAGAATTTTCAAAGAAGGACCACCAGCATCTTGAGTCTCTACATTTATGTCAAGCTTTAAAAGAAAATCACACCTGTTCAAAATCAATACTCACATGCACTTCCAAGAATTAAGAGAATAAAGTCTATTCTTTTACGATGATTTTTGCTCTTCAGTTTTAAAGATAACAAATCATTATTACAATATATATATATATATATTTATGTTCTTAATTTTTTCCCATTCATCATCTTCACAGAAATTCAAAAAATCTGGATTACTAGATTGCGGATATTTTATGCAATTAATCGGGGATATGCGATATAATGAGTATATTTAACATTAACCTTATGGGGACTATTTCTGTTCCATGTCATTCTATGCATATAAGCTGGGTATGCAATTATCCATTATCCAATTAAGTGAGGCTGGCTGTATTGTGTTAAAAAAAAAAAAAAAAAAAAAAACTATTTTCTCATTGTGTTATGGATAAAAACTAAAAAAAAAAAAAAAAAAAAAAACATTTTAAAATATGCTTGCCTAAATTTAAAAGACACTCTATGTTGTCTCTATTTTTCTGTGTTTTTCACCAAATCTACAGATAACTGGTTGCCTCGCCACTATCACCTCCTCCTAAAATTTTGTTTCCTCCTCCCGCAAAATTTAAAATTCTCTCTGCTCTGTCTCTTACTTTATTGCAGGGTTCGCAAAAACCCGGGTTTTTCTGAAAAAACCCAACCCACCTGGGTTTTTTCGGGTTTTTTCAAAAGTATAATACATGCATAATTACATTATTGTATACTATATTTTCTATATATTATATACACTATACATAAAAAAAATACATTGTTCCCTTATATACAATATAATTGTAATGCTATTTTACAAGTTATAAATTGCATAAATTATATGAATTTAAATTAATTAAATGTCAGTGTTTTTCACAAATTAGTTTTAAACATAATAGAAGATATAAAATTGTTAATTTTCTTTAAATCAAATAATGAATAGAATATTAAAATTTAAAATATATTAAATAGGAAGAAAAAAGTGGTAAACTAGTCGGATGTGCCAATCCCAAAAGTTTCTTCTATCTCATACATGTTAATAATTCAAAATTCCCTATCACAGTGCCAAAATTAAATGACAATTTATGCCCATCATGAGGATTGTAAAATATAGATTTGTTGAATTGGATGCATATAACAAGGAGATATAAGCATCACCTGTTGTGTAATTTACAACAAAACCTGATCAGTAACAATTTACGTCAACATCTAACTGAATCTGAAGTTTGACGAAAATCCATGCATTATTAGTTTTGAGATAAAGCTATTGCAAAAAGAGAGATAAATGCAGCACAACAGCGCCGCTTGGGCGATAATATACTAAAAACTAACCAGCACCAGTTTATATCAAGGTTTAACTGAATCTAAATTTTTGTTCAAGTCCGTACATTAGTTATTGAGATAAGAGTTATTGCTGAAATCGCGAAAAATGCAGCATAGCAGCACTACCTGTTGGGCGATATGCACCAAAACGCAACAACTTAACTTGCAACTGAATCTGAAGTTTTATGAAAATCTGTGCATTAGTTCTTGAGATAAAGCTATTGGAAAAATTGAGATAAATGCAGCATAGCAGCGCCACCTGTTGGGCAGTATACACCAAACACTAATCAGCACCAGTTTACATAAAGGTCTAACTCAATCTAAAGTTTTGTGAAATTCTGTGCATTAGTTCTTGAGATAGAGCACCCACAAAATTTTTTTCACATATAGACAGTCATTTTCTAAAAACTATCAAATTGTCTTCAGGACCTTTTTAAAACGTATAAATCCATCATGAACCGGAAGTCGAAATTTTTCACGAATCCAATACTTTCTTCTTGTAAAGATAGAAGAAAGTAAAAGTACATATTTTTTATTTCCATGAATATAGTTGATTTGAATTTTTTATATAAAGACATACCTATAATTATGTACTATGTATGTTGCCTACTAGGTTCGATGTTAGTAAAGTATTTCAATGTGCTGAAATACATTTTCATTTTACTTCAGATGTGTAATGGCTTTTATATATTAATATATTTTTTCAAAATTAACTGAAATGACTTAAATTCATTAAATGTATATGTTGTTTAAATTATATCTGAAAATTGAAAAAACCCACTTTATGGGTTTTTCAGTAGGCTTTTTCAAGTGGGCCCATTCTGAAAAAACCCACCGGGTTTTTTCGAACTGGGCCCAGCTTTGCGAACCCTGCTTTATTGTAACAATAATATTCAATCGCTTAAATCTCTCTTCCTCAAAATTGCCGCTTTGTGCCCCTCTGGTAACAAACGTATATAGTTTAACCTTTAACCACTTCACCGGCTGCCCCGAGATAACTCGGGGGTAAAAGCACTGTTTCCCCATACCTGTCGCCGGTGAAGTGGTTAAGAACTCTTTTAATTTAAATTTTTTCCTGCCTTATTTAATACTTTCTAGTAACAATAAATAAATAAATAATCTATCGCTTAAATTATCCTCTTCTCACAGAATTTATGATTTTGTCCTTTTGCCTCCTCCCTTCACATGTCATGAAATTTAAAACTTTATTTTTTTGTTTTTCTATTCTATTTGTGATTTTTTTTTTTTTTTACAATAATTAAATAATTATCCAAATTAGCCCCCCTCTCCCCCCAAAAAATGTTTTTTTTTCATTATCAATTAAACTAATTTTATGAATTTCATGAAAATTTGTTTTTTGGGCTAATTGAAGGGTGTTAAATTTGTTTATGGTGTCAAACTTGCATATTGCTTTTGAAAAAAAAAAAAAAAAAACAAAGTTTGGGTTCGTTTTGATATGTAGATGGCCCCCTAAGCAAATTTTATATACATCATTTAAAAGCAGCCTTTATTTCCAATCATTTGTTACCAGTAACTTTCTTCTACAGTAATTTGTTTCAGAGTTAGTAGGGGGTGTTTACTTTTTTCTACGACTGTACAAT
Source organism: Maratus speciosus (assembly GCA_963932465.1). Classification (NCBI taxonomy): domain Eukaryota; kingdom Metazoa; phylum Arthropoda; class Arachnida; order Araneae; family Salticidae; genus Maratus; species Maratus speciosus. The sequence goes on along the minus strand of OZ010790.1, from coordinate 392,269,357 downwards.
AATGAATAAATAGGCATATTTTTAATTCAATTGTAATACAGGATGATGAAGAAACGTAAAATTCTAGCAATATTTTAAATAATTATAATTAAAATTATTAATTTAAATAATTTGGGGGGGCGTTGCCATTTTTTAGCAAAATTTCATGCTTATGTCAGATAGCATAGACTCAATTCAGCTAAATATAATTCAATTTCCTTTATACTATATATAGCCCAGTGGTTAGGGGTTTGAATTCGGAATTAATTAGGGGAAAACTGGAAATTGTTTTAAACCTTTCAGTTTAGGTTTAGAATGAATATGCTATGTTTTCCCTCTCTTACTGGGTGAGCGTTAGGAAATATGTATATATTTATAGTCAAAAAACGCGTTTTTTTACATACCATAACAGTATCTCAAAACAGCTAACTCTGTCAATACAAATGTTGTAGAGCTTAAAATTCTGAGTAAAATGAGTGCATACACTTAATATTTTTGTTGAACGTTAAGGTCACAATTCTACTTTAAAGTTTTAGACCCGTGGTCAGGGGGTTGAACTCAGAATTAATTAGGAGAAAATTGGAAATTGTTTTAATCCCTCCAGTTTAGGTCTAAAATGAACGTACTATGTTTTCTTCCTTGTATTTGGGTGAATGTTAGAAAATATGTAATATTTATTTTCGAAAAACACGTTTTTTTTTTAATTACCTTAACAATATCTCAAAACGGCTAACTCTATAAAAAAGCATTGTTAATACAAATGTTGTAGAGCTTAAAATTCTGAATAAAATGAGTACCATCATTAATATTTTTGTTCAACATTAAGGTCGCACTTCTATTTCAAAATTTTGCCTTAATCGCTAATCAAGAGCTTGAAGCCAGGAGGGACCAAGTTAACTTAACAATATCTCAAAACAGCTAACTCTATCAAAAACATTGTCAGTACAAAAGTTGTAGAGCCTAAAATTTGGAGTAAAATGAGTACCTACACTTAATATTTTTGTTCAATATTAAGGCCGCAATTTTGAGATATTGTTAAGTTAACTTGGTCTCTCCTGGCTTCAAGCTCTTGATTTGAAAATAGTTGAAATAGAATTGCGACCTTAATGTTGAACAAAAATATTAATGATGGTACTCATTTTATTCAGAATTTTAAGCTCTGCAACATTTGTATTGACAATGTTTTTCTTAGAGTTAGCTGTTTTGAGATATATTTAAGGTAATTAAAAAAACGTGTTTTTCGAAAATAAATATGTACATATTTTATGACATTCACTCAAGTACGCAGAAGAAAACATAGTACGTTCATTTTAGACCTAAACTGAAGGGATTAAAACAATTTCCAGTTTTCTCCTAATTAGTTCTGAGTTCAACCCCCTGACCACGGGTCTAAAACTTTAAAGTAGAATTGCAACATGTTCAACAAAAATATTAAGTGTAGGTACTCATTTTACTCCGAATTTTAAGCTCTACAAGTATTGACAGTGTTTTTGACAGAGTTAGCTATTTTGAGATATTGTTCTGGTATCTAAAAAAACGTGTTTTTTGACTATAAATCTGTACATATTTTCTAACGCTCACCTACTATGAGGTGGAAAATTTAGCATTTTCATTCTAGACCTAAACTAAATGGATTAAAACAATTTCCAGCTTTCCCCTGATTAATTCCGAATTCGGCCTTTTATTCCTCCCCTACCCACTATTATTACACTTACGTGTGCACTGAACTAGGAATTTTACAATATCTTCAAAATTAACTGAAATATGTCAAAAAAATACCATTTTTTAATATTCAAGTGCCTATACAATAATTCTATTATCACATAGAGCTTAGATTCTAGTTTGGAACAAAGTGATTAATATGGAAAGCATTTTGACAAAATTTCACTGAAATAAGAAACATTTTATGTAATGAAGTTTATCGAACATGGAGATAATGAAAAAATTGATTTTCCAGAAATTTCTTTTATATCTTTCAGATACATACAAAATTAATCTAGAAGTGTCAATTAAGGTTTATTAGTGTGTTTATATAAAAAAAATGTAAGAAAAGGATGCATAGAAACATTGTTTACAATTTTCTTAGCTTTCCTATGCCCATTTCCAGTACTTGCTCATTACTTCCTGTTAATTAAATTGATCATAACCCCTCTTCTACTAAACATAGAAATAAAATTAAAACAAATTTGGAATCATAAACAATTGCTCTTTGAAATACTAAAACAGTAAAAAAAAAATTGAAAATTTTCTCAAACAGTCATTTTAATTTAGGTAGATACCTTAAGTTATATATTATTAAGTTCCATATTCTAAAATAGTTACATCCAATGGTGAATTTTTTATGAATTACTGGATGTTAATAGTCAGTCAAGCAAAACATTATAAGAAATGTATGAAGTTGAATTTATATTTAGTAGAAAGTTTTGAAAAAAAGATACAAACTATTATTTAAAAAAAAAAATAAAAAATCGCTGTTTTTATGTTTTCATATGTGTATTTAGTAGTTGTTTTCCATGCATGTACATTGATGTGTGCGGTTATAGTCTCTTGATGAATGGCTGATAAGTACATGTATTCTGTTCTGTCAATTTTTTTTAATAATTTTAAAATGAGAAAAAAAAAATATGTGAATTTTAATCTTCTTTTAATTTAATTTTTGTGAAGAAAATTTTAAAATCGTGAATTTAAATGGATATTCAAAAACAGTTTCATTATATTTTGTCTATTTTTCTTGTTGTTAGAGTAAAGCAGTGTCAAAACTGTATAGTTTTGTTTCCCCATTATGTAACCAGTGGTTACATTTGTATTTTTTATGTTTTTGTTATATGTATGAATACAAATGCATAAATTTATTTACAATATCAACTATAGAAAAATAATTTATTTGCTTAAATTTTCTTTTCTAATTTAGTTTTAATAGTAAAACTTTTCATAAGTGTATAATACTTTACAAAAATTATGAATATAGCGTATAATGGATTCATATTCTTCCTCCATAGTACATCAATGAAAGTGTGTTCTTTCGAGATGTCCTATGCTTAGAGAAAGTTGAAGAGAATTTGTCTAAATATGTCTTGAAAAAAGAAGATTATGAGAGAGTGCAAGAATATCCTGTACTTAAAGATTTCATTGATGCTCTCGAAAAGGAGTAAAACAAACTTGTTCTTTATGTATATTTAACTACAGATTGCATGAAATGGGTGTTTCTGTTTGAATAACAATAAAAAAATAATAAGAAGAAGAAGAAGAAGAAATCAGCTTGTTTGAATTTGGTGTTACTTTAAAAATGTTCAACTCTCTCGACAAAAATTGTATATTTTATATATTAAAAGCTGGCTGTATTTCACATGTATCCCCTAAAAATATGACATTGTGCACTAAACAATCACCAATTATTCATAACAAGGATGCTGTTGTAGCTCTTGAAATTTAAATTAATTCATTAATTTTTACAGAAAAATAATCGGCATTATATATATTTAGTTATTGCCATTTTTAACTCGCTTTATGTGTACATATTGTTTAAATCTTGCAATGTTAATTTCACCTACTTTCGATTATGCTATTAACCTAAATTAAACTTTTGCCAATTCTGCACATTACCGTAAAATCCCGTTAATCTGCCCCTCCTGATCAAGCGCCCCCCCCCCCAATTTTATAAACAAATTTATTTAAAATTTTCAAAAAATCCAGAGAAAGCACCCCCTAAAGATCGTTAAAAAACATAAATTACGTCAAAAGATCGCAAAAAAAAAGGACATTTTATAACAGGATCACGGAAAAACACGAATTTCTTTAAAGAATCGCTAAAAAACGCACATTTCGTTAAAATATTGCAGGAAAAAACGCAGATTATGACGGATCTAAAAAAGAAATGCTGCCAAAGGATTGCTGAAAAATGAGACTTTCGTCAAAGAATCACTGAAAAAACGTGAATTACGTCAAAGGTTCGTAGAAAAAATGTGAATTACATCAAAGGATTGCGAAAAAATACACATTTCATCAAAAGATCACAGGAAAAAATTCGAATTGTGCCGGATCTAAAAAAACGCAGCCAAAGGATTGCTGAAAAAACGCAAATTACATCAGTCACTGAAAAAATGCGGATTACGTCAAAGGGTCGTGGAAAAAACACGAATTTTGTCAAAAGATTTCAGGAAAAAACTTGAATATGTCGGATCTAAAAAAAAATGCTGTCAAAGTGTCGCTGAAAAAAACGAATTACATTAAAGGATCACTGGAAAAACACGAATTTCATCAAAAAGTCATGAAAAAACACAAATTTCACCAAAGGCAAAAAGAACACGAATGTCATCAAAGGATCACGGTAAAAATGCGAAATGAGTCACAGGATCATGGAAAAAACGCAAATTTCGTCAAAAGATAGCAGAAAAAATGCGAATTTCGTCAAAGGATTGCGGGAAAAACGTGATTTTCATCAAAGGATTGCGAAGTAAATCTGCAAATATCATCAAATATCCCAGAGGAAAAATAAACGCAAATTTTGTGAAAAGATCGTGGAAAAATCCCACCCTCTGATAATTTTATGATTTTTTGTCACGTTTGGGAGGGTGGATTAACCGGATTTTATGCTAAACCACTCTAAAACATAGACCCAAAACTTGCATTTTCTTCATTGGAATAACATTACAAATGTTTAATTTTAATTGAAAACTAGAAGGTAGCCCATCAGAGTGACGAGTTTGCATTTTCAAAAGAATGATATAGCATTGCATTATAAAAAGAAGTATGAAGTAATAAATTAAAACATATTGTCAATTAACTGTCATTTTTTTCGTTCATTGTATTTAAAAAAAAATCAATAACCTTCAATTTCTGCAATTCCCAATAAATTTGATAGCTAATAGTAAAAAAGAACACACGTTATAAGATAGAATAATCAAATCTAAACAGTAAACATTAAATTGGCATTTTTTAAGAAAGTTTTAATGCATGGAGTATATTCAGATCTCTGTATTGTCAATGAGCTCCATGATCACACTTAGCGCTATCATATATATAATGCAAACAAAGTTGATAACATGCAGAATAAAACACAATTCCAACAGAATGTTTATTTGTTTTTATTAGTTGCCAATAGCTGGCACCAAAATAATAATTATGTAACTTAAATTTAAAAGCTTATCTCGGATTAAATCCCGATTTTTTTAAAAACATGCATAAAGAAACCTGTAATAAGTTTTCATTAAAAATCATCTTTTATCACATAAGTAAATTGCAACTATTAATTGCATTAACAGAGTTTTTTTTTCTCAAATTCGTTTATCAAATTACAAATTTATTTTCCCTACAAAATACAAAATTTTATTTGTATTGATATAATATTGCATTGATAATGTATGTGTTGTACACTGTATTCTAATTACATTTTATAAGAAATATTCATTTTGTTTCTAATGTCTTCAGAATTTAAAGTTCTTTTTCAAAAGAAAATTTCCTTTTTTTTATTTTAACTACTGATAGATGGTGCCATCAAAGTATAAATTTTTACTACAAATGCAATTTATTTTTTTTACACATCGCTGATTCACCTTGTGAACACAATTACCTCCATGTTTTAGTATTTTAAAAGTTCAAGGTGAATGAATCGTTTGTTTACTTTTATGGGGGAGAGATTGAGCTGCCAATCTAATTTCAGCTGAAGTTATCTCAGAATATATACATAATTGATTGTAAGTCATCTCTCAAATGTTAATTTATTTTGAATAATCTTTCTAAAAATGCAACATTTATGAAGTTTTATTCGAAAAAATAATTTTGAATAAAACTGGCCGAATGGAATATGAAAAAGCGAAGTGTTTATCAGGATCCAGATGAGTTCACTCTGGAAGTGTTATACACTTAGCACTATTATATATATAATAGCTCCATTATTGTAACTACTATACATTTTAACCAAATTGTTGGCTACATCATTGACATCAGCATTGCACAATGCATTGTGCTTTATAATATAGGTTGACTTTTAGAATTTTCATTTCTTACATACGTAACTCTCATACACTTAAAACTAATTATTCATGTCTACTAGCATCAAATTCTTGTTAAACTTGGCAATATTTAGAAAAATATTTCCAAATTTGGTGACAAAAAAATTTCTATAAATGAAGTCAACTGGGCTATAGCTGGCTAATTTGGCAAAATTCTCATTCAAATTCAGTATTGACGAAAAATAAGAATGATTCTTCTGTAATCAGGTTCCCTGCATTTTAGCGTCTTGTTTTTGAATAAAATTGACTAAATTCTTAAAGCAGAATATTTGCCATTTATCCATCATTTTTTCTTTCATCAGATTTGTTAACAAGCTTTTCAGATTTCTTGCTAAGTATCCCAGGTATAAGTTTATCAACATTTTTTTTTTTCTTTAGTAGTAAGAAATATATATGATTCTATATTATTAAATAAGACTAAAAAGAAGTTGTGTATCGTGTAGTATTAGTACTCGACTTTTTACTCAGCGAGTACCGAGTAGTCGTGTATAAGAAAGAACTATCGATGCGCACATGAAGTGAACTTAAGAATAATGTGTGTGTGTACATACTGGGTGAGCCAAAAGTTCGTTAAAACTTTAAAAACTCATAAAAAAGGAAGAAATTATCATATAGGACTGCAGTTTACAAGAAAAGGCTCACAAGGTAGTCTGATTTCTTTTAGGAGCAGAAAAAAATTTATAGTTAAAAAAATCACATGTAGAGGGTGCTGATGGCCCAAAACACAATGAACAGGACAGCAATACGCTCCGTTCATTTGTTCTTCCAATAACAAATGTTCAACATCTCCAGAACGTTCTACGACAAAACCAGGTTGTGTCATAGTACCTGTTCATTGTGTTTCGGGTCGTCAGTGCCCTCTACATGTGATTTTTAACAATTTGCTGCTAAAAAAAATCCGACTACCTTGTGAGCCCTTTCTTGCAAACCACCCTTCTTTATCATAATTTCTTCCTTTTTTATGAGTTTTTAAAGTTTTAATAAACTTTTGGCTCACCCAGTATATGTATACATATGCAGTACAGAACCATTTATCCAGAATGATTGTAGTTAGATGTATTCCGGATAACTGGTTGGACATTAATGCAACATCTATTTGATCAGATTTGTAGAATATATATGGATATGACAGTGTTTTGATCGCAGATTAATTATTAAACTACTCAGAAAGAATCAAGTCCAAACAAGATCAGCCATTAAACAAAGTTTAAAAGAAAGCAATTTATAGAAATATCTTGGAAACAAAAACCCCTGTTTTCTCTGTATAAAAATAAAAATGTCCAATATATAACTAAATATTCTTCCATTTCAAATTTTAGTTGTTTGAATCAAGTTATATTATACATGTTGTAATATTTAAAGCATTATACAAATCAAATTGGCACTGTATGGCTCATTTTTCTGAAATAAGTCAGTTGGAAATATCATTCTGGATAACTGGTTTTCCGATTAACTGGTTTCTGTATAAATGGTACCATACTGTATATATAAACATCCATCTTGAACATATAATCATATTTTTTTATTAACTTTTTAAAAAATTTCAAATTAACTATAATTAAATTTTTAATTTATTTATGCACCTTTTAAAGACAATTTTTGAAAATTCAAAAAAATTAAAAAAGTAGCATTATTTTTGAAAAATGGAAAAAAAAAAAACTTAAAAAGTAAAATTAACCAATGTGAAACTAAAACTGATTCTACAATTTATCTAACTCATTCTGTTACCTGAAATCTGTTAAAAATGTAGCTTGCACTGTTCACAATGTGAAGCTTATAATAAAATCGGGTTTATCATCCCAATATTCTATTTCTGACATGTTAGCTGTAGCTAAAAACATTGTGGGACATTTTATCCTCTCCGTAGTTGCATGCTCAAATTTTTAAAATGTTCAGTTGCATTTGTCTATGATTCCTAAAAAATTAATCATACGATAATTAACTGTAATTAGCCAAAAGATGGAACTCAAAATATAATATCTTAAAAAGATTGTATGAAGTGAGATAAAAAAATTAACCACAGCTCAGTGGCAATTACTGAAAAGTGTAATGAAATTGTTATTGCCATTCAGAGTAATCACAACATAGATGAGCTCAATTGAATAGATCATATTAGAAGTAATACCATCAATTAAAACATTGCTACATTTTTCAGGAAAAGGAAGTTCCAATCATTTTGGTTGTGGCACAATGAAAGGGGTTTTAACAAGTAAAATGGAAAAAAGGATTCACATTTGTGAAATATGAAAACAAGGCAAATGAGAATCAGCAGGATACTATTAATATTGAAATCCAAGAATATTTTCATTATTTTATCGCAACTGTTGTTGATCCTCGATTTAAATTGTCATTTTTCATTGAAAAATATAAATGCAATGGCGGATCTAAGGGGCCCCCGTTGGGCTAATAAAGGGTTTCCAAAACGATTTTATGGATCCTTTGGAATATGACTTGGGCGAAACTCGATCCCAGCGCGACCTGCATCGGGCCGAACCAATTAAAATCCATGGGGTTCTGGCTGGGTCAGATCTTCTGTTCGGCCCAGAATAAAAGCTAAAGATTCGGCCCGTATCCGACCCAGCCCGAATGAAAAGCATTATTGGCCCGACCGCAACTCGTGCACTCCTCTAAATTCTCCCCGTCATTGATATTATTATTTTTCTATATTCTTGAATTTCGAACATAATCTGAAAATAAAATATGAGCATAAGTAAGTGTGCTTTATGAAAAATTTTAATCTCAGTATGCAGGCCGGGCTCGAGCCGATTTTTTAGCTTTTATACCAATCCGGGCCAATAATTTGCTTGTGTGGGTTAGACCTGGGCTTCGGCCTGAAAATTTCAACCCAGATAAATCTGTAACTGACATATTTAAGCCTACATTTTTTTTAAATGCTTCTTTCACCTATCATCCCATAGCTACTGAATATACCGGGTATCCTTAAATGGAGTGACAGATTTTAAAATTCAGTAACTTGCAAATGGTGACAGCTATTAAAAAAATTTATACAAGAGGGTTATGTAAAGTGTCAGGAGTTTTTTCACTGCGATTCTTGCTTTTAGTTTAAAATAGCAACGATAGAATGCTCTGCAAGCAATAGGTGCTAAATCGGGGCCCGAATTTTGTCCTCTCTTCTCTTGGTATTGATGAGAAAGAAGAATGTTAAATGTATGGAGTGGGTCCCATAGAACAAATTTGCCCTAGTGACTGAGAGCCATTCCATATATTCCCCCTTCTTTCGCATGAATACTGAGAGAAAAGGGAGGCCAAAAATCGGGCCCCGATTTAATGATTATTGTTTGCAGCGCCGTCTATTGCTGCTATTGTAAACTAAAATCGAGAGTCGCAGTGAAAAATCTCCTGACATCTCGCATAACCCTCCTGTAAGAATTTTTTTAATAGCTGTTACCATTTACAAGTTTCTGAATTTTAAAATCAGTCATTCAATTTTATGACACCCTGTATATTTCTTTAATAACTTTCAAAGTATTCTTTACTGAATTACAACTGATCTTAGATATAAAGAGACAAGCAGTCTCATACCAAATTAGAATTTTTTACATAATTCTGAAATCTGGCAAGGCGTCAAAGCCTCAAATTGTCTCAATAAGTATATTGAAGAGGAAATAGTTGGCCTTCTAAAAAGTGAGCCTTTATTCAACTTCGGGAATGTAACTTCTCATGTGCCCTGTGATACACATATCCTCTAGAAAAGGTTTTGTATGAATGCTTTATACATTTTTGGTCCTATAGCTGTATAACACAATTCTAAGAAAAATCAAGTCGTTTGGCACTTGGCTGCAATGCCGTATGCGCCAGATATTGAAGTATTCCATGTTGTCCAACCATTCCATAATACCCGAACTTTCTCTATATTTTCCCCCGCTCAACAACACGAAACTTTCTGGCACATTTATGGACTATTTTTAAAAGTAAAAGAACAACTTTTGGAATTGGATGGATCATTTCATTTTTCGATAAATGAATTACAAGTTCAGTTATTAGCGCTTCATTGACATTAACGATCTTTATCGGATTGTCACAGTGTCACATACGTAAATTCAGTACAAAACATCAAGTTTGACAGTATTTTCTGAGAAATCATATGCTTTATCAAAAAATAGGTGTAAATTGTGAGAACAAAAATAAACTTAAGAATGTGTCGGAAAGCGTCCAGCTTAGATTTGAGATCAGCCTTTAGTCTTTTTGTATGTATATGCACAACTTTTTTTAAAACACAAATTTACACGTGTATTTCAAATCTAACATTTACGGTAGATTCTAATAAACACAAAATGTATTGATAGCTTTTTCTGTTGTTTTTTCCCTTACATTTTAGAATCTCTCAAAATTTTTTGTTTATGGTTGTTATCTAATGAAGCTGCTACAGTTTCAACATGTACTAAAACTAAAAATTTGCATGATGTGAGAATAATTTCCCACTTTCAAGAATTTCTTTAAAAATATTTTAGAATCGAAAATTAGAAATAGTAAAGATTTTAAAACAGAGTGTTTAAAAACAGTTACGGAAGAATACCTTGGTTTTAGTTCGGAAAATGCAGGAAATATTTATTCGTTTATTTAGAGATTCTGAAGAAATTGAGGTAAACACATGCATAATATTCCACTGTATTTTCACGTATATATATATGCAGATAAGAGGATTCTACTAAGAATTTCATTTAAAATAACTTCGCTTCTCAAACATCCCACAAAAAATTTTGCTTTTCCTCCTTTTCTCCCTTAGAATCTTGAGCACATAGGGTTGTCCACACCCGAAGCCAAAAATCCCACTGAAAGTCAAACTTGAACTCCAAATATTTTCATCCACCCGAAACTGAAATGAAGGAAAATTAATCCATATTTTAATGGAACTATAAAATGTATCTACATTTTAGTCTGTTATTTGGAGGTGCACTATTCTGAGGCAAAAATATGCAAATATTTGTGCTGGGAATTGAAAAGCGTTCGCTAAATAGAGGTGCCCAGTATTCCGGAGTGTCCATGTAGAGGTTTTAATTTAATGTACGTACTCAGGGATATGTTTAGGAAAATTTTAGGTCCTTTAAAGGACCCTTCACAAAATAATTTATCTTAAAACAGGACCCTTCACAAAACATTTTATCCCAAAACAGGACCCTTCACAAAATTATTTGTCTCTTAACCTTCCTTTCACAGAATTTTTTCACCTTCAAATTGAATTTTTCACAAATTTAGTCATTTAAAAATAATTTTTATATATGAAGGAGAGAACATGAAGACATCGATAATTTAAAATCCACAAAATTATGACTAGAATTTTCACAAAACAGCACCCTGTGCAAAAAGTCTGGACAGACCCCTGATACTATTACTTATGAATAGCAGACAAATTTCATCGTTCCTAGGTGTCTGCTATTCAGGGGTTTTACTATGTAAAAGATTCACTTTCTTTTGAAAAATTGGTTCAACCCGAATTCTTCTTGCAAGAGTGAAAACCCAATCCGAAACTGACCCCAACCCGAAATATTGTATGACAATCTGCCCCAAACCCAACGCGCATCTAAAAAGTAAAAGTCAACCCGAACTGCAGCAAAAAAAGTAGAAGTCAACCAGACCAGCAACAAAATATACCAGTCAACCGAACCCAAACCTGATCCGCAGCAAAAAAGTAGAAGTCAACCCGACCCACAGCAAAAAGTAGAAGTTAACCTGACCATAGAGGTCTGCACGGGCCGACATTTCCAGGTCCGGGCCCAGCCCCGGCCCGACTCATAGAGAAAAAAAATCGGCCCGGCCCAGCCCGAGTGAACTTCTACAAAACATTGATTTTTACTTCGAATTGGTTAAAAATTTGTCTCTTATGAGGAGTTCTGACCAAAAATATTTATCTTAACCTTTTTTTCATGTTTATAATTTATATTTTTATAAAAGTGCAGCAGGCTGCGATATTTATTTTTTTTTATGAATCTCTATTTCTTGTATGTAAATGTTTCAGTTATCATTAATATTGTTAATCCATATTCCATGTATAGAAGTGTTAAAAATCGGAAAAATGCTATACAGTAAAATCTTCTAAGATGAAATTGCATAGAAAAGAAAAAAAAAAATGCGTTATAGACGAGTTTCCTTCTTAGCAAGTGTAAATGTATTATATATTCTTTTCTTTCTTATTAGTATATTAATTTTGCATGGATCAACACGTTTTTCAGTTTAAAACAGGGTTCCGTCATAGGCAGGTTCCTTTTCACACATTTTACTGTATTTTAATTTAGTTATATTTTAATATGCGTAGAAATCTACTATTCTTTAAGAATAATAAATTTTAATGAAGTGTAGAATAATGTCTGTTCAAAAATGTATGCATTTTTCGCAAAAATTTTTGGGCCAGGCCTAATTTAACTGACCTTTAAGTGTACCAGGCCACGCTGAGACAATGATTTTCATACGGGCTGGCTCAAAACTAGGACTGAAAATTTTGGGCTGTGAAGACTAGGAATGAAACCAGGCCCAGCTCTGTACAGAAAAATTAAATTAGGACCGGCCCGAGTCCCGTGAATGAAAATCAGCCCGAGCCCGGCCCGTGCAGATCTCTACCTGACCAGCAGGCAAAAATAGAAGTCAACCTGACCCGCAGCAAAAAAGTAGAAGTAACAGGAAGTACTATCCCAGATAGCATGTAAGGTTTCCGAAAACGGTCGTTTTTGCTTTACATTCTAATTATCCTGCAAAGGTTTTCGTGATAATCGTGTAGCCAACCCATGTTCAGAAATCATTATGATCCGTATGATTTTTGCGCATGCGCATATTATTTCTTTTCATAGCCATAGCGTAGCCAAAGAACATGGCGTCTCCTTTGAAAGCTTTCATTGTGTCAAGTTTATTCTACGTTTCTAACATTTACAGAAAATTCGGTAAGTTTGCCATTACTTTTTACTTATTTAGTATATATCATTATTATTTAACTCGTTCTTACTGTAGTCTTTTTTCTTCTGTACTGTCTTATATTTAAGATTTCTGTGTAAGTTACCCATGGGGAAAAGATGATATTTGATTCAACGCTATTTTGTTTAATTATGTTATACGGCATGCTACATTTTTAAATTAAACTAACTTCTATAAACATGATTTACTTAAAACATGTTATAACGTATTGTTTCACTTTTCGTAACCATCGCGAATTTTCAAATGTATTTTGATAACATAACTGCAGTTCCGTTATATATAGTACTTTTACAGGGTTCGTACGCGACTGGAAAACCGGGAATTGTCAGGGAAAATGACAAGTGCTCAAAAAGTCATGGAAAAGTCAGGGAAAATTGCAATTTTTTTCTAAAACCTGGAAAAGTCAGGGATTTTTTTATGTGGTATCATGTCTCAAGATTTTGCCAAATTCCGAGGTTCGTCCGCAAAAAAGTTCTTATTTTTCACTTGAAAGTAGAATTTTCGCTAAATATTTTACTAAATTCACATTTTGACAGGCAGAAGTTTTAGCTATACAAATTTGTCGCCAAATGGGCAATATCTTTGCCAATGATGGGACTCTGTAAAAGAGCGAACCGCGCAATAGAATAGAGTTATTTTCCGGTTTCTTTTGTCAGCTTTAAAGTTGAATGTCGCCAAATAATTTCGTTTGTTATTTAATGCAACCCTTTTTCATGAAGAGTGAAATAGGCGGAAGCTGAAGGGCTGGTTAAAGCGAACGGAGAGCCGCGATCTTCTTGTCTTCTGCTGACTGCTGCTGAGTGAGAAGGTGATTTAATTTCGTTTTGGTGACGGCATGATTCTTTTCTGAAACCAAAAGTTCTGTTAATTGCAGGTAAGTAATCTTAATTAAAAGTATTCTTTAATAGCCCTAGTTTTTTAATAATAAATAATATATAACAACTAAACGATTTTTTCAGAAACGAGATTGTTATTATTAAATATCTGTTCTGAAGATATGTTTTTATCCCCTTTTATCACATTATTATATACAACTTTGCTAGTAAAAAAATAAAAAAGGTGAATCCTGGAAAAATTTAATTTGGTTGCACTATACTAAAGCTAACGTAATGCAAATATTTCGTATGAACTCATCTATTATTCTTCACTCGTATGTGTGTCATTTAGATTTAAATATATTTTTAATATATAGTACTGGATATATTATCCGGAACGCTAAACGATCCGAAACTGAAACTTAGTGAAAGCTTTCATTTAAGAAAAATTTGCAGTTTTTTTTCCATATTTTATTGAAGAGTTAACATGTTTTATAAATCGATATTTTGAATATTTTAAACTTTTTCTCATACATCTCAAGGTACCGTTATATCCGATTAATTCCCCCCCCCCCCCCCAAACACGGCAAAAAATCGTAAAGTAATCGGAGATGACTTTTACAGGGATTAAAAGCGGCTATCGAAATCTACCGCCTGTAGAAATCCGAAAATGTGTATAAGAATAGACCAAAGCCTACCCTGGTATTCATTTTTTTTTTTTTTTTTTTTTTGTTAACCAAGATAATTAAAAGTCAGAACCTAAAAAGCACGAAATACGCGCTCTCCCTGCGACACTCTGAGCCTACTTATGACGCTCCTATGAAAGATAAAAATTGAATGTACGCGATCGTCGCACATAAGTTTCTTTTGGATCATTTTTATGACTTCTCATTGGCGTAACTTTTAGAAATATGGGAAAACTAACTACATATTTTTAAATTTCGTATTTTTCTGTTTCAAACGCTAAAATCCATTGTAAAAAAATTTAATTTTTAACCTTTTGAAAAAAAAAATTCGAAACATCACTTAGAATTTGAACACGTTTTCCGCGATCGAAAATCTGTCGGCAAGCCTCTGGTCTGAAAATTCCGAAAAATTAAGGTGATAATTTCCGAAAATTAAAAAAATCGGTCATAAATCTTAAAATTCAGGCATAAAATTTATCGCAAAATTTGACGAATGATCGCCGAAAAAAATCAATTTCGTCCATCGTTTGAAGAAAAATTGCTAATTTTGTCAAAGGAGCGCAGGAAAATGCGAATTTCATAAAAAAAACGTGAAAATTGGCAAATTTCGTAAAAGGATCGTGAAAAAACGGCAAATTTCGTCAAAGAATCGCGGAAAAACGGCAAAAATCGTCAACAGATCGCAAAAAAACCCCTCTAATTTCTTCAAAGAGGCGCAGGAAAAAAAAAACACTTAGTGCCGGGAGTTTACTCCTTTCAGAAAATTTCCTTTGTTTGTTTTTTTTCCTTGTTTAACCAGAATAATTATTCTCTAATTAATATTAATTAGTTTTTAATTTTTTATGGTAATTATTTTAAACCACTGTTTTTAATTCATAACGTAAAAATAATATACGTAATTTTTTAAGATTAATTTGCAGAAAGTTTTTGACCAAATATTTATTTCTGCAGAAAGTTTTTGGTTTTATACAAGTCTGGGGTAGTGTTGCCAGTGGGTTACTTTTTTTTTTTTTTAATTCAAATTTCTTGATTGGCAACACTTTTTTGAAATGATAAAATTTCTTCTCTTAAATCTGTTTTTTAATATTTTCAGCGTTCTAAAGAGCATTTTTAAGCAGGTTCATGTGCAGTTATTTATTTAATTAAAGAAATATGTAATTTAATATCTAGCATTAAAAAGAAATCTGGCAACATAGTATAAATAAAAAAAGTACTGTTATTATAATTTATTTTGCCCCACCTAACCCTAAATTAAGATTTTATAAATTAAAACTAGAAGAGATTCAGATTTTTTTCCCTTTTGCATTAATTGTTTTGGAGCTACTTTTGATAGAATGTAATAAATATACAAAATCAGTTTTTTAAAAATGATTGCAGTATAATTGTGTATTTTCTTCTTTTAGGAAAAAGTATATATAATATGTCTAAGAAAAGAACATTATTTAATCCAGAGTGGACAGACAAGGAAATAAATCCAGAATGGTGCTCTTGGTTAAAAGAAGTAAAGAGTGATCCATTCTCTGCCCATTGTTCTATTTGTCGAAGATCATTTCAACTCAGTAATATGGGTAGAACAGCCATTACCAGCCATGGGGGAGGTTATAAACATCAGAGAAACGCAAATTCTGCTAAGGGTTCTTTGCCATTGGAAAAAGTATTTCAGACTGATAAATCTACGAAAGAAAATACAATTAATGAAAATAAAAAGTCCATATCTGAAGAAAAAATCATACTTCTACTGCAACATGTGTTAAACCTTATTGTAGTAATAAACTTTCTTTAGAGAATCATGTTTCAAAAGAAGCTGTTTTAAGAGCTGAAATTCTCTGAGCCATGAAACTTGTCATGTCCCATAGTTCGTATAATTCCTTTCATGATGCTTCCAGTTTGTTCAAAGCAATGTTTCCAGACAGTAAAATAGGACAAGCAGTTACTTGTAGTAGTTCAAAAATGTCTTACATGATTTGTTTTGGCTTATCACCATACTTCTCTGAACATTTAAGAAGGGACATAGGGAATTCAAAGTTTGTTATTTGCTTCGACGAAGCTTTAAATAAAGTAGTTCAAAAAGGTCAGATGGATATTGTAATTAGGTATTGGTCAGAATCATTTAAAAGAATAAAAACTCGATATCTGGATTCTGTTTTCCTTGGCCATTCCACAGCACTAGATTTAATAGCTAAACTTCATGAAGGAACTGAAGGCCTTGACCTTAGCAAACTATTACAGTTGTCAATGGATGGCCCCAATGTAAATGTCAAAATGGCCAGACTATTGACAGATGAACTTGCCACTGAACATTTATGTGAAGTTCTGGATATAGGGACTTGTGGGTTGCATGTAGTTCACGGTGCATTTCGTACGGGCCACAAAGCTGCAAATTGGTCTTTAAATACTGTGTTCAGAGCTATATATCAATTATTTAAAAATTCACCTGCAAGACGAGCAGATTATATTGAAATTACAGGCAGCAACAAATTTCCTCAAAAGTTTTGTGAAGTACGGTGGGTAGAAAATGCAGCTGTTGCTGAAAGAGCTATTGAAGTTTTCAATTTTGTAAAAACGTATGTTCAGCAATCGACACTTCCTAAAACACAAACTGTTGAAGTATTACAGGAAGCGTGCAATAATAAATTGATCTTGCCACAGATGGCCTTTTATTCATCCATTGCTACACTTTTGCAACCATTTCTTAAAAAATACCAATCTACTGATCCACTTTGCCCATTTATGCATCAAGACTTGCATTTTATAATTTACCAACTTATGAAAAGATTCATTAAATCTGATGTTATGAGATTAGCAGACACTGCCCAGAAGTGTATGAAAGTAGATATCAATGATAAAGATAATTTATGCAGTCTTCAGGCTCTTGATGTAGGAGTAGCTGCATCAGGTCTTCTTGCAAAATGTGGTGCACAGAAAATGAAAAAAAACGATTCCGGCTTGATTGCCAAAATTTTTTTAAAGCAATAACATCAAAAATATTTGAACGTTCTCCGCTGACATATTCTTTACTTAGATATATCTCATGTTTAGATCCTAAGCTAATTCTATCCAATTCCAATACTTCAGAACTGAGAATGAGTAAATTATTAGAAGTTTTATACACAAAGCAGCATGTGACATCTGCTGAAGCAGACAGAGCTAAACAACAATTTAGTAAGCTTTGCTTTGACGCAAAAGCTGAGAAAAAAGAATATTTTGAAAAGTATTCTTATGAAAATGAAAGTTTAGATGCATTTTATTGCAACATTATTCCTGAAGATAGCTTTAAGGATTTATGGAAAGTTTTAAAAATTGTTTTAGTTCTTTCAAATGGGAATGCATCTGTGGAAAGCGGTTTTTCAATTAACAAAGATGTATTAATAGAGAACTTAGCAGAAAGATCTGTGTGTGCCCTTAGGACTGTTTATGATGCTGTTAAAGCAGCTGGTGGAGTTGAAAAAGTGGATATTAGTAAAGAAATGTTGAGCCATGTTAAGGTGGCTAGAATGAGATACCATAACTATTTAAATGAAAAAAAAAAGAAAATCATGAAGCAAGCAAAAAAGAAACAGAAAAAAGAAAAACTGTAGCAGAAATTAAACTGTTAAAAGAAAAAAAAATTAAACTGACACAACAAACTGCTTCTGAAACAGTACATATAAACAATATGATTGCAGAACTGTCCAAAAAATTTTGAATTTTTAATATGCATAATGTAAATTTTGTTATAGAAGTAAAAAGTTACTTTGAATCCTTCTGAGTTGTATTTTAGTGTTTTTTTTCTTTCTTTTTTTAATTATTATAAGTTATTTTCACTTTCAGAGGTAAGTTTACATTTTATTCTTATTAATGTACCTCTTATGCTGTACAAATTTAATCATTAAAATGTAAAATTGAAATTCATATTTCTAAAAAAATGTCATGAATTGTGGTCAGGGAATTTTAAGAAATATGACCTGGAAAAGTCAGGGAATTTTGTAATTCAAAAAGAGTATGAACCCTGTTTCAACACATAGGATTGACGTAATGGTAATGTAAATGACACACGAAATCGAGAAAAGTGTAGGGAGTTTTTTGTAAGAATAAGTATTTAGGAACATATTTTATTATAATAAAACATTTTCAATTATGATCGAGGCTATACTAGTGTTTTTATAATTAAAAACACTTGTCTTAAACACAATTTTGTTTTTATGTTTAATTATTTTAAGCTTGTAAAAATAAATTTTATCTTTTTTTCTTAAAGTCTTCAAAAAATAAAGGATATATACTTAAAGTTTTGAAATCACCACCACCCCCTTGCTGTGGACTGATTTACAAATCAAAACAGACTTTGACCTTCAACAAATTACATTCATTTGAAAATATGTATGCTGTGCGTAGCGTATAAAACATGTAGATCATTTCATTAAAATGTATTTATAAAAATGTAGGTATATTGTTTGTTATCCCTTTTAGCGTCTATATATATTTACAGATGATTTTCTGTTGTAATTAAATAACATTCAAACAGAAATCTTTTTTTTTTTCAATTATATTAGAATTGTTAAAAGTCTATTTAAAAAAGCTTTATATTCAAAAGGTGTTTCTTTAATATATTCCTAAAAAAATTGCATTTTAAGTAAAAAAAAAAAAAAAAATACATTCAACCTTCGTTCTTATTTTAAGGAGAAAAAAATGTTTTATCATAATATTCATATTTAAACAATAATAATTGGGCACAGATGTCATATTCGCCCCATATTGGCGCGATTTTTTTCTGACGCCAATGACATATACGCAACGGGTACTTAACTGGCGCCAAAGTGCCGTTATTTTACTTGATGTGGTAACCCGGATTATGTTGTTTATGCTGTTGATGTTTTCGCCAAATTGGCAACCAAAAAAAATTGCACCAATATGAGGCGAATATGACATCTGTGCCAATAATTGTATAATTATAAGATCCTTCATTAAATTTATTTGAGAATATCTTATCTGTATTGCACAAATTCCCTTTTCGCTATTCCTATATTTATAGTAGCTACATGTAAAATTTAAAAACCGTCTTCAAACACAAGTAATTATTTAAAAGTTTTTCTGCAAAAAACCCCCACTAAATCATGTGCATGTATACATCTCAAAAAATAAATTTGCTATGTGTAGTGAAGAATAAAAAAATTACTTATTAAAAATAAACACACATTTACAGTAGAAATTAATTTTCGTATGTCATTTTGCCAGCTGATTGAGAATCGGCAAAGCTTTTAATATTAAGAGGCTGTACATATATAACATTACCAACTTTATAGTAATTTTGTAATCTTTCCGGCCTTTACAATATCTTACATCATCATTCCTGGATTATGTCCCACCCTTCCATCACTAATCATATTGTTATCAGTGTCTCAAAGTTCTTTTTAATTTTTTTTCCCTTTCATTTTCTTTTTACATATTTTCAGTTATATGCAAATATATTGTTATACATCTGTTATTTATAAAATTTTATAAAGAAGAAAGAGTCAGTAAAATATCACTATATTAAATATGAAATAAGTTTATATCAATAACAATTTTAAAAAGTATTTAATAATAGCTCTTTGTTACATAATGTATTCAACAGATATATTGTTTCTTGCCGCTCTTATCAACAAAACAGATAGACAACATTCTTCCTCTTTATTTTACTAATAAGCACAAGTATCACTTCAAACGTACTATCTGGTTTCTCCAATAGCGGGTTATATGCAAATATATATATAAAAAAAATAGGAAAGCCAAACGTTGAGGTATTCCACATTTCAGAATGAAATAATTGTATATAATCATTTAATGATTTTAATAATAACTTAGTATTTTCATAAAAATAGGTAACTGAATATTTTGATGTAAAGAAATAGTTACAAATAGAAAAATGAATATTTTGGTTGGATCAAAAATGGTAACAGTATCGAAAATGAATCTTTTCCCTCTCCCTAGAGATATCTTAAGATATCAAGTGCCAAACTCCACCTCCCTGAAGTGATACCATTATATTAAGCACAGACTATAAAATCATGAGCCTTAAATGCTTATCAGTTAGCTTGTTAATTTTAAAATTGCCCATCAATACTTTAGTTATTAATAGTAAATTGGAAAAAATGAAATCAAAATAAGAATTATTTAAAAATTTAATGTTTTGTAAATTCATACAAATTAAAACTTGGTTTATTATCATTGTTGTTTAATTAATAAACATGAAATTACCTTACCATTCTTGTCCCTTCCCCCATAATTTTATCTGTACTGGCATCAGATCCGTATGAAAATTGACAGGGCATGAAATTCATACTACTACTTCTTTTTGTACTACTTGATTATCCCATCAACCAATTTCACCAAATAAAGTTAGTACATACTTTTAATAAGTGTACTTTTAGTAGTTGACCCAATAGCAGAAAATCCTCCAAGTGTCTGCAACAGATACTTCAGGGGCAGAAAATAATCCGCAGGTAAAACAGGTTTGACAGGTTGCAAGTTTTACAATCGAAGTGTTAATCAAACGATCACTTTTTTTAAAAATGTTATTATGCATTTTATTAATTTTACTAATAATAATCTTAAGTTTTTGTATTAAGTAAGAAAGAGCCAAACATAATATAAAACGAAATAAGGGTTCAATAGAAAAATAACTTGCAAACGAAAAAAGAAAATCTGCAACTCCCATCTCGAACTTTCTGCTACCGGTGTAGTTGATAATAAATAATAAATATAAATTGGTACAAAAATACATTACAAAATGTATTGTAATGTTAAGCCCTTCATGACAACATATGTGTGATATAAAGTGTGTACACAGTCCTTTTAACTATTACTATATCGGAATGGTAATTTTTACGGTACTTTTCGGTTAGCCGGGCGCCAGTGTTGTATATACAAATTTTGTCTTTTCCTGGTCGCTTGAAGGTTTTATTCGAAAAATAATTCCAGAGGATGCATTATTCATCAAACTTCTAAACTAAGTTTAGATTTTTTTTTTTTTTAATTCTTGTAACTTTTAAGTGTTTAAAAACCCCTTTGTGCCTTTTTAGGCAATGAATTTAACTCTGATGACAAAATAAGAATGGCGGTCAATAAACTCCTCTGCCCTATTCTGTCAGGAAACTCTCGAAGAAATAGATAAATCAATGCAATTGTCATTATTATTTCCCGTCCCTCCAAAAATTGCATTTATTTACTGAACTTCTAAAGGACTGGGAACTCCCTCAAATCCACACATTATCACAGAAGTAAACAATGAAACTTTCAGTTCAGATATAAGGGCAAAATTATGGGATTTTTTAGTTTTATATGTTTCCGTATGTATTTTAATATGTAATTCTTGATAGAATGCCTTAACTCGTGGGTTTTCATGAAGAAAGTATAAATTTATTTATGGATAAAATCAAGGTATTTAGTGTTGACTCTAGAAAAAAAGGGCTGCTGGGCGGGAATTTTTCAAAAAAGGGATTCTATTCTAAAAAAGAACACATTTTTTCAAAAGGGGAACACTATTCTAAAAAAAGGGGGCACTTTTTTTCAAAAAGGGCACATTTGTACCTTGTTCACAAAAAATATTTTGAACTGGTTTGAAGCGGCTTAGATTCAACACTAGTATTGCTGATATCACTGGTAATCGCAATATTTTTACCAAATATATCTATGTATTAAACAAGCTTTTTTGGTTATTAAGATTGGCTAAATTTTTTTACTTTATGATTTTGATTTGAATCAATAGGTTACCTTTATGAGTAAAATGTCATTGAATAATTCAAGGAAAATGTATCTTACCTTTATTATGCATATTTAATTATGCATTATTGATTATTTACTTGACCTTTACTTTCAATATTTTAATCATTTTCAAAATTATCTTACTTTTTATCATTGTAGTTTATTACTTTACTTAATTATTTTAATATTTTACCTTATTGCAAATTACAAGCATTCTGTATAATTTTGAATTCATTATTACATTCAAATTACTGTTTAAAAAATGTAAACAAAGTAATGACCAGAAATGTGCAAAATTCTAAATTTCGTGCAACCACTGGTCCCAAGCTGCACGGATTTGAGGGAGTCTACTGTATGTAATTCTCGATATATCACTGAACTCATTGTTTTTTCGGGAAGAAAGTATAAATTTATTTCTGAAAAAAAATCAAGATATTGCTGATAATTGGTAATCACAATCTTTTTATCAAATATATTTATGTATTAATCAAGTTTTTATTATTATTAAGACTGGCTAAACCTGAAATAAAAATTCCTTACTTTACGACTTTGATGTGAATTAATATGATACTTTTATGAGGAAAATTCCATTGAATAATTCCTGGAAAATGTATCTCATCTTTATTATGCATATTTAATTATACATTAATTATTATTTACTTGACCTTGAGGTGAGAGTGGAGAGGAATGTTATGCTTTTTACAAAAATAAGAAAATCAACTTTATTTGACACATAAATAAAATTTTGATATATAGAATACAAAATGAAACACTCTCTAATGTCCTTGAACAATATAGAAACATAATTTGCAGAAATAATTTTATAAAGAAATTATAAATTTCAAAATGTGTCCCATACCTTCCCACTAACAGGGAGGTATGGGACAGCTATAAAACAATGTATGATAAGGGACAAATAGTCTATTTTTGGCTATATATACAGTCTAACAAAGATTGTAGGTTGATGTCTGTGCTACAATATCAAATTTCAGTACCTTCATCTCTGGAAGGAAAATTCAGAATTGTCAATCAGAGACAGGGTTGGCAAGTTTCTTCCAAAGTGGAAAAAACCGGCCGGAAGAAATAGGTTTCTTCCAAGTGGAAGAAATGAAAGAAACTGTTATTCTTTAATAATTTACAATATAAGTTTAAACTTTGTAAGAAACAATAAATGTATTCTTCTTATAGATAACCTTAATTTTCATTAGACCTGTACAAATTGGGCTAAAATTGTCATATTGCCAGAGCAAAAGTTCTTTATCTACAGAACGACAGAGTCGAAAAATTCATTTACTCTTGCTCGACTGAAAATATACACAATATTTTGAAAATAAATATCGGATATGTATCCATTTATATATATCACTGAACCATGCTGTTTGTAGCTATAGTGTTTACTCTTTAGTGTATACCTATTTCACTAATTATTACTCTTTCTCACTCTTCTTTTTTTTTTTTTTTTTTTTTTTTTTTTTTTTTTTTCATCATCTGAAGATATAAGAAAATGCTCTTTTATGAAACCTTTAAACACATAAAGGCTAGATTTATTATGGTTATTTGTGCTTTTCATTATGTAGGGTTTTTTTGTGTGTGTGTGTGTGTGTGTGTAAATCAAAACGTTCATTTTATGAGTAACAATCCCAGAAGAAGATTCTGGCTGTGTCACTCTCTATTGTGTACAGTATAACCTTGAAAATCCAGCATTGTCAGGACCATGACGATGCCGAATTTCTGACTTCAAAAATACTATTAATAGTCTTAATGGTGCCTTTATTCGTAATTTAATTCATACCCAAGTAATAGTTATGTGAGAAAAATAGAAAATTAAATATTTTTAAAAATATTAAAATTAAAAGTTTCTATTCATATTTTCTATGTTACAAAAGAAAAATCTAATATATATCATTTCTTCTCATGTAATTTCCTAAACATCGATGTCAATTTTATTTGCTTCAATTCTTTGAACAGTTTTTTAACAAGTTTTTTTAATTTTACACAAATGTAGAATATTGATTTTGAAAATACAGTCTTATTTATCTAAAGCAGATGTTAGTTTTCCAGTCAAAAAGCATTTTTCCACTGATACCTTTTCTTCTGTACTCAGAAGGGATTCAATTTAGCATAGCATCTGCGATCTCACTGTCAACTAATCCATCGCTTTCAATCTCGAAATTTTTAATTCTTTAACGATTTATTATTTTTCTTCTATAAGGTGGAAGTGTAAAAAAAAAGCAGCGAGATGACTTTGATGCCGGATTTTCGAGGTCACACCGTACTTTATTTATTTTTACTATACGTATGTAATTTGTGTGTTTATAATTTTATTTTTTATTTTTTTTCTAGAGAGAAAAGAATGAATGAAGAAGAAAGTAAAATTTGATGAAGTTCCTGTTAATTAATTATATCAATTCTTTATATGTAAATAAATTACTATATCAATTCTTTATATGTAAATAAATAGAATTTTATAAACTGAATGATGTTTCATTTGTTTTCGAGACTATTTCCTTGATACTGAGAAAAATTTTTTCATTGCTTCAGTCGTAAGTTATTAAAAATAATTACAATCAGAAAAAGAACAATTTAAGTGAGTTAAATTACACTTTAAAAAAACTTAAAAAAAATAATGTTAGTTTAGTATTTGCTCTGTTGTACATAGGATAATATTTCTCTGTTAAAAGAAAAACATTGGAGAAGGGAGGAAGGCAGATGATTTTTAAAATTTGTCTTATTGTAATATGTAATTTACATTGTTAAACAAGCAAGAAATTACCATTTTTATGTAAAAATGCTGGAAAGATCATTGAATTTGTAAAAAAAATTCTTTTGCATTTTGCATCATTAAATAATTTTCAGAGAAAAGACTAAATATATTCCTGTGGTCATCAATCAGAGTCCTATGGAGGATTTTTTTATAAATCTGATAATATTCTCTAAATAATAATTGAAAATTCTAAGAAATAAGTCTAATAAATGAAAGAATTAAAAAATTTAATGAAGTAGTAATATAAAAAATATACAATCTTTTACAGTCATTAAATGTACACTATATTGGAGTTCCACATATTTGATGTGCTATTTATTGTAGGTAAACACAGATTTCATTATATATGTATACAATAAAAAATTATCTGATCCTGAATAGTGAACTGGATTCAAAAGGTAAGTAACTGAAAGTATAATTAAATTTACTATGTATAAGCATAGACATAGAGTTGTATGTTCTCAAATCCTGCCAGTAACATTTTAAATACTTTTCTTACCCTTTAATATAAAAAAGCTTTTAGTTTTTTTATTTTATTGAATTTCTGCTTTTTCTTTTGTTAAAGGATAAATGACAAAAAAAAAAAAAAAAAAAAAAAAAAAAAAAAAATCCCTTTGCTTTTTTTTAATTTCAAGTTCACCAATAATTTTCAAGACTATATGCCTATGTGTATAAGAATGATTTTTAAATATTAAATACGGGAAATTTTTCAAGTTGCTAACTAAGCGTAAATAAACAGAGTGAAAAATGTCGAACCCGGATCCTTGAAATAGTGCTCCAATGCACTGTTGATTTGCGCTGAGTTAGCAATGTAAAAAATTTCACGTATTTAATCTTCAATAATTTCACTGCTGATAATTAATTAAAATTTTACTTGGAATGGTTTTTATTCAAATGAAAGTGTTTTTCTAAAGAAAATTTTCTTTAATGGGATTACACGTCCCTCATGCGTAGACACTTGCATGCTAATGTTAATCCTATGGGAGAATTTTTCTAAATATCTCGTTTGCATTTCAATATTGTAAATATTATTTGTTACATGTGGTCAATCTGTACAAAGACCTTTTTTTTTTAAGTTTTCAGTTTTGTTTGCAATGTGGTTTTTTTTTTTTTTTTTTTCATTAGAGTATTTTCGCTTTCGAAAGCAGTTCTGAAAATATCCTAATAAGCAAAAAAACCTTGTAAAACAAAGTCGAAAAATGGCCTTTGTATCAAAACTGCAGGTATGCAATGCAATGCAATGCAAAAAAAAAAAAAAATATCCAAATGCAAGCGAGATATTAAAAAAAAAAAAAAAAAAAAAAAAAAAAAAAAAAAAAAAAATCTCCCAGCGGATTAGCATTAGCAATCAGGTGTTTCTGTGTGAGTGAAGTAGCCTCTTAACATTATTAAGCTTTTTTTTATTATTAAAATAGGATCTAATAATGTAGCGAATTGCTAAAAATTAAACACATATTTTATACATACATAGTAAAAGAGAGGGATGCTATCATTCCCTCTAAGAAATTTTGCAATATATATTTTTTTTAATCGCAAATTGCAAAAAAATAAAATAACATCTTAAAAACATAATAATTCTTCATAATTTAAAAAATAAGGTATATTCAAATTTTAAGAATTTCTTTCAAGGTAAAAAATAAAAAATGAACATATTAATTAAAATAAGCAATTTGATAAACAAGTGGACTAATAAAAACCAGTATTTTTCAATGTATAGATCATATTTGACAAAAATTTAATTTTCCACAGGAACAACAAAAAAAAAAATATGCTCAGCTCAGAAAAATTCTAAGTTGAGTTATTTATCTCATTTTTCTATCAAATAAGATTTTATGATTTATAAAAACCTCATTTTCATTTCTTATGCATGCTTGTAATAAAAGCCTTTCATCAATCTTTGATTGTAACTCCTGTAACTACCCTTTCGTTTCTTCCTTTTCACATGCTTATCATGAAACACTTAACAAACTCCCTCAGATAGCGTCAACTAGGAACCTTTTTTGATCCTTTACAAAACATTTACAAACTTTTCATGCAAAGCCTTTAAAAAGCATTCAAACATTTACGTAGCATGGTTGAAAAAAGGCTTTAAAAAGCAAAAAATGCTATCTGGGATACAATTGATCTTACGAGCGCACTTCACCCCATTTCAAAAATATATACATTGTAAACATTCTAATATCTATTATTACATCAAATCATTCTTATTTAATACCAAAATAAACTTTTAGAATGAAAAAAAATTCGTCCATTTTAAACATTCTTTTTCTTTCCATATTTTAAAGCACTTATCTAAAAAAATCACATTTTTTCCTTGGGGGAGTTAATCCAAAATGGACGCCTTATTTTCATTAAAAATGCCTAAAATCTCTTTAATTTTTTAAAGAAAAAATGCACAAATTTCAAGGAAAAACATTGTAAAAACATGAGCGCACTTCACCCCCTCCCCTCTTCAAAAAGACAATTGAAAATAGATGCTTATTTTTCATTAAAAATGCATAAATTTCAAGAAAAACATTGAGCGTACTTCACCACCCTCCCCTCCTCAAAAAGACAATCGGAAATGGATGCCTATTTTTCATTAAAAAAGACCCCTCTGCTCAATTTTTTTTTATATACGCCTCTAAAAACAGTTAAAAATGCATAATAATCTTTTACTTTTTTCAAGAAAAAAATACTAAAAAAGAATGAAAAGTCATCAATTCCTTCTTATTTTTAAAAGACCGTAAAAGATCTGATAATTCATCGCGTGTCAAGAGATGGCAGCACTAAATTTTAAATAGGGAACCTTGCTATTGAAGGAATGATAATAAAATAAGCTTTTAAGATTGTTTTTATTAAAATAAAGTCAGTTTTTTATTGAAAATATGATTAATTATGTATGGTAGTGAGTTAATTAAGTTGATTTACTAAAATAATAGTAGATATTAAGTAGTTTTTTAAGTTATTTTATTTTTAAAAATTCTCTGAAAAGGAATGATAATGAAATAAGTTTTAAGAATGTTTTTTATTAAAATAGAGTCAGTTTTTATTAAAAATATGATTAATTATGTATATTAATGAGTTAATTAAGTTGATTTACTAAAATAAGTACAAATAAAGATATTCTTTTGAGCTCGGTACAGTGATTATAATAAATTATATTTAAAAAACGAAGTTTACACAATTAGTATTAAATTTATAGAAAGTAACTACATTAAAATGAGTGTGAAAAATGTGAAAGCGTTAGTTTCCACTGTCTAAAACTTATAAGGCAGATAAGATTAATTTTATATAAGTACCATCGGTGAGGTTGGTAGCGCCCGAACCTTGTAATAAGAAGGTCCCGGGTTCAAATTTATTTGTTTAGTGCATATTCTTTTTCGTAAAAATCTACTCTAACAGCTACCGAGGTGTCCGTAATATTCTGAAAATTTAACAGCCACCGAGGTGGTTGCTGTTACGTAATACAGTGAATTCTCGATAAGTCGAAGTCAGATAAGTCAAATATTCGTTTAAGTCGAAGTTTACACGAAAACCGGCTCCCTTATTACAATTCAATATAAAACTCTCGTTCTGTCGAAGTCTACATAAGTCGATTTTTTTTCGATAGAGAAAAAACTAATTCGACTAATTTCTTAATTTTGAAGCCACAGCTCAAAAATACTGGCACTTTGTGTTATATAAAACTTTTCTGCACTCCTTCGCCGGCTTTGAAGGGCGCTAGTTTTACTTCTACATCGGTCAGTGTGGAACTTCTGCGAGTTTGGAATTTCAGCTGAAATCGTCCCATCCCCCCACCCCATTCATGTCTCTTTTACACATTCCCTTTTCTCAACAGGTATTCTTTGGAAACAGGGCAGGTAGCTAAGTTAATTCTAATTGGTCAAATTTCCTACGCTTTTATGCAACGATTTTTCTTTTCGATTCTATTGAGATTTCATTGAAGTTCATTACTTTAATATTAAGTCTTGTCATTTTAGTGTTAATTGCTTTCACATCGTGATACGTTTTCAGTTGAATCTTTCAAAATGTTGAAGCTCAAATTACAAATTCTTACTTTAGAAGTAAAAGTAAATTTGATAAAAGATATTGAAGACAATCCTAATTTAAAGAAAAAAGATATAGCCCTGAAATATAGTATCCCTCTCAACTCGCTATCTACCATACTGAAAGATAAAGAAAGCTTTTTCAAAAGACATAAGTCAAGTGTCAACCCAAAGTGCAAAAGGATGAGGATCTAGGAAGGCACACGCATGTGCCTTCCCAGATATCGAAACAGACCTCGTAAAATGGTTTACATATTACAGGACACAGAAGAGTAATTCCATTAAGTGGTACGATGTTACGTGAGAAAGCTTTGGATTTCACAAAATTATTGAATGTGTGAAGGCTTCACTGCAAGCACGGGGTGGCTTGAAAAGTTTAAAGCCAAACACAACATCGTGTTTCGGGCATTACACGGGGAAGCAAAAGATGTATATGATGCACTGTGTGATGAATGGAAGACAATTGCATTACCCAAACTTTTTGCAAGATTATAGTGCGGACGAAGTTTTCAATATGGATGAAGTGGGACTTTTTTACGAAAGTTTTTCTAACAAGACTATGATTTTTAAGGGGGAATCATGTTCCGGTGGAAAGCTAAGTAAAGGACGTTTAACTGTCCTTGTCGGAGCAAATGCTTCTGTAACAGAAAAATTACCTTTACTGGCCATCGGTAAGTACAAAAATCACCACTGTTTCAAACATAAAAAGTCACTTCCCGTACAGTACAGATCTAATCACAAAACTTGAATGACTCTAATATTGTTCGAGGAATACATCAGCAATTTGGATGTAGTGTTTCATGCAAAAAATCGTAAAGTGTCGATTTTCGTTGATCAGTGTAAAGTCAACTTTTAAACTTGAAATCTAACAAATTAGAATTCTCCCTTCTAACACAACTTCTAAACTATATAACCAGCAGACAAGGGAATAATTAAACGTTTAAAGCATTCCTACAGAAAACGTCTAGTGCGGAAGGCAATCGAGGATGACGAAAATGAAATAAATCAAAAGTGTGATTTTTTTAGAAGCAATTAGACTAATTTTGAGTGCCTGGAACAACGATGTGAAGCAAATTACTATCAAAAATTGTTTCAGTAGATGTGGCTTCTTTGCAAGCAATGCGGAGCAATATCTCGAAAGTAGAGACGGTGTGGACGATTCTGTTTTCCTTTGTTTACAAAATGTGAACGACTTTCTAACCAGTGAAAGACAAAAAAGTTCCTTCAAGCAGTCATCATTAACAAGTTTTTTTCACAAAATTTGAGTTTGTAAGTACCTTATATTATGTACTATTAAATTGCATTTTTCTTGAGTGCTCAATAAACTTTCGTCTTCGTTCACTGCATTTAAAAAAATTAATAACCTTCAATTTTTTATAAATCAGAAAAAAAAGTTTCAGGTGGTATAAAATAGTTATAAAAACAGCCCATTTTTCATTGAAACTTAATTTGCAAGGAAGAGCTTCACTCACAAAATTTGAAGAACTATTTCACCAAAAACATGCAAATTAGTACTAATAATGCTATTTTAAAACATATTGTCAATAAACTTTCGTCTTCATTCACTGCATTTAGAAAAATCAATAACCTTCATTTTTTTATAAATCAGAAAAAAAAAAAAAAAAAGAGTCTTTCATGGATTAATTGCCGATAGCTGGCGCCAAAATAATAATTATGTAACTTAAATTTTAAAAAGTTCAACTCAGATTAAATCCGGATATTTTTTAAAACATATATAAAGAAACCTGTCATAAATTTTGACAATTAAAAATGATATTTTATCACTTAAATAAATTGCAACTATTAATTACATTAACAGATTTTTTTCCCTCAAATTCTTTTATTAAATTACAAATTTATTTTCCCTACTAAATACAAAAATACAAAATTTTATTTGCATTGATATATACACATATATAACATATTCCTGATAGTCTAATTATATTTTATAAGAAATATTATTCATTTTATTCTCAATGTCTTCAGAGTTCAAAGAATTTCAAAAGAAACTTTTTTATTTTAACTACCGATAGATTGAGCCAACAAAGCATAAGAGTTCACAGTGAATGCGATACAAACGAATGTTTACTTATGGAGGGGGGAAATTGAACTGCCAATGTAATTTCAACTGAAGTTATCTCAGAATATATACATAATTGAATATAAGTCATCCCTCAAATGTTAATTTATTTTGAATAATCTTTCTAAAAATGTAACTTTTAAGAAGTTTTATTCGAAAAAATAATTTTGAATAAAAATGGCCGAATGATATAAAGCGAAGTGGGATTCGGATGAGCTCACTCCGGAAACGTCATACACTTAGTGCTATTATATATATAATAATTGCAATTCCTATCTATAAGATTGAATTATTATTTATATATTTTCTGTATGTATTTAAGGACTTTCGATAAAACTAGCTCTCGCAGCGAAGCTGCGAACCTTCGTCCGGCGACAAAAGCCTCTCGGGGCCTAGACTGGCACGGAATGAGTCCTCCCTAAAAGAGTTTCTTCATCGTGATGCCGCCGCCTGCACGCGGTCGCCCAAGGGTGCGCGCCGCCCTACGCGCACAACGCACCCTGCGCCCAAGAGTTGGATGTCCGGCCGCAACGACAGAAACCCCACCCGGCCCAAAGAGCCAGATGGTTCCTTCTCTTGATCCCTTCGCAGTTCGCCCCAACGACCCGCAGGAATCGAACGCCTATATAGGAGTCGAGCCCACGAGCCTATGCCGAGGATCCCTACGGAGGGGTTACTGTACGGAGGTCCCTCAAGATCAAATACCATTATCCGGCAAAGACATTTTTGAGGAACAACCAAAGGATGAAGGCCCGGAGTCCCGCCCCCCGTCCGGAGACGAGGACGGCGGGAAAGACCAGCTCATAGACTTCTCATATAACTGGACTCAGAAATAGCAACCCTTTCTTGACGCCGGGATCGCTACCCACCGTCACGTGATGGTGGGCTAAGAAAACGTGCCAAACCGGTTTTTCTCCTCTGGTTCCCGCTGAAACTTTCTTGCATCGGCGTTTTTCTCGCATAAATCAAATCCGACAGTTGCCAATAAGGTGATCACCGCCATAAAAGACAACCTTTTGGCGATGAAAGCGGGAAACATGTGTGCCTCAAGTTCTGACCGAAATAACAATGGGATTCGGCCTCTACTTCTTATCTTTACTCTGAGGACCAGCTCAAGCCACAGCCGATCCCCCACCTGAGAGCAGCCATCGAGGGTACTCGAGCACGTTTGCTCTTGACCCCATGCAGTGGCGGCTGTATATACAGACGCCAAAACGCAACTTTGACCGGAGGCTGCGAACACGAACAGGGCGACGAAGCTGACTCACGGCTCGCGGTCCCAGCCAACCGGCTTCCGTCATGTATCAAGGCACCCAGACAAGACCCTGAAAACGCGACTAGGCGGACGAACCGCATCACCCAGGGGCGCGCCAGACGTGTCCGGCGCCTGTATGCAGAACTTCAATTGGCGCCCCATATTCCTACCCCCCTTCCCCCC
The DNA here is from genome assembly GCA_963932465.1 of Maratus speciosus. Taxonomy (NCBI): domain Eukaryota; kingdom Metazoa; phylum Arthropoda; class Arachnida; order Araneae; family Salticidae; genus Maratus; species Maratus speciosus. The sequence goes on along the minus strand of OZ010790.1, from coordinate 392,236,913 downwards.
CCCCAAAAAGAAAAAAATATATAATTTTTTTTCAATGAGTATAAATGCATAGCTGCCAAGCCAACCTTCTGGGAGTTTTCTCCAGATCAAATAAAAGAATTTGGAACCAGAAAATTTATTTAATGAAATGTGTCTTGTTTCTACAGGGTTCTTTTTTATTTCATATATTAAATTTCTGGTTGAAAATATTGTTGCTTGACTTTAAAAATAAGGAATGTTGGCAGCTATGCAAATAACAGACATCCCTAAAAAGTGCCTGCTTCAGCTGTTTACTCCCCCTCCCCACAACGGCATACTTCCTACATAAGTCAGCTTCTTTTACCTTCATTACTCCTGGAATTTTATAGATCTGATCCTTATTTATATTTATACTTAAAACAGTTCAAATAAACTTTACTTTGAAATATAGCTGTGTTGAATTAATCAATGGTAGTACTATGACACAAAGAAAGGGGTGCTCGTAATACGGTAAATACACATAAAAGTAGAAAAATATTTTCTCAAATTATGGTGTCCATAATACACTGGAGCTTGTTATAGTACTTTTATTTCTTTTAAAATAGTGTAACATCTATTAAGATGCGCCTTAAACAATACGTAGATTATAATAAGAGGTGCATTCAAAAATGTTCCAGTCCCGGAACATTTGATTTTATCTTAGCAAATACAGAACCCCTATGCTGGCTATATAACAATTGTTATGAAAAATGCATATTCATTTCGACGTTTACATTGCTAAGAAGCTAAGCGGATCTTTACCTTGTCACACTCTTAACCCTTCCTTCTCTGTCAGATTTTTTTATTTTTCGAATTTCCAATTTTCGTGCAATAAATCCAAGTTATAAATTTAAAATATTAATAAAACAAAGTTTCGCTCGGTCTGTGTGCGATGGCTAGCAGAATCTACGGCCCGTATGAGGCTCAAAGTTTTTGTGAGGATAGTCGAAAGCCTGTCCTGGTGCACCCAGTGATGTAAAATACCCACTTTGGGTATTTTTCTGTGTATTTATTTTTCAGTTAAATACAGCTGTGAAAAAACTTATAATGCTATTAGTTATGATGGATTACTGAAAAAGAATGAAAATTTAGAACTTTAGACTTCTTACAACTCTTAAATTTTAAAGATCTTCAACATTTTACATTTAAATGTTGAATATAAATGTCTTTTTTTTTTATCATAATGAAGAGTGTAAAAAAAATAATTCATTAAATCAGAAGAATTTTATTAAAAAGACAATTTTAATTAAATTTGTGTAACAGGTGCACTTAATATATGTGGAATACTGATGCAGTTAATGTATATTAGTACTACATAGGTCACTTCAAGCACTACCACGGTAATACTATATTACGATGGTAGTTCTCCAATAAAGGGGAGACATGCCCAAATTTATCCTCAGCAGAAGATTTTTCTTTCCCCGATACTCTTTTTCTCTGTAAATAACTACATCAGTCTAAGATGAGTGCTCTCTCATATCATATGATGGCCATAGGCGTACCCAAGGGGGGGGGGGCTGATGGGGCTACCCCCCTCCCCCCCGAAATTTTCGAAAGTGATATGAAAAAGTGCTGCTTTCTTTTTTGGAAAAAAATTTTGCTTTTTTTCAATCATACAGCGGACTAGCCATTTTCATTAGTCCACATTGACAACAAAGAAGAGAAAAGGGGCAGACGGGGTTACAGCCCCCCCCCCCTCCTCCCTAAATAGTCGAAAAATGAAATGAAAAAGTAATTTTTTCTTACTTTTTAAAGGTAAATCTGTAATTTTTTCTTCTGTCATATAGCAAAATAGACATTCTTGTTAACACCATATCAGTCCACATTGACATCACAGCATACCCAAAGATGGGGAGGGGGCTGATGGAATTTCAGCCCCCTCCTCTCGAAATGGTCGAAAATGAAATGATAAAATAGTGCTGAATTTTTTCTACCTGTTTAAGATAAATTTGAATTTTTTCCACTATCGTTCAACAGACTAGCCGCTTCCTCCGCGTAGTTCCATAGTAGTCCATATTGACACCAGACACCAAAGAAGAGAAAGGGGGCTGACGGGGTTACAGACCTCCCCCCCCCCCCTAAACCAGAAATAGTCGAAAAATTAAATGAAAAAAGTGTTTTTTCCTTACTTTTTTAAGATAAATCTGTAATTTTTTCTTCTGTCATACAGCAAAATAGCCATTCTCGTTAACTCCATATTAGTCCACAATGGCATCACAGCACACCCAAAGATGGGGAGGGGGCTGTTGGAATTACAGCCCTCCTCCTCTTGAAATAGTAGAAAATGAAATGAAAAAGTAGTGCTGATTTTTTTTCTGTCTGTTTGAGATAAATTTGCATTTTCTCCCCTATCATTCAACAGACTAGCCGCTCCCTTCTCTGTAGTTCCATGTTAGTGTACAGTGACACCACGTTATACCCAAAAAGGTAGAAGGGGGCTAATGGGGTTACAGCTCTATCCCCAAAAAGTCGAACATGAAATGAAAAAGTGCTGATATCTTTCTTTTTGTTTGAGATAAATTTGTATTTTCTCCCTATCATTCAACAGACTGGCGCCCTCTTCTCTTTAGTTCCATACTTGTGCACAGTGGGCCCACATTATACCCAAAGAGGTGAAAGGGGCTAATGGGGTGCCCCCTTCCTTAATAGTCGAAAATGAAATGAAAAAAAGGCTGATTTTTTTCTTCTTGTTTCAGATAAATTTGTAATTTTTCTTCTGCCATACAGCGAAATAACCATTCTCGTTAAATACATATTAGTCCACACTGACATCACAGCATACTGAAAGAAGGGGAGGCGGCTGATGAGCTTACAGCCCCCTCCTCCCGAAATAGTCGAGAAAAATATTGCTTTTATTCGTTCTGTTTGAGATAAATTTACATTTTTTTCTCCTATTATTCAACAGAATAGCCACACTCTTCTGTTTAGTTCCATATTAGTGCACAGTGACACCACATTATACCCAAAGAAGTAGAAAGGGGGTGATGGGCTTACAGACCTCTCCCAAAATATTTGAAAAGGAAATGAAAAAAGTGGTGATTTTTTTTTCTTTTTGTTTGAGATAAATTTGTAATGCAATTGTTTTCTGCAATAAAACGAACTAGACTTTATGGCTAATGTCATATCAGCGCACAGTTACATCACTGTATACAAAATGAGGAGAAGGAGGCTGATGGGTTTATAGGGCCCACTTTCGAAGTAATCAAAAATGAAAAAAAAAAACTCTTTTTTTTTCTTTCTTTTGAGATAAATTTAAATATTTTTTGTGCGACGCAGCTATTCTGGTTAGTCCCATATACTAGTGCACAGTGATGCCACAGCATACACCCAAAGAAGTTGATGGCGACGGGGGTTATGAGGTTACAGCTCCATTCCACCTCCGAAGAGATCGCAGTGAAATGAAAAAAGGGCTGATATTCCTTCTTTTTCAGATAAATTTGTTTTATTTTCTGACATGCCACGAAATTGTTTTTCGTGTTAATCCAAAATCCTCCTCAGTCCTGCGACCAAATTTACTTGAAACCACAAAATCAATTTTCCAATGATTGAAAAATAGCTCCAAGCCTGTTTTACGGGATAAATGAAAACGTATATGGGTATATGGTCAGTTCAAGAGACCTACAAGTAAATTCGACAAATCTAAAAGTAGTTTAATTTAAGGAGATTTTTAATTTCTCTCATAGTCGGCGGCAGGGGCGTAGCTACCGTGGAGCAGTTGGAGCAAACTGCTCCAGGCGCACGAATCCTAAGGGCGCAAAATTAGAAAAAGCGAAATAAAGATTTCTTAAAATATTTATATATTTTTTCATTATTAATCAGACATTATAGATGAATCTTGTTACAATCAGCGTATTTCTATGATATTTTACCTTGTGTTTAACCTCAACTATTTCGATTTAAAACATGTTTTCATACGCAGTTGAAAGAAATGACTTCTATTCATCAAGTTTTAATTTTAATTCATACCATACTGCAGCCTCGAGTAACTTCTCCAACACCGTTTCAGCATGCCTGACTTTTTTTTGTAACTTTTCCGTAGACGACTGTTGAAGATTTTCAGATCTTAAACAAAGCCGCCTCAAGACTACAAGCCAAACACGAGATTTCGTGACGTCACGACGCGGGGCTTAGATCAGCCGTGAAGAGCACATGCGTTATTTAAAACATATTAATTCTTTCCTCTATATACCAACTTATTATCCCAACCATAGGCGTAGAGTTTTCAAAATTATTGGAGGGGCTCAACCAGTGGCGGAGACAAGGGGGGGGGGGTGTCTACATTCCCTGGAACAGGGAATTAATTTACTAACTGATGAATACAAAATAGTAAAACCTGCTATGACAAAATTAGAAATACCGCTGAATTTTTTCCGTTTTACATAGGTTTTCGCCTACCTAAGCAGGTAAAAATTCAAAGTGTTCCTTTCTATGGGATCATGAAATGTTTCCATTAGACAAGATTTCGTTATAGACAGGTTCCGTTTACACAGGCTAACCTTATATCCATACAGCAAAACCTTTGAAAAAGCCATCGTAAGCGAACGAAACAATATTCCGTTTAAGACAGGTTTCTGGCTAATTAAGTAAAATTGTAAGGCAATCTTTCCTTCTGGAGCATGAAAAGTTTCCATTTAAGACAGGATTATACCATAGACAGGTTCCGTTTTGACAGGTTTTACTTTACATATATCATAAATATCTATATATCTAATAATAAAAGACAAGATCGCTGTTTGTGTGTGTTATTCCTGATGGCTAGGGAAATCTACTGCCTGCAGATGTCTGAAAATTTATATGAGAATAGTTCAATGCAGGTAAGGATGCCCCTGAGGCTCACATTTTTAAATTTTTGATAATTCGCCGAGATATTAATTAAAAACTCATCAAAAAAGAGAATTTGTTTTTTTTAAATTGGCGGAGGCGCGCTCGTGCATAACCAGAACCTGCTTTTCGAACGGAAAGGAAGGAAAAACTAAATTTTCTTTTTTTTTTCGTTTTGTTTTAATGTCCATCAGCCGTGCAGTTTAAAATACGGAAAGACGGACTACATATTCTTATAGTCCGTACTTTTACTTCTCAAACGCCGCACTCAGTGAAAAAAGAATATAGTTCTTAACCCTTTTAAAAAAAAATTCAAAAAGAGATTTCTCAGTCGACTTTTTCTCCCTTTCGCCAACGCTTACTCAGAGCTCAATTTTAGAGGTATCGATTCACAAAAAATTCGTATTTAAAGCTAAGATCTTCTCGTCGCCGGTGCAATCAGTTTTCTAAAAGACTAATTTTAATTCTTTAAAAAAATTCGCGACCGCAGGTCACTTCGTGACTCACCGTGACGAGACTATCTTTTTTCCACATTCTTTTTACAGCATTTCGACAGACTGGATTTTACCTCTATTGCAAAAAATTCGTAATGTTCGAACGAGTAGAAGTATTTAAAAAAAAAATCTTAAAACATTTCGACGAAAAAGCTAAAAAATGGTTTCGGCACAGTGTCGCTTGGCTTCGGCACACGTTTTCACTATTAAATAAGCATATTTTTCATGAAAATTCATAGAGAACTCGGGTACAGTTATATTTATAATATATTAAAATTTCGGACAGTTCGGACGACGAGAACTATTTTTTGTTGTTGTTGTTGTTATGTTAAAGAACCCGACGCGAAAACAAGAAAACTAGTCGGATGTGACAATCTCAAAACTTTCTTCTATCTCATACGTGTTAATACTTCAAAATTCATTATCACGGTGCAAAAATTAAATGACAATATATGCTCATCTCCATCATAAGGATTCTAAAGATGTTCATTACATTGTGTGCATTTTAAAAGGAGATATAAGCATCGCATCTTTGAAACAAACAATTGAATTTTGGCATCCACCCTCTTAGATGTCTGCAAGAAAATTTTTCAGCTCAAAGAGTATAAAAGCCACACCTGTCGCGCCGTATACACCCAAGCCTTAAAAAAGATCTATTTATGTGAAAGTGTAACAGAATATGAAGTCTGATTAAATTTCGTGTATTAGTATTTCAGACAGAACAATTGCGGAAATCGTGAAAAACGGAGCATAGCAGCGCCGCCTATTGCGCGATTTACACCAAAAAGTAATAAAGAACAACGTATATCAACGTCTAACTATATTTGAAATTTGATGAAAATTTGTGCATTAGTTTTTAAGATAGAGATATTGCGAAAATCATGACAAATTATGTATCGCAGCGTCACCTGTTGGCCAATTTACACCAAAAAGTAATCAGCACCATTTTATATCACGGACTAACCTAATCTGAAGTTTGATGAAAACACGAGCATTAGTTCTTGAGAAAGAGCTATTGCTGAAATCGTGAAAAATGCAGCATAGCAGCGATACCTGATGGACGATTTACACGAAAACGTAATCAGCACGGAATAACATCAAGATATAATTGAATCTGAAGTTTGATGAAAATCTGTTCTTGAGATATAGCTATTGCGGAAATCGTGAATAATGCATCATAGCAGCGCCACCTATTGAGCAATTTACACCAATAATTAATCAGCACCAAAAAATATCAAGGACTAACAGAATCTGATGTTTTATGAAAATCTGTGCATTAGTTATTGAGATATAGGCCGATTTGCACCAACAACTATTCAGCACCAATTTATATCGGGGACAATTGAACCTAAAGTTATTAAATTCCGTGCATTAGTCTTGTGATAGAGCGCCCAAAAAATTTGTGTCACATACAGACAAACTTACAGACAGATTAACAGATAGACATTTTGTAGAAACATGTTTTTCGGGATCTGTGAGCGCTAAAAAGTATAAATGTGTCGAAAACCGGATTTAAAAATTCTCTTTAATCCAATACTTTCTTCTTGCAAAGATAGAAGAAAGTAAAAAGGGAGAAGAGAATATATTTATTTTCGAAGTAGATATCAATATTTTTTTTCATGAAGTTTTTACACGGGCTGAGAAATGGTTATATTTATAACGATAAAATTTTAAAGAATTCGGACCAAAAGAAACTATTTTTAAAAAAATTATGAAAACGACCGTGTATGAAAACCAGAAAATGACTTCTTACGAGTGCTTTTACAATTAAAAGTCAATATTTTTTGGAGATTTTTTAATTTAAAAATATAAATTCGGACAAAATCGGATTAAATGTATAAAATCACACAAATTTGTGTTTTATTAAAGGTTATTATCACGGGCCCGGACAACGCCGGGCGGATCAGCAAGTCTATAATAATAAGGAAAGAAGTTTCTCTGTCTGTCGCTTCTGAAAAAACCGCTGCACGCAGAGCTACAAAATTCGGTATGAAGGTACCTTTGTGTATTTAGTTATGCACCCCAAAGCCCGATTTCGGACTTTTTGATTAGACTTTTTCAATATAATTTTTGATGCAATCTCGTTTTTTCACGGTTTGAGGCGATTTTTTTTTAATTACTAAAATAAATCCGATTTCAATCTTTTAGCGTATAATATAGTAAATTGTTTTCTCATGTCAAAAACGTTTATTCGGAATTCGTACAGCGATTTTTGAATTTTTCGCAAATATTTGCATGCGATTTTTAGCGTTATTTCGTGTTTCGCAGCGATTTTTACTTTCTTCTATCTTTACAAGACGAAAGTATTGGATTCATGAAAATTTTCGAATTCCGGTTTTCGACGGATTTACACGTTTTAGAGGTCAGAGAACCCGAAAAACATGTTTTTACAAAATGTCTGTCTGTCTGTCCGTCTGTCTGTGTGTGACATAAATTTTGTGGGCGCTCTATCTCAAGAACTAATGCACGGAATTTAATAAAAATTCATATTCAGTTAGTCCCTGATATGACTTGAGGCTGATTAGTTTTTGGTGCAAATCGCTCAACAGGTGGCGCTGCTATGCTGCATTTTGCATGATTTACGAAATGGCTCTATCTCAAGAACTAATGCACGGATTTTCATGAAACTTCAGATTCTGTTAGTCCTTGATATGACTTGATGCTGATTACGTGTTGGTGCAAATCGCTCAACAAGTGGCGCTGCTATGCTGCATTTTTTATGATTTCCGCAATGGCTCTATCTCAAGAACTGCACAGATTTTCATGAAACTTCAGATTCAGTTAGTCCTTGATAAGACTTGATGCTGATTACATGTTGGTGCAAATCGCTCAACAGGTGGCGCTGCTATGCTGCATTTTTTACAATTACCGCAGTGGCTCTATCTCAACAATTAATGCACGGATTTTCATCAAACTTCAGATTCAGTTAATCCTTGACATGAATTGAAGTTTTATACAGTTTGGTCTAAATCGCTCAACAGGTGGCGCTGCTATACTGCATTTTTTACAATTTCCGCAATAGCTCTATCTCAACAACTAATGCTTGGATTTTCAACAAACTTCAGATTCATGTATACTTTGATATGAATTAGTGCTGTTTGTGTTTTGGTGCAAATCGCTCAACAGGTGGCGCTGCTATGCTGCACTTTTCAGAATTTCCATTATAGCGGTATCTGAAGAACTAATGCAACAATTTTCACTAAACTTCAGAATCAGTTAATACTTGATATGAATTGACATTTTGGTGTAAATCGCTCAACAGGTGGCGCTGCTATACAGCATTTTTCACGATTTCTTCAATCGCTGTATCTCAAGAACTAATGGACATATTTTCATCAAACTTCAGATTCAGTTACTCTTTGATATAAAATGATGCTGACTACGTGTTGGTGAATATCGCCCAATAGGTGGTGCTGCTATGCTGCATTTTGCACTATTTCCTCAATAGCTCTATCTCAAGAACTAATGCACGAATTTTCATCAAACTTCAGATTCAAGTACACCTTGATAAATGTTGATACTGATTATGTGGTTGTGTAAATCGCTCAACAGGTGGCGCTGTTATGCTGCATTTGTCATGATTTGCGCAATAGCTCTATCTTAGGAACTAATGCACGGATTTTCCCCAAACTTCATATTCAGTTAGACATTGACACATGTGGATGATAATTAGGGTCTGGTGTAAATCACCCAATAGGTGGCGCTGCTATGCTGCATTTTGATGGATTTACACGATTTCATGGACAGTAATATCTCAAGAACTAATGCACGGAATTTCATCTTTTTAGAATCCTCATGATGAGCATAGATGCACTGTGATAATGAATTTTGAAGTATTGACAAGTATGAGATAGAAGAAAGTTTTGTGATGGCCACAACATACTAGTTTTGTATTGATAAAAGGAATTTGGCTTCAAATTCTTAGCATTATACAGTAAATTTTGGCCTCCGAAATTTTTGAATCTTTAATTCGATTTTTAATGGGAGTTTTTGCGATTTTTCGTAACGAGTTTTGACACTCGTGAAAGAATTCTGGTTAAAATGTTTTAGAGCATTTTATAGTAATTTTCGGCCTTTCCGACTTTTGGAATTTTTAGCGCTTTTTAATGCAATTTTCAGCGGTTTTTCGCATTCTGCAGTGACCTTTTTTACATTGGTAAAAGGAATTCGGTTTTAAACTTTTAGCCTAATGCAGTAGATTTTGTTCACTTTGCATTTATCCTATACTATTGCACTATATTATTACTATATTTATACTATACCGCCGCAAAATTCGCGGAAAGCGGCGCGCGCGTTCCGTCTGCAGTCCTTATCCTCTCTTATTCCGACTCTCTTGCGGGAGCCAGATTGAAAAAAATTCAAAAATTGAAAACGGGCAAATTTAAAAGGGAAATTACACAAATTAAAGATACCGAAAAGCGGGGAAGGAGGCTCTGAAGCTACCAAACGACCTCTGCTGCTGCGTCGAGCTTTTTATTAGAGTTTTGATTGTTACTGTGATTTTATGCATTCCGTGGATATTTTTTGACATTCGTGAAATAATTCTGGTTAATGTTTTTATTGTGTTCTCGGCGATTTTTAATGCTCTTTTCTGCGGTTTTTTTTTTCGTATCCCGTAGCGATTTTTTGACTTTCATAACATTTTTTCGTCTCAAACTTTCAGCCTTATATAGCAAATTTTCTCCTTTCCGCGATGTCTGATAAAAAAAATTTCTTCATTTCAAAACGATTTTTAGCGTTTTTACGCATTGCGTGCCCCCCTTTTTTTTTTTACATTTGTAAAAGAAATTCGTTTCAAAATTGTTAAACCCTGTAGTAATTTTTTTCCTCTGCGATTTTTGAGTTTTTTTTTTGCGAATTTTTATGCATTGTTTAGAGGTTTTTTTCCTTTCCGCGGCCATTTTTTTTACATTCGAAAAAGGAATTCTGTTTTATTCTTTTAGCCCATAATAACAAAATTTTGTCATATGCGATTTTTCGAGTTTTTTTGCGATTTGCTACAATTTTTCCAAATTAGTAAAAGAAATCCAGTTATCTTCTAGCCCAAATAGTAAATTTTGCTTTCTTTTCATTTAAATTTATTTGAAATTCATGCAGCTTTTTTTTTTAATTTTTCGCGAATTTTTATTACGATTTTTTGAGTTTTTTCGTGTTTCGTACTATTTTTCGACGGACTGGGCGACGCCGGGCATGTCAGCTAGTTAGTGTATAAATGTATAATATAAATACTAGGGGATTGCTCACGAAAAAGCGGCACTGCTGTGTTTGCCATGAATGCGCATGTACAGATAGATACTTTCATATGAACATAGAAAAGTTTGAAAATATCACAAAAATCGAATCAAATGTCAGTCCGAAACGGCACGGAAAAAAATGGCCTGGCCCGGGTTTACAAAAAAAATGTAGACCCGGTCCCTACTCAACCTGATATTAATGAAAGAAAATGGGCCTGAGAAAGGGTTTCTTGCTCGGCCCGAATAAGAACAACTGAACATGTACTGTTTAATGTTACCAGATCCTGGTAAATCGTCTTTTACTACAGAGACCGCTTGACAGATTTAGTTTATTTTAATAAATATGAGCTTTATATGCATCACTTAGAGAGAATGAATTTCTCCCTTTACATTCTATGCTTTGGAGACACTGGTCTTCCTGCCTGGCTTCTAGTTTCATCATTTGCAACAAAACTTAAACCCCTCCCTCCCGAGTTCATCAAAGCTCGTAAATTGGAACCACTTTCTTTGTAGGTTCGAGAAACCGCGAACCATCTTATATGCGCTCTAATCAGATCATATCGGACACCATTTGTTGTCCGTTAAAAACGTGAATTTATTGCCCTATGACGCGTAATCAGAAAAAGAAATTCTTCCCAGAAAATGTGCCCTTCCCAGTATCCAAAGACGGAAGAAAATGCACCATGGAGATTGGAGAGTGCTTAGTTTTTTCCTCATACGCCACGCTAAAATTTTCGAGTTCTTTTACTTGTCTACAAAGAATAAAAGTAAACAGCGAATTTAGAAAAAGAACAATTATCCATCGAAATCTTTACGTTAAAAACTTTTGTAAATTATATCAAATTCTAAAATCTGAGTTTTTTTCTATGTCAGTTGGCGAAAAAAAAATATAGCCCATCTGAAAAAATTATTGGAGGGGCCCGAGCCCCACGGGCCCATATAACTCTACGCCTATGATCCCAACATATGGGAAAAAAATAAAAACGTATAGTTTAAAGACCCTAATTAAGTGCTTTTTAATCAATTTCGATCACTCGAAACAATAATAATAACGATAACACAAAAACAAAAATTATGAAATAATATCACTGTGTCAGTCAAAATGTGCACTTAATTAAAGTTACATTAAAGAAAAATGATTGGTTAATGAAAACAAAAATCGAAGTATTAAATTTAATTTAGTGAATAGTTTTCATTATTTATTCTACTTTGAAATTTACAAAAATATCAATTATCTATTTTCTATATATTCTAAAACAAGACATTAATAAATATATATAAGCAAAATCTACAAATATGTATATAATATATATATAAACATATATATGTAGTTTTAAACACATAGAGAGAATTACTTTGCTTTCAATTATTTCATTTTCAAAAATAAATAAATAAATACCAATATTCTGTCAATCAAAACCCACATTTAAAATTAAATTAAAGTGGATGAAAAATGATTGTTAAATGAAAACAAATTCAAGTTGTATGCTATTTTTATTATTCATTGTGGCTTGAAATTATACAATAAATATCCTATTAAATATTTAGTGATTTGAAACATGCAAAGGAGTATAATAAATTTAATATAAATAAATAGTAAAACTACAGAGTGCATGAAATTAGGTAACAACACAGATAAATTTTTCTTACTGTAAACTTTACTTAGCAGAAGTTAGTAATTTTCACATAAAATCGATTAAATTGAAAAAACACAAAGCTCTCATAATAAAACAAAACAAGGTCATGAAACAGAAAATTATTATTTTCTTAATTTTTGTATTATTTTAAGATATTATGCAAGGTACAAGCAATACAGTTTTTAAAAAGTGTACTGAAACCTGGTGAGAACAAAAGAAAGAAAGAAAACACTTTCATCAATTGGAATTGAAATATTCCTAACATATATTTATTTTGTTCAGATATTCAAGAATTAAGATTTTGGACTTTGTACTATATATCATTAGAAAACTAATGATTTAAATTTTATTATAACAACTTAGTATTACATTGTTTTCAAAAGAAATTCTTCATACACGTTTTCCTCATAACGAGTCAAGTTGAAATCATTTATTATGGACCAATTGGGGGTATTTTTTTAGACACCTTATAACATAAATAGAAAAACAAGTAAAAGTTTGCAAACAAATACTCCTTTGCAACAAATCCATGATTTTTTCTACTATTATTCTACTAATATTTTTTCATAAAGTTGTGACCATCTTTTTGTGATACCCTGTATACAAATGTAAATAGTACCTGGTACGAAATTTATGCATGCATACAATACGTATGAAGTTTAGCACTAACCACTTATGCATTATTCGCGAATAATTTCTACCGATAGATAAAAGGGGGGTCCCAGAATGGTGCTTGTTCCGAGGACCTAGATAAACAAAGTCGGGTCCTGACTACACAGAAAAGTAAATTTATAATTATGTAACAATAATTTTATTTATTATTATTTTTAATTAAACGTAAAAAGTTATATAAAAACACACAAAGTTTTTGAGAATTCGGAAGGGTGGGGGATAAATTGTTTACAGTCATTGTAAAAATAAAGAGATTCAGACACATCATTCCCATATCCGTAATTGTCATGTATAAGCATGCACTGTGCAACAAATATTATAAAATGAATTTTTATTAAGAGTTTAAGATTAAAAAACACCAATAAATTAGTATGTATATTGATCGGGCTTTAAAAGAAATAAACAAGATAACAATGTTATGCATCCATAGAAATTATGATGAAAGTTTCTAGTACATTTAAATTTTTAAGTATGAAAATATCTATAAAAATACATAAATTTTGGTATCAAATTAAAGCCCAATCAATTCTGCCTACAGAATAATCAGAGTTATACTATTCTCACGACCAGTGTTTTCTAATAAAAGTCGATCATTAAAAGTCACTCTAATGAGAGAAAACAGAACAAATTAAAAAGATAGGAAGGTGTGACAAGTTATAAATTACATAATAATTAAGCTTGAAATTAAGACTTTTGGCTGAAAATGTTTTAGCATGATTAGTATCCAAGAAACTCAGTCTGACATAAATTTCAGCTATCTGGTGCCAGTATTTCCGAGTAAATAAAGTCAGAAGTTTTAATCGAAATTATTGAAAGCAAGAAAGGTAAAGTTTAAACTAATAATATTTTAGCTGTGCTTACTGTATACAAAATTTCATCAGTTTTCAGTAGTAAATTTCTGAGTAATAATAATTTTAAAGTTTTTTTTTATTAATTTGTTTAAATTAAAAGAACTAATTAAAATTTCCACTTGAAAATATAATAGTTGAGGTAGAAAAATATGTCGCATAGGACATTAAAATTTCAAACTGAATTGGCCGTATAGCTTCCAAATTATAAGGAGAAATGTGTTGGCCCGAACAGAGCTGTCTAGCTCTGGCACATATTAAAATGAAGCTATTTTTACATATTTATAAAGAATATAATTAAACAATGAAAACTTTATTAATTAATAACTTTTGTGATAATTCACCGATTCACACCATTCAAGCACCAATTTTTAGCAAATTACGATAGACAGGGAATGATATAAGTCTCGATACGATTTAGTGATTTTTGCCACTTTAAATTACTGCTGTTTTTGAAATGAAACAGAAGTACAATAATATCGTTTTGTTTTGAAACACGTACACGGGATTGTTGACAATACGATACTGGGATTTAATAGTTAATTTATTTTAAAGAAGTTAAAAATAAAAGACATTCTGAACACAAAAAATAGAGCTAGTACTAATAAAATATAAGTAGTTAATTTGAAAATAAAACCTACCTTCAAAAGAATATGTTCTATTAGTTAAGTAAACAACACGTGCATACGTTACATTTTAATTCTAAACAACCAGATACAAGTTTCAAAATCTCGGCATTGGCGCCAGCCCCGGGTCGTTACGTCACATATGTGGGGGAATGAAATCGTGTCTGGCTTGATAGTCTTGAGAAGGCTTTGTCTTAAACTAATCAAAACTTATTTAACAGGGCTTATTCAACTTATTTAACATCGGCCACTTTACTGGCTACTACTATTTCCAAACAGTAATCTTTCTGGTACATTTCTATTAGAAATGTTTTAGACATTTATCATCTGTACGGAAATAATGGTAGCCAAAGAATTCACCGCTGAGAAACCTATATGTACGATGTAACAGTAGTAATTTACGAAAGTTATTTTACGATTTGGGAAAAAATATAGCGTGACAAGTTGAAGAAAATTAATGACCATTTTACAAAAGAAAATCAATAAATGAAAATTTTGAAGGTTTTTCTTTTTGTTTGTTTTGTGGAAACTAAACATGCATCAATACAGATTACAAAACAATAATAAGAGCCGGATTTAAACATATTCTACATCAGCCCACGGCGACAAAATTTAGATGGAAGGGGGGTGAGGGGGAAACAGCAACTTAAATTTTGTGCGTATTTTTTTGAGATTTTGAAAATATTGCAAATGTCAAATGCAGAATCGATAAGCTTCAAAAAGAGAGAAAAGTTAAGTACCAAATTAAGTGTCCCTTAGGGCCTGATTATAGCCTATGCAAAATGACACCATTTTTTGTAACAGTAATTTTCCACATTAAACCTTATTTAATCGCAGAATTTTAGGATTAAATAAGGCAAAACATATATTTCGAACATAGTAATGTGAGTTTGGTTAGGCCATAATCAGGCTGTGCTTACTCCCTCGACACACACGCACATTCCACCACCATCTGATAGCACATATTAGTAGTAGATGAATTTTCGATTAAAAAAAAGGGGGAAGAAAATGTTTGGAGTTACTCCATTCAACTTTCTGAACAGTTTACAGAAATATTGTTTGTTCAAAACAGTATAAGAATGAATAAAAACTTAGTTCCTAATTTTATACAGAGGTGAAATATTTCCACTAGTGATAAAAACGTCGTGTTTTAAAGAAAACGTGCACTTTCATTCATAAAGCTTAAACATTTTTCTAAAGACATAATTTTCAATAAATTTTCATTCCGCCAATGCCGAAACAAGGACGATAAACAATAATAATAATAATAAAATAGAATTTTACTAAATTAAGTCACATTCTGGCAGGCTCAGACTGGCCCGCCGGGCAACCGGCCTGCGGGTCGGTGCGCTCTAAACCAGGTAAAGCTGCTCCCTCCATCAGCTGAAACTAACAGTTTTAAAATTTGCTATAAGCATTAGATATGAAAAATCTTAAATCATTTAATTTTTTTTAAGTCATTTTTTTGAAGCATTTTTTATTAATGATATTGATTTTTTTCTTGAAAGTTTCTTTGCTTCAGAGGACCATTTAAATCTTTTACACTAACGTATATATTCTGGAATTTTTTCTGTGACCAGTTTGGACATGGTCTGCCCCAAGAATTTTCAGTCTGTCTTGTACCAAAGAGCCGTACCCTCTCTTTATATATATATACGTATTTTATTTTATTTAGTTATTTGTAAAATCATTTATTAAGTATTTGTTTAAAATGTGTATATAGGCTTCGTGTATTCGTACAATGCTGTGATTGTAATTTCCTCTATAATAAATTTTATCATATTGGTTTTTGCGCTTTTTACAAAAATATTTATAAAGAATATTTTCAGTAAAGAAAATGTAAGTCAAACATTCTTTTTTGTAAAAAATTACATTTTAATATGAAAACGGGCCTTTTTAGGTACATTCGTAATTATATAAATACGTAGCACGTATAGTCGTCGTTCAGTCCATCTGTCTGTCCGTCCGTCTGTAAATAGAGCAAAAACTACCACCCGAATGGTCTGAAATTTTGAATATATAATTGTTGCAAAATTTTGTCGAGTTATTTCAAATTTTATGAAAATCGGATGTATACTTTAATGACAGGGACAGTCAAAAGTTTTCCGTTACATGACGGTCAGTAGGAAAAAAAGTATTTCAAATGCATTTTAATGATGTTAAAGCCTTTCGAACAGAATGAAATGGATATGCACTTATTGAAGTGCACTAAAATATACATTCAGTACAATTTTATTCAAATATCACAATATTTATTATTCAATTATCACAAATATTTTTCAGGTGCAAAAAATATTTATAAAACTAGTTATAGTACGAAAGCACCTCATTTGCCAAGTTTGACGAGCAATTTCCAACTTGTTCAATATTGTCTATAAATGTGATAATTAGAACGCCGGCGGTTAGAAATTTTGTATATAAATTAGAGCAGGACTATTTTTTTTAACCGATTTTTGGAGCGCGTATTTCACACAAAGTCGTGTTAAAGATATATAACAAGACGTTTTTCTCCCTTCGTTGACCGGCTTTTATGGTTTCGTCAGGAAATTCCATTGAAAATGCCAACTTTGACAGTGTTTTCTGTAAGATCTATTGTGTTTACAAAAAATACGGAAAACATCTTTCGATTACAAAGTTTCTGAATAACAACATCTGCTAGTTTCATACGTTCTCGAGCAAAAAATAATTAAAACGTATGTCATAAAGTTGCTTCTTTGGATTTAAGAGTAGCCTTAAGAAATAAAATCCTACAAATTTCAAGTTCATTGAAGAATATTATCACGGGCCTGGGCAACACCGGGTGGGTCAGCTAGTCTATACTAATAAAAGAAAGTTTCGCTCTGTGTGTGGTGGCTAACGAAATCTATTGCACGTAGAAGTCTGAAAATTTGGGTGAGGGTAGTCCAAGACAGGTCCTGATGCGCCTGCAGCTCAGATTTTTAATTGTTTATGACCGGTCCCCCAGAGCACCTTTCAGTTTTTATACCCTGAATTGCTCATAACTTGCCCGATCTTCTTCGTTTTGGGGGCCCTTTTCCCATTTAGTTATTCTCCGTTTCTACATTCCAATTAAGACCCTGGGCCTCTTGAAATTTTTGTGCGCAATGCATTTTTCACCCTCTAATATTGCCAACCTCTCAATACATAACTTTAAAATTGAGAGTTGGACTCCTCTCCCCAGGCCAGCAGCCTCACACTTTTCTTGGGCACTTAGTGCCCTTTTTAAAGAATTTTCCCCATTTTTTTGCGCTTCTTTAAAATTTTATTCGAATGATTAATACATACCCCATGCTTAATTTCAACTTATTGAGGTCTAAAGCGCCAAGTACTAGAACCTTTTAACATGTTTTTATCTTAAGGCCCTGCTCTCAACTATCATTTGGTCCCTTTTGGACCTCCAATTATATCTCCCTTAAAAATGGTCTGATTCACTAACTTTTTTTTGTAACAACATCTTAGGAAATCCAGCTACTATACGAACGACAAAATTTTTTTTTACACTTCAGCTACCACCAAATTTGAATATTAATCGCCTTCTTGGGGCCCTTTGTGCAGCTTTTTTAAAAAGATCCAATTATCTTGCAATTTTCTTTGACGTTGTTCTAGCGTCCTTTGACTATTATATAAAATACTAAAAAAATTTTCTTTTGCCCAGCAACATTCCAGTTGTGATCCTGGACCCCTGGGGTTTAGTACAGAGCCACGTGAAGTTTTTGTGTTCCTAAAGTTCCTAAATTGTTAATAAATTGCCTCCTTTTAATCCGATCTTCGTTTTTGGAGCTCTTTTAGGTAGATTTCGTAAGAAATACTACCTATTGCAGTCGTTACCATGGTGCGACTTTTGAAAAATTCCTTCATAACTTTTCATTATAGGACCCCAGGAACCCAAAACCACCCCCACCTAAAAAGTTTATATATATATATATATATATATATATGTATGTATGTACTAAATTTTGTCCGCACGATAAAAGTCGCAATTATGCACGGATCGTCTTCAAACTCGCCAACAACTTTGATATGGCTAATATCTCGGCGGGGATTGAAAATGGGCGAAATCGGCCCAAGAGGGTGGAAATGGGGAGGGTTCAAAATTTTGAATACTGTCTTAACATGAATCCGATAAAACCAGCTCTTACACAACAATGGCAGGAAAAAAATGAAAGTTTTTCGTTATACCAGTTGCCAACAATTAAAAAAATAAAAACAATAAAATTTTCACCACAACAATTACTTTTCTTTTACAAAATTTTCACGTGTAAAATTAAATATTTTGACAAATTGAAAACAAATTGAATATTACGTCATAAGTTTTCTAGAGCAAGATTTTAGCATGAAAACTCAAAATAAAATAAACAGTTTGACGAATTAAAAAATATGTATATTGCGTCATATTGGAAATATAATGGACCTCAGCAGGTGAATATGTAACATCATGTGAGTTTGAAGAAAAGTATTAAAACATGATAAAAACCCGACTATGGAGATATTAACATATTTTAGCAATTTAAGGTTTTCTGAATTTTTTGTAGCCATTTTTTAAACCTATCCCATATACATGTGTGTGTGTATTCGTGTATATTATAATTTTCACAAAAAGTTTAGCTCCCTACAGCTCACTCTTTCTGAAGAAACTGGGTTTTATCTCTAATCTTGATTTAAGTTTTGTTGGAGAATTTAGTACTTAACATCGAAATCTACCTCCGCCTGTAGGCCCGAGCCGGCAGGGATTTTTTTTCATTTAGTTTTTCTTCCGCTTCTACATTTCAGTTAAGACACTGGCCCCCTAGGGTAACTTTTTGTGCGCTATGCTTTTTTTTACCCCTAATTGTGTCACACTCTCATTGCATAACTTCAAAATTGAGTCTTGGACTTCTTTCCCCGAGACAACACCTTCATATTTTTATTGGGACCCCAGGGCTCTTTAAGCATTTCTTTGAAAAAAATTTCTAATGTTTAGTACTTGATTAGTACTTATACCCTATACTTAATTTTGATTAACTGAAAATCTAAAGCGCTAAGTACTAGGACATTTTAACATGTTTTCACCTTAGGCCTTACTCTCAATTGTCAGTTGGCCCTTTTTGGTCCCCCTATTATAGCTCCCTTAAAAATGGTCCAATTCACTGAGATTTTTTTCCTAACAAATTCTTACGTCCCTCAGCTACTACATGAATAACAAAAAAATTACTCGCACTTCAGCTACCACCAATTTTGAATATTAATCGCCTTCTTAGGGTCCTTGATGCAGTTTCTTTAAAAATTAGCCGATTGTCTTGCAATTTTCTTTAGTATAGTTCGAGGATCCTCCTGCTACTTATAATAAACGACTAAAAAATTTTCTTATACTCCAGCTACCACCTTTTTCGAATATTAATCTTCTTTTCGGCATCAACTTACGTTTACTCACTGGAGCCGTGAATTAAATATCGCGTTAATATTAAAGGTAATTTGTTAAATTTACAGGGGGTGGGGGCCACAAACACCTTCCACTGCTTGGGGGCGCATTCTTTCCTCGGGTTTTTAGGGGGTCGATTTCAACGGGAATTGGTTCATTCAACCTAGATTACGATTCAGCTTCTTTCTGTATTATAAAGTTTGTCTTAGACTTCTGTTACCACCATTTTTGAACATTAACGGCGCATTCTTTTCTCAGTTGTTATAGGCCCTATTTCAACGGAAATTGGTCCATTCAACTTAGCTTACGACTGTTTTAAAGATTATAGATTCACCGCCAGGATTCGCATTCTTATCTCGGGTTCTATGAGCTCATTTACTACGGAGTTTGACTCATTCAACTTTGTTTTCGATTGTCTCCGGCGCGTACAGAACACTCCTGGTATAAAGAAAGGGCATGTTTACAAACAAACACTTCCGTCAATCAATCTACCACTACGTTTTTATCATAGCGATCAATGCAGGAATCAACTTGGCGACGTAGGGCAATCATATCATAGAGATCTGTTAAATCAGTCTGTTAAAGAGCAATCAAATTCCCGGAGTTCATGTGTATTGTAGGAGCCATAATGAATGAACAGGTTTTTCTTGCTGACCAACAGTTATTCGGCCAACAGTGACGTCAGCTGCCCTTTCCTTATACACTGCCTTTGGTAGTGGGGACCCAGGCCACAGGTTAGTTCAGAAAGACGCTTGTCGGGAACACACTAGACACTACCGAAGGCAGTGGGCCACCCCTAAGACCGGGTTCATTTAAACTACTTTCGTAATATATAAAATCATACAAACTTGAGTTTTGTTTACGTTATTATAACGGGCCCGGGCAACGCCGGGCGGGTCAGCTAGTTAGACATACATATATATGTGACTTCAAATCAAAATTACGAGAACTTTTTGAATGACAAGAAGGCGCACAAACTTTACTTGCTCCAGGGCGCTGAATATGTAGCTACGCCACTGCTTTTGTACTATTACTGGGCATCGCATTACACAAATATATCATTAAAAGTTGTTATCTAAGCTTTAAAAGCCGATGGCGGATAGAGTACATCCATCACCCTTGTCTTTATGTATGTCCAAACCGTCCGTGTCTTTTAAGAGTTAACATCTCGGCTAATTATCGACAATTTATATCGAAAATCATTTTCAACAATCCTTTTACACTTCTGCGACGGTAGGTACCTCCAGCGCTCCTCAACTTCTTTGCTGAACGCCCACAAATCTAAATTCGTGTGTAACAGAAAAATGCGATTTTTTCAAAAACCAAAGGTTTAAATTAACTTCCACTACTCCTAATTTTTTCATAATTTTAGTTTCATTAGATTCGGAAATAGAGGGGAGGGAACACATTTTTGCATTACATTTTCGACGATAATTTTGAAAATATCATACCTAAAATTAAAAGAAATATATTTTTGAGTTTGGGGCTGTGCATATATAACGTTATAACTTTAGGGGGAGGGAGGTCTGGCGCTTGATATCTCTGATATCATAAGGGGAGAAGGAATCTAAAATTAGCAAAGCGTTGGTAACGTTATATATGCATAGCCCCTTTGGCGTTACGAAAGCTTTCACATGATACCCTACACGATATACAAGGAAAAGATTTATTTTTCAAGCAACTTAATTAGCCCTCTACATTTTTCCTATATATATTTGTGAACGTTTAATAGTCTATAAATATGTGGGTTAATAGCCTTTATTACTTCAGCCAATTTAAACTTTCCACGTTCCATAGTTTACGAGTAAAATGGCTGTGACAGACATAGGAGTGATATCTTCCTACTGTTTTTCTGGTTTACTGGTTCTGTTTTTTACTTTTTAAGTATGGAACCCTATAAAAGACCTCGAAAGTACGGGACCGTCGACGACTGACGAGAATCCTTAAACGAAGTAGAAGTGCAACACTTCCGCAAATTGCTGGGGCTTCAACAAGTGTCAGTGTGCGAGATGTTCACCAGGGTTGTAGTCGTAAAAAAAAACCAAAGGGTACATGCTAGAGGCAGATGGTATACGCTAAAGTCACTAACGTCATGCCTCGATTATATGCTATAGCTTTATTTGAGAAACAGAGTGTATACGGAGCATCTTTAATAAATCCAGAAGTTACATGGCCTATACCTCCGTACACCCTCCACACACCTCTGCTGTTGACTAGTGTAACGTTGTTGAATGCTCGGCACAAAGCTTTACGCTTCGCCTGGGGCAGGCAACGCCGCCATTGGAATGACGATGACCGGAAACATGTTGCATGGTTTGATGAGTTTCATTTAAAATTGCATCGGGTGGATGGGTGCAGTGTTGAATTCAGACGCTTTTCTCAGTTAGGGATTTCTGTGGCTCCGGGGGGGGGGCATTATAGAATTCAGGGGGGATGTATTGCCCTTTTGACCATTGAAAACACAAAATCTCAAGACATCTCATTGCTCCGAGGTGGAATGTCTACCCCCCACCTGAATTCGACACTGGATGGGCGTGTGCGGGTATGGAGAAAACCTCGTGAATGCATGAACCTAACATGTCAACGTGAGATTATTCAAGCTGGTGGACCTTCTGTGATGGTATAAGGCGTATGCAGTTGGCATGATATGGGACTCTTGATACGTCTAGAGGTTACTCTAACAGGTAACAGGTACATCCTGTCCAATCACCTACACCCCATTCATGTCCATTGTGATATTCTGCATTCCGACGGATTTTGACAATTCCAGCAGGGCAATGCGACACCACGTCGAGAGTTGGTACCGAGTGACTTCATCAGGAGCACTCTTCATCTGACTTTAAACTCTTCATTGACCACCTAAATCTCCACTCATGAACATTATTGAGCAAGTTGGGTGTCATGCAGAAGTGCTACAACGTCCATGTAGAAGTGCTACAACGCGGCATGGTATGGCCATGCCGCGTTGTAGCACTTATGCATGCTCATGGGGGCTCTGCCCGATATTATGCAGGTGTACCAGTTTTTGTGACACAGAATATACTTGAGCGTATCTGTGTGTAATGTTCTTTATATTGTGTTCCGACAGCGGAAAGCTCACTGAAGAGCTAAAATCGTAAATACGGTTACGGTGTGATTGTAAGAAAGAACAACGGAGAAAGAAGAACCAGAAATCTTCTTTGGTGTATGTGGCATCTTCTGTGTATCTGTCGTCATCGTGTTCGTGTGTTCGATGGACGTAAACTTCTGTTTTATGTGTTGTTGTTAATCATGGCCGGTGCAAAATTCGAGTATGATGAGAGTGGATCCACGTATTATTTTTTGCTAGCATTCGAGGCTTTGGTTATTGTACCCAGTTCATATTATTTTTATCCGAGAGCAGCAAATGAAAGTAAATAATTTATTATTTCATATATACATTTTTGATTTCAGTTCGAGAGATCTGCGAGTTGCTTCTCTATGCATGTTTGGGAATATGTTGTCAACATAAATTGCTATGTTAGTACAGTAATAAAGCTGTACCTTCAAGTAATTTTATGGTCTAAGCTTCAAATACTGTCCCACTTCCTTCCATATTTTTTCAGATCATTATGTTTATGCTCTTTAAATTTTTTTCCCTTTAAGTTGTGATGATTTGATCATTTAGTATGAATGTAATATAAGTTGAGTATTTACTCCCGTATTTATCTTCAATTCAAGAAGTTCAGTATTAGCCAAATGTCTGTTAAGTACTCAAGTATTTATAAAAAAAAAAAAAAAAACTTATAAATTTAAAATCGTCTTACAAGCATGCTAAAATGCAAGTTGTTCATGTAAAAGATGATGACAAAAAATAGCTCATATAATATAAAGAATACATTTAAGAAATATTTTTAACTTCAATTATTTTAATCTAAAAAGTACGTTGCAAAACATTTTTAACGTTTATGGATCATCAATGATAATTTATTTTCATATACCTCTGACACTGTATTGGATTTTATATCTATTTGTTTGGTTACTGAGTCTTGATCATTTCATATTTTTGTATATATAGGTACAGGGTCAGTGCATAGCGTGTACAATGTGCATAAGATGTTTTATACAGATGAACTCATTTGGAGAATCTAAAAAAATGTTTAAACATGAAAACATTTCAAAATCTTAGGTCACTTTTTAATATCTGTGGTTACATCACTATTTAGAAGATGAAACGTGATTTTTCTATGCAAAACTGTTGCCTTGATCACTGAAAAGGTGGATATACTCTTAAAGAGCTTATTATTTAATATGAAATAAAGTTTCAACAAGTTTATTGAGATTTTTTACATGTCCGTGAGATAGGCAGAAACTTAACATAGTGGCTAGAAAAGTAATAATAATGTAAAATATTCAACAAAAATTTGAAAGTGTCCCATAACTCATGCATAAAATGAGTAAATTTTCTGCTTTCCTTCTTTAAGAGAGCAGCAAAATATTTTTCACCCACATTTCACAACATCCACATTCTGGGTCTGGATATATATAGGAATGAACATATATTAAATTTAAAATAGGAATAAAATTAAATACAAATTAAAATTGTTCTTTCATTTTTTGCATGTTTTAAAATTTTAACAGTTTGATGTTATTTTTGAGATATTTGAAACATCCTGATACTTTAACTGGAGCATGTTGCCTGAAAATATATTAAAATTTACTAGGTGTTTTACTAAGATTGTATGCTGGGCTGTGCCTACAACATTAGGTTCATTCGGAAAGATTTTTGCTTTATAAGGAATTATCCTATGTGATGTAAAAAAGAACTATCAACATGAGAATTAACCATGCCGACATTGACATAGACAGAATTTTACATTTTCAATCATTTGTTGACAATTTTAAATTATCATTTATTCACAACTTTTTATTTTTAATTTAATGTATTTATTCACAGTTTATCGAAATTTTAAGATTGCCACATTCACTTATTTTGTCTGTTACCAGACACAGACAGTAATTTTTGTGGTTATTTCTACTAATAATTTACCACAAAGATTATTGTTAAGACTTACTGGTAACATTAAATAGTCGCCTTTACAACTCTGAAATTCTACAACTTCTCTTCAAATTCTTTTGCATCTTTAATATCTGAGAACACTCCTTATCTAAGCTTAAAAATATTAAAATAGTAAAAAAAGACATAATTTTAGATTGTGCCATTATGATCAACAGAGCCATATAGTATTTTGGATCAAATTGATATTTAGTATTTGGGGCAAATGAAGTACTGCACACATGTGCCTGACACTCCTGGTGTGCCCTTGTTGATTGTATTCTAGTAGACAGAATAAAATGAAAGTCACTGGTATTACTTTAATCTGTAAATTAAATCGTTTTACAAAATTTGAAAGTAGTAGTGCAAAGACTAGTACTTTTGAAAAGTAGGTTGTAGGGTCACCCGGGGTAATTCCTGGTCAAAAGGCATCAACATCTAATTATTATAAAAAATATTAAAGGTATTGTTCCCAATTTTTTTGTGGAATAAGCCCCTTCTGATGGCTATATTATAAAATTCTTACTTAAATATATATTCACTTATAATTAAAATAATTATAATTTTTAAATGACCAAGAATTACCCCGGAAATGGGGTAATTATCGGTCACCATCCTTTTACATGTAAATAAAGTGGTACAATTAATTTTTTTATGACTGAGTAATAAAATAAGTAGAATCAATCTTCTAAAAGTTTTGCTCATCTCATAATTGTGGAATAAGAAGGCATAGACTTTGATTTGGGCATAAATACAAAGTTATTTGATGTGCAAAAGACTCTTGTACATTTTACAAAACATTAATTAGCCAAAGAATTTTTATGCATTTTTACAACATTTTTAAGCAGTATTTACTACTTCACTAGTATCCATTGTGAATGGATTTATTAATAATTTGCAAATTTATTGGTCCATAAAAAATATAACTGAATGTTTGTTATCAATTTTATTTTGCTTAGGCCAACTGAAGTTTTCGGTTCCCTTTTCAAGAAATTTTCATTACAGACCTTTAATATAATACACAGCATAATAATTAGGTTCCTTTATTGCATTATGTATCTTTTTATGCACCATTTTGGCATTTTGCAATGAGATAGTATTTCTACTTAAATTGTTCAGTCATAGAGTGTGTCTTATTCTCTGAGCACTTACTGTTTTCTTCTTTTAAAAATGTTTAATGTAGAGGAAAATTTTATAATCTTTTTTAAAGACTGTGATATGTCATTAGTAGAAATAAAATAATTAAAACTTCAAGAAAGACAATGTTCTGTTTTAAAATGTGTAAAAATCAAGATCAATGTTTTGCAGAAATTTGAGTAGCGGTTTTGAATATAATTTTTTAAAAATATTTAATTTCAAGTAAATGAATAATTAAGGCATATATTTCAAAGCAAAGGATTTAAAGTATCTTTGAGATTTTTCACAGTTTCATAAATTGTTATTTTTATAACGAAAACGATCAAGAATTACTTCAGAAACTCAGTGACCAGGAATTACTACGGGTGACTCTACTTTATTAAGAACTACAACTAACTAAAATGTGGTGAACAGCGTGGTTGCAGTAAATTCTCAAAGTTTTGAAACAATTAAAATCACTAAATATGACAATAAAAAGGAATTAAATGATGATAAAAACACTGACCAGGAATTACCCCAGTGACCAAGATTTACCCCAGATACATGGGGCAATATTTGACCAACTTCTGTAAATTATTTAAAATAGTATAAAAATTTTCAAGACTATTTTTTAATAGCTAAAGTAGTTGGTAATTGAACCAAAAAGAAAGAAAAGAAAAATACTTAAAATTTGAGTTGTGACAAAGATCTTTGTAAAAATGTATCATAACTAAGGCCAATGTTGTTTTGCAGAAATTTAACAAGCCATTTAAAAAATATTCTTTTTTCAAAATAAATAAACAATAAATTCATAATTAAGTAATAAATTCCAATGAGGCTAGTTCAGAGTACCTCTATGATTTTTTTCATTTTGGTGAAGCGTTTTTAAAACATAAAAAGGACTGTGACCAGGAATTACCCCGGGTGACCCTAGTCTCTTTTTAAAACAAGTAGTATTTAATTTAACTAGAGTCACCCGGGGTAATTCCTGGTCAAAAAGCATCAACATTCAATTATTATAAAAACTATTAAAGGTATTGTTCCAATTTTTTGTGGAATAAGCCTCCTCTGATGGCTATATAATAAAATGCTTACTTAAATATAGGTCAGATGTGCCAGTAATGGACACCCTTAAGGAATTTCTTTTAAAATTATTTTTTTATTAATAGTTATAATTAAAATATTCTAGTTTTTTCAATATTATATTAACCTTTCAACAATATTTAACCATTCTTATAGTCTCATTTCCCAATATGAATCAAAATTTAATTTTAAATAACAGAAATGTATATAAAAACACCCAAAAGCCCAGTAATGGGCACCCTCTGTTCCAGTAATGGACACCCCATAAAAAGTAATAAATATAACTGTTTTTATGACTGTATTTAGAACCAGAATTTAATGTATACTAATGAAACAAAATAGTTATTTTCAAATAAATTTAACAATTAAGATACCAGTAATTAAAAAAATATTTGTGATAATCATTTACTGTTTGCATCAATTACTGTAATTATCAGAAGATCGATATTTTAATTATTTTAGATGGATAGTTTAAAATACTAAATATCAGGCAATTACAGCTATTAAATTATTGAGATAGTGGAGGACCCAGTAGCAGAAAGTTATGGTTGTGTCTGCGACAGCAATTTAGTGGGATGAAAATTGTCTGCAGGAGTAGCGCGTTACATTTTCTTATGTACAAACATTATGAGTGTTAAAATAAACAGCGTTCTTACTGAAGGGGTGATTTTGAGTAAAAAATAAAAAATAAATTCTGAAATTCACAGCAAATTTTCCGAAAGGTTACAACAGAGGAAGGGGGGGGGGGGGGGGAGCAGGGAGCGAAAATCCACTACCGGCACTAATTATGTAATTTTCTTGCGCACTTTTGATGAAATTTGGGTTTTTTTCGCGATCTTTTGACGAAATATGCCATTTATCTCGATCTTTTGACGAAACTTGCCGTTTTTTCGCGATCTTTTGACGAAATCTGCTGTTTTTTGCGATCTTATGAGGAAATTCCTCGTTTTTTCGCGATCTTTTGACGAAATTTGCCGTTTTTTCGCGATCCTTTGACAAAAATTAGCTTTTTTCGCGATCCTTTACGAACTTCGTGTTTTTTCCTCGATTCTTTGACGAACTTCGTGTTTTTTCTGCGATTCTGTGACAGAAATTTGCGTTTTTTTGGCACCTCTGGGACGAAATTCACGTTTTTCCCAGGATCTTTTGACGAAATTCGCGTTTTTACAGCGATCCTTTGGCCGAAATTTGCACTTTTTGCGATTTTTTGACGAAATTCCGAAACTTTAATTCCGATCTTTTGACATAAATTTTCCCTTTTTTCGCGTTCGTTTTACAAAAATTTGCGTTTTTTCGCGATCGTTTTACAAAAATTTGAGTTTTTTCGCGATTATTTTACAAACTTTTGCGTTTTTTCGCGATCGTTTTACAAAAATTTACGTTTTTTGCGATCGTTTTACAGAAATTTGCATTTTTTCTGCGATTGTCTGACTAAATTCGTGTTTTTTCCTCGATCCTTTGATGAAATTCAAGTTTCTTCCGCGATTTTGTTACAGAAATTTGCGTTTTTCTTGCGCCCCTGGAACGAAATCCACGTTTTTTTCGGGATTTTTGGATAAAATTCAGGTTTGTACAGCGATCTTTTGGCAGAAATTTACGCTTTTCGAGATCTTCTGACGAAATTTCTCCTTCTTTCCGCAATCCTTTGACATAAATTTGCGTTTGCTCGCGATCCTTTGACATAAATTTGCGTTTTTTCGCGATCGTTTGACTAAATTTGCGTTTTTCCCAGAATCGTTTGTCTAAATTCGCGTTCTTTCCGCGATCCTTTTACTAAATTCGCATTCTTTTCTCAATCCTTTGACGAAATTCGTGTTTTTTCCGCGATCCTGTGACAGAAATGTGCACTTTTTCTACAACCCTGGGACGAGATTCATGTTTTTTTCCCGGTCTCTTTTGACGAAATTCGCGTTTTTATAGGGACTCTTTGGCTATAAATTACCGATTTTTTATGCGAACGATTGCCGAAATTGATATTTTTCGGCGACCATTTGTCGAATTCGCGATATTTTTTTCTGAATTTTCGTACTTTTTTTAAAGGAAATACTTTTTTTTTTTCAAGTTGGCAAATTTATCTGCAAGGTCCAAAATAAATCTGCGACGCACGTCGCACGTCTCGAACTTTCTGCTACCGGGGTGGAGGATTTAAAAGGTAATAATAATAATAAAAAAAAAGTTTTGGAGTATTAGTGTGTATAGTTTTGTTTCACTATTTTTAACAATTAAACTTCCAGAGACTACTTGATCTATTATTTATAATAACTAGGGGGCTCGGCCCCCTACAAGCTACGCTCGCCAACCCCCGTTCAGACACCGCAGTTTCTAAAAGCATGCTAAATTGATTGACTTTAAAAAGATTTTGAAAGAATTGAATTATAATTTAAAAAACAGTGGCGATCTCCCTATAAACGGGTTTCTATTCATTTCTCTTTGATTGGGGAATTTTAAGGAAAAATCAGCTGCTGTTAAAAGTTACAATGGCTATTTTCCTCTTTGATTACATTAAATCAGTTAAACATTTCAAAATAAGCTCATATAAAATGAATTAAGTAAACAGTCTTTGTTTTCTTCAGTTTACTACTTTGTTTACTTTGTTCAGTTGTTGTTTCTCGAAAAGAAAGTTCTTTTAAATAAGACATTTTAAGCGGGCTCTCATGTCAAACACACAAGTCGTATGTTTGTTGGTCAATAAATAAATAAATAAATAAAATACATTTTAAAAGTATTGTTTTTAATCTCTTGTAATTTTCACCAAACTTTTCTTTCTCTTTTTAAAATTCACGTGAAAATACTTTTGTTAGAAATGAAATATTATTTGCGCCGTCCCAACAAAAATAGTTGAAAAGATCATCTTGAAATATCAAATAAATGTCTTGCACAGTTTTTAAATTTAAACTCTTTTGCAATATTATTTTTTGTTCATTTTACGTAATAAGTGTAATGTGACATAAATGTGATGTAATTTCTCCTATTTAAGACTTCTAACACATGTTAATGAATTTATTATTTTACAATATCCTTTCTCTGTTAAAATTCACGTGTAATTATAGATGAAGTAATTTTCAATAAGTTCCTGCTTTTTATACGTAATTATTTAATTCTAATTTGAAAGTTTTTTTTCTGTTTGTAATAGTCACGTGTGAATAAATTTTTAATTTGAAGCAAACATTATTGTTTGCGCTATTTATAAAGTTGGCAACAGGTTAAATTAGTACAATTTTCTAAAATAAGTAAAAAATATCTCTCGAAATGCTGAAAATTTGAATTTAAAATAGAAATAAAAGCTCAAAAGATGAGTAAAATTTAAAAACTAAATGCAATCTACACACTGGGAAATTATAACGTATAAAATGATCTAAAAATGATTAAATTCTAATGTATAGTTTTTGCTCCTATAAAACTTTTTTAATGGAACGACTTTGTCCAAATTTAGCCTTAAATATCGCTTAAAATAATTCTTCGATTTGAAAACTGTCTGCATCAGCGTGTTTATCAAACATTTCTCTATAATACTGCCGATTTTCATATTTTTGTATGCAATATTTTTCTTATTATTAACGGAGAAAGATCTCCGATCACAAAAAACTCAAAACCGGCGGCGGCGACAGCGGTAGTTACTTTTTTTTAGAATAGAGAGATTAATATTACAAATATGAAAGAAATTATATTGTGAGTTGAATATTTTAAATACTAAATAAACTAATTTAAAAATAAAACTGTAGAACTGATGTTTGAGGCCACTGATCTTCAGATTTACTAGTTTCATGAATATTACTTATAACTTTCATAATTTTTTTTTTTTTTTTTTTTTGTCAGAGGCAGTGATGGAACAGCTGCACCAAATCGATAATGCTGTGCATTTCTGCACCAAAATAATCATTTTTCAACAAAATTGCGCCCATCTGCGGCAATTTGATAATAATTCTTGAGCCAGATCGATCATTTTCCACCCGAATTTCGCCAGAAGATTGCGAAAAACATGCAAATTTGTTCAAAAGATCGCGAAAAACACGCGATGTTTGTCAAATGATCATGAAAAAAAAAAAAAACCCATGAATTTTAACAAAGGATCGCTAATTTCGTCAAAAAACGAATAAAACGCGGTCGAAAGATCGCAAAAAAAAACGTGATTTCATCAGAAGATCACGAAAAGCATGCAAATTTCGTCAGAAGATCGTGAAAAGCACGTGAATTCTGTCAGAAGATCGCGAAAACACGTGAATTTCGTCTAAGGATCGCGAGAAAAACGTGAATTTTGTCAAAGGATTGCTAATTTTGTCAAAGAATGAACAAAACACGGTCGAAAGATCGTGAAAAAATGCTAATTTATTTTAAAGATAGAGAAAAAATCGGAAATTTCATCAAAAGGTCTCAAATTTCATCAAAAGATCACGAAAAAACATGAATTTCATCAAAAGGTTGCGAATAGCATGTGAATTTCGTCAAAGGATCGCGGAAAAAACGTGAATTTTGTCAAAGGCAATCTTTTTTTGTCGCGATCTTTTGACGAAATTTGATACCTTTTAATGAAATTTGCAGGTTTTTCTCTATGGTTCGTACGCTTTGGGAAAAATAGAAAAAGTGCTGGGAAAAAAAGTATTCATTTTCAAGGAATGAAAAGTGCTGGAAAAAAAAGTATTCATTTTCAAGGAATGAAAAGTGCTGAAAAATATCGCGAGCTTCGACAAATTGTTGCCGAAAAATATCAATTTCATCAATCATTCGCATTAAAAAATAGGTAATTTCGCCAAAGGATTGCTTTAAAAATGCGAATTTCTTCTAAAGATCGCGGAAATAACGCGAATTTCGTTGAAAGGTCGAGGAAAAAAATGCGTATTTCGTCAAAGACTAGAGAAATAGCCTGAATTTCGACAAAAGATCTCGAATAAAGCGCAAATTTTGTCAGAGGATCGCGAAAATACGCGCGTTTTCATCAAAGGATCGCGCAAAAAACGTAAATTTCGACAAAGGATCGTGAAAAAAAAACACAAATTTCGACAAAAGGTTGCAAAGAATTGCGAAATTCTTCAAAGGATCATGTAGGGGTGATTCTGTTCCGAATTTTCCAAAAATTTTAAGGCATTCATTTGCGAAAATTTTAAAAAATCTGTCACCAATCTGAAAATTCGGCCATAAAAAATCGTGAATTTCGACAAACGGTCGTAAAAAAGAATTAATTACCAATCGTTAGAAAAAACACAGATTTCGCCAAAGGATCACGAAAAAAATGCAAATTTCATCAAAGGATCACGAAAAAAAAAAAACGCAAATTTTGTCCAAGAAACGCGGGAAAAACTGAAATTTTCGTGGAAAGATCGCAAAAAATAACCTGAAGCTTTCGTCAGAAAATTGCGAAAAACCCCGAAAATTTTGTCAAAACTCGAAAAAACCCGAAAATTTCGTTAAAAGATCACAAAAAACCCGAAAATTTCGTTAAAAGATCGCGAAAAACCCCAAAATTTCGTTAAAAGTTCACAAAACCCCCAATTTCGTTAAAAGATCGCGAAAAAACTCGAAAATTTCGACAAAAGATCACAAAACCCCCCGAAAATTTCGTTAAAAGATCGCAAAAAAAACCCCGAAAATTTCGTTAAAAGATCACGAAAAAACCCAAAAATTTCACCAAAAGATCTCAAAAAACCGAAAAATTCGTCAAAAAATCGCAAACAACCGAAAATTTCGTCAAAAAATCGCGAGAAAACGGCAAATTTCGTCGAAAGGTTGCGAAAAAAACACGAATTTCGTCAGAGGGCTGCAGAAAAAAACGCATACTGTCGGAAGTGGATTTCCCCCTCTGCTGTAACTTTTCAGAAGATTTGAGGTAAATTTCAGAATTTTTTTTTTACTCAGAATCACTCCTAGGATCGCAGAATAACGCAAATTTCTTCAAAGGAGTGTGAAAAAAACACGAAATTCGTCAAAGGATCGAGGAAAAAGCGCGATTTGCATTAAAAGATCGCAGAAAAAACTCTTAATTTCTTCAAAGGATCGCCTAAAAAAGGGAAATTTCATTGAAAGGTTACGAAAAAAGACTAAATTTGCAAAAGGTCTCGAAAAAAACGCATAGCCAGTGCTTGGAGGGGATTTACCCCTTCTGCTATCTGCTGTAGTCTTTCAGAAAATTTGCTGTGAATTTCAGGATTTTTTAAACTCAGAATCACCCTTGAAAATTTCGTCAACTATACGTTGAAAAAAAGTCACGAATTTCTTCAATCTGTCATTGGAAAAAAATTGCAAATTTTAACAATCCGCCGGGGAAAAATACCACAAAATTCGTTCATTGGTCATCGATAAAAATCGTTAATTTGTCGCAAAATTTGTCAGTTTGATGCTGATTTCATATATTGCGCCCCCCCCCCCCCCCCAAAAAAAAAACACTTGCTCTTTCCTAACATAGTCAATCAATCATTTAAAAAAAACTGTCATTTATAAAAATTGTGAATGTTGTCAATCTGTTAAAACTTCATCGAATTATATTAATTCCAAATTTTTCACTGTATAACTGATAAAAAAAATTTGTTTCCTTTTTATAAATTCATTTAAAAAAAAATCTTTTGTATTTAAAAAGTAAAAGTGAATTATCTAACCTTTATTTTAATTATTTTTGTATGGATAAGCGCAAAAGCTGTAATGTTTGAGAATTCAGATAATATTTATTAAAAAGTATATTGTTCACAACTTCAGAAATGCTAATATATGACTCCTGATGAGTGTTCAGAATTCCTAAAATTTAACTGGTTTACTCCTGTTTTCTGCTCTTGTAGTGATACCATACCTTTTATTTATTTTATTTATTTGTTTATTTATTTATTTATTTTTTTTGCACTTAAAGAAAATCAAGCTCTGTTGTCTTAACTTTTTATTATAATATATGAAATTTTTTCCCATGGTACCTTAATAAGTTAAAACACATTATTCTTTAAAAATTCTCTAATAATGTCTTGGAAATGCCTGTTATAACAATTAAAAGATTTGATAAGATTTCTTTGAAATAGATAATCAATCGGGTGGCTATTTTCCCTATGTGTTATTCTATGCCATTTTTATGCATGTATCTAAACAGTCCTTGAATAGTGCTGGAATAGTGCTTGAATTTTATTTGTTCTTGAGTGTATGAACCATGTTCTCTTATATTTTAAATAAATTAGCGTTTTTTCACGATTGACCGTGTTTTGTTCGTTCTTTGACAAAATTAGCAATCCTTTGACAAAAATCACATTTTTCTCGCGAGCCTTTGACGAAATTCGCGTACTTTTTTGTGAGCCTTTGACGAAATTCGCATACTTTTCGCGAGCATTTGACGAAATTCGCGTACTTTTCGCAATCTTTTGACGAAATTCACATACTGTTCGCGACCTTTTGACGAAATTTGCGTACTTTTTGTGATCTTTCGACGAAATTTGCGAGCCAACTTCATCAAAATGCAGTTAAAAGATTGTGACAAAACGCGATTTCGTTTAAAGATTGCGAAAAAAGCACAAATTTCATCAAAAGGTCGCGAAAAATACGGAATTTCGCCAAAGGATCACAAAAAATATGTGATTTTTGCCAAAGGATAGGCAACTTCATCAAAAATCGAACAAAACACGGTAAGATCGTGAAAAACGCTACTTTAGTTAAAATATCGTGAAAAAAACGGCAAATTTCATCAAAAGGTCCAAATTTTGTCAAAAGACCGCAAAAATAGGTGATTTTCGTCAAAAGATCGCGAAAGACGTCAAAGGATCACAAAAAAAAACAAACCCGGGAATTTTGTCAAAGAATAGCTAACTTCATCAAAAAACGAACAAAACACTGTAAAAAGATCATGAAAAAAACGCAACTTTCGTTACAATATCGCGAAAAAACTGCAAATTTCGTCGAAAGTTCGCAAAAACACGCGAATTTCATCAAAAGGTCGCAAAAAAAACGTGAACTTTGTCAAAAAAAATCGCTAATTTCGTCAAAAAACGAACAAAACGGGCGTCAAAAGATTGTGAAAAAATGCGAATTTCTTTAAACGATCGCGGAAAAACCCACAAATTTCCTCAAAAGATTGCAAAAAACCGCAAATTTTGTCAAAAGATTGCGAACAGTATGCAAATTTGGTCAAAAGATCGCAAAAAACACACATTTCATCAAAGGATTGCGGAAAAACGTGAATTTTGTGAACAAGTCACTGGAAAAACGCGAATTTCATCAAAGAAATACCAAAATGACATCTTGATGCTCCAAAATAGTTATTTTCTGCTCCAAAATGAGCATTTTTGTTACTCCAAAATAGTTATTTTCTGCTCCAAAGTGCCTTTTTGTTGCTCCAAAATAGTTATTTTCTGCTCCAAAATGAGCGTTTTTGCTGCTCCAAAATAGCTTTTTGCTGCTCCAAAATGAGGTCCATGCTGTTCCATCACTGTAGAGGTGAATAAGGAAACATTTAAGACAGAAAATAGATTTTTAATAGCTTCTGTAACTTAATTGTTTTTATTTAAACGGAGAGGGATTAAGCCAAGCCCTATGAGCCCCTCTTTGACTGTGCTCTTAAATAATATTTTCTGCTTTCTGGCAGGTTTGGTTGCCAGATTATAAAATATGCAAGGTACATATACATAAAAACAAAGAAAGAAAATATTGAAAAATTTTTAATCACATAAAATAACTTAAAACCAGCTATTTATAAAGGTCTTGGTGTTATTACATTTTGGTAAGTATAATTTAAAAAATAAATTTGATTATTTAGGTTTGCAGTTAAGTCAAAATATTTTATGCACTATAAACGTTACTGAAATTGCATTTTTAGCAATGTCTACAGGGGGGTGTCCATTACTGGAAAATGACTAATTAACCAACCCAGTAATGGACACCCCCTCTTAAAGCCTTAAAAATAAATAAAATTTTGTAAATGGCCGTTAGTATATAAAATTCTAAGTTTTCCATTGCTACTCAAACAAAAACATTCAAATTTTGCAAGAAAATAAATAATATATAAATTAATTAAATGAAGCCAGCTCTTAACCTTTTCATTAAGATTTTCATAGAAAAACAGCAAAACTTTGAAACATTATTTTCTGCTTCCTGATTGGTTTGATTAAAAGTGTCAACAATTACCCAGTTTTATAAAACATGCAAGGGGGAGTTATAAAAAACATAATTAAAGCTAAATATTTATTAGTTATTTTTTTTTATGAGCCAAAAACATCAAGGGGTGTCTATTACTGGCACATCTACCCTATATGCACTTATAATTAAAATAATTATAATTTTTAAGTGACCAAGAATTACCCCGGAAATGGGGCAATTCTTGGTCACTTCTGGGGTAATTATCGGTTGGCATCCTTTTTCATGTAAATAAAGTAGTACAGTTAATTTTTTTATGACTGAGTAATAAAATAAGTAGAATTAATCTTGTAAAAGTTTTGTTCATCTCATAGTTGTGGAATAAGGCTTCTCAAATACCTTTCTGAATTCATTTTTGTCCAGAAACACATGAAATTGACAGGTGTTCTTATTAATAAACTATGTAATCGAATGTTGTTTTCAATTTTTTGGTAAAAGCAGAATATCTTATAGAAAATAATGTCAAAGTTGGTGTTTTGAACCGAATTTTTGGATGCGATAGCACGGGAAAGGAGAAAACCTGTCGTCATGTGACAACAATCGCTTACAACTCTATAAGTCATTTATTTATGAAGAAAATAAAAAACACTGTTTGAATCTTAAATTGTGACAGAAAATTTCACGGCTGTTCTCAAATACCTTTCTAAATTCATTTTGTTCGGAAACACATGTATTTGGCAGATGTTCTTATTAATAAACTATGTAATCGAATAGTGTTTTCAATTTTTTGGTAAAAGCAGAATATCTTTTAGAAATTACTGTCGAAGTTGGCGTTTTGAACCGAATTTTTGGATGTGACAGTGCGGGAAAGGAGAAAAACTTGTCGTCACGTGATAATAATCGCTTACAATTCTATTAGTCATTTATTTATGAAAAAAAATGGAAAATACTGGTCAATTCTCAAATATGTGATAGAAAATTTAACGGCCGTTCTCAAATACCTTTCTGAATTAATTTTTGTTCGGAAACACGGACACTAAATTAAGGAATAAAAACTCACCATCATTAAAGTAATTTAAGTATCCAACAAATATACAGCTTTAGGCAATAACATAACTGGATTGGATCTTCAACTTTATCCAGTAAAAACAAGTTGGAAATTGCTCGTCAAACGTGGCAAATGAGGTGCGTTCGTACTATAACAAGTTTTATAATTATTTTTTGCACGCCATATTGTACTGAATGTATAACTTTTTTGCACTTCATAAAGTGCATAGTCTTTAACATCATTAAAATGCACTCCCAATAATTTTTTCCCATTCCCCGAACACTTTTGACTGTCCCTGTAATTAAACTATACATTCGATTTTCCTAAAATTTGAAATGGCTCGGCAAAATTTTACAACAATTATATCTTTAAAATTTCAGACCATTTGGAAGGCTGTAACATCATTAAAATGTACTTGCAATAATTTTTCCCATTGGACGTAATGTAAAGAAAAACTTTTGACTGTCCCTGTAATTAAACTATACATCCGATTTTCATAAAATTTGAAATTGCTCGACAAAATTTTGCAACAATCTTATATTTCAAATTTCAGACAATTCGGTTGGGTAGTTTTTGCTCTGTTATATGCGGACAGACAGACGGACGGACTGAACAACAACTATAGGTGCTACGTATTTATATAATTACGAACGCACCTAAAAATGGATAAAGATTTTTAGAAGATGCCCATTTTTAAATGCATAAATATACTGTGTTATATTTGAACAACATATTTGAATTTTGTAAGCATTACGTTATTTTTCTTTAAAAAACATCACACAAGCAAAATAAAAAATACAAATAATTTATTTTTTCATCTTCTTCAAAAGAAAATAAACTAGTGATTTATGGATCATTTAAAAAAAGGAACATATTAACTTCCTTAACATATTCAGAATAGCCATTCAAATGTTGTGTATAAAGATTACTACTTACAAACTGAACTTTGTTGTGTGTAAAAGGGGGGGGGGGGGGGGGGGAGGTAAAAATTTTTAGCGGATATTTCAAGGGGGAATTTAGATGATTGATTATTGTTTCAACAAATATTGAAAACTTTTTTTTAATATAAATATTTCAAGATTATATGTGCTAAGAAATGGGGAGGAGGTGAAATTGAAATTTAAAGTGAAATTTAGACAACAGATTATTTATTTGTTATTTCAGCAAAATAACAAACAGAGCAGGTTTTTTTAAGTTTGAAAAATTTTGCATATCGCAGATTTCCACTTTTTCTAAAGATTTCATCTAAATTTACCAGCCTCTGAAATTTCTACTTCCACAAAATCACGCAAAATTTAATATCTATATGTATTTATCTTTTAAATCATCTCTCCTATTTGTTATTTTATAATATTTTATTATATCTGCTACAATTCCCCAACTCCTGACAATTTTATTTTCATTACAGCTTACAGAGTTTTATAATTATAAGCAGGGGTTGGGAATTTTGAGAAAATCTTTCCAGCCAATGATATATTTTACCAGATAGCAAGATGTGGCGTACAATTCAAAATTGTTATAACAAAATGTAATCGACTGCATGAATAGTTAAGTACTATTACTACAGTGCATTTTCATATATTTTTCTAAAAATTTTTACACATATATACAACAGGGAGGAAAAGTTAAGAATAGGATAGAACTTAGCACCATGTACATCGTGGCAATTTGGTTATGTTAAAAAATATATCTAATGAGTAAAAAAGCAACCTAAAAATTCCCTCGCCCTGTCAGAAAATCCACTTGCCAGTGGCGAGTAAAATGATGTATTTCCCCATCCCTGATTATAAGGATTATTAAATTTAAAAGCATTAAAAAAGGGTAACATTTGTAATTTATTTGAATAATTACGAATTCAATTAAATAAATTTGTAATTAAATAAAATTATAAATTAATACAAAATTTAAAATAAAAAAATGTTAAATTTAAAAAGTAACAAATTTATAAAAAATTATTTCGAATGTTTTCATTCTCAGATGACCCGCCCCTTTGTCATTAGGTAATGGAAATTACCTTCTTTCTCTAGAAATCATTTTTGCTATCGACCTCTTAATTTAAACAAATTTTCAAAGAAAACAAACAGAAGTCTATGCATCCCTTTCCCTGCACCCATCCTATCAAAATTCTCTGCTTTCATGGTCGTCAAGCACAATTCCTTACCGCCAAGAAAAGTCACTTTGACACAGGAAGCTCTAACCAATCAGGTTACGAGATGGCAAATCTCCGTTGGGAAAAAAAAATATGCCATGGGGCAATATTTGATCAACTTCTGTAAATTATTTAAAATAGTTTAAAAAATTTCAAGACTATTTTTTAATACCTAAAGTAGTTGGTAATTGAACCAAAAAGAAAGAAAAGAAAAATATTTAACATTTGACTTGTGACAAAGATCTTTGTAAAAATGTGCCATGATTAAGACCAACGCTATTTTACAAAAACTTAGCAAGCAGTTGCAAAACAATTTTTTTCCACCAAACTAAGTAAGAAGTAATTGTACAATTAAATGATAAATTCTAAAGAAGATAGTTCAGAGTGCCGCTATGATTTTTTTTTTTTATTTTGGTGAAGTGTTCTTAAAACATAAAAAGGACTGACCAGGAAATACCCCAGAAACTTCCTGACCAGGAATTACCCCCCGGTGACTGTACATTTTAAATAAAATAGTTTTTCCTTCTGTTGGATCTATCTTTCTATTAATGATAATGCATAATTCACTGTGTGTGTACTATAAATTAAGAATTATCTGTTATCAATTAGGGTGTCAATGATTTTAATCAGTTGATTTAAATCAGCGATTAAAATCATGATTTTAATCAACCGATTAAAAAAAAAATCATTGATTTAAATCAAAAATTTTCTAAATGTTTAAAATGTCAAAAAAAGTATTAAAATTTAACATAAACATAATTTGAAAGTTTCTATAGGTATTTTGACTTATGAATAAACAAAAAAAAAAAAGAACTTTAAATAATTGTTTCTAAGCTTAATTCATGAGTATTGTAAAAAAAAATTAAAAACAGTTGAGTTTATAAAAAGCATTGTTTTTCAGTTTTTATCCAAATTAAAGCAGTTTCATTTAAAAATATTTAAATCCAATATAATTTGCAATGTTATAAATTCTTTTAGGTAATCAATGCATTATTTTATATAAAATTACACATAGCAAGTGTAATACATTTCTACAAGTAAAAGAATAAATAGTAATTAAAAGCAATCTCAAGTTAAAGAAGAATGAAAGAATGGCATCTTTTCAAAGCTAAATTTAAATGAATGCATAAGAGAAAAAGAAATAATTGGTATAAAAATGCTAAGCTCAGCAAGAGCTTCTTCGGTATAGGTTGAATAAATGTTTTTAACTTTGTAACTCATATATACTAAATAAAAAATAATAATTAGGGATTGAAAAAGCAGCAAAATGCTAATTAATAATTCACTATGAGAGTTAATAGTGCTGTTACTTAAATATTTTGAGGATTTCAGGTGGCTAACTTATATTTATCCTATATGAATGGGTTTAACTCATTTTCATAATTCTTTTGGTTATCATATACATACACGTGCGTAAGTTTTAATTTTCCTAAATATAAATGCGAAACGAGCTGCAAATAATATTTGTTGTTATTTGTGTTACTAATGAATTATTATTTGCAGTTTTTATTAATCCTGTAATTATACTATTTCTTCTAGGATTTTTTTTTAATGGTGCTGCACCATGCCCCTTTTGAAATTGGCAAAATGCACCGTGCCTTAAAAAAAAAAAAAATAGTTGAAATTCACCTGTAGTTATAGCCAGAGATTTCTTGTAAAAAACTTCCCCATTCAACATTTCTAAATTCATGTGGCCAAGATCTTGCAAAAATATGGAACTTTATTTCTTTAGAAAATACAGGATATTATTAAAATATGTTATTTAATTGTATTTTTCAATTTGTTATTCATAAAATTATTAAAAATTAGGGACACTTTATTTATCATACTAAAAATTATTCTTTTTTTTTTCCTTATATCATTACTAAACACATTACTAACACATTACTAACATCATTACTAACAATTACTAACTAATTAGACATTACTAACTAAATTTCCTCATGGAATAGTACCCTTTTTTTGGATCTAGCATCCTCTCCCTTTTTCTTTTTAAAATGAATACTACATTATTATCATTTTAATAATTAAGGCTTAAAAATGTATAATATGTTCCTAATTAGAGAGTTAATTGTATAATAATTATTAATTTGAAGTAGTGTTAACTATTTAATATAAAATGCAGTTAATAATTTTAATAAATATTAAATATCTCTAGTATTTATAAAGTTTTGCATAATTATTACAATATTAATGTATATGACATTATTATATGATACTACCTAATGAAACTACTAATTTGCAGTTTTTATAATTTCTGTAATTACTAACTAATAATTTAATTTTATTAATTAAAGTGTAAAAACATAGATTATGTTAGCAATTAGTGGTTTAATTGTTTTGGAAACCTAAAACTCTTGGTAGTTATTCAGTATTTGAACGTTGGAAAAAAAATCATAAAAAATCCGATTTAAATCAAAAAAATCTGATTTAAATCAAAAAAATCCGATTTTTTTGATTTTTTAAAAAAATCATGATTTTTTTACACCCTATGATCAATTAAGACTATAAATTTTCTTTTTTCAGAAGAAAAACGTGACAAAACAATATGTCACTGTGAAGAATGCTGTTTGAAAAATAATAGATTGAAGCAAAAGGAGCCGTACCGTAAAGCAAAAGACAGGTTTATGTAAGTTATTTCAGTAAGAAATTTAACTTAAATTATTGTTATAATATTCATTATCAAAGTGCAATAATCTATATATATATTTCTCTTATGTAGCGCGAAAAAAAGACTGTATTTGTAGCTTGCTATATGGCAACAGCCACAGCTACGATTCTCAGTGGTTATGTTACGGTCACATGTTCCAACCAACACAGCAAATCAATGTCCAGACAGAATCTCTCTTTTAACACAAACCGTTTGAGCTATGTATGAATGACAATTGCTATTGGTCCATTTTACGGTGACGTGAGGAATTCAGCGAATCAGCTTTTTTATCCAAGATTGTATTTAGACACAAGTGAAAACGTTTTGTTTACAGTTCATTAGCGTGATACGTAGCATCTTTTATAGCTTCTTATTATAGTTTTAAATGAATTTAAGCCGAGATTTTCAATACTATAGGCAAAATGACAAGAGAAGGACCCCATCTGACACTAACATGCCATTTAAATTTAAATGGCGTCAATTTCCAGTTCGCTTAACTTTCTCAATGATGATCAACAAGTCACATGGCCAAACTTTTTATAAATGCATTTTTATTTACATTTTCAACAAAATTTTCTATTACTTTTTTATGAATTATTTTTCGTTTCCAAAATTTGTAAATGTCATTATGTTAAAATGTTTTATACCCATGGGTATACCAGCACCACCTAATGCATTTTTATTTACATTTTCGACAAAGTTTTGCATGACTTTTTATACATGAAAAATATTTGTAAATTTCATATGTTGCTTGCTCGGATCGCATAGCGACCCAACTGAAAATATTTTCATTTTGTGTTTTCACTAAGGTTTTAAATTAATTCTGTTTCCATGGTAATACATTTTTATTTACATTTTCAACAAAGTTTTCTATTACTTTTTTATACATTAAAAATATTTGTAAATTTAATACATTATTGTGATTTATGATAGCACTAATTCTGGCTAGAGTTGACACAAACAGTTGTGAGCGAGCTGGGATCGCGTAGCGATTCCAATGTGAATTGCGTAGCAATTTACGGGGGTTGGTGCGCTTAAGCGAGCAGGGGGCTGACCCTCCTAGTACTCATTTAATACGAAATGATCATTCATAGCTTTTAGTTTTTTCCTCGCGATTTTGTGAACGTTGTCTTTTTTTTTTTAAACTAGAGGACGATTTTCACTTATCCCAGACATCTATTATTTGTTTTCTCTGTTTTTAAATATCATAATAGCCGTTTAAAAAAACATGTTTATTGAGCTGAATCTTATTCAATAAAGCAACAGATTTAGATAAGTTGAAAACACTACTACTAATTTTGGATTTGATTAATAAAATTTGATAATGTGATTAATGAGTGATTCAAAAAATGGTAATTATTGTTTTTTGTTTTTGTTTTTTTTTTTGCTGGTGAGGGGGGGGGGGGGGGGACCCTGAAAATCCTTCGTTGCGCCATTGTTTTAACCTAGTTTGCTAAATTGCAAGCGTGTTATCGCCAGCAAAGGTAATCTCTCACTCTGACTTCAAACTTAGCTGTCTTAAGGCTCATATGCGCATTTTCTTATTTTTCATTACTGCACATGACGACTACTTAATGTGATCAGTAATTCAGCCATATCTTACAGCGCAGTAAAGATGAGATGGACTCAGCCAGAGCCTAGGCCCGACATGGATTTGGGCTCTATTTTTATTCTGGTACAGTTGAATCTTGGTTACTCAACACCCAATAGGAATCAAAAATCAAATTAATTTAAACAGATATTATGTTAGCGCATACATACTACATAATTTCTGTACCTGCCAATCTTTGAAAATGAGGAATAGTAGCACCCAGAATTCAAATTAATCTAGAGTTTGGTTGGTTGGTTAATGCTTTTTACACTGCAAATTGGGCTAACTCTGATTGCTTTCGGTTTGGACTGATTTTAGATTCCTCCAGGTTGGGTTCGGGTTAACCCAATTTTTCAAAAGTTAATTCTGTATGTTCTTTCAGATTAAAAACCATATGTATCACAGACCGGGAGCCGGCAGCACAAACAATCACCTCACTGAGTTCACGGATGAAATTCCAGATTTAGTTAAAACTCGATTCGCATATTAAAACTCAATCAGTCTGCCAAGTCGTATCTTGGTGGAAAACACCTGAAAATCCGATTTTAGCTGCTGACTGGTAGGTTTACCATTTCGTTTTCCTCCTCCCAGTCCTCCATGTTTTCATACGTTTGGGAGCAGAAAACACAATGGTAAACCTACAAGTCAACCGCTAAAATTGGGTTTTAACGTGTTTTCCACCAAGATAGGGCTTGGCAGACCAATTGTGTTTTAATATGCGAATCGAGTTAACTAATTCTGGAATTTCAGCCGTGAACTCGATGATGTAATTGTCTGTGTTGCCAGCTCCTGGTCTATCATAATAATAAA
This sequence comes from Maratus speciosus, assembly GCA_963932465.1. NCBI lineage: Eukaryota > Metazoa > Arthropoda > Arachnida > Araneae > Salticidae > Maratus > Maratus speciosus. The sequence goes on along the minus strand of OZ010790.1, from coordinate 392,192,692 downwards.
CATAGATTTTTGTCTGTTTGTGATGTTTCCTGAAGCGAGCAGAGAGCAAGGGTAATTCTGAGCCAAAAAAAATCAGAAATTCGCAGAAAATTTTTTGAAAGATTACAGGAGTGGGCAGGGTTGGCATTTTTGCCAGGACAGTGGCAAAAACTGGAAAAAACCTGGGCAGAAATGGAAAAAAATGGCAAATTCTTATTTGTCTTTAATCTATAAGCTAATAAGGATAATAATAGTATAAACAATTAAATTTAATAACATATCATTTAATATTTTTATTTAATTTGCTAATTAATAAGTATAATTAAATATTTTTACATATTTTAAACCTTTATAAAATAGGTGGATTCAGTCTAATACTTAGAACTTTAAGAACCAAATTAAAAATCAGATATCTAATTCAGCCATAAATATTTTTTTAATTATCAAAAGGTTTTATGTGACTTTGCTACTTTTGTTTTATGTAATGAGTCTTAAAAATATGTAAATATTTAAGTCTTTGGTAGTAATTTATAATTATTTATCTGATGAAACTAGTCTGTTACAGATAAAAAAGTAATTAAATTAAATTGAAAATTATATATTGAAAAAACTCTGTTGTGTCTTGTTAGGAAACTAAAATTTTTTTTCCTCCTTCTTGTACTCCTCCCCCCCCCAAAAAGGGGGGTGGTGGTGGAGGTATTGCACCCTGCTTTGTAGTTGGTCAATGGAAAAGTAAGCCTGCAGGTACACAGATTTTGTAAAAGCTATTGTATAAAGTATTAAGTTTCTTTTTTCTTTCATGAAATATTTTTTTCTCTTTTTTCTGGGAAAAAAAATTAAATGGGCAATCTATTTTTGCTGGGATGGTTTTAACTAGGTTTTATCCGCCTATGGCAAAAACTTACCAACCCTGGGAATGCGGGGATTTCTTCACGGCGCTAATTATGTGTTTTTTCTACGTCCCTTTCACAACATTCGCATTTTTTTCCACGATGTTTTGCCAAAATTAGCTTTTTTTTCTGCGATCCTTTGACGAAATTCATGTTTTTCAGCGATCTTTTGACCAAATCTGTGTTTTTTCCGCGATCCTTTGACCAAATTCATGTTTTTCCGTAATCCTTTGATGAAATTTGGGGTTTTTTGCGATCATTTGAGGAAACTTTGTTTTTTTTTTTCGACGATCGTTTTACAAATTCGGATCCTTTGACGAAATTCGGATTTTTTTCACACGATTCTTTACAAAATTCGCGTTTTTCTCATGATCCTTTGACGAAATTCACATTTTGTTCGCAATGTTTTGTCGAAATTATCTTTTTTTCTGCGATCTTTTGACTAAATCTGCATTTTTTTCCGCGATCCTTTGACTGAATTCACATTTTTCCGCGATCCTTTTAGGAAATTTGGGGGTTTTCGTGATCCTTTCAGGAAACTTTGGTTTTTTTCCATGATCCTTTTACAAATTCATTTTTTCTTTTTTTACGATTCTTTGACGAAATTCTGTTTTTTTTCACACAATCCTTTACAAAATTCGTGTTTTTCTCCCGATCCTTTGATAAAAGTCGCATTTTATTCACGATGTTTTGCCAAAATTAGCTTTTTATGTGGGAGAACTTTGACGAAATTCGTGTTTTTCAGCAATCTTTTGAGCAAATCCGTGTTTTTTTCCGCGAGCGATCCTTTGACCAAATTCGTGTTTTTCCGCGATCTTTTGATGAAATTTGGGGTTTTTTGCGATCTTTTGAGGAAATTTTGGTTTTTTTTCCATGATCCTTTGACAAATTCGTGTTTTTTTTTTTTTTTTGCAATCCTTTGACGAAATTCGGATTTTTTTCACACAATTCTTTACAAAATTCATGTTTTTCTCCCGATCATTTGATGAAATTTGCATTTTGTTCGTGATTCCTTGACGAAATTTGCGTTTGTTTTTGCGATTCTTTGATGAAATTTGCATTTTTTTCGCGATCCTTTGACGAAACTTGTGTTTTTTCTCAATCCTTTGATGAAATTTGTGGGGGTTTTCACGATCCTTTGGCGACAAAATTGACGTTTTTTTCTGCAAATGATTGACAAAATTGATTTTTTTCGACGTGTGTTTTGCAAAAAATCGTAGTTTTAGACCGTTTTTCGTAGCATTGTAGTTTTTAGTTCCAAATCGTAGAAACTGCGATTTTTTTCGTAGCAGTTGGCAGATCTGAATTTCATAACTTGGTTCTATATAATTTCATCCTTAAAAATTTATTTTAAGTATCATTCATGTATTCTGATTTTAAAATAATAAAATAGGTATAATATGCAAGCAGAGTTCGAAATCATTGGTAATCCGCTGGTCTGAGACCACCAAAAATTCAATTGGACCACTAATTTGAAAAATTTAGTGGTCCGCAGGACTAGTAACTTTTTTTCCCTCTCTGACAGGTAAACGTAAATTTTCCCCTCCCTGAGAAAACTTCAACCAAACCCAAACCACACAATTTCATTTTATTTAAAAAAATAAAAATAAAAAATTGCATTAAATCTTAGTCAGTTGGAATAAATAATTGGAAATAAAATATCTAATTTTAATAATTTTATAATTTTTGTTTATGCGATGTTTATTTAATTTTTAGCAAATTATAATTTTACATTTTATTATGCTGAAATTTTTGTGTAACTGCAAAGGAAGTTTGCTTTATATACTAGGAACAGGGGTGGGGTTAAAGGTACTTTCTACCACTGATGCAAGGATATGAAGTTAAATTTATACCATATCTTCTGGGGAAAACGGCACACTGAGTATAACACTGCAGTAAGCCCTTTTTTTTTTGCTGGGAAACAAATTTAACGTTGCACCAGATATAATGCTACATTCATTATAAATAATATGGAATATCAAGTTTAGAGTAATTAGTTTTAATTACTAATTGATGGACATGAAATTAAACATTTTGAACTTAAATAAATAATTTACTTTTTGATTAATTGCAAAATTAATGGCACTATCAGCATTATTTATTTTAAAAAAGAGAAAAAATAATAATACAGCTTTAAACAATTTTATACATTCAAAAATTCATCGTCTTAGTCTTCAGTGTCATTGTAGAATAATTTTAAAATTTTCGGTAACAAACCTTCATCAGTATCCATGAAATCATCTACATCATTCCCATTATTATATACAAAAACCCCAATCCGGATTGAATGTTAAGCTCGGCGGTGTAGTACCATCGCTAGTTTCACCTCCAGTTATTTGAACTTTCATAAATGATTTTTGCATCATTTCCTTAGGAATTTTATCCCAAGAATTAACAATCCATTGACAAACTTGGGAGTACGTGGCTTTGTGTGTTCAACAAGCTTTTGTAAGCATAGCCTCTCTCCAGAGATCCATTCTTTCCAAAAATGGCACATTTGCATTTTAAATGTTCAATTTAAGTGTACATGTATGGTTCAGTTAACTTTGTAAGTTTGCATTGGATGATTGCTATTTTTATTTATTATTTATTATTAATATGGGTTTTTGAGAAATCCGTAATAACCAGGCAGTTTTTTTGGAAAAACAAATTGGGATCTTTTTCGTTTCTCAGCCTATTTCATCATAAGGTCTTGGTTAATCTGAACTTTTTTGTTGTACAACCCGATTATTAATTATTACCTTCCGAAAAGTTTAAGGTACAGTCTTTCATTTAAATATTACTATGAGAGGTAATTTATTACCATATACCATGCAGGAAAGCATGAGCGTGAAACTATTTTTTTCATTTCCAGTCGTTACCACTGGAACAGTTTTTACTCTGATAAAATCGGCAGGCTTCACAGTTGGCATGTCAAATGATCAGAGTACTTCATCTATATTTTCAAACTGCAACAGATTTAACACTGATTTTTGAACCTTTTTCTTTTACAAAGTTGAAAAATGACACCTTTTTTTCCTATCCAGTCATCAGGTAGCTTCTGACCTACTGTTGTCCATGTTCTCATCATCAATCATTTCTTTTATAAAAGCAACTACACTATGATGGATCACCTCTACAGCCTACAGTCATCAATTCCTTTCTGTTTTGCCATCTGCTTCGCCTTTATTTATTTTAAAACAGTAGATAAAGAATGTTTGTTTTTCCGTTGACTGTCTATCCAAACACAAACACATAGCTCTTTTTCTAATCCTGTCCTGGCCAATGCATTTCAGACCTCCGTGTGTTATTGCGACTAGAGATGCAACAAATAATGGTTTGGCCGAATAACCGAATACCAATTATTCGGCTGCCGAATAATGACCTGATTTTTTTCTAAAATCAAAATATAGTATGCACTATATGCACAATTCTTATATATTTCACAATTAAAATGTATTTTCTTTAAAAAAAAAATATTTATATGCAAATTTAATTTTTTAAAGCATTATTTTATTCTGAAAAAATATTCGGCTATGTTCGGCCTAAAAATTGCCTCAATAATATAATTTGCAACCCCCCCCCTTTCACCCCCAAAGAAAAATGATCTTAGCAAAAGTTCCTTTTCAGGTACTGCACAGTTACATTTTAGTAGATATTATGTATGTTGTTACATTTTAAAATAATGACAAAATTTTTAGAAAATATAAAGTTCAACTTTCAGATGAAAGAAAATAAAAAAATAAATCTTAATATCTTAAGAAAAATCCCTGATAGAAGAATATCTTATAAAATGGTGGAAATAAATCACTGTAGACTTTATAAAGCTGACAATTAACAAAAAAGCCATTTTTTTCTGTTTTTGCTATGTCACTATTAAAGAAGTATATAATTAATGTTTTCAGATTTAGAAGAAGGAAATATCTGTGAGGAAAATAAATTTCAAAATATTGACTATGCAGTATCTTAGGTACTGTATTCTTACAATTTAATATATATTTTTAATATATATTATGTATGTTGTTGCTAGTACATTTAAAAATTATCACAAAATTTTAAAAGTACTAGGCATCAAAAATTTCAAGTTTCAGATGAAAGAAAATCTAAATTAAATAGTGATGAAAAACATAAATACATACTAATTAAAATAATTTTACTTACATTTTTTTCATTATTTAATAAGAAATAGTAACACAAAATTACTTAAATTATATTTAATTTTTAAGCGCATTTTACTCAAAAAAAAAAAAAAAGAAAAAAAAAATTAAGTATTGCAGCATATACGACTTAAATATTTTTGTTATACATACAATATATCTATTTTAAATTTAACTGATTATGTTAGCTTATTACAGATACTTTTTGTACTTATAAATACAGCATAACAGTTTTAACAGGATTCCTAAATGACCCTCTTGTATAAAAATGAGTAGATAAAACACCTTCAAGGTATGAAAGTTAGAGAAAAAAAAAGTGTTTGTCAATTTCAAATAAAATTTTCATTATACATGATGAATATAAATTGTTAAATTAAAAAGTTTTGCTGTGTAAATATAAAAACAATTTTTATAGTATTATTCGGCCAAGGCCGAATAATGGACTTGATATTCGGCCAAAGCTGAATATTCGGCAGATAAGCCGAATGGGCCGATTATTCGGCTATGGCCAAATAATCGTTGCATCTCTAATTGCTACCACATTTCTTTAATATCTTATGTCCGCGAGCTGTATTTACTGCACCAGACATTCTTTTATTTTATTTCCCTCGCCTTTTTTGCAGCTGTCTCTTTCATTTTACCATAAGGTAACAGATTGAGTTTTTCCTCCTGCCATTTCTCTCTCGTCTGTTTCGTCATAGAGATCTATTTATAGCTTATCCCTCATATTGTTTCGACATGGGCCACGTAATGAAAGGGGTGTGTGTTTGCCAAGCCAATGAAGCTGTTGTTTCGGTTTCTGTTTGCATAAATTCGTTCTGCAGTTTATTGCATCATTTTAATTTAGCTATTGAATTTAAACCTAATTTGGCATCAAATCTGTAGCCCCCGTTTATCTAATATATATACTAATGCATTTGAGTTTTCAACAGAATTTCGTTAGTAATTTGATCACAATATAGGTCGCTGTTTTTGAGATCCGGATCTAAAAGACCTGTTACAAAATTTATGATTTGTGAACTTATGAATTCTAATTCCTAAGTTTTAAAAGTGATGTCACAGTCCTTAATTTTTTTTTTTTTTTTTTAAATCACCGAGATTATTTAATTTTATTCATATTAATTTGGATCTGTCTCTCATTAAGATTCAAGACATTCTCTAAGAATATATTTAGCCTGACATAAATCTTGCAGCATTATCGCCATGGAATTCTTTTTAAAGTGGATTCTCTCCATGCAACGTACAGTGACCAGCTATAAAATAATTTTAATGCCTTTCTCACCTCTCTTCACAAGGATAAAAATAAATCTGGACTTTTCATATCAATATGTCTTCATTTTTTTTTTTTTGTTGAGTTCCTTGCTTTTCCAGTATAATTAAGTAAGACTAACTTCATTTATTAATTTTTATTTTGCTGCCATTCAAAGAACCTTTGTAATTTCTATTTTACTGCACCAACAATAATTCTATTCAACAGCACACTCCAAGGTTGAGCTCCTTTTTTCCTTGGCATTTTCTAAAGCACAGACTCTTTCTTCCACTATCTAGTTCTTTTTTTGTTAACATTGAGTTCTCTGTCACAGTTCTGTGATTATTCTTCATTTTTGATAATTTGATAGCATTCAGTTTGAACTTTTCTGTATAACTATGGTGCTTACAGTCATGTTAGAAAACATCTAAAAAAAAAAATATATATATATATATATATATATACAGTACACTACCTAAAATCTGCAACTCTGAAATCTGCAAATTCCTAAAATCCGTGCATCATCACAGATGTAAACAATGAAGCTTTCAGTTAAGATGTAGGGGCAAAATTACAGGATTTTTTAATTTTATATTATTTCGCATGTATTTTAATATGCAATTTTTGATAATATGATTGAACTCATGGGTTTTTATGAAGGAAATATAAATTTATTTCTGAAAAAAATGAAGATATTGCTGAATCACTGGTAATCACAATTTTTTTACCAAATATATTTATGTATTAATCAAGCTTTTTTTTGCTATTAAGACTGGCTAAACCTGAAATAAAACTTCCTTACTTTATGATTTTGATGTGAATTAATAAAGTACCTTTATGAGGAAAGTTTCATTGAATAATTCGCGGAAAATGTATCTTTATTATGCATATTTAATTATTTACTTGACCTTTACTTTTAATAATTTAACCACTTTTAAAACTATCTTGCTTTTTACCATTTTAGTTTACTTAATATTTTAACATTTTACTATATTGCAAGCATTCATCATAATTTTGATTGTATACATTCAAAGTACTTTCTAAAAAATGTAAACAAAGCAATGACCAGAAATCTGCAAAATTCTAAAATCTGCACAACCTCTGGTCCCAAACTATGCGGATTTGAGGGAGTCTACTGTATTTCTATATATTTAAAATGCTAAGCGTTTTCTTTCGACAGTTCATGAGAAGAAACTACTGTGTCAAATTACACCAATCTTTTTTAAAATGTAAGACATTTTGCTACAGATTTGTTATCGTACAATCGTTTGTTCCAATATTTTATTAATTAGACGTAATTTTAAATTAAACTTCTACAGTTGCGCATGCACAGTATATAAGTACAAGTCTGCCTTTGGAGTGACGCACTGCACATGCGCAAAGATGCTCGCTCATTTGAACTATCACATCACAGGTAGAAGTTGTTTTAAGTTCGTCTGCTATTCGATCTTACTATAAACAAGTTTTTCTTTCTTTCACAAAGTTAATATTATTTGGCTCTTTCAGCATTATTAACAATTTAAAATTTATTGTGTCGATATTAAGAGCTAGATATGGTTTATTTTAGGGTTGTCATATTGTTTTGGTCATATTACACACAGAAGATAAGCACAGTGATTTGAGCTAAAAGTTATGGCTGTTAATCCATCTTCTGTATTGCCAATAGTTACACATGCAGATTGGGAAACTAGCATGTTAAGTTATGGCTACTTCTTTGAAAAAATAAGGTATCATAAATATTTAAAACGCAAAATTATTTCTGTAAGATCAGAACTCAAATTTAAGACATGTATATGCATCAACTGTTTTTCGAACCTCTTCAATTTAGAAGGAAGAAAAACGAGTTCCTGCTAGCGTAGCAAGCGGGTTAAGGCAGCAGTTCAAAGCTCTGAATTTTTTAGAGGATGCAGGTTCGAGCCCAATCCTGGCAAATTGTGCTTTTGTCGATAATTCATTTCAATAATGACATATTTTATTAGGAAGAGAAGTTATAGGATTTTTATTTTATTATTATTATTATTTGAATGCTTTATAATTAAATGAAATTTAACACCCAATAATATTTTGAAAAAATAATGACTTTATATTTAAAATATTTAAGTATTTTGCATGTAATTAGCAGTTAAATAAATTGAGCTGATCTACAATTTTCCTTATATTTTCTGACCATTATCAAGAATATATATATATGTGTGTGTGTGTCAGAAAGAAAAGTTTGTCACTCATTTGCGCAAAAAATAAAACTGAAAGAAAGAAAAATATTCGTATTAGAGCTGTAAAAGAAATTACCTTGATAGCCAGGTTTTGTATTTAAAAAATATATAAAAATGTAAAATAAAATTCAAGTAATAAAAAAATGTATATTATAAATCATTAGCTGCGTCAAGTTTCAAATTTAGGTTTTTAGAAAATGTGACAGATAAAAATAAAATTCATGGCAGCTTTTAATGTTGCTGTAGTTAAAAAAAATAAATAAAAATATTGTTATTTAAAAAAAAAATAAATAAATAAATAAAATAAAAAGAGACCGTAGTAAGTAAAAATAAATTCTCTACCCGGTATTTTTAGGTAAATTTCTGATAGAAAGCAAGCATAATTGGTTGTAAATTATAAACTCAGATTTCTTTCACTTCATTGAATAGGTTAGACTGACAGCCACCGTCTATCGCCTTAAAGAAATAGGAATCACTTATGCAATATAGAAATTCCTCCTTCAATAATTAACTTAAAAACAACTACCGTATTTTCGGGTGTATAGCCCGCATCCAGTGTATAACCCGCACCCCTAAATCGAGCAGTACCATAAAAAAGTTCGTGTATAAGCCGCGGAGCTGCATCGTTGTATAGCCCGCGGGCTATACACCATCTACGAATGTATATTTCGACCAGGGTTTACGCCGCATGTGAAATTTCCGAGGTAATCGTGAATGGCGTGCTAAACAGAAACACATTAATAAGAATTAAGAAATCATAAAAATGAAATTATTAATTAGAAATAAATAATTTAAATGCACAATTCGAAATTATTAATATAATTTAAATAATATAAATACGAAAAACTACACTAAAATTGCGTGAAATTTGCAGCTTAAATTCCGGCATATGGCGCGGATGATAAATTGCATTATTACCTTGGTATATCGCGAATGATTTTGCAACACAAAAATTAATTAAACTGAAATTTTAAAAACCACAAGCACCGAAATTACAGGGCTCCCACTAGATCCGTTTTTTTGCTTCAAGTCCGTATTGGTCCGTTTTTTCATTGTTAGGTCCGTAAAGTCTGTTTTTTGACACTTTTAACCGACTTTTATTTAAAATTTTACCGATGTTTGGCATTTAGCCGAACATCGCGGAAAAAGCGCGCTTTTCGCAAATATGTTCCAACAAATACCATTAAATTTCGTTAATCGATCACGAAAAGAATCGCCAACTTTGTCAAAGGATTGCGAAAATACGCAAATTTCTTCAAAAGATCGTGAATTTCGTTAAAAGATAGAAAAAAACGCGGTCAAGAGATAGAAAGAAAAAAAGCGGTCAAAAGATCACAAAAAAGACTAATTTCCTCAAAAGATTGCGAAAAAAACCGCAAGTTTTGTCAAAGAATAGCCAAAAACGCGTTTTTCGTCAAAAGGTCGCAAATTACAGCAAAGGATCGCGAAAAACACGCAAATTTCGGCAAAGGATCGCGAAAAAAACGAGAATTTTGTAAAAAGATCGCGAAAAAACACGAATTTCATCAAAAAATCTCTCAATAAAACGCAAGTTTTGTCAAAGAATCGCGGAAAACGCGATTTTCGTCAAAAGGTGGCAAAAAAAAAAAAAAAACATGCGAATTTCGGCAAAAGCTTTCTCAATAAAACGCAAATTTCGCCAAAAAATCGAAAAAACATGCGAATTTCGTCAAAGGATCGCGAAAAAACGTGAATTTCGTCAAAAGATTGCGAAAAGAACGCGAATTGCATCAAAATATCGCGAAAAAAACGGTCAAAAAATTGCGGAAAAAAGCACAAATTTCGTCAAAAAATCGAAAAAAAAAACTAATTTCGTCAAAAGATTTTAAAAACTTTAATTTCGTCAAGATATAGCAAAAAACATATAATTTTCATCAAAGGATCCCGAAAAACACGCAAATTTCTTTAAATAGTCGTGCAAAAATTCGTGAAATTCAACCTGTCTTAGAAGGTTTGTAACCTCTACCAATAACAATGGCTTTAAAATCATGAATTTCAGAATTTGAATCGGAGCAAGCGTTTTCTTTATAACAAATTATACTTTGAACATTTATTAATTAGTGACAATTGAAGGAAAGGAGGGTTTCCTTGTTTATTTTATTTTATGATTTGCGAAAATAGTTTCCTTTTGATCTCTTTTTTTTTTTTTACAAAATATGTGCTCCCTTTTGGTCCCCTTTTTTACTACACCAGTTGAGTGGGAGCTCTGGAAATATGAAATTATTAATTTGTTATAAATAATATAAGTACGATATTCAAAATTAATAATTCATTATGAATAATATTTAAAAGAAAAAATCCTGTTAAAATTGAGTAAACTTTTCTATACACTAAAGAGCATCATGAGAACGATTGGGCGTTAGCAATCTCAACTTTAACTCAAGTATCTTAAATAGCGTGCTTGAATGACATTAAAATGACGACGTGCTAAAATGACATTTATTTTCACGGTGCCATATATTACAATTATTTACAAATAGATAATAAACGTATTAATTTTAATATTTAGCGCTATGTACAAATAAAATAACGTTATCACATCCCATTTCGTCAATTGAATAAGATATAAAAATTCTCATTTTAATTATTTCTAAAAGAATCTGTAGAATCGGGAATGCAGATGTTTTTGATTTTTTTAAGAGGGGGGGGGGGGGGATGATTAAAAGAAACCTCCCACAATAATTCATCGAGAATTTTAAACGGAAAAGCATGGAATCTGCTGGCATATCTATCAAAGGGATTTGAAATCGAATGCGTTTTTCTATTTTCGATAAATGTATTATATCTTAAGTTATAAGCTATTGCTATTTGATGATTACCTTTCCCGAGCTGTCTCATCTGGAAATTCAGTTAAAAAATCAACTTTCAGCATTTTCTAAATGTTTTTTCCCTTATCAAAAGCTGGAAAACGCTGTTCGATTTCGTTAAGTATTAATAAATGCGTCAATAGTTTTATACATTTAAAATTAAAAATGACTTATAGTGAATGCAGCCGTTATTTATGTGTGTATGCGTGTTTTATAATAAAGTTATCAGAAACAAAACAAAACTTTTTATTTAATTCGAATCGGTTTTATTTAATTCCAATCAATCTGCAAGAAATTTCATGACCTACTTTTATTATTTCTTTGCACGTGGAGCGATAAGGATTATAAACATTATATGATTCATGCTAACCACTACGAATAGATATCACGTGCCATCCTAAAGCTATTTTCTTTTTTTTTTTTTCCCCTTCTATCGCTCTGTTTGGAACTTTTTAGCTGTCAGAATCTCAAAGAAATAAATATAGATTTCTATTAGAAGATTTTGCTTTAAAAGCATTTATACACGAAATGATTACCAAGGGAAAAAAAAAAAAATACTTACCATCACTGTGCTGTTTCTTAAATACAAGATGATTTAACAATGCAATTTAATCTGATTTATTTTATGGTCGTTTTTGAGAATATTTGGCGTTATTGTAGATGTTTTAAAAATACTTCTTGCATGAACATTTAAAAGTTATATTTTATATTTATTTCAATCACTTGGTACAGAATTGAATCCTGCATTGGGTCGGGTAATCGGATAGTACCCGAACCCGACTAAAGTTTGGGTCGGGTTGGCGGGATTTTTTTTTCTTTTTTTTTGACGTGGGTCGGGTTGGAGTTTGATTCGTTCGAGTTAACCTTTTTTTTTTTTTTTTTCTCCAAAAGATGCTGCTGAATATTTGTTAAAATGGTAAAAGCCGAAATAATTTGATACAAGAAAAACATAATTATAGACTACTTTTCCGTAAATGCATTAAAATATGGATTAATTTTCCTTCATTTTAGTTTCTGGGTTTTAATATTTAGGTTGACAAAATTTGTTCTTGTCGGGTCTCGAGTTGACTTTAAGTAGAATTTTCGTATTCGGATAGGATACAATCCGGACCTTGCAGTTCAGGTTCAGAGTAGAGTCCAACATTTGATCATGTAGTCTGATTTTACCTGCTATTGTTTTGTTATGGATAGAGGGGGTAGAAATGTATTTTTTCTAGAAAAATACATTTTTTACAAATAGATTATTTTCTGGTAGTTATATTTTCTTAGAAAATATGAAATATTAAGCATTTAAAAAATTATATCCACTAATTTGTTTTATGTATCCTATGAATATTGTTTTAAGTAATTTTTATAGGATTTTCACTTAAAACGTACACATTAGAGATCTGCATGGACCTGGTTAATCTCTTTTTATTAGACTCGGGTCGGACCGCGATCGAGCTTAATTTTTATCTGCGGTTGTTCCGGGCCGGGACTGGAGAACTACTTTTTTTTTTTTTTTTTTTTTTTTTTCTTTTCGGGGCCATGTTAAACCGCAGGTTTTTGCGAAAATAACAGTGAAATTTTTCCTTTGTTCGACGAAATCTTTAGAAATTTATTTCATTTTATTAAATTATAGAGAAATATATATTTAAAAAAATCTTTATAGAGCTTCAAAATTATTTTTTCTAAAATATTTTTCTTCCATTTTAAACTACATTATTTTTTCTAATGAGTTATCATTTAAATGAATTTCTCTAAGTAATCAATAATGTTGCCATTCCATATTACATAGATTGTGGACATATTAGTTTAAGCTGCAAAATGTTTGCATGAGTATGTAAAAAATATATCTTAAATAATTTTATTGATAGGATCCCGGACTTGATTTAATCGATTTTTCTTGGCTGGGTGGGCCAAATTTTTAGCATAAATGGTTCAAGTTTAGCCCAGGCAGGGCCAATATATTTCGATCGCCTGGGTCTGAAAATTTCGGCTCGCCCACATTATTTTAAAATCTAATTAATATGAAATTTCTTATCTTTGGTATCTGAATTTTTGAAAGTGGAAAAAAAAAATAATAATAATTGCGCGTAAACGCCGCATCGCTTGAAATTTCAATTTAAAACACGTAAACGCCGCGGCGTTTCTTCCGTAAATTACGGTACTAAAATCTTTTTTTTTTAATAATTCCATAATAATAAAACCAGATTTTAACTTATTTATTATTATCATTATTTTTAATCTGGAAAAAAAGTCACTTTTTTTTCCTTTAAAAATAACAAAATTATTGTCAGAGGTAATTCAAGAAATATTTTCTTTTTTCTACGCCCCACCAGTGGCCGAGAGGCTCTGCTCTCAAAAGCTGGTAGACGGGAGGTCCTGGGTTCGAACCCAATCGCGCCCGTCGGCCTAATCGTTCGGAGTTTTCTTCTAAACTTGGATTTTTGTGCGTAAATACGGGTTAGGTTCCGTTAGAAAGACCCCCACGGAGGACATCCCCGCCTCTCCGGGTCCATTTCGTAGATAATTAGCTATCATAAGCAACACAATACACAAATTTTTCCACAATATTTTTTTTTTCATGTCAAAAAGTAAATGTAATTATTGTGATAATTGTGATAATTGCATACATTTCTGCAAACATTAAATACCATTTATCTCAGTTAAATTTTTTGAATTGCAGCAGCAGATAATAGGTAAATTACCACAACAGTAACTTTGAGAGAACTGGATGTAATATACAACTGGAGCCATTAATGGCATTTTACCTCCTAGAAAATATGTTATTATTATTTTAAACAATAATTACTATAAGTAATATAAAACTACTGTATAAAAAGACACACAGTAATTTGCTCAAAAATATTTATTTTAATCACTGGAATCGGAAAATCCTTCAAAATCGGAAAGTTTCAGAGTCCGTCATAAACAAACCAATAATATCTCTATTTTCAAAGACAGAAATAAATAATAATAGCATTTAAACAGTAAAAAACATTACAAACACGTGAAAATTGTTTAAATTTCGCGGTATAGCGAAAAAAATTTACAAATTTCGACGATTTTTGAAATTTTTTCGGGCTTAAAAATTATAGAAAAATCACGATTTTCCGTTTCTTTTTTTAAAAAAATCTTTGTATAGTCCGCACCGTGTATAAGCCGCAGCAGCTGTTCCAAATGTTTTTTTCTTGTATAACCCGCGGGCTATACACCCGAAAATACGGTAATTAAAAATTCAAGAATTTTTCCAATGAAACATTCAAGTTATTTACTGTCAAATCTTGACGGGTACTATCTAATATATATATATATATATTGGTAAGATAAAATTAAATTATAGCATAAGACATTCTTTGATATTGAATTACAATTCTACTTGCAAGGGATAGCGAAAGTTTAACAAGGAGAGGGTCCGAGGTTGGTCTCACGGAATCCAGCGATCCTTTATACATTGATAGAGTATAGTTAATAGATAAACATATTAACAGGATAAAGTGCAATATTCAGGAGGGTCGTAAAAAACGAGCCCCAAAGTTCACCCATTTGACTCTTTTAGTATATAACCAGATAAATTACTCGCGCTTGCGAGAGGCTCGGTAGTACAGTTTGCAGCGCGCCAGACTTTTTATTTTCTCCTTCTGGGACGTCTGCGGGTTCGGTACTCCAACAAGCTTTTTTTTTTTTTTTTTTTTTTTTTTTTTTTTTTTTTTTTCAGCCAAAATAATGATCAGTTATTTTCAAACCATAATTAAAAAAAATATATCTAATTATTTAAAGTTAGACAAATATTCATAAAAATATGCTTCTGCACGCAGACACACACTTATATATATTACGTGCTTATTAATTTACAGAGATATTGCCGCTTTATGCATCTAATGGGGGGGAAAAGGAAAATAACTGAATTATTCAGTCGACAAAATTTAATTTTATTCACATTTATTTATAGACTTTTCTATGAATAGATACCTGTTGTTTTCAGCGAAGTAAATTAAAATACGCTACATAAAATTAAAATATGCTATTTTATTTTTATCTTGTATTTTAAAATGTTATCATTTTTAATTTTTTTTAATTTTTTTAATTTTTAAAACATAATTATTTTTTATCATGGGATCTCATGTTTGGAATTAGAATAACTGTTTTTGGTTAAAAACCTTGTAACGTAGATTTGCAGGTGGTTTTTAAGCAAAACAAGTACGCTATAGAAAATGAACAGGGTGGGTTTAAAATGTTTACCTTTCTTTTGTTGAAATTTAAGCACCCATCTGCCGCAGAGCGAATGAGTACGGCATTTTGTTTTTAAAGTTTTGAAGTGATTAGACGTTGTTCTTTATTATAGTGTCATAATTAAAATGAAAAAAGCTATTTTTAAAAAAATGACTAGTGAAGAAGCTTCTAAATTTACAAATATTGAAAAAGCGAATTTCATAATACACAATTCATAGCGAATCATCAAAATTGATATTAAAAGATGTAGTCGTGTATTACACAAAGTTACTCTCTGAAAATAATTTAATTTCATCAGAGTCTTCAGACGCTATTTCTTGTGAAGCCAAGCTTATCGGGAATTAACTTTTTCACAATAATCTAGAACTACTTTGTGATAGAAAAACTTATAGTTGAAGCACAGCTTTGGTAAAACTAGGCGACGTTTATTTTTATAGGCAGGTGAAAAATATGATTAAGCGGTTACAAAATTGTAATTGTTTAATTGAACGGAAAAGAGAAATTAATTCTGGCTAGGATTGTATAAAAATTCATTCAATTGTGCATTATCAACTCTCTTCACCTATATTTTGTAACATGATAAAATACGCCTGGCATGCATGGAAACTTTCACATAAAAGAATAATATTTATGAATGTCAATGAAGTGTGTTTTCCAAATGATCTTTTTTAAAACGCCTTGTTCCTGTAAAAATACTTCTTTTATTATTCGTGCACGCTGTCGCAAAAGTTTCTGTTTCATATGTTTTTATGATAATTATCACCCCGGTTACTGTCCGTAATCAGAACCTCAATTTTAATAGAACACATTTATTTTTTAAGTACATAGTATAGACAGAAATGTAAAATAAATTTAAATAAGTGTAAAATAAGTGTACGTCATTGTGAAATATATGTAAGTAATTGTAAAATAAATATAAATGATTGTAAATAAAACTAAATATAAAATTTACAAAAATGTTGAATGCAATAAAATACGTATATACTGCATAAGATTCTTGCTTTTTTTTTTCATTATATCCATAAGGATGCAATAAAACTGTCTCTCTCTGTAAATAAATAAATATGTGTGAATGCGCCAATATTTATATTTGTCTTACATTTAAATAAATATATATATATTTTTAATTGTGGTTCAAAAATAATTTATCATTATTTTGTCGGGAGAAAAAAAATCCTCGTTGGAGGATCGAACCTGCAGATATCCGTAAAAACGAAAATTAGAAGTCTGGCGCGCTGCCAACTGTGCTATCGAGCCTGTCGCAAATGAACTTAATTTATCCGATTATATACTAAAGAGTTAATTGGGTGAACTTTGGGACTCGTTTTTAACGGCCCCCCTGAATATTGCACTTTATCCTATTGATATGTTTATCTATTGACAATACTCTATCAATGTACAAAGGATTGCTGGATTCCGTGAGACCAACCTCGGACCCTCTCCTTGTAAGATTAGTCAAGCTACTGCCAAATGTGAGTTGTTAGTATAATATATAAAAAGATAGGCAATACTGCCTCATCAAGTTTGCAGTTCCTTTATGGTTTGTTTTAAAAATTTATTCTATATTTGTGTTTAAGTGGTCCAAAACTATACATCATTACATATCATATGTATATTTACTTTGGGCTAATAATAGATAAATTTGGCTAATGATTTTCAAATTTGGCTAATGTGTTGGCTAATAGTCTTAATTTCTTAGTGTGGTGCCTAGGGTGTCATCGATTTTAATCAGTTGATTTAAATCAGCAATCAAAATCATGATTTTAATCAACTGATTTTTTAAAAAAAATCATTGATTTAAATCAAAAATTTTCTAAATGTTTAAAATATCAAAAAATATATTAAAATCTAACATAATCATAATTTGAAAGTTTCTACAGGTATTTTGATTTATGAATAATAATAAAAAAGAGCTTTAAATAATTGTTTCTAAGGTTAATTCATGAGTATTGTAAAAAATTAAAAACAGTTGAGTTTTATAAAAAGTATTGGTTTTAAGTTTTTATCCAAATTAAAACAGTTTAATTTAAAAATGATATTTAAATCTAATATAATTTGCAATGTCATAAATTCCTTTAGGTAGGATCAGGTGGGGTAAAATGGGTATAAAATTCACTATTTTTTAAAGTTCAGTTAAAATTTTCTGATAAATGTTAAACAATTAAAATTTTTTTGGTATTTTCTTTACATTGCACATTCTTGGAATGAAAATACACAATTTTTATTTTTTAGGCTACAAAAGTATGTCTATAACAAAACATTTAATAGATGTATGTTTGGTATACCCATTTTACCCCATGCAGGTAAAAATGGGTATAGTGTGGGGTAAAATGGGTATATAAAAGTTTAACAATGAATACTGTATACCGTATTTTCGGGTGTATAGCCCGCGGGTTATACAAGAAAAAAACATTTGGAACAGCTGCTGCGGCTTATACACGGTGCGGACTATACAAAGATTTTTTTAAAAAAAGAAACGGAAAATCGTGATTTTTCTATAATTTTTAAGCCCGAAAAAATTTCAAAAATCGTCGAAATTTGTAAATTTTTTTCGCTATACCGCGAAATTTAAACAATTTTCACGTGTTTGTAATGTTTTTTTACTGTTTAAATGCTATTATTATTTATTTCTGTCTTTGAAAATAGAGATATTATTGGTTTGTTTATGACGGACTCTGAAACTTCCGATTTTGAAGGATTTTCCGATTCCAGTGATTAAAATAAATATTTTTGAGCAAATTACTGTGTGTCTTTTTATACAGTAGTTTTATATTACTTATAGTAATTATTGTTTAAAATAATAATAACATATTTTCTAGGAGGTAAAATGCCATTAATGGCTCCAGTTGTATATTACATCCAGTTCTCTCAAAGTTACTGTTGTGGTAATTTACCTATTATCTGCTGCTGCAATTCAAAAAATTTAACTGAGATAAATGGTATTTAATGTTTGCAGAAATGTATGCAATTATCACAATTATCACAATAATTACATTTACTTTTTGACATGAAAAAAAAAATATTGTGGAAAAATTTGTGTATTGTGTTGCTTATGATAGCTAATTATCTACGAAATGGACCCGGAGAGGCGGGGATGTCCTCCGTGGGGGTCTTTCTAACGGAACCTAACCCGTATTTACGCACAAAAATCCAAGTTTAGAAGAAAACTCCGAACGATTAGGCCGACGGGCGCGATTGGGTTCGAACCCAGGACCTCCCGTCTACCAGCTTTTGAGAGCAGAGCCTCTCGGCCACTGGTGGGGCGTAGAAAAAAGAAAATATTTCTTGAATTACCTCTGACAATAATTTTGTTATTTTTAAAGGAAAAAAAAGTGACTTTTTTTCCAGATTAAAAATAATGATAATAATAAATAAGTTAAAATCTGGTTTTATTATTATGGAATTATTAAAAAAAAAAGATTTTAGTACCGTAATTTACGGAAGAAACGCCGCGGCGTTTACGTGTTTTAAATTGAAATTTCAAGCGATGCGGCGTTTACGCGCAATTATTATTATTTTTTTTTTCCACTTTCAAAAATTCAGATACCAAAGATAAGAAATTTCATATTAATTAGATTTTAAAATAATGTGGGCGAGCCGAAATTTTCAGACCCAGGCGATCGAAATATATTGGCCCTGCCTGGGCTAAACTTGAACCATTTATGCTAAAAATTTGGCCCACCCAGCCAAGAAAAATCGATTAAATCAAGTCCGGGATCCTATCAATAAAATTATTTAAGATATATTTTTTACATACTCATGCAAACATTTTGCAGCTTAAACTAATATGTCCACAATCTATGTAATATGGAATGGCAACATTATTGATTACTTAGAGAAATTCATTTAAATGATAACTCATTAGAAAAAATAATGTAGTTTAAAATGGAAGAAAAATATTTTAGAAAAAATAATTTTGAAGCTCTATAAAGATTTTTTTAAATATATATTTCTCTATAATTTAATAAAATGAAATAAATTTCTAAAGATTTCGTCGAACAAAGGAAAAATTTCACTGTTATTTTCGCAAAAACCTGCGGTTTAACATGGCCCCGAAAAGAAAAAAAAAAAAAAAAAAAAAAAAAGTAGTTCTCCAGTCCCGGCCCGGAACAACCGCAGATAAAAATTAAGCTCGATCGCGGTCCGACCCGAGTCTAATAAAAAGAGATTAACCAGGTCCATGCAGATCTCTAATGTGTACGTTTTAAGTGAAAATCCTATAAAAATTACTTAAAACAATATTCATAGGATACATAAAACAAATTAGTGGATATAATTTTTTAAATGCTTAATATTTCATATTTTCTAAGAAAATATAACTACCAGAAAATAATCTATTTGTAAAAAATGTATTTTTCTAGAAAAAATACATTTCTACCCCCTCTATCCATAACAAAACAATAGCAGGTAAAATCAGACTACATGATCAAATGTTGGACTCTACTCTGAACCTGAACTGCAAGGTCCGGATTGTATCCTATCCGAATACGAAAATTCTACTTAAAGTCAACTCGAGACCCGACAAGAACAAATTTTGTCAACCTAAATATTAAAACCCAGAAACTAAAATGAAGGAAAATTAATCCATATTTTAATGCATTTACGGAAAAGTAGTCTATAATTATGTTTTTCTTGTATCAAATTATTTCGGCTTTTACCATTTTAACAAATATTCAGCAGCATCTTTTGGAGAAAAAAAAAAAAAAAAAGGTTAACTCGAACGAATCAAACTCCAACCCGACCCACGTCAAAAAAAAAGAAAAAAAAATCCCGCCAACCCGACCCAAACTTTAGTCGGGTTCGGGTACTATCCGATTACCCGACCCAATGCAGGATTCAATTCTGTACCAAGTGATTGAAATAAATATAAAATATAACTTTTAAATGTTCATGCAAGAAGTATTTTTAAAACATCTACAATAACGCCAAATATTCTCAAAAACGACCATAAAATAAATCAGATTAAATTGCATTGTTAAATCATCTTGTATTTAAGAAACAGCACAGTGATGGTAAGTATTTTTTTTTTTTTTCCCTTGGTAATCATTTCGTGTATAAATGCTTTTAAAGCAAAATCTTCTAATAGAAATCTATATTTATTTCTTTGAGATTCTGACAGCTAAAAAGTTCCAAACAGAGCGATAGAAGGGAAAAAAAAAAAAAAGAAAATAGCTTTAGGATGGCACGTGATATCTATTCGTAGTGGTTAGCATGAATCATATAATGTTTATAATCCTTATCGCTCCACGTGCAAAGAAATAATAAAAGTAGGTCATGAAATTTCTTGCAGATTGATTGGAATTAAATAAAACCGATTCGAATTAAATAAAAAGTTTTGTTTTGTTTCTGATAACTTTATTATAAAACACGCATACACACATAAATAACGGCTGCATTCACTATAAGTCATTTTTAATTTTAAATGTATAAAACTATTGACGCATTTATTAATACTTAACGAAATCGAACAGCGTTTTCCAGCTTTTGATAAGGGAAAAAACATTTAGAAAATGCTGAAAGTTGATTTTTTAACTGAATTTCCAGATGAGACAGCTCGGGAAAGGTAATCATCAAATAGCAATAGCTTATAACTTAAGATATAATACATTTATCGAAAATAGAAAAACGCATTCGATTTCAAATCCCTTTGATAGATATGCCAGCAGATTCCATGCTTTTCCGTTTAAAATTCTCGATGAATTATTGTGGGAGGTTTCTTTTAATCATCCCCCCCCCCCTCTTAAAAAAATCAAAAACATCTGCATTCCCGATTCTACAGATTCTTTTAGAAATAATTAAAATGAGAATTTTTATATCTTATTCAATTGACGAAATGGGATGTGATAACGTTATTTTATTTGTACATAGCGCTAAATATTAAAATTAATACGTTTATTATCTATTTGTAAATAATTGTAATATATGGCACCGTGAAAATAAATGTCATTTTAGCACGTCGTCATTTTAATGTCATTCAAGCACGCTATTTAAGATACTTGAGTTAAAGTTGAGATTGCTAACGCCCAATCGTTCTCATGATGCTCTTTAGTGTATAGAAAAGTTTACTCAATTTTAACAGGATTTTTTCTTTTAAATATTATTCATAATGAATTATTAATTTTGAATATCGTACTTATATTATTTATAACAAATTAATAATTTCATATTTCCAGAGCTCCCACTCAACTGGTGTAGTAAAAAAGGGGACCAAAAGGGAGCACATATTTTGTAAAAAAAAAAAAAAGAGATCAAAAGGAAACTATTTTCGCAAATCATAAAATAAAATAAACAAGGAAACCCTCCTTTCCTTCAATTGTCACTAATTAATAAATGTTCAAAGTATAATTTGTTATAAAGAAAACGCTTGCTCCGATTCAAATTCTGAAATTCATGATTTTAAAGCCATTGTTATTGGTAGAGGTTACAAACCTTCTAAGACAGGTTGAATTTCACGAATTTTTGCACGACTATTTAAAGAAATTTGCGTGTTTTTCGGGATCCTTTGATGAAAATTATATGTTTTTTGCTATATCTTGACGAAATTAAAGTTTTTAAAATCTTTTGACGAAATTAGTTTTTTTTTTCGATTTTTTGACGAAATTTGTGCTTTTTTCCGCAATTTTTTGACCGTTTTTTTCGCGATATTTTGATGCAATTCGCGTTCTTTTCGCAATCTTTTGACGAAATTCACGTTTTTTCGCGATCCTTTGACGAAATTCGCATGTTTTTTCGATTTTTTGGCGAAATTTGCGTTTTATTGAGAAAGCTTTTGCCGAAATTCGCATGTTTTTTTTTTTTTTGCCACCTTTTGACGAAAATCGCGTTTTCCGCGATTCTTTGACAAAACTTGCGTTTTATTGAGAGATTTTTTGATGAAATTCGTGTTTTTTCGCGATCTTTTTACAAAATTCTCGTTTTTTTCGCGATCCTTTGCCGAAATTTGCGTGTTTTTCGCGATCCTTTGCTGTAATTTGCGACCTTTTGACGAAAAACGCGTTTTTGGCTATTCTTTGACAAAACTTGCGGTTTTTTTCGCAATCTTTTGAGGAAATTAGTCTTTTTTGTGATCTTTTGACCGCTTTTTTTCTTTCTATCTCTTGACCGCGTTTTTTTCTATCTTTTAACGAAATTCACGATCTTTTGAAGAAATTTGCGTATTTTCGCAATCCTTTGACAAAGTTGGCGATTCTTTTCGTGATCGATTAACGAAATTTAATGGTATTTGTTGGAACATATTTGCGAAAAGCGCGCTTTTTCCGCGATGCTCGGCTAAATGCCAAACATCGGTAAAATTTTAAATAAAAGTCGGTTAAAAGTGTCAAAAAACAGACTTTACGGACCTAACAATGAAAAAACGGACCAATACGGACTTGAAGCAAAAAAACGGATCTAGTGGGAGCCCTGTAATTTCGGTGCTTGTGGTTTTTAAAATTTCAGTTTAATTAATTTTTGTGTTGCAAAATCATTCGCGATATACCAAGGTAATAATGCAATTTATCATCCGCGCCATATGCCGGAATTTAAGCTGCAAATTTCACGCAATTTTAGTGTAGTTTTTCGTATTTATATTATTTAAATTATATTAATAATTTCGAATTGTGCATTTAAATTATTTATTTCTAATTAATAATTTCATTTTTATGATTTCTTAATTCTTATTAATGTGTTTCTGTTTAGCACGCCATTCACGATTACCTCGGAAATTTCACATGCGGCGTAAACCCTGGTCGAAATATACATTCGTAGATGGTGTATAGCCCGCGGGCTATACAACGATGCAGCTCCGCGGCTTATACACGAACTTTTTTATGGTACTGCTCGATTTAGGGGTGCGGGTTATACACTGGATGCGGGCTATACACCCGAAAATACGGTAAATAGATTTACCAGATATTATATAATGAAGTAATATGGAAAACAATGTTATATAAGTCTTAAAAAATGTCGATTTTTTTTTTTTTTTTAAATATGAAATTTAAGTTAATAGATAAATGAGAAATTTTACTATGAATCAAGCTTAGGTGTAAATGAAAACTTCTGGCTACACTTTTTTCAACTTGTATTCTCACGCTTTTACATTTTAAGTGTTATAAGTCTATTTATCAAAAGCATAATGGCCCAGATTATGTAAATGCTGATTCATTTAATGTTTCTATTATCTGCTTTCTTTTTACAATATAATCTGTGGGAATGTCCATTGTTACTGTTGTAATCGTTAGAGCAAAGTTTCAGAAAAACTTCCAATTATTTTATTATAAAATATAATGTGGATAAAATTGAAATAACCAGTTAAATACCTACCATCATGTTCCACTCTCATAAAATATACCAAATTTTTAACGAAAATTTTATTTATTATATAGACTCTCATAAAATATATCTAATTTGTAATAAAATTTTGATTTATTATATAGACAAGTAAAATGTTTTTTGTTTCAAATTAGATATATTTTATGCAGGGGCGTAGCTACAGATATTTTTTCGGGGGGGGGGGGGGGGGGAGAGTTCGAAAATTTCCCAACTTGAAACAAATTCCTCCAACATTTAACTAAAGTGATATGCACAAAGTGTGTAATAATGATAATGAAGCTTATGCATAAAAAATTCCTTTCCAAAGAAAAATTTTGAAACTAGAAATATAAAAATTCTAATTATTGGTTTGTTTAATAAAAAAACAAACACGTGTTTTACTTTCTTCTGTCTTTACAAGACGAAGGTATTGAATTCATAAAAAAAATCTACAACTGGTTTTCGACGGTTTGATACGTTTTAGAAGGTCCTGAACATGATTTGACTGATTTTAGGAAATGTCTGTCTGTGTGAATGTGACACAAATTTTGTGGGTGCTCTATCTCAAGAACTAATTCACGGAATTTTATAAAACTTTAGATTCAGTTATACCTTGATAAAAATTAATGCTGATTAGTTTTTGTGTAGATTACCCAAAAGATGGCGCTGCTATGCTGTATTTTTCACGATTTACATAATTTTAGCGATAGTTATATCTCAAAAACTGTTGCACAGAATTTAATAAAATTTCATATTCTATTAAACCTTGACATAATTTAGTGCTTATTAGGTTTTTGTATATATCTGTGGCACTGCTGTGCTGCATTTTTCACGATTTTCACATTAGCTATATCTGAAAAACTAATGCACGGAAATTTAGTCAAACTTCATATTCGGTTACACTTCCTTATTGGGCTTGGGTGTATACTGTCCAAAGGTATCACTTTTGAGCTCTTTGGGTTTGGAATTTTGGTTGCAGACATCTAAGAGCATGGGTGTCGAAATTCAATGATTTGTTTGAAAAATGCGATGCTTCTATCTCCTTTTCAAAGGCACACAATTAACCGAATTATAAATTAAATGCACACAATCAAACCTTTAGAATTCATTATTATGGGCATATAATTGTTATTTAATTTTAACATTGTGATTGCAAATTTTGAAGTATTAACATGTATGGGATAGAATAAGGTTTTGAGATTGGCACATCCAAATAATTTTCATTTAACATCAATTCTTTTGGTCTTCAAAGAAGCTAACTCTGATGAAGCTAACCTAACATCGTCCAGTTTAATAAAATCCACTATTTCACTTTCACATTTTAAAAGCATTAGGCTGTCAAGTCTGTCAGGCCTCATTGTAGCTTGCAATATATATTTATTAAATTTTTATTTGACTAAAGATTCTTCATTAGATGCAACGTCATAAAGATAAGCTGCTGTGAATGTTAAGGTACGAGTATATAGTTTGACAGTGTGACCCAAATAGTCTTTGGATTTCATGGCATGAGAAAAGGTTTGTTAAGTGAGTTGGGATTTGGTTTATTTCTATTTGACTCTGCAAGTCATGTACATTGTACATCCAGTTTCTCATATCCAGGTGGAAACATTATTAACTTTTCTCAGTTAGTGATACTCAAATTTGCCTTGCACAATTGCAATTTAAATATGGAATGTATTGGTGCAATATTCTCCTGATATAGGGAACATTGCCATTTAAGCCCATTACTAAATTGCCGAAATTTTCTTGTATTTCTTATAACTCTTCCCTGTAAAACTTATGTCTATCAATGTCCATTGCTATGCTATTATTTTTATCTATTCCATTTGGTGAAATCGTTTTCCCACGGTGCTTTCAGAAGTCAGCTTATTCAATCACATCCTAATATTCATAATTGTTTATGAACTTGTCTATAAGTAAATCTTTATTTCTTCAAAATTTTATTCAAGTGCAACCTATCAGTGTTTATGTCAACCTGTATGTCGATTTTTTTCTTCAGTTGATGGACTGCTTTCATGGTCATATTTCTGTTCCAAATTCAAATCATCCACTTTTTTACCTTTTTCATCCTCGAATGGATTTTTAGATGCTCCAAAATCTTGCATGAAAACTCTTTTCCTACTATGAAGGGTTCTTTCGTGCTAAGATTTATAGTCATTTTTTAGAACAGCTTTAAACACACAACACTGGACTTTTGGTTTAAAATTTACTAAACACCTATAAATATAAATGGCTGAATCCATATCAACTCAGGCAGGGGGGTTACCTTCATAGTCTCAGAAGTTTTTGAATTGAACATATGTTAAAATTTAAGAAAAAGTAAGATACATGTATATTTTCATTTTGCCCAAAAAAATTCCTGGCCCGAGATACAGGCCGCCAAAGATGACATCCCCGGCATCCTTTCTCATTCGCGATTTTCGATAAAAATTTTAAAGTGCTCTATCTCTAGAACGGTGCAAGATATTTTGTTGTGGTTTATTTTATTTTAAAGATAATATTCTTCTGTTTAAAATGATACACCCAATTTTGAAAAATGTATTCAATTTTTCTTGTGGCAGCCTTTTGAAAAAAAAAATTTTTTTTCAAAAAAAAATTTTTTTTTTGGAAATGCCAATCTCAAAAATTTTGATTTTTTTGCTGTTGATCAATACCATTGGGAACTACCTTCACTGTAAAGGAGAACTTCCACTTTTGAGTTTAACAAATTTTAGAAACGTTTAAGAAATTCAGAGAAGTTTACAGGAACTGTATATATACAGTTCCAGTAAAAGTCACTGAATTTTTGCTTATTTGTACCATATTTGTAAGGATAAGCCTACTATATATCCTAAACAAGTTAGAAATTGCAATATCAAATGAGGTGCGTGCGTACTATTACTAGTTTTATAAATATTCAGATCTTGGTGCAATAAGTTACACTCTTGGGCAACAAGGGAATGATTACAAAATTTATTATGATTCTACATATTAAATTCAGTAATACGGAAGTAATATGAATTCATCTTAAAAGGACTTAATCGCCATGGCAACCTAGAATCATTGCCTATCATGGTATATATCATTGAATCAATTATGTATTATAGAATTTTTAAATAGAATGAAGAAAACTTTTATTAATGTCTTTTATGTTTTAATTTGATTTTCATAGCATTTGAAGTGATACATACTTTATTTTCAATACCGAACATAGTAAAACAATCTCAATAACATATATCAATTACACAGCAATACAAATTATATTAATACAAGTTAGAGTTCAGACAGATGGGCAGACAAATCGAATCCATAAAGACTTTCAACTATGTTGGAAATTGTTAGAAGCACATAAATAGGTCGGAATTTGACTTTTAGAAATTTATGTCAATAGATGGAAGCATACTTGAATACTTTCATACAACCCTGTATTTTACCTACTATCTTTATATACATGCCACTATTTAGCTAATATTTAATTAAGATTAAAACATTCTTAAAACCAGTGAAATCACACTTCCAGAGATTATCATCCATAGACGGCCATGTATCTAATTCTTTGCGTGGACCTGCATATCATTTTATCTATATTCTCCAAACATATCTTAGTATACTAAATGTAGTTCAGTGTAAAAATGCATAACTCATTTAAAAATCACCTTTAAGCTACTTTCATTCATACTCAGTAAACCCTTAAGATTTCTTTTGTGTAGCCCTGTATATGATCTACAGCATTTATGCACACAACATAATATGGAAAAATTTAGTTAAACTTAAAAACTCAAACACAACTAAAAATGCACTTCCAGCAATACCCTTACGATTTTTTTTGTGTAGCCCTGTATATGATATACAGCCTTTATACACACAACGTAATATGGAAATATTTAATTAAACTTAAAAACTCATATCGCAACTAAAAATGCACCTCTAGCAATCATTGCTAATGTACAGTATTTCCAATAAGGTAAAGTATCCGAAACCTTTTGTGTGTCCCTGTAAACACTATGCACTTTCTATGACACAGGAAGTAATTTTTTGTAAACCTCTGCAATAAAGTATGTATCACTTCAAATGCTATGAAAATCAAATTAAAACATAAAAGACATTAATAAAAGTTTTCTTCATTCTATTTAAAAATCCTATAATACATAATTGATTCAATGATATACCATGATAGGCAATGATTCTAGGCTGCCATGGCGATTAAATCCTTTTAAGATGGATTCATATTACTTCCGTATTATTGAATTTAATATATGGAATTACAGTAAATTTTGTATTCATGCCTTTTTGTCCAAGAGTGTAACACTTATTGCATCAAGATCTAAATATTTATAAAAACTAGTTAATACTATGCACGCACCTCATTTGCCACATTTGATATTGCAATTTCTAACTTGTTTAGGATATATAGTAGGCTTATCCTTACAAATATGATACAAATAAGCAAAAATTCAGTGACTTTTACTGGAACTGTATATATACAGTTCCTGTAAAATTCTCTGAATTTTTTAAATGTTTCTAAAATTTGTTAAACTCAAAAGTGGAAGTTCTCCTTTACAGTGAAGATAGTTCCCAATGGTATTGATCAACAGCAGAAAAATCAAAATTTTTAGGATTGGCATTTTCGAAAAAAAAAATTTTTTTGAAAAAAAAATTTTTTTTTCAAAAGGTTGCCACAAGAAAAGTTGAATACATTTTTCAAAATTGGTATATCATTTTAAACAGAAGAATATTATCTTTAAAATAAAAAAAAACGCAACAAAATATCTTGCACCGTTCTAGAGATAGAGCACTTTAAAATTTTTATCGAAAATGGCGAATTGGAAATGGTGCCCGGGATGCCATCTTTGGCGGCCTGTATCTCGGGCCAGGAATTTTTTTGGGCAAAACCAAAATATACAAGTATCTTATTTTTTATTGAATTTTAACATATGTTCAATTCAAAAACTTCTGAGACTATGAAGGTAAGATTTTTTCTTTGGCTGCCTGAATTGACATGGATCATACCAAATGAACAGGACATATATATATATCCGCACACAAATAAAGGTAAAATGTGGCAAATGTATCTAAACTAACGACTTCTTATATTCACATTTGTTCATATAATGCTTTTGTCATGACAGCGAAGGGTTAACTAATTTTTGGAGGAAAAAAAATCACGAGAATGAGTAAAATATTGTCCAAAAATGGCAAAATTAGAGCAATTTGTGAAAACTCATCAAATCTTCTTGCCCAGCTGTGTTTCAAGTAGGTGACTACATTCCTTTCTGTTGTGCTACAAGTGATCTCCAATTTTCAAAAGAAGCTGCAATCCCTTTGGATTAAAATAGCTGGATTCTTTGGGAGGGTGAAAATTTTGAGAAAGGAACAAAGTTTTGAAGGAAATAACTGAACTGAATAGTCAGCTATTGGTGGATAGGAGTAGAGAAATTTAGGTCTGGTAGATGTATATTATTTTTGTAGAACTGAAAAATACAATGATAGATTGAGTGTGGCTGATTTCTTTTTGTATTTCTTTTGATAATTTAATTTGCTTACTGTTACAATACTCAGTCAGAAACATAATCACCAAAACAATAAAAATTTCATAATGTCTCAAAAATCCAGAATTTCCCAACTCTAAGCTCAAATTTCCCAACTTCACAAATATTGGGGGGGGGGGGGGGGCTCCCCCCATACCCCCCCCATGGCGACGCCCCTGATTTTATGTGAGTGAAGCACAATGATATTTAACTAGTCATATCAATTTTTACCCTAATAATAAAATAATTGGAAGCATTTCTGAAAATTTGCTCTAATGGTCACAAGATTAATGAATGGACATACCCCAGTGTCTTCAGCATCAGGGAAAACATAAAATGCAACCAATCTTCGACTTTACCAAGAATTTTACTTCATATTCATATGTTTTATCTACTTCAATAGCCATAGTTTTGCCACTGAATTCTTTGTCTTTTCCCCCAAATAATGGACTTTCAATCATGCATCTATAGATACATTTATTTTTAATTTGGGGATATCTTCCACACATTGTAGTCTAATTTAAATGTCTTCATTTGTTACAAATTCATCTGCTATTGCTTGGACATGTTTATGTTTCAGCTTTGAAGTTTATTCTAAGATTATTTGGAGGTGTGGCAAATTGATAGGTGTGCGAAAGCAAGGATGTGCCACACTGCTCTTACTTTTGTCCACAATTCTGGTTTTCTATTTCCCAATTCTTTCGACCACCTCTTCTTAAAATTTCAAATCCCATCAGCACCTGATATGCCATCTAGAAAAGGGGATATTTCTAGATGTGGGCAATGATTTGACTAAATTATATACAATGAATTTCAAGTCTTTCTGATCTTAAGAATAATGCACGGGCTGAAACTAGCTGTTTTTTGCAACTGGGGCAAACATAGATTTTGCCCCTTTATGCCCCCCCCCCCCCTCAGCAAAGAAAATTTTGCTAATTTTCTAATAGCCGACTTATTTTAAAATTTAAACTATGTAATACTGCATAATCTGCTTTGTTAAATTTTGATTCATGAAAATCTTGAAAATGGAATCGAAAAGAATCGTGAAAAAAAATCCGTTTTATACAGGATCCTTATGCCATACCATCCTTAGATTCTACTATGCTTTGGCATACCCCAGACAGGACAATTTTAAAAACACTGTGCTAAACATAGACTTGAGAAAAATCGACAAACAAAATCTTCATTTGGTGCCTGGGGCACATGTCCTTTCTGCCCCCCCCCCCCCCCCCCCCCCCTTCCTCTCTTAGTTTCAGCCCTGTGTGTGCATTATATAAACATTTTACAGTATTTTAAAAACTAATTCTATTCTAATTCCAGTAAAATAAAGAATTTTATTCAGAAAAGTTCTATATAACATCTTAAAAATACTTCAAACGTTAAGCCTAACACTATACCCATTTTACCCCATTTATAAGATTTAAGATAAATCAATAAAAACAAAAAACATTTTCTTGCTTGTAATATAGAAAAGTATTAGAAGTGCTTAATGAATAAAATGAGGTCAAATAAATGAGTTTATATCAAATATTATGAGGTGCAGGAAGAAGTTTAATCAGACCATATGTGGCATGAAATTGTCCTCAAACGGTTTTACTGTTTGCCACTCAAATAGAACAAACTATAAAAACAAAAATAAAGTAGGAGAAGAAAGCTTAAACATCAAGCAATCATATATAATTTTGAAAACTATAAATATGTTAAAAAAGTTTTAAAAAATTAAACAATATATTTTGATTACCCATTTTACCCCACCTGACCCTAATCACTTTATGCATTATTTTATATAAAATTACACATAGCATGTGTAATACATTTCTACAAGTAAAAGAATAAATAGTAATTAATAGCAATCTCAAGTTAAAGAAGAATGAAAGAATGACATATTTTCAAAGCTAAATCGTAAATGAATGCATAAGAGAAAAAGAAATAATTGGTATAAAAATGCTAAGCTCAGCAAGAACTTCTTCGGTATAGGTTGAATAAATGTTTTTAACTTTGTAACTCACATATTACTAAATAAAAAATAATGATTAGGGATTGAAAAGGCAGTAAAATTTTTCTTAAAAAGAAAAAAAAAAAATTGAAACATTGAAAGCTAATAATCCACACTGAGAGTAATAATGCTGTTACTTAAATATTTTGAGGGTTTCAGGTATAAGTGGCTAACTTAGATTTATCCTATATGAATGGGTTTAACTCATTTTCATAATTCCTTTGGTTATCATACACATACATGTGTGTAAGTTTAGATTTTGGTGGTTTACAGTAATTTTCCTAAATACAAATGCAAAATGAGCTGCAAATAATGTTTGTTAGTTTTGTTACTAACTAATGAATTACTTATTTGCAGTTTTTATTAATCCTGTAATTACTTATACTATTTCTTCTAGGACTTTTTAAAATGGTATAGCACCATGCCCCTTTTGAAATTGGCAAAATGCACCGTGCCTTAAAAAAAAAATAGTTGAAATTCACCTGTAGTTGTAGCCAGAGATTTCTTGTAAAAAAACTTCCCCATTCAACAGTATTTCTAAATTCATGTGGTCAAGATCTTGCAAAAACATAGAACTTTATTTCTTTAGAAAATACAGGATATTATTAAAATATGTTATTTAATTGTATTTTTCAATTTGTTATTCATAAAATTATTCCCAGTAGCAGAAACAGTGAAGCATGGAAGCGGGCGCTGCAGATTATTTTAAACCTTGCAGATTAATTCACCAACTTAAAAAGAAATGCTGGGCTTAAAAAATGACTGAAATTTACTTTAAGTCTCTAGATTTATGGTATTTGTTGTATCCTTATATTATATTTTCTTTATAAATGGAAATTTTGCTTACTTTAAGTGTTTCTGTTATTTCTTATGATAGTAGGCTTAATGGGTCGCAGATAAATTTTAGTTTGCTGCAGACTGACACAGAAAATTCTGCTTCTGGGAAATTATTAAAAATTAAGGACACTTTATTCGTCATACTAAAAATTCTTCTTTTTTTTTTTTTTTTTCTTATATCATTACTAAACACATTACTAATATATTTCCTCATGAAATAGTACCCTTTTTTGGAACTAGCATCCTGTCCCTTTTCCTTTCTAAAATGAATACTACATTATTATAATTTTAATAATTAAGTCTTAAAAATGTATAATATGTTCCTAATTAGAGAGTTAATTGTTTAATAATTATTAATTTGAATTAGTGTTAACTATTTAATATAAAATGAAGTTAATAATTTTAATAAATGTTAAATATCACTAGTATTTATAAAGTTTTACATAATTATTACAGTATTAATGTATATAACATTATTGTATGATACTACCTAATGAAACTACTAATTTGCAGTTTTTATAATTTCTGTAATTACTAACTAAATTTTATAATTTTATTAATTAAAGTGTAAAAACATAGATTATGTTAGCAGTTAGTGGTTTAATTGTTTTGGAAACCTAAAACTCTTGGTAGCTATTCAGTATTTGAATGCTAGGAAAAAAATCATAAAAATTTGATTTAAATAAAAAAAATCCGATTTAAATCAAAAAAATCCAATTTTTTTGATTTTTTAAAAAAAATCATGATTTTTTTACACCCTATGGTGCCTGAATATTGTTGATAAAATAGATGCTGGAATTTTTAAATCCCTTGCAATTTGTCCCTTTTATCCATCTTTATCTACAGCATCTAAAATATCTACCTTTTTCAATTGTCAACACATTTAATTTTCACTTAAAGATCACTGTTTTCTTTTCTTTCAAACTTTCCAATTTGAGACTAGAATTGGCGATTCTCTAACATGTTTTATCACTTCACTAACCTTTTTCGCCGATTGACTTAACCATATGCAATAAATTCTGAACAATTTAGAGCAATGTACCTAAGCAACAAACATAAGTAACAAATGATTGGATAGTTGAAATCCTGTTGGCAAGATAAGTGAATTGGCGAGAGAGACTAGCACATACATCTTCACCCATCTGCTGCTTTCTCCAAAATGCCACCCATACAATGAGGAAACACCTGTTTTTTCCCCTTTGTTTGCCATTCAAATGATCAGAGGGACTTACAGGTGTCGTATCTAACCCCACAGAGAGATAATAAAGGGTGTGAGAGATTCTAGGAAACCCATCTTTATTTGCTTCGACACAATTGATCGACGATTTTTTTCACAAAAATTCATTTTTTATCTCGAAAAATATTTGACATAACAAGGTTTTGAGTGAAAACTCTTTGAGATAAGCATTAAAATTAACATTAGAGGAATATGTAATATCGAGGGGAAAAATAATTTTTTGACATATTGAGGTTTTCGAGATATCGAGAGTATACTGTGTCTTATAGGAGCTAAGGAGACATATAAAAATTGAATTTAATTTTTTAATATGTCTACACTGTTTCGGAAATAATTACCATATTCAGAAACTGTATTTGATTTTTATACTTTACTTTCTGAAATTTTGTATGTTTGTATTATCAACAGTTTAACAGATAATCACCATAACTTCTATTTTGAATCACTCAGTGTATTACTCTAATAATAGTGTGTTTTTGAAATATTTGTTTCTATATTTTAATAACTATATCCATATGAAATTATGTTGATGTTTTATTTTCTTTAGAAAAATTCTCCTGGCCTTTGGATGGGTTATATTAATATTAACAGCATACCAAGTTGCTCATTTACAACATGATACAGTTACATATGATCCCTTTGAAATTCTTGAGATTGATACGGTATAAATTTTGCCTACTTTTTTTTTTACAATTACAATTCCATGAAACTTTATATAATTTTAATGAAATTTTTTATTAAAGCATGCTTCAATGGCTGAAATCAAAAAAGCTTATAGACGTCTTAGTCTTAAGCATCATCCAGATAAACATGGTGGAGATGAAGTCCAATTCATGAGGATAGCTAAAGCCTATGCTGCGTGAGTGAAATATTTTGTTTTCAGTATTTTCAACATTGTCTTTTATGTTAACACTAAAATGCATAATATTACTGTACTAAAGTACTGGTGGTAAAGCTCTGGATCCACCAAAATGCTTTTTACAACTATCCTATGAAATTTATTTGCAGATTTTGGTAACAGTGATATAAAATATTCACGAATGAGACCAATGAAATAGGTAGAAAAATAAAGTAAAAATTATGAAAACCATTGATCATTATAGAATATAATATATGAGAGATGTCATCACAGCATATCAGATATTTATCATGTTCTGTTTAACAACAACAACAACAAAAAAAGTAAAATATTTCTATACCTTATTGTTCAAATTTTAAATCTCCTTTACATACTTTAAAACCTGTTG
This sequence comes from Maratus speciosus, assembly GCA_963932465.1. NCBI lineage: Eukaryota > Metazoa > Arthropoda > Arachnida > Araneae > Salticidae > Maratus > Maratus speciosus. The sequence continues at coordinate 392,158,069 of OZ010790.1, read as the reverse complement.
TTAACAACTTATTACAAAAAAATTCCTGAAACTGCCTACTACTTGATTTTCTGACCCAGTGTAGATGAACAAACTAGCTCAGCTATGATCTATTTGACTAAACATAACCCCATTCTCTAAAAAGTTACAATTAGAAAAAATATATATATATATAAGATAGTGAAAATTTTAAACTTTGGTAAATCTCAGAAAATTCATATGTGTGCCTCATAAATTTTACAGTGACAATTAACTCAAATGAATGCTCTTCTCTCTGACCACTAAAAATAAAATTAATAATTAAAATGCTTTTTTTCAGTTACCTCATTGTTATACTCTCCCAAACCATATTCTTGTTACCACTCTCTTTTTTACTAGCAATAAAAGTAATCGAGTAATGTTGAATTATTTTGATTGCTAACTAAAAAAGTCTTCTGAAAATCTAATTGCAGCCAGTATTTATAAGGAATTGACTTTTCAATTTCCATACTTTTAAAATCCTTGACAGCCTATGTTCCAAGACTTATTGAAAAAATATATGCATCAGTGTCTTTAAGTATATGTTACTAGTTTTCTATATCTAAAACCAACTAAGGGGTAAGTTTTCTTTGTAATGGTTCTTTCTAATAGCTTTTTGTAAAAGCTACTTATGAAGGATAGCTGGTTAGTGAAAATTTCAGAATAGTACAGCCACTAAGGTATATGTAACATACCACTGTACAGATTTTTTTGCTGCATGATGTTTGTTAAAAACTAACTCATTATTTTTTTTTCAACTATTTCATATTTTCTCATTGGTTGATTCCAGTTTTAGGATTAGTGTATCAAGAACTTGGACATTTTTTAGTGAATTACAAACTGATGCATGTTTCTACATAATTCATAAATATTGTAGCTTTTTAACCACTTCACTGGCAGCAGATATAGAGAAAGAGTGCTTGTACCCCCGACTTATCTCGGGGCAAATGTTGAAATGGTTAAGTAAAGTTTCCAGTAAAAAAATCAGAGCTTTAAGTGTTAATATAAAATGTTATTCAAATTAAATGGATTTTGTCATATCTCAATTTCTAATTTGTTTAATATTATGTATTTTAGATTGACTGATGAAGAAGCTAGAAAAAACTGGGAAACGTATGGTAATCCTGATGGGCCTGGTCGTAAGTAAAAAAAATCTAGCTCTTCAAGTACCAATAAATCATTTTATTTCAAAGTAACTTATGTTGATTAGATTTTCAAAATCTTTGTTATCAGTAGGACTGGGCGATATTAGGATTTCTACATCACGATGTATCATTGAGGTTAAATCGCGATATCACAATACATCGCAATATCAGAATCTAGGTATTGCACACATTGTTGCAATTTTAATATAAAATTTAACAGTTTTATATACTCAAGCTCGTTTTATGCTTTGAAAAAACTTTTCTTATAAGTAGAGGTTTATGTACAACAAATTTTAATTAAAATTTGTATAATAAATACAGTAAACTCTGTCTAAGACGGAATCGATCGGGACTGAGAAAAATTTCTGTGGTAGACAATATTCCGGTTTATGCAAAAAAGCTCCCCCCCCCCCCCCCACACACACAAAAAAAAAATCCCTCAAATTTGATGATTTTTTATTGCTTTGCCTGACTCAAAAATCGGTTGAAAACTGAAATTCGGAAAGATCTTTTGTCTTTATAGATAAATGAGAAACGCTATTCAATTTCTTAGTACTGCTGTAATGGGCCATTCCGTGCAGAGAGCAAAAAAATATTTTTTAACATAGAAAAATGTTAATGAATTTTATTTGTAGGAAAAACTGTGCTCTTTCTCATGATGCAAAAATTTTTGTTATTAAACTAAAATTTCATTAAAAAATACCTTTTTAATATGTAAGTACATAAAAATTGCAGAATGATGAATTTAAAATACACTGATGATTTTTGAATTTAAAAAAATATTTTGCATACTTTATTTATTTTAAATGATAGATATCAATTTATGAAATAAATGACTGTGAATAGAGTTAGAAGTGTATATTTTGTAAAAAATTTAATAGTTTAGAAAACTTTTGAAGAGGCATGATAAAACTATTGTCACACACGTAACATTTTAATCTAAAAAGTTTTTATAACTTCTAATTTAGTCAAATTTTTAACACAAAACTTATTTTTCTCTTTTAACTAAATATTAAAATGACTTTTGTGAAGTTATATAAAAATCTATTAAAAAATTAAACAATTATGCAACTTTCAAAATATGTCACACACGTAACATTTTGTTACGTGTGTGACAGATTTTGAAATAAAAGAAAATATATTTAATCTGCATGATGCAACTGTGAAGACAGATTGCATCATGCAGCTGATGCAATCATTTGAGAGTTGCATCAGATATCTCCTATTGGTTGTAACAGATTACATCATTCAACTGTTGATGCAATCATTTGACAGGTTGCATCAGACATCTCCTATTGGTTGTAATAGATTCTATGATGGTAATTACTTTTTACAACAGATTGATCTATGCTTTGCGATTTCTTCTTTAGTTGGGTTGTTGTTTAGATGTTTCATTTAGAAATACCTGTAATTATCTGATTTTGCTAATTAGTAATTTTCATACATCTTTAGCATTAAATATGAACACTGTTTCAAAACTTCACTCTTCTGCTATGACAAATTCTGAACGCACTGCAAAGTACAGAAGAAAGAAAAAGATGATGGACCCTAGCTATCAGATTGCTGAAAATCAAAGATTAGAAAGCCAAAAAAAAAAAAAAAAAAAAAAAATGAAAGTAAAAAAATATGTCAGAAAGAGAATTGAAAACTTATAGAGCTAGTGTTAATGATAGGCAAAGGAAATACAGGGCTAAGAAAAAGCAGTTGCAACTGGAAGAAAAAAAAAACAAAAAAAAAAAAACAGCACATCCATGGTTAAAAAGTCACCATATAAAAGTCCACAATCAATGGGAAAAGCTATAAGTAAATGTTTAAAAAGTTTGCCATATTCTCCAACAACAACAACAACAAAAAAAAAAGCTGTAGTGTCTGGTGTTGCAAATAAAATTGGTTTAAAAGTTCAACAAAAAATGGATGATGCTCTCTCAGAAAAATCAGAAATTAACAACTTAGTTGAAATTTTTTGTATATAGAAGTGATATTGTTTATACAATGTCTGGAATGAATGACGAAATGATAATTTGGGATAATAATGGAATAAAAAGCAGAGTACGCAAATATTATTTAACCATGTTTTTAAGAGAAGCACACAAAATATTTGAAGAAACTTTCGAAAAAATATCTTTTTCAAAATTTTGCAATCTGAGACCAAAAAATGTTTTGCTACTTAAAAATTCCCCAATAGATCAATGCAAATGCAAGCTCCATGAGAATTTTAGACTAAAATTAAAAGCATTAAAAATAACATATGATGGAGAGTGGTGGAAATGTAATTTATGCGAGTGCAATACTAGTAATTTAAATTCGGACTGTTGGCAGGGAAAATGCTTGATTTGTGGAAATGGAAAATTAATTGAATTTCAAATAAATGCAGGTTCCATTGTTTCTTGGGAAGAATGGATTAAAGATGGTTCTTCAAGTAAGATTTGGAAAACTACACAAAATGGATGTAATGCTCAATTAACAGAACTAATACTAAATGACTTGCCCCTTTTTCAAGAACATGTTAGAATAAAACTCATTTGAACAAGACAAATCGAATAACAGTAATAGAATCCTTCAAATTGATTTTGCAATGGCTTATTCATGTGATTATCAAAATGAAATTCAATCAGCATTATGGTCACGAGAAAATGTGCAATTATTTACAGCAGCAGTATTTTTCAAAAACAAATGCACTATTTTTGTCATTTGTTCTGATACTAAAGATAAAGGTAAGAATTCTGTATATGCATTTTTAATGAGATTATATGATATAATTATAAAAAATAATGATTTGTCAGTAAATGAAATTATTTACAGTGATGGACCATCGTCTGAATTTAAAAATAAATATATGTGTAGATTGCTTTATATACTTTCAGAAAAATTTCCCAAAAATTTTCAGTGGAAATATTTTGCTACAGCTCATGGCAAAGGTGTAGTAGATGGAGTGGGAGGAAGAGTAAAATCCTTGGTTTGAATGAAAGTTATGAGCAAATCTGAAACTATGAATGTATAAAACTCATTAGACTTTGCTAATGTTACATCTAGTTTAATGACAAACACTGCAGTTCTCCATATGAGCCAAGTAGATATTGACTCTGCTATAAGTTCAGACAATCCATGGGTTAATGTTGAAGACATAGTAGGTATTAAGCAAATGCATGTGATAAAATGCAATTTGAAAAAAAAAAAAAAAAAAAAAAAAATTCAACTATGGAAAACAAACTGTTTAAATGTGATTCCTGATATTGAAGTTAATTGTATCTCTACTATAAGCTGCAAGTCAACAGATCAAAAACTTAACATTTCAAATTTTAATATTGGTGACTGGTGTGCAGTTACTTATGATAAAAATGTTCATGCAGGGGAAATCTGTAACATTTTTGGTACAGTTGTAGAAGTGAATGTGATGATTTCTTCAGGAAGTTATTGGAAATGTCCCAAAAAATCTGATGTTCTCCTGTATCCAATTGAAAATGTTAAAAACTTTCTCCACCTATTGTAGTTGGTTCAAGGGGACAGTTTAAATTTGAAGAAATGTAATTTTCTCGACTTTGAAAGTTTCAATTTTATAATAATCTCTGTTCAGATAAGAAATGATTTAAATAACTTAAATTTGATTTGAAATGTTAAATAAACATTAAAATAAATAATTATTGATTGACTTATTGTATAAATGTTTAAATATAATGTAATATTTTAATACATTTTTATCCTCATGCATTTTTAAAAGCAATCTTTTACTTTGAATTCACATAGTCACACACATAACGATCAGGGTGTCACACATGTAACGCAGGTTTTTAATTTTTATTTATTCAACTATTTATTAAATTTTAATTTTAACTGTGATTTTAGGTGGTATGGTAAATAAGTTATTACCCTATTTTTTAATTTAAATGTGTGGCAATAAAACTCACAGAAATATATCATTTAATGTCATTACTCAAAATTTGCTTTTTTTCTAAGTCACACACGTAACGTTTTAAAAAAAATTATTTAAAAAATAACTATTTTATCAAAATGATAAGTTTCTGCATACAATAATAAAGTAAAGTGTATATTTTTTAAAGAACTTATTGTTTGGATTTTTAAATAAGGAATACATTGAAAAATCCTTGATTAATTAGAAAAAAATAATTTCCAAATGTCACACATGTAACATGGAATGGCCCTAATACATGTGAATTGGAAGTTTACACACACACACACACACACAAAAAAAAAAGCAACCTCGCCCCCAATAAACTTTGAGAATGAGACAGAACGCTCAACTACAAGATATAACTTTGAATTTGAGTACATCCTTAAAGTATAATATATTGCACTTTTGAAAATATATGTTTTGATAAATGTTCATTCTACTAGAAATATTAACTTTTAAATGTAATTTTGCATATGAAAAAATTGGCACAAGCATAAATTCCTTAAAATTTAAACAGTTTCTGTCCTTTTGAATTAACTTTTTCAAAGTGTTACGGAATTTAACTAACATGCACGACATTGAGTATTTGACTTATCAATTTAAAAGCTTAATAAGCAAAATACTTTCATTTTTAAATTATCCTTTTTTCTGCCTTAGGCAAAATTTTGGTTTCGGTGGGACCTTAAAATGCTTTCTGTTTCCGCGTTAGATAGATTCCGCCTTAAGCAGCATGAATTAATGTAATTTTTTATGGGTTCGCCGCAGGGTTGTAGTGGGTAGTTGATCGGGTACCCGCCCAGCTGCCCGCCCGGGCTGGGTTTTTTATAAAAAGCCCAGGTAAAAAACCCGGGTTTTTTTAAATATATTTCTGGAAAAGAACAGATGATGTAATTGTTAACAGTTTATGGTTATTTTGTTTTATTTATTAACTTCTTTGAATCTTGGAAAATATATTTGTATTAATTTACTTGCACTTTTAGATTGGAAACAATTGGAAAACACACAATTGATAGCTTTGCAATTTAAAATTTGTTTGGGTACTTCTTAGTTATCCCGTTGACCAAATTACTGTCCCCAAATTGTAAGATTAAATGCCAATAATGGTTGCCATTAATTAATTAATTGTAAGATTAAATGCCAATAAAACCATTAATTCTACGTTTTATTTGTATTTTTATTAATGTTTTACTAATTTATTTGATCTTTTGTTATTTAAAATAAAAATTATGTCAATGAGTGAAATTTGGCGAAAGTGGTCGACAGGTTAACTAAGAAGTACCTTTGTTTGTTATTTAGATTAAAGTGATCATATCTATATATGTATTTTAAGAACAGAGAAAAATGGTGAGATCATTATTAAGACTATGAAGTCTTTCCCATCTATTAGACTATGAAGTGTTCACAAAGATTGTATTTGAGATCAGGATTGCCACTTATTTCGGCAATCAAATTTCTTGTGCTTTACTGAGCAAAATATTAAATTTTCCCAGAGTAATTCCTCTGAGAATTTTCAAAATTTCAACGGATAAATTTTGCAAAGTACCAAAGTTTAGTAAAATTCTTTGTTTTTAATACTCATTTTTAAATTCCCTCAGATTTTCTAGTTTTCCCTATACAGTGGCAACTCTGAAGATTATTATTTGTGAGGAAGGTGAAATCATCGTCCACATTTTGGCAATTTAATTTACCCGGGCCCATTTAACCCGGGTTTTTTAATAAAACCTGCCCGGGCTGGGTTTTTTCTAAAAAACCCGGGTTTTTTACAACCCTGGTTCGCCGGGACTTGAAAAATTTTCTGCGGTAGACAAATTTCCAACTTGCAGAGAGTCCGCCTTAGACAGAATTTACTGTACTTTAACTAACAAATTGATTTTACATATCTTAGGCTTACATATTAATTCCATATACTTATGTATTACTATTTTGTATTTTCAGCAGATTTTGGCACGGGTGGAATGGGGGGAGGGGTTAAATAATATTGTCATAAGACTGTTTTGTTAAAATAAAAATATTTTTATCTTTAATTATGATTTTCTTTAAATGTTAAATTTTTTAAAATCAACTAAGAAATATTTTTTACCTCATGAAAGTTAAGAAAATATTTTAAAAATTTTGGAAAATAGGAGAAATAGGGATACTTCTCCTTGTATATGCTCATTACTCACAGGGTTCCTACAGGTCAGTGAAAAGTCAGGGAATTCGAAAATTTAGGCAAAAAGTCAGGGAAATGTCAGAGAATTTTTGAAATATTTGAAAAGGTCAGGGAAAAGTCAGAGAATTTTTTATGTACTACTTACATTGGAATTTCTATTATCGTCGTAAATGAAAATCATCCAATCAAAAATTTTTATATGAAATTTGTGCAAACTATATAACAATATGAAAAATAATCAAAAAATCAGAAATTCATGCAGCACATCCTTTTTTTTTTAGCATTTATCTAAATTAAAGTCCATTGTGGAGGGTTTTACAACAATATGTAGGCTGAATTTTTACTGAGAAAAGTCAGGGAAAACCTGAAAAAATCGGGGAATTTTTTTATCAGAATTGCGTAGGAACCCTGACTCAGCTTAACCCTTTCGAGGGCAGTGTCCTTAAAAAAGGACACCTTCCAAAATTGACAAACGGCACCAAGAATATTTAATTAAAATTTTCTTTTTTATAATGTACGTGAAAATAAGCAAATTTATATTTTCTAATAAATTCCTTTATCAATTCTGGTGTCAGTCCATTATTTTATCAGTTTATAAACTCCGGGCCGAAAAGTGTTAAATAATATGCAAAGTGACTTCTTTGCTTTGTTTTTTAAAGTAGTTCTTCCCCAAAGTACCAGATTTATAATTAAAGATAATATTTATATTTTACGAATTTCGTTAAAGGATCGCGGAAAAAACGTGAATTCCGCCAAAAGATCACGTAAAAAAAACACGATTATTTTCAAAAGATCACTTAAAAACGTAATTTTGTCAAAAAAATCACGGAAAAATGCGAATTTCATCAAAGGATTGCAAAGGGAGGAAGCCATATGTTTTCAGACCAGGGGTTCTGAACTGTTCTGAATTTTCTGAAAAATTGAGGCAGACATTTCCGAAAATTAAAAAATAATCAGTCATAAATCCGAAAATTCAGACATAAAATATATCGCAAATTTCGACAAATTGTCGCCGGAAAAATCAATTTCGCCAATCTTTCCGAGAAAATTCATGAATTTCGTCAGATTATCTCAAAAAAAACTCACATTTTGTCAATGGATTGCGAAAAAACGAGTAATTTCGTCATAAGATCGCGAAAAAACTACAAATTTCGTCATAAGATCGCAAAAAAACCCGGCAAATTTCGTCATAAGATCGCGAAAAAAAAAGTCAAATTTCGTCGAAAGATTGCGAAAAGCGGCAAATTTCGTCGAAGGAGCGGGAAAAGTGGAAAATTTCGTCAAAAGAGCGTGAAAAAACCACAAATGTAGTCAAAGGAACGCGGAAAAAAACACATAGTGGCAGGAGTAAGAAAGTTATAAGCAAATCTGAAACTATGAATGTACAAAACTCATTAGACTTTGCTAATGTTGCATCTAGTTTAATGACAAACACTGCAGTTCTCCATATGAGCCAAGTAGATATTGACTCTGCTATAAGTTCAGACAATCCATGGGTTAATGTTGAAGACATTATGTAGGTATTAAGCAAATGCATGTGATAAAATGCAATTTGAAAAAAAAAAAAAATTCAACTATGGAAAACAAACTGTTTAAATGTGATTCCTGATATTGAAGTAAATTGTATCTCTACTATAAGCTGCAAGTCAACAAATCAAAAACTTAACATTTCAAATTTTAATATTGGTGACTGGTGTGCAGTTACTTATGATTAAAATGTTCATGCGGGTGAAATCTGTAACATTTTTGGTACAGTTGTAGAAGTGAATGTGATGAAGGATGTAGAAGTGAATGTCATTTGTATGCAACTGATATTCGTGTTTTAAAATCAATATCTGTAAAATATATTTCAAATTTTCATTTTAAATTTGACTTCATGTTCACCTGCCTTCTGTAGGAGCTCATTTTAATGCGCTTTACATTACTAACAAATGTTTGAAAATATCATTTTTATTTCCACTATGACGCCATATTCATCTTATTTATAATTCTTTAAAAAACATCATTTCAATTTCATTTTCCACGTGGAAATCTTTCAACTGAAAATTAATTGCTGTAGACAAAAATTTATCACAGCTTTTGAAATTTTTGCAACAATGAAGAAATGGTGTTAAATTTTATAGGAAAATGTCCTTTGATTCTCAATCAAAATAGCGAAATTTGTAATTATTAAGAGAAATATTTGAATAATATAAATGAAACATAGCCTGTGCTATTTTCTGAGTTAAAAACAAAGAATAAGAAAATTGTGGCATCAGGGACAAAAAGGTGGGAAGAAAAAATCAAAAAGTTATGATCTCCATAGGCTTTTCTATGTTAAATTAACATTGAGAAGTGGCACTGGAAATAAATAAGTATTGCGCTGCCGTGCAATACTTAAATATTTCTTAACTGACTTTGGCATTTGATACATAAAAGTAAAAACTTTAAGAATATGTGTTCTGTTTTCCAATATCTTGCAGGGTTTAACCGATGTAGGTTAAAATAAAACAGCAAAAAAAATGGATTTTTTGGTTTTCCTTCCTTTCTCTGTGTAAAGCAGTTTCTGGCCACGCACAAGTGTACTTCTGCTAATTTGCATAAAAATATAACATTTTTGATGAGTTTTTAATTAATATCTCGGTTAATTATATATATATAAAAAAAAATCTGAGTCTCAGTTGCATCAGGATCAGTCTCCGACTACCTTAGCCCAAATTTTCAAACTTGTACATGCGGTAGATTTCGCTAACCATCACTGACAGATGCACACACACAGATCTTGTCTTTTATTAGTATAGATAATACAATTATTAAAATTTCATAAAATGGAACAATTCTTTTTTATTTTTAGAGCTCGTTTGGTTATCACCCTGTTTGAAAAACACCAAAAATAATTTTTCTTTATAATCTGACTTTTGGGTTTCATATTATGTGTAAATTTGTGAAAACTGCAATGTTAAGTGTTTGATTACTAGATAAGAATTGAAAATTAATTTCCTGCAATTTCTGTTATGCTAAAAACTAGCATGCAACAGTGTAAATTTTTGAAGTTAGAATTTACACTCTGCTTAAAAAAAAAAAAAAAAAAAATTATATCCTATGCACACTGACACTTTGTTTTTTGACCAATAAAAATAATAATAATAATTGTACCACATGAAAAGTAATTTATATAAGCTCTTGCAAGTTAATTAAAATAAACATTATTGAATATTATTTATATATTTCTTAATTCTCATGGTCAATGCATTTTCACGTGTTGCTTTTAGATTACTTTAAGCAAAAACTGTAATTGTTTTATGTTTTTCTACATAATTTAAGTGTAGCTATATAAACATGACATAGTTATTTTTCAACAACTTAATTTTGCAGCTACATCATTTGGTATTGCACTTCCATCATGGATAGTTGAGAAAAAGAATTCCTTTTGGGTAAGCACTATAAATTTTTTTTAAACTTATGTTTTTCTTGGGTGTAGAAAATTATTAATTCATACTTTTCAAACTATATTTAATATCATTTTACCCTCTGACTATTGAAGTATTTTTTTTTTTTTTGTGTGTGTTAGGCTTCATGAAGTATTTAGTTATTTATATTAAGCCTTGTTTTATAGTTTATACCTTAGAAAAGTCAGTTCCTTTATGTTTTGTGTTTTAAACTGAAATAGTACATTGAAGTCAAGAACCATTTAATTTATGTGTATGATTCAAAATCAATAACCCGGCATCAAAATATACCTCTTTATATAATGGTGTTGGAGGTATCAAACATTTAAAATCTGTATATTATATTACTTCCAAAATAGACTTTTCAAAAATCATTTTACTGACTGTCACATTTTTACAGAATTGAGACTTAATTAAATTATAAATTTTGAGAAATTATACTGCAGTTTTTCTTAAAAAGTATTTTATTTCTGTACTTAGTAACCATAAATGATTATGGCTGAAATCATATCAGTGCAAAACCCCTTAATGGGTTAAAAGTTTGAGACACAGCACTTTACCTTATGTATCTAAGGATTAAATATAGATCTTAAAATTTCTGATATCAAATTTTGAGTGATGCTATGCTATTAATTATACAGGATGTCCACGTATAATCTGACCGAGCTTTATTTTCACAACTGTTGGTCCTAGATGCATACTTCTAATTACAAAAGTGGTCAAAATTAGGTACATAGTTAAGATTAAAAAAAAAAAAAAAATTGAAGCGAAAAAACAATTTAGGGAAGAATTACAGAATATAAATTTTCATATACCCCCCCCCCCCCTCCCCCCCCTCCAGGTCCCTATACTTATATTTAGGGACGTTTTGTCTATTCAAAAGTATTGCAAATACAAAAAGTTCTGTATCTGTATGACCAATATTCACTGAGAAATTTGAGTTGAAAGTTATCATGCATAGTATGAGGACCGCATACACATGGAGATAAGAATATGTCCCCTATCAGAAAGACAAGGAGGTTTTAGAGCTAGGTATGATCATGACAAAAAGGTTGTTGTTCAAGTCAAAAAATAGTATAATATTTGTCTAATCACTGGTATTGAAAATAAAAATGTATATTTTCTATGATACATAAAATCGCAGTACACAAACTCAGAGTGCATGTATATTTTTAGATTGAAATCACTGTAGCGCTGTTAACAGACTTAGATAAAATGTAAAACTGTCTGCGAACTAAAATAAATTCTTAAAAATTTTCTGCAAAAAAACGCCACGACCCTCTCGAGTCCTATATCGCCGCTAACAGCAAAAATGAAAAGTTATATGCGAGTGGAGTGCCACTAAGTAACACTACTAAAAGAAAAATATTAATTTACATTTTCCAAGCATTATTAAAACTCAGTCAAAAATGTAGTATTGAATGGTATACTTAATAGACAACTAATGAATGAAAGAAAAACTAATGAAAAATAAAATATTTATTAAAATGTGAAATATTTTAATCACTAACTTATATAAAGATATCAATTTGTGATTGCTCAACAAAACTGTTATTTTATTAATCTATAAAATAACTGAAATATGAGTAAATGAATATTAAAATAAAAAAGTTATTAGTCCATGAATGGAAGAAATGAACTCTTACTCATCAGTTTATCTACTATTTTTTAGACAAACCATTCCTTAATATTGGGAGTCTTTCTTAAAAATTTTAAACTTGTTTTCTTCTCCAGTTGAAAAATAGTCTGTAGACCTTCTCAACAGTCTGCGATGTGCATTACACTGATTCTCCGCCCGGGGTCTTTTTTTTATTTATTATAAAGAAATTTCTAAAAAGAACCATCAAAACTGTCTGCAAACTTTGAAAATTTTCTGCGAACAGCGTTCACGTGTCCGTCTGTATTATCTGACTCTGGCTGTTAATGTTTTTTGATTAATGATTTCAGAGGCTTATTAGATTAATGTAAATATTTCTTTTAAGTTTATTGCAAAAATTAACTTCGGACATTTAACAAGGAACATTTGTATCTGGATTTCTGCCCATCACTTTTAAATGTTTTTAAATTTTTTCAATAAGTTTTCGCTTGCTACTGTTGAAACTCTGTCGTGCCACATTGTGGCACGTGTGCCGCAGGTTGGCCATCCCTGACATAGACGGACACGTGACAAAAATTTGTCTTGAACATTTTTTAGCATTACAGGCATGACACATCTGATGGTGGATAAAATGCGATTTATATGTATTTTTTAGTGCTGAATCCAAAAATGGTCTTCATTTTAAACCATCACGTCAGGATTTTTCTCAAATTGCAAATTTTAAAGTTAAAATTGATCCTCCCCTCCCCTCCCAACCTCGTTGGACCCCTGAGCTGTTTAGCTGTAAAAAACCAAGTATAAGCCAAAAAATTGATTAAATTATTGAATTAAATAAAATTAAACTGAATAGAAAAGTCTTGCATCTATTTTATAGTATCAGATTTTTAGCTATTTTTTAACCTTGAAATTTACAATTTGCGAAAAATCCTCACATGACTGTTAAAAGCGAAGGAAAATTTTTTTATTCTGCGTTAAACACGCGAAATACAAAACGTAATTATAAAAGTTAAAAAACAAAACCATCGTAGGTTTATGTTATCTAATCTAAAACTCTTTCTTAAACTTGTTGACGGTAATCTATCCGAATTATTTTGTGTTATCTTCTAATATAAGTATGTACAGTGCGTCTCATAAATTTAAAGACACTGATATTTTCGAAATAATATTTTAATAATTCAGTATTCAAAATTATATTTATGCATATAACGAAAAGTATGTGCCAAAAAAACATTTTACAGTAAATTAAATTAGAATTAAATAATTTCAACTCGAAAATTGATAAATGTAAATAAATTTGCTGTCTCATAAATATAAAGACATTTTACATACTTTTGAATTACCGTTCAATAAATAATCCATTCTTATTAATGACAGAAAATATTCTAGGTGGTATGATTTTTATTAAGTTGTATAACTATTTTGGTTTTATAACAAACCAACTTCGGTCAATTTCTTTTTCCAACTCAAGGACGTTTGAAAATTGTTTTCCAGATGCATATGCACTGCGAACGAGAGTGCCACAAAGATTCTTAACTGGATTTAAATCAGGGTTACGTGCGGGCCACACTGAGATGAACATTGCTATCGGCAAACCATTTTTTTGTGAGTCTTGATGTGTGAATCGATGCATTATCCTGATGGTACAAATAATTCCGACCACCAAGAGTTTCAGCAATTGGCAACAACTGACTATCAAGCAGTTCGATATACTCTTTAGATGTCTGTTTATCTTCCAGAAAAGCAATATCCGTAGTTCCATTAAAAGAGAAGGCATCCCACACCAGAACAGAACCTCCCCTTTTCTGCCTACTGAAGAAGGTTCAAGATTAGCGTCTTAAATCGTGCGAGTAGGAATTCCAACCATCTGGGCCATCTAAGTTAGATCTCTTTTCATCTGAAAAAATGTCTTGCATCCATTCGTCCTTCCAGTGCATATGATCTTTAACCCCGATTAACCTCCGTTCTTTGTGTTCTTTTTTCAGTAAAGAAAATCTGCACGTATGTCAGCATACAATGTTTTTTCTTTCTTTTATACGACGATGTACTGTTTCCTTTGGGACCATACCATAAACTCGTTGAGAAACTTATCGGAGTGACTTTTTGCCACTAAATGAGTCGCATGATCTTGCGATCGAGTCTTTCACTAGTTTTTCTCAGTCTCCCAGATCGTTTTCCCAGATCGAAATTTTGTGGAGTCATTTCAAATTTTATGAAAATCGGATGCATAGTTTAAGTACAGGGGCAATCAAAAGTTTTCCGTTACATTACGGGCAATGGGAAAAGTTATTGCAAGTGCATTTTAATGATGTTACAGCCTTCCGAATGGTCTGAAATTTTAAAGATATAATTGTTGCAAAATTTTGTCGAGCCATTTCAAATTTTATGAAAATCGGATGTATAGTTTAATTACAGGGACAGTCAAAAGTTTTTCTTTACATTACAGCCAATGGGAAAAATTATTACAAGTGCATTTTAATGATGTTACAGCCTTCCGAATGGTCTGAAATTTTAAAGATATAATTGTTGCAAAATTTTGTCGAGCCATTTCAAATTATAGGAAAATCGGATGTATAGTTTAATTACAGGACACTCAAAAGTGTTCCGTTACATTACGGGGAATGGGAAAAAAATTATTGGAAGTTCATTTTAATGATGTTACAGCCTTCCGAATGGTCTGAAATTTTAAAGATATAATTGTTGCAAAATTTTGTCGAGCCATTTCAAATTATAGGAAAATCGGATGTATAGTTTAATTACAGGACAGTCAAAAGTGTTCCGTTACATTACGGGGAATGGGAAAAAAATTATTGGAAGTGCATGTTTATGATGTTACAGACTATGCACTTTATGAGGTGCAAAAAATTATACATTCAGTACAATATGGGGTGCAAAAAATAATTATAAAACTAGTTATAGTACGAACGTACCTCATTTGCCACGTTTGACGAGCAATTTCCAACTTGTTGTAATTGGAAGTATACATCTAGGACCAACGGTTGCGAAAATAAAGGTCGGTCAGGTTATACGTGGACACCCTGTATATATATATATATATATATATATATACATTATTCATAACTTTCTTTTTTGTTCTATTTATATTCTCAGGTGAAACATTATTTTCCACCTGATAAAGATGTATAAAGTTTATTCACTGATGATTTTTCAATCACGTCTCGTAAATTCAAAATATGGGTTTCAAAAGAAATATCAAAATTTGAAGAATGCCTTGGTGTTACTTTGAAAAGCTTGTTTTAAAATTTAATAAAAATTATTTTTGTTTTGTCTTTTAAAGTACAAGTATATTTACACATTCAAACTACATTTTTAATTTTCCAATACACTGTTAAATACGAGGGTATCTCTGAAATTTTTGAGGTAGGGGCAGATGATATGTGCCCCCCCCCCCCCCAAAAAAAAAAAAAAAAAAAAATAAATTGTCAGATATGTAAATTTGAACTCTTTTATGCCCACAGACAATAATTTGTGGCAAAAATTTCAATTTAGCTATCATAGAATAAATTTTGAAAGAAGAAAGAATGGAGTCCATGCGAGAGCATTATCAGGCTATCATTTCTATGATTTTAAAGTGGGCTAAATCATGAAGCATGTCTTCAACGTCTGCAATTAACATATAGAAATGAAGCTCCATCCTCTGCCATTGTATTCAGATGGTTTACAGAATTGATGTTGAAATTCTCTTTTGGATGAAGAACAAACAGGAAGATTGTTGTCAGCTGTAGTCTCAGAAAATGTGTCGGCTATACGAAAAATGTTAATCGATGACAATCGCTGTACCTACCAATTGATAATGAAGGAACTTAAAAGCTTACATAAAATTATTCATGAACTGCTTATGCAAAAAATAGTTGTTGAGTCTCCCATAATTTAACAGAACACCATAAAGCAGAAAGTGTCAGAATCAGTAAAGAATCCCTAAAATTACTTAATGATGATGGCAACCGCATTATTTCTAAAATCATAACTGGTGATGAGACGTGCATACCTTTTTTTGATGTTCCAACACATCAGGAAAGTAAAGTATGAGTCTTTGAAGATGATCTCAAACAACAATGGTGAAAAATGAGCAATTTAAAAAATTAATGTACTATGCTGTGTTCTTTAGAAGTACAAGTCTGGTCGAAGCCATTAAGCTAGGGGGACAGAATACAGTTACAACTAACTGGTACATCACTAAGTGTCTTCCAGAAATTCTTCAAGAGGTGAATATTAGGGGACTCATACTTCCCCATGACAATGCATCTTTTCATTCAGTAAGGATTACAATAAAATTTTTTGAACAAAAAAACATCAAAGTGATTGAATATCCACCCTATGCTACTGATCTTGCTATGTGTGACTTTTGGCTATTTTTAAAATAAAAAACAAACAAACAAACAAAAAAACATGGATGTCGTTTTCATTCCAATGATGACATTGATGAGGCTATAAAAGAATATTTTTCATCTATTCCAAGAAATGGATGGCTTAAGACATTTGATCTTTGGAAAATTCGCCTCCAAAAGTGTATTAATCTTGGAGGGAACTACTTTGAGCACTCCTAAGAGTTTGTAAGTTTAACTTCTACTATTTAGCTGTATCTCAAAAATTTCAGAGTCACCCTTATATATCACACTTTTACTCAGCCTATATTATGCATTGAAATGCATTTATTTCAATAAATTGATTTATATTTTGCATCATGCGATTAAGAATCATAAGTAAAATTTATTTTAAGGTTTTCATTGTGTCATACTATTCATTTGCATGCATTTCAGGTAGTTTGTATACTGTGATGCAAAGTAAACATTTACATAAATTTTATTTATGATTTTGTATTTTCTTTTCATGTTAAAGATGTTAGATAAAAAATGAGACTGAATGTGATATAATAATAATAATCACATTAAATCACAAAATAAAGATAAGGTAAATCTCCTTACCTTTGGTTCATGATCGTCCATGAAGAAACTGGAACTTTCTTCATCTTATCCAATGAAGGCTAGTATTTATCCATTTGTTATTTAAATATCTTTGATAATTAATCCTGTAAAAAGCTTGTAAAGGTACATATTAAAAGGAGTGTATTTTTTTCATTATTTGTACCACAGAAATTTTTACCACTTTTTGGAATTAATTTATATATGACTAAAGGGATACACACTGGAACATTCATTTTTGCTCCTTACTTGATTAAATTTTTGCACACACTGAAGAAATTATAACATACAAAAAAAAAAAAATATTATTGATATTTGATTAAATAACATAAATAAAAAAAATTCTTGATTACTTATATTAACAAAACACTAAATAACATTTAAAGTCTTAGATTATTAATAAAGTTCTTTTAGCTGTCAAAAATTGCATTATTTTAATCTGAATGTTTATCAGTTTTTGATTGACATATTACACAAACAAGGAAGTCATTTTCTATTTTCCTGACATGATCGTTGAAAGAGTAATCAAGTCTTGTTTATGACAGACATAAAGTGTTTTTGAAAAACAGTTTATCTTGATTAATAATGAGTTTATCTAATTCTGAAAGAGATTAGTATTTCCAACATGCCCCCTTAATCTCTTCAGATTGATGAGGCAAACAAGTTCATTGAATTTCTGTGATTCACTAATTCAGGCTTGGGAATGGGTTTTGTGAGTGCATCAGCAATCATATATTTCGATGGACAGTACTTTAATTCAATTATTCCATCTTCTTTGAGTTGTTTTATTGCGTGAAATCTAATATCTATGTGTTTACTCCTTTTTGAAAACTTCTCACTTTCAATCATTTTGATGCAGCTTTGATTATCTTCATATAAACAGATAGGTTTTGTCTGTGCTAAGTCCAAATCTTCCAGGAGTTTCAATAAATATGTAGTTTCTTGCCCTGCACTTGCAGCTGACACATATTCAGCTTCTGCTGATGAAAGGGCGATGCATGATTGTTATTTTGTAATCCATTGAATTGGATTATTACCTAAGGTAAAAAGATTGCCGCTGGTTGATTTTCTTGTACTAGTATCACCTGCCCAGTCGGCATCTGCAAAAGCCTTTAAAATGGGTTCAGTTTTAGTGTCAATGCGCAAGTTTAGTTGTTTTGTGCAGTTTAAATATCATATTATTCTTTTAGCTGCCATATAATCTTTTTGACGCGGGTATTCGTTTCTTCTACTTAATATATTAACAGCAGCAGAAACGTCAGGTCTATTGACAGATGCGATATAAAGCAATGAACCTATCGCCTGTCTGTATTTAACATTATTTGGTAATAAATTGTCATTATCTTCTATTAAAATTATCTATTAAAATTAGTTCATCTATTAAAATTAGGTTCCATCGGAGTACCAACTGGTTTAGCTTCCTCTAAATTAAACTTTTTTACTATTTCTTCGATTTTAGCCTTTTGATTTAATTCATAACCTTCTGCTGTTTTCTCTATTTTGATTCCTAAATAACTTAGTTCTCCTAGATTTTTTAATTCATATTCTCGCTTAAGTTTTTCTATTATTTCTTTAATTTCGTCATCTTTTTCTGCTATCAGGATATCATTGACATAAACGATAATACAGTATGGAACCATTTATCCGGAAACCAGTTAACCGGAAAACCAGTTATCCGGAATGATATTTCTGATAGACTGATTTCAGAATCTTTGCAGAAAAAGGTGTCATACACTGCTAGTTTGACATAGGCTTTCCTTGGAACAATTGTATAATTTGATGACAACATCTAGTATTGGAAAAGAAAACATATTTAGTTGTAATTTAGATGCTTTAATTTTTATGCAGAGGAAACAGAAGAATTTTTTTTCCTAAGGGATTCCTATAAATTACAAACTCTGGTTAACTTTTGATCTTTCTTGCATTGATTTTTAATTCAAGTAATCTAATTTAAAATCAGAAATAATGCCACAACCAGACATATTCCACAAAAGTTATCAGATGGATGCTGCTTTAATGCACAACCAGTTAACCAGAAAAACCAGTTATCCGGAATACATCTGACCCCAAGCATTCCGGATAAATGGTTCTGTACTGTATACGTTTTGCTTTCTCCTTCATTTCGAATATATAAACATGTGTCTGAATTAGACTGTTTAAATTTTAAATCATTTAATGATTTTGTTATTTTAGTGTGCCAAATTTATTACTATTTAAGGCAACAAATTCCTTAAGTTTTTCATAAACTTCTGATTTCTTTGATAATAAATACAGAATGGTAAATCTAGAGTAATCATCTACAAATGTTAAGAAGTATGTTTTTCCACCTATGGTTGGTGTCTGGAAAGGCCCACATAAGTCAGAGTGTATCAACGGCAATCGTTTAGTGGCTCTATAATCTGCTAATTTTGGGCAAGGTGCATCTGTTAGTTTTGTTTTGATGCAAGTTTCACAAGTTGTGTCATGTTTCCATTTATTTATTTGTATTCCTTTCGCTAGGTGTTTTTCTTCGATTTGTTTTATAGATGCAAAATTTTTATGGCCAAACCTTCTGTGCCATAATTCTATGCAATTATTATCCTTACAGATGTAAGTTTTATTTACATAGTTTACGTTTGCACTTTCATTAGCTAATTGAATTTCATATAAGTTATTTTTCTTTACCGCTTCCAGGTGGGTTATTCCGTTAAATGTTTTTTACATTTATCATTTTTGAATAAAATCTCGCATCCATTTTCTGTAGCCTTACTAACGGAAAATAGGTTTGATTCAATATCTGGAACAAATAACGCATCTTTTAGTGTTATGTTGTGTGTTTGACCGTCAGAAGTTATTGTTTTTATTAGTGTATTTCCTGATCCATAAGAAACTAATTTGTTTCTGTTTGCAATAACATTAGTTTTTTCATTTGATTTAATTTCTGTAAATAAATGTTGATCATTTGTTATGTGACTAGAACTGCCACTGTCAACTATCCACGCTTTGTTATTGCACGGTTTTATTATAAACGCACAATGTTTATTACGTTGATGACTTTCATATTCATTGCAATCGGCATTTTTATCCGAATTTGATACATAATCATTTCTAACAGTTTTATCATCCTTTTGGAAAACAAGCGATGAATTAAATTTTTTTTTGTAGTTTTGTTTGTCATTCATATTATGTGAAGGATTGTTTTGTTTATTTTTATAGTTGTTATTATGCCAGCATTCTTTAGTGTTATGGTTTTTTAATTTACAATTTGAACAGTATTTTTGTTCCCTTTTATATCCCGCATTATTAAATTTGTATCCTGCATTGTTAAATTTCTTTGTAGTTTTGAATGCTGTAGCGGTATTTTCAGATGATTCCGAACTATCGCTTCTGCGATTATATTCATTAATCAACTTACTTTTAATAAAAGTAGGTGTCAATTCTTCTTCATTTCGGGATTCAAGTGCTGTTATAAGTGTATCGTATGAAGCTTGTAAGCTACACAATAAAAGTGCTGAAATATGATTATCTTTTATGGTTTCTCCGATTGCCGATAATTTGTCAATTAATTCATGTATGTTTGTGATATGCTTTACCATATCACCACCTTCAGGTAATTTTGTGCTATACAACTTGCGTAAAAGGTATAGCTTGCTTGACAAATTACTTCTTTCATGGATTGCTTTTAAAGTATTCCATGTATCTCTAGCATTTTGAATATTTTTTACATGGACGATCTGGCTATCCTCAATGCTGAGGTTAATTAAAGCCCTTGCCTTCCAGTCCTTTTTGGACCAATCGGTTGTAATTGGGTTTGGTGGTTCATCAGTAATGATCTCAAAAAGATCTTCTTTAATGAGAAGCATCTCGATTTTAAATTTCCAAACATTGTAATTATTCTAGTTGAGCTTCTCTACTATCTGTGCATCTTTTGCCAAACTCATTTTTAACTACTGTTACCACCTTTTAATTTTCAAATAAACCCTTTTATTAAATTATCATATACTTATATTTAATATTTAAGGAAGGCATCGTGTCAGTCTCATAATCATTGTTAGATAAAAAATGAGACTGAACGTGATATAATAATCACATTAAATCACAAAATGAAGATAAGGTAAATCTCCTTACCTTTGGTTCATGATCGTCCACGACGAAACCGGAACTCTCTTCATCTTATCCAATGAAGGCTAGTATTTATCCATTTATTATTTAAATATCTTTGATAATTAATCCTGTAAAAAGCTTGTAAAGGTGTATATTAAAAGGAGTGTATTTTTCTCATTATTTGTACCACAGAAATTTTTACCACTTTTTGGAATTAAATTAATTTATATATGACTAAAGGGATACACACTGGAGCATTCATTTTTGCTCCTTACTTGATTAAATTTTTACACACACTGAAGAAATTATAACATACAAAAAAAA
Organism: Maratus speciosus; assembly: GCA_963932465.1. NCBI lineage: Eukaryota > Metazoa > Arthropoda > Arachnida > Araneae > Salticidae > Maratus > Maratus speciosus. The sequence continues at coordinate 392,136,493 of OZ010790.1, read as the reverse complement.
AAAAAAAAAAAAAATATTAATGATACTTGATTAAATAACATAAATAAAAAAAATTCTTGATTACTTATATTAACAAAACACTAAATAACATTTAAAGTCTTAGATTATTAATAAAGTTCTTTTAGCTGTCAAAAATTGCATTATTTTAATCTGAATGTTTATCAGTTTTTGATTGACATATTACACAAACAAGGAAGTCATTTTCAATTTTCCTGACATGATCGTTGAAAGAGTAATCAAGTCTTGTTTATGACAGACATAAAGTGTTTTTAAAAAATAGTTTATCTTGATTAATAATGAGTTTATCTAATTCTGAAAGAGATTAGTATTTCCAACAAAAGATAATATTTGCACCTATGAGTATAAATAGCACAAAAAAGAAAATGATGAAAAAAAAATATTTTTTAATTAATAGCACAGTGTTAATATAATTATTTTTAAGACCCATATTTAAAATTCTTAGAGCCATAAAGTAAAGTGCTACGTCACAAACTTTTATTAACCTGTTGGGGCATTTTGTACTGATATCATTACTTTTTTGTGGGTAATGCTGAAAAAAATAAAAATTTAAAGATGCTATGAATTCATAGTTGTGATTTTCCTTCCCCTTCAATTGCCCCCCCTCTCCCCACCCCACTAAGAAAAATATATCTATATTTCAGTTTTAAACTGCAGTATTATCTGAAACTGTTAATAGTTACATATGGAAGTAATGTATAATATGCATGTTTTTAAAGGTTTTATTTTTCTACAGATACTAAACTAAAAAGCAGTGGTAAATTTTACTATGTGAAAAGTTTACTTTCTGAGGAATAATAGCAAGAAATTTACTCTTTAAAACTTTTTATTTAAAAAAAAAACAAACTATCTGCAACAATCATTGCTTACGAATAAATTAAATAATCATATAAATTACCCCCCCCCCCCCCTCCCCAACATACCAAATTTACACTTCTCCATCTTTTGCCTCTCCCGCCTTAGCATAGAAAAAAGAAATTTAAAATATTCTAAACTCTTTATGTAAAAAAATCTCCTGCCTTATTTAATAGCTCTTTATTAGCAATAAATAATCAATCATATAAATTATCACCCTGCCTCGAAATTTCTGCTTCCTCTATTCCTCTTCAGCATACAGATATTAAAATCTTTAAAGCTTTATTTAAAAAAAATAATGGCTCACTAATAAAAATAAGTAATCATCTGAATTACTTCCCTAACCTCCCAAATTTACGATTCCTCTCTCTTTTGAACTAGCGTACAAAGAAGTTTTAAAAACAATCTTCTGCCTCTTTTAATGTTCTATAGTGACAATAAATTATCAATTATCAATAAATTAAAAATTTATTCCTCTGCCCCCTGGAATTTCCTCTTCTCCATTTGCACCCTCCAGCATACAGAGATTCAAATCTTTAAAATCTTTATTTAAAAGAAAATAATAATTTGCAACATTCATTGCTCTCTAATAAAAATAAATAAATAAATAATCTAAATTAAGTCGCTTAACTTCCCACATTTATGCTCTAATTTACGCACTCCCAGCATACAAAGAATTTTAAATCTTTATTTTTATATAAAAGAAACTCTTCTGCCTTATTTATTGCTTTTTACTGACGATACTTAATCAATGATAATAATGATATCCCCGCCGAGATATTAGCCATCTCAAAGTTATTGGCGAGTTTGAAGACGATCCGTGCATAATTGCGACTTTTATCATGCGGACAAAATTTAGTACATACATACATACATACATATATATATATATATATATATATATATATATATATATAAACTTTTTAAGTGGGGGTGGTTTTGGGTCCCTGGCGTCATATAATGAAAAGTTATGAAGGAATTTTTCAAAAGTCGCACCATGGTAATGAGTGCAATAGGTAGTATTTCTTACGAAATCTACCTAAATACATATATAACAATCTAAATCCCCACCCCCCCCCCCCAACCTTCCAAATTTATGCTTCTCTCTCTTCCTGTCCCCAGCATACAAAGAAGTTTAAAATATTTTAAAAACTTTTTTAGGTAAAAAAAAAAAAAGTCTTTTGCCTTATTTAATGCTCTTTTGAGACAATAAGTTATCAATCATATAAATTAAAACTCTTTATTTAAAAATTTGCCACATTCATTTCTCATGCAGTGATGCCGCTGTACTTGAAAAAACCTGGGTCCCCGGGACCCAGGGTTTCCAAAAATCTGGGTCCCTTTTTTACAAAAGCGGGTCCCCATCAATAATAATTTATATTTTAAAGGAATAAATGAAAGTTGTTTATTAAGATAAATGAAATGCATTAATTATTGTTTTAACAATAATTAAATAATGAATTAAAACCAGCATTATTTGCACTCAAATAAGATATTTTTAAAAAATATTAAGAGAAATTTTCTTTACTTTTTTAAAAGTAAAAATGCAAGATACAATTTTAATTGTAAAATAATGTTTATTTGAGAGTAGAAGATACCAAGTTCCACTAACAAGTATCACTAATGTTCGCATTCTTTTAAAAAGAGGCAAGGCGGGTTTATTGAAAAAGATATTTTTGCTGAAAAAAAGAACACTTATGTTAAGTAAAGGTGTACTTTTCGTTGAATGAATGGGTGCTTTCATTATTATACTTCCCATTGAATTATTTGTCAGCATAGATCTGTGTTGGAATCAGACATTTTCCTTGGAAGGGAAATTTATATCTAAATCACTAATAAGCATCAAATCTTAAATGTTCTGAAGGAGGGAGACATTTCAAAGCAATAAGAACGAGGGGGGGGGGGGGGGATTTTTACTGGTCCACCTAATGAATATAAATATTATCAAAGTACACTGAAATCATGCTGTATTTTTAAGAATCTCATAAAAAAGAAATTAAATCCCATTTTATGAATTTTCTACCTATAAGTTTAGTTTGCACATCTTTTTTGGTGCTTTGACTAAATTCACGTTTTTTCCGCGTTACTTTGACGAAATTCGCGTTTTTCCGTGATCCTTTTGTTGAAATTCGCTATTTTTTCGCGAGTCTGTCACGAAAATCGTGTTTTTTTCCGCGATACTTTGACAAAATTCGGCTTTATTCCGCGATTTTTTGACGAAATTTGCTATTTTTTCGCAATCTTTTGTCGAAATACACTATTTTGTCTCAGCCCTTTTACGAAAATAGCGTTTTTTCCGCTATATTTTCACGAAATTTGTGCTTTTTTCGCGATCCTTTGACGAAAATCGGCTTTTTTACGTTATTTTTTGACGACATTTGCTATTTTTGGGGGATCCTTTGATGAAAAACAACATTTTTTCGCGATCCTTTGACGAAAATCGGCTTTTTTTCCGCGATTTTTTTTATGAAATTTGCGCTTTTTTCGCGATCCTTTGACAAAATTCGGCTTTTTCCGCGATTTTTTAACGAAATTCGCTATTTTTTCGCGATCTTTTAACGAAATACGCTAATTTGTCGCGGCCCTTTTACGAAAATCGCGTTTTTCGCAATATTTTGATGAAATTTCCGCTTATTTCAGCGATATTTTCATGAAATTTGCGCTTATTTCCGCGATTTTTTGACGAAATTCGCTTTTTTATTTCGCGATGCTTTGACGAAATACGCTATTTTTTCGCGGCCCTTTTACGAAAATCGCTGCTTTTGCGCGATATTTTGATGAGATTTCCGCTTTTTTCGCGATTCTTTGAGGAAAATCGTCTGTTTTCCGCGATTTTTTCACGAAATTACGTGTCCCACGGGACGCGTACGAGCTATTTTTTTGCGTCCCGTATCCGATTTTTCGCGTAATTTACGCGCTATAGCGCGTCCGCGGCATCCCTGTATGAAAATAAATAACCTTCTTAATTGCCTCCTAACCTTTCATAATTTATACTTCTTTACCTTCCAGCATACTGATAAGTTAAAATTTTTTTTTAGTTTTATAAAAACAAATTAACCACCTTATTTGTTGCTCTGTAGTGCCAATAAATAAATATACATATAAATTATCTGTCCTCGCCTTCACTCTGTCCAGCATATAAAATTAAAAGTCTTCAAAATTTTTTATTGAAAAGAAAAAGTGCCTTATACTTATACATTGTTGTCTTGTAACAATAAATAAATAATCAAGCATCTTAAATATCTCCCTCCTTCATACTTGTTGCACCCTCTATGGCACCTATACTGCCATAGAAACCTTTAAAACTCTATAGAAAGGGGGGGGGGGATCAAAAAGCACAGAGAAAAAACAAGTGATTCCTGTCATTGAAACAACGTAGCAGCTGATATATGTAACTGTGAACTATACATAGAAGTACAAAGATGTCTAAATCCTAGTTCCATGGCTCTTTCTAAATAATTTATTGGCTACAATGTAACTGTGAAACAACAAGTGAATATTAACCTTAAATCTCTGTAGGTCTTTTTATTCAGAAATTACTAAAACATTGCTATTTACGATACTAATAAGCATAGAAAATTTTTTTAAACCCATTTTTAAAGATTATATAAAGAAACAAGTCTTTTTATATGCTAGAAAACATTATTCATTTCATTGAAAACTGATTAATGTAATATTATTAATTAAAAAAAAAATCTTCCAAGCAGTAAGATTTTTTTTCTTACTGTATGACACATCGTAAAAATGCCCAAATAGTCCAAAAAATATGACACTGCTGTGAAAACAACAACAACAAAAAATAGAACGATGTGTCCTATATTTGTTGAGAAAGGGAACTTTTAACATTTCTTTTTATCTTAAATTACCTGTATATATAGTGCCTTTTTTAAGTAAATAAAGTTCTATAAACTTTCTATATAAAGTTCTATAAACTTTGAAATGATAATTGTTCAACAGAAATGCATAATCGTGATATTCCATTCTATTGGAAAATGGTAGTACTGACTGTATGCCAACTTGACAGTGTTCAGCAACCGGTGGCCCATTTTTCACAAGTGCTACTTATAAAAGGAGACTGAACAAATGCAAAATATGCTTTTTGAACAGGTATAAAGAGCTCTACTTGAGAACAGAGTGTCCTTTTTACTGAATCTCCCCCCCCCCCCCCCTCTTGCCATTTCATTCTAGAATCAGCATTTAAGTGGACTGTAAATTCCACAGAGTCTTACTATAACAAGAAGTAAATATTAAACATTAAACTACATTTTATATCATTCTATTAATTTTATTATTGTTCTAGAAGATATTAACTGTTTTTTACTGTCAGAATTAGTTTCATATTAAGGTTAATTTCTTTTGTCATTTATGTTGATAAAAATTTAACTTATGCAATTTTCCACCCTTTTTTATGTTTTAGGTTTTGGGTCTTTATGCTCTTATCTTCATGATTGCATTGCCTCTGGGTGTTGTAAGTATAGTAAATTTTCATACTATTAAAAAAATAAAATGGAACTTTGTAAACAAAATTATAAGAAACTCTGTAAATATTTTATTCTTTTCTTTTAAACTTTTATTTTACATCAGACAGCAATATACAGATTCGGCTTTATTTATTTGTGATTAATACATTAATTTTTGGCTTTGATTAAATCAGTATTTATTTTCTATATTGTTTGCTAAATATTTCTGCATTCATTTTAAAGATGAAAATGCATCAATGAAAAATGCAGGGGGGTGGGGGGGGGGTGTCATGTATTTTTATTTAAAGCGGTGAAGAAGGGGGAGGGGGGGGGAATAGGGCATTTTCTGAAGGAGCTATATTGAACTTTGGGATTTTTTTATATTTTAGATAGGGTGTCAACAATTTTAATCAGATGATTTAAATCGTGATTTTAATCAACTGATTTTTAAAAAAAGATAAGCGATTAAAATCATAAATTTTCTGAATGTTTAAAATGGTATAAAAAAAAAATTAAAATCTAAGACGAACATAATTCGTAAAGTTACTGTAGGTAATTTGTTGTATGAATAAACAAAAACAAAAAAAATAAATAATTGTTTTTAAACTAGGGTTCAAACAGTTCAACCAAACATTTTTAAGCTTTTTTTTTTCAGTCTTATTTAACTGCAGAAAAATATTACAAATTCTACATGTGAACAAGGCTATTATTACGAATTCATTGTTTTAAAAATGGCGTAGAAATTTCCTTATCATTAATAGTGGTTGTAAATTCCAAGTAGTATGCAAACCGTGTTTGTTCTAAGCTTAATTCCTTAGGCTTATAAAAAAATTAAGTGTTTAAAAAGCAAATTCTTATCTGCCATAAAAAGCATTAAATTTAAAAATATTTAAATCTAATATAATTTACAATGTCATAACTTTCTTTAAGTTATCAAATTATTCATTCTTTTTATGTAAAATAAGCATGCATAACAATTACAGACCTGCCAACTGCTACGAAAAAATCGTAGTTGCTACGATTTGGACTTATAAACTACGATGCTACGAAAATCAGTCTTAAACTACGATTTTTGTGTAAAAAACACAAATGCATTTTTTGTTTCTAGTTGCGATTTTTACCCCACACAGCATATTTTTCAGGAGTGATTCTGTTGCGAAATTTCCAAAATTTCAAAGTATTCATTTCCGAAAATTTTAAAAAATTGGTCATTAGTTCGAAAATTCGGATATCGTGATAGAATCGTGATAGAAAAATGTGAATTACGATTGGGGAAAAATTGTGAATATCCTGAAATGATCGCAGGAAAAAAAATCCTGAATTTCGTCAAAATTTACTGCACTGAGCTAAAAAATTGGAGCCAGGCTCCTTTTACAAATGTAAAAAAAAAAAACGCTGCGAAACGAAAAGAAACTTTAAATATCGTATAAAAAATTTCAAAGGAAAAAATTTACTATATTGAGTTGAAAGACTGAAACCTTATTCCTTTTACGAATGTCAAAAGATGGCTGTGTAACATGAAAAACCAATCAACCAACCTCCAGATTAATTTAAATTTTGTGTGCTACGATTTCTCATTTTCAAAGGTTGGCAGGTCTGCAATTATAATAAATTTTCTGCAAGTAAAACAATAAATGGACAGCATCGTATTTTCTCATGATACATTTCTAGCGAACTGAAGCTTATAGAAGAATGAAAGGATGACATCTGCTCAATAGCTGTTGTCAAAAAATATATGAGAGAAAGGACTAATTGGTATAAAAATGTTGAGAACAGCAAGAGCTTCTTCAGAAAAGGTTCAACAGGGGTCGATACAGGTTTTTTTTCTTGGGACCCATTTTAGGGAAAAATGACATTTTGTCAAGAAAGATGAAATACAGTTTCTCAAATTCGAATCGAACATTTATTAATAATAACTTCTTTAAACCCTTCAACTAAAGTTTTCCTTTCTGGTGAGCTTATTTTGTTTAATTATTAAAAATTTTAATAAAAATAATCAATGAAAAGTATGTTTTTATAGAAAGAAATTTTGTGAAGGGGCCTGTTTTATTGAAAAGAATTTTGTGTGGGAGCCTGTTTTATTAAAGGGAATTTTGTGAAGGGGTCCTGTTTTATTAAATGGATTTTTGTGAAGGCGCCCTAAATAGGCCCCAAATTTTGCCTGGATCACCCATGTTCAATAAATGCTTTTTTTTTTTTTTTTTTTTTAAACTTTTGAACTCATATATGCAAATTAAGAAATTAATTAGGGACTAGGGCAGCAAAACTTTTTTTTTTTTTTTTTTTTTTAAATTTGTAGCACCGATTGCTAATAATCCCCATTGAGTGGTTATAATGATGCTATTTAATATTTTGAGGATTTCAGATATAACTGGCTATTCTTATATTTACTCTGTATGTAAGTATGAATTTTAAATGTAAATGCTTTATATTGATAACAATATATACCTGTTCTTGTCACCGTACGTGTCTATCTCCGTTGACAAATCTATTTATCTTTATTTTACTATTTCTTTTATTAAAGTACTTTTTATTTACAGTAATATGTTACACATTATAATAAATTAACTTACCTTATTCCCTTTTTGCTTTCTCTTCTCGTATTTCAATAACTCCACTAAGTACTTGATGACGTAATCCTAACAGCTACTACGTAACGATGTTGTACAAATCATGTCGTCATCTTTGCACATGTTTGAAGCTGTCAGTTGTTGCGTAATGATCTAGTTTTCGTCTCTCTAAATCGTATAAAGTGCGGGGCAGTAGATTCTTATCTCGCCTTTCCTACCTTGACCTACTAACCTGATGCGGTGAACGGCAGGAAGATGGTAGCATGAATGATGGAGTTTCGTAATGTTTATCTTGTTTCTTAAAGTGGATTCTCGGGTGAAGTGTTTTTATAGTGAAATGAATATGATGACTTTGAGTAGTTGTGATCCAGTTATCTATCGTAGATAGTTTGTGAATCAACACCGTTGCTTTTACTAGAGTTCATTTTACGGACTGATTTATGGAATCCGAGACTTTAATTACGTGCTGTTCATCTTGAGTTGCTTCGCCGATGGAATGTTAGCTTGCTCTGGGCCATCAATTACATATGCTTTCCTTAAATTGAAAGTATCATTTTTATTATCATTTGTTATGAAGCTCATAGATATAATTTATAAAGTAAAACGCTATATTTTTCTGTTCAAGTTTATTTTTGTTAAAGCTAGTTTACTTTCTTCAAATGATTAATCTGTTTTTATATATATCTTTTGTTTTTAATAAATGTTTTTGTGTATTTTAAACTTCTCTGGTATTTATTTAATTATATAGCCTTGCGTTTATTTTTATAGATATACAGTACAACCTCGATATCTCGAATCTGTGGGGAAGAGAAAAAAATTCGAGATATAGAGGTTTCGAGTTATCAAGGTTTTGACAAAATTAAATCTCTCAAACTGCTTTTTGCTGTAAAAAATAAGATTTGTAAAAAACTACACATAATCTACTAATAATTGAAAAATTACACTTCTCAAAGTTTTAATAATTTAAAAATTCTGTTATACACAAACTTGTTTTGATTAAATAATATCCAATTCGTTATGAAGCAATGGCGAATGGGATATTATTCAGAAGTTTCTCACAATTTGGGCTCAATCATCAACTTTGAAGCTATGGATTATCTCCTAGTCGAATGGTTGTCCTGGTCGAAACTTCGAAGTCGTGCTTGGTGGTAAAAATTTAACAGCGATATTTTTTAGTGTTGGAAGATTAGAGTGGGCTTTACAATTGTCTATGAAGAGGCGAACATGTATTTTACTTTTAGCCACTGTTTAACCTATTCCTATCAGCCAATCAGCAAAAATTGCGAAGCCTTTTGCTGTACAGCATTAGAAATGACCACCTGTACAGCATTAGAAATGACTTAATTTTAGCAAAGCACCTCGGCTTTTTAGATCGTCCTATCATAAGAGGAGGAAGCTTTTCTTTACCACTTTGATTTGTTGCCAAAATCACAATTACACGAAGTTTACTTGGTTTGCCTCGTTGGATTTCTTCACCTTTGAATGCAGACGTTTTGTTGGGAAAACTATGGTACAATAATACAGTTTCATCTGCTTTATAGTCTTTTAAAAGAGAAGGAAGTTCTGAGAGCCACTCTTCACAGCTAGCTGAATCACCTGGTACATTTTCACTGCAAAGTTTTTAAAAAACAATGTTGTCCCTTTTTTCGGTTTCAAAAGCCTTTTTCTTACTCTTTTTAAAAGACAAATCTTACCCTTTAAGTTCTTTGTATCAACAAAGGGATAAAAGAATGTGAAACCAGCATCCAGATCAAAAGTTCTACAGCTGACAACAGCTGAAAGTAAACAAACTAATTTTTGTGGAAAATATTTTAACATATCAAGAGATAACTATGGAAAATACATAAGAATTTCAATGGAAATGCAGGGGAAATTTCTTTTTTCGAGATATCAAGGGTTTCGAGATAAGGAGGTTCGAGATATCGAGGTCCGACTGTATTTAAATGTTTGACTTTCCAGAATTTGATTTAGTTTTACAAATAGGTTTTTGGGGTTGTTCAGCTAACAGACATTTCTTCTGCCTTTTTAATTTAAACTCTGCTTAAACTTATATAGTTATATAATTTAATTACATCATATATATATATATATATATATATACAGTACAGCCCGATTATCTGTGGAATTGGGTGGCAAGGGCACAGCGGATAACAAAAGTTGCGGATAACCCGAAAAGGACTGAAAATGGGGTGCAAACGCACACACAAAAAAAGAAAATTCAACATAAAAACTATGTTTTAGTGTACAAAAAACATTCATATACACAGTATATCAGAAACCTTTGCTTTACGTCTAAATTACTAAAATAAAGAACAGTAAACAAGAAACAATGACATCATACATATTGTATGAAAAGAGCTGAGTTAGACCTTTTAAAAAAAATCAGTCACTTGTTTTTGCTTCTTGCTTTGGAAGCACCTTTTCTTTATTCTAAATTGTAAACTATTGTTTTTCTTTTAGTATGGAATAATTTTTATCTTGAAAATGAAGTTATTCTTGAATGCTGTCCTGGAATTTATTATAATAGTCTTATTTAATTGCTGTGTTTATGTTTGGTTAATAAAATCAAGAAAATACATCAAGACTTTATATCTGATATTTTAAACATGGCAACTGAATCTAGAAATATTCTTCTATGACTTTCAAATACACAGATTTTTCTGTTTATATTTATTAGTAAGGTTTATTGTATTTTCCTTGCTGTTGGCTTGAATTAAAAAAAATTAAAAATTTCGCTTTGCGGATAAACCGCACCACGGATAAACCGCACCACGGATCATCGAGGCTTTGCTGTATATATATTTTATGTTACATGTGTGTAAGTTTAGATTTAGGTGATTAATATTTTTTCTAAGTACAAATGATATTTGTTTTGTTATTTGTGCTACTGACTAATGAAATTATACTTATTTGCAATTTTTATTAATTTTGTAATTACTTACTCTTCCCACAAGGCCATTTTTTAGGGCATAGTGTAGTGCCCTATCCTTTTTAACTCATTTTTACTTTCTTCTATCTTAACAAGAAGAAAGTATTGGATTCATGAAAATTTTTTACTTTTGGTTTTCAACGGATTTACACGTTTTAGGGGCCAGAGATTCCGAAAAACATGTTTTTACAAAATGTCTGTCTGTGACTCTTTCTGTATGTATGTGACACAAATTTTGTGGGCTCTCTATCTCAAGAACCAATGCACAGAATTTAATAAAAATTTATATTCAGTTAGTCCCTGATATAAATTGGTGCTGATTAGTTTTTGGTGTAAATTGCTCAACAGGTGGCGCTGTTATGCAGCATTTTTCATGATTTCCACAATAGCTCAATCTCCAGAACTAATGCACGGATTTTCACCAAACTTCAAATTTGGTTAGTCCTTGACATCAATTCATGTTTTATACATTTTGGTGTAAATTGCTTTAACAGGTGGCACTGCTATGCTGTATTTTATGCAATTTCCGCAATTGCTCTGTCGCAAGAACTAAAGCTTGGATTTTTAACAAACTTCAGATTCAGGTATACCTTGATATGAATTAGTGCTGTTTATGTTTTGGTGCAAATCGCTCAACAGGTGGTGCTGCCATGCTGAATTTTTCAGAATTTTCACAATAGCTCTATCTCAATAACTAATGCACGAATTTTCATCAAGCTTCAGATTCAGGTATACCTTGATATCAATTAGGGCTGTTTATGTTTTGGTGTAAATCACTCAACAGGTGACGTTGCTATGCTACATTTTTCAAAATTTCCACTATAGCTCTATCTCAAGAACTAATGCACGAATTTTCATCAAACTTCAAATTCAGATATACTTTGATATGAATTAGTGCTAAATTGATGTAATTTCTTTTACTATTTAAATGATTTAATTGGCGTGATTTATATAGAAGAAAGTTTTGTGATGGCCACAACATACTAGTTTAAATTGGCAAAATCCACCCTGCTTTTTTTTTAAATAGTGAAATCCACCGTTAGTTGTGTCCAGAGATTTCTTGTAAAAAACTTCCCAATACCACAATATTTCTAAATCAGTCTGCCCAAGACATTGCAAAAATTATGGAACTTTATTTCCTTAGAAAAAACAGGATATTATTGAATCATGTTGTAATTTAATTGTATTTTTCAATTTGTAATTTACAAAATCATTGAACATTAGTCACTTTATTTATCATATTCAAAAATTATGTGCTATTTTTTTTATTAACATTACTAAACACATTAATAATACATTTTCTTGTGAAATAGTGCTCTTTTCTACTGAATACTGCCCATCCCCTTTTTCTTTCTAGAATGAATATTAAATTATTAATTATCATTGTAGTAATTAAACCATAAAAAATATATTTTCTTAATTAGAGAGTTAATTAATTAATAATTATTAATTTTAGGCAGTGTTAATAATTTAATATTAACTAGAGTTATTAATAATTTTAATAAATGTAATTATCAGTAGTATTTCATATTGTTTTACTTAATTACAGTGAAACCTCTCTAAGGAGACCACCCATTAGACCATAAAAAATTAGTCTTTCATAGAGGTGGTCTCTGAATAGACGTGATGGGTAAAGGAAAGTTAAAAAATTATTATTGAATTAGTTTATTATATTTCATATCTATACAGCTTTAAAGAAAGAAATTAATTGTAGTTTGCCTTGATTTTAACAAATTCTCACTAACAATTTTTGTTTCTAAACATTCTTTGATATCTTTAAGCAAATTATCTATTTTAGTTTAATTTCTAACAGGTATCGAACTTTCTATCAATCTATTGATCTATTTAATAAGTGCTTCTTGATATGAAATAGAATCTTTAACTGGAGAAGCTCATCATCTGAATCAGAATGAGCTCCTAAAATAGATTTAAAAAAAATCCCGATTGGCACATTCATAGTATCATTCATTTTTATAAATGATTGCAGAATTTATTTTTTAATAAAAAAATAAAGTTTAACCTTTGTCGAGATATTGTATAATACGATTCTCCCAATCTTCAGCTGACCTTGATTCGCCAGGTCTAAGGAAGTAGACTTAACTGAGCGTATTTTCCAGAGGTAAGTGGAATTTTGAGATTTCTACATGCAAAGGAAAGTAATCCCACTCTTCAACTGAAAAGTTGAAAAGTGGTCTTCCAGGGAGGGAGATGGGAAATAGTGGTCCTTTAAGTTAGGAAAATTAAACAGCCAAAAATTATAGACCATAAATAAACTGTCTTTATGAGAGGTGGTCTTTCAGGGAGGTTTTACTGTATTTCAAAATATTAATGTACATAACATTTTTGTATACTTCTAGCTAATGAAATTACTAATTTGCAGTTTTTATAATTTCTTGTAATTAGTAATAATAATTTTGTTAATTAAAACATAAAAATATAGATTGTTACATTTAGAGATTTTTTTTTTTTTTTTTTTTTTTTTTTTTTTTGGGAACCTTAAAATTCTTGATAGCTACTCTGTATTTTAACACAGTGGGGGAAAAAATCAGATTTTGTTTACACCCTAATTTTAGGCTAAGAGTTCATCGAAGAAGAGCAGTAAAAATGGAGAATACCTATTCAAATTCATTTAAAGCTAACTGTCAGACATCCACCAAATCCTCTTTATCCAATAGATGGCGCTGAATTTCACTCGGAAAAGGCAATGACGAAGTTTTTCTGGCAAGCCGATTTTCGTGGTCTCTTCACGCCATTTCCTGTTTGAAATCAAATCCGAACCCTGCTTCCTAGGAGGAAAGAATAAATAAACCTTGTGAAGCAGTCGAATGCTCCTAAACAGACAGCTGCGCGCGAGAAATTGCTGGGATTGCTCAGTATTTCTATGTCAGTAGAATTCCGTTCCGATGATCCAGACCAAAAAACAAAAAAGCATTAAGGGAAATTTGGGAAAGATTAATTAATTAAAAAGGACTCAAATAGAATTTAAATTATATGCTAATTTCCAGTATATATATTTTATTTACATAACGTATTTGTTTTACTTACTGGCTTTAATTTTAAGTAGGTATATTTTATTTACTTTAAGGCTGATGTCAAATTCAAACTGGTTAAATTCAGACACATTTTTTAATTCTTTTGTTTATTCAAAACGTATCAAATTGGAAAGTGCGCTTATTAAGAAACTATGTAATAAAACTATTTTCTCTCTCTCTCTTTATTATTACTATTATTATCATCATTCGTTTTTCGTAAAGGCTCGAAATGGAGAAAATCCATGAGCTGGAACGCTAGTATTTCAAAACTATTGTTGACTGAAAGATCGAAGTATAAACAAATTTTTATCTAATAATATAAAAACAGTTTAAAAAATGCATTCGAGATTCTAAATAAAAAGTTGCAGATAGCACAAAAAGTTGTACATATAAAGCTGTAATAATATGTTTTAATAATTGCCCGAACAGAAATGGTATTCACCATAATTTTAGGAACCGGAGCAATATTTCTTATAATTTTATGAACCAAATTATTGTTCTGGTTTGCTAAGGTACATTTCGAGCCCTGGGTAAAGGCAAAATATTTTTCTGAGAATGCTGTCATAGTTGGTAATTTTTACCTAATTTAGGGACGCGATAGCACAAGAAAGAAAAAAAGCTGACAACTTGAGGCAATAATCACTTATAACTTAGTATAAGATGTAATTCTTTTATTAGTAAAAAAAAATAAAAAAAACTGTTTGGTTGCAAATCACGTCTCTAATCATGCTTGAAAGTATCATGCTTTTTATGTTATCAGAAAATGTGGCAGAAAGTATTTCAAGTTCCAAAATCTGAGTTTCGCAGAAAATTCGTTTTCGGCGAAAATGCTGCCAAAAATTCGGCTGGACCGGAACTCGACCGAAACTATTTGTATTCCAAAAATCTCGTTTCTTCCTTCAAAAATTTTCCACATGACTCATTGATTTGAGCTGTATCAGCTCAAATGAGACATTCTTTAGTTATTGCTATGAACTTCACTGTTTATAATTATCAGTCATGTCTGACTCAAGGCGGGTTAACGAATTATAAAGCAAGAAATGCATATATGGCTAAACTTTGAAGATGCTTTTCACGAGTTCATTAAAAGCTGCAGACTTAACAGTAATAGAAAATTCTTAGTTTGAAACCGCAGAAGTGTTTCGAATACCCTTTGAGTGTAGTATAACAGATGATCATTTACAAAAATCATTATAAAAGATAAATCGAGGTATGTATACCTAAAAGATATTTTAATTAGAGGAAATTCGTATAATTAGAAAATCATTTTGTGTGATGATTTAATTACATTCTGTTCTATATACTACATATATAAAATCCAAATGGAAATTTCGTTCCGAACATCTATATTTCGAGTTCTACTGCAATGGATTTTAACGGAACTTATAGATAGATATCGTTTCAGAGAAGGTTTTAAGCTATAAAACGTCGTTCTACGTAGATTAGTTACAGAATTATGATGGAAAGTTCTGTTATTTTGGGCGATAAGGTTACCATTTTATTCCTTGGTGTTCAGTGAACATACATTTTTCCCAATTATAATTTATGGGAAGCTATTTACTGGATAGTCACTTCAACTAAAATCACTTTAGAGTTATTTATTGCTATGACTGAATCTAAAACATTTATACATCATAAATCAACATTTCATTTACTGTTTCAATAGAAATATATGCAAGACAAACAATCTCATAAATTCATCACTATTGTGAAATATGCTCCTTTAGCAATTACCATGAATCATCTGAAATGGTGTTATACTCATAAACATTTCCTTATTGAAATAACTTTATTTATCATATCAAGATACTTTATTTAGACATTTTTCTCAGTTGTTTAAAAATAATTATTATGATTTATGTTTGTTGATCAAGGACACTTCCTGGTTTCAGTGATTCTACATTTGAAGAGGCAGTTGAACTCGAGCATTCACACTGTACGCAACAGCTCATCTTTCTAGCTGTGATTTCATAAATTTCGCAATCAGGCATCCAAAAATCCTGGCTCTTGTTAACCCGCATGTCTGTATCTGGACGATGTCAATCTACATTTGTTTCAATATAGTGTTATTTACATCTAGTGTCATTTTACTAGTTCCATAAACACACACAGTTCATCGAACATAAAAGTTGGAGGCACCTCGCGAGATATTGGATACTTTTTTCACGAGATATTGGATACTTTTTTCAATCTTGGATTAATGTACACTCATCATATATTACTTCAGTGTTCTAAATAGTGTTTTCACCAGTTTTATGTGGAATTGCAACAGACGACGGAGCACCTCGCATCACATTTATTACAGATAAGTACATTTTATCTTATTATTATCATCGGTTTGGCTTTTGTTTTTTACGCTATTCACCTCATTATTTGAATAATGAATACCGACTTGGAAGCCGCAAAAAAGGCTTCTGAAGAATTGGAAAAGGCAGCTATAAATTTACGTGGCAGAGCTAAATCTGCTCTAACAAGGATAAACAACTTCATTAACTCTGAGCAAACGTTTCAAAAAAATGACTTGTACAATAAATTAGAAAAATTAGAGACAGTTTATTCCGATTTTGATAAATATGATGGTCAATTACCAGTTGAAGCATCTGAAATTGAAGAATTTGAAAAAAAATATTATAAAACCAAAGCCAAACTGCAAACGGAACTTGAAAAAGTTACCGTAAATGTCATGCACCTCAAATGATAAATGATCAGATTCCAGTTGTTAGTTCTACTATTTCTAACAATTTTAAATTACCTAGGCTCAATATAGAGCAATTTAATGGTGATTTTAAGAACTGGCTGTCATTTAAAGATTTATATTTATCATTAGTTTATAACAATGACAGCATAACTAATATACAGAAGTTTCAGTATTTAAGAGGGTTACTAGTGGAAGAGCCAACCTCTATTATAAAACATATTCCTATTTCTGAAAACAGTTATTCAGAAGTGTGGGAAAAATTGCTGTCGAGATATAATAAGAAAAAACAAATTGTTTCCTCTTTAGTTAAAACATTCTTGGACATTCCCCCCATTACTCAAGTGAATGCATTTAGCTTACGCTGTTTATCAGATGTATCAGATAAAGTAATTAGAGGCCTTAAATCAATCTATGAAAAGGCATCTGGCCGTGACTTATGGCTAATTCATATTTTATTACAAAAGTTTGATTCTAAAACAAGGGAGGAATGGGCAAAATTGACCTCAAGCGAAGACTTTCCGTCTTTTGATCTATTCAGTTTATAAATGATAGATGTTCATCTTTAGAATTGTATAAAAGTGAAAATGAAGGTTCGCATAAACAAGAGAAACAGTATAACGTCAATAGATCTTTTTCCAGTGTCATTAGCAAATGTTTACTGTGTAAATTTAATCACTCACTTTACAAGTGTGTTAAATTTAAAGAATTAAGCATCAGGGATAGGAGACAGTTTGTTAAGAAAAACAAGTTATGCAGTAATTGCTTGTCTGACAAGCACACTACCTGGCAATGCAATTCCTCTTACTCTTGTCACAATTGCAAGCTGAAACATCATACTAGTTTATGTGAAAATACGTTGCAAAATTACGCGATATCAACTTCTCGTTCAAATGAAAAACAGAGCCGCAAAAACAAACCTGATTCAGAGGCCGGTTTGATTCCCGATGAGAATAAAAAGGAAATTTCTCCTTCCATAAATGCAGTTCAAACATCTTTCGCTCTTTTTTTCACTGCTAGTGTATATATTAATGATTGCATGGGTCAAAAGCACACTTTAAGAATCATGTGTGATAGTGGATCAGAGTCTACGTTTGTTTCTGAATCCTGCATGAAAATGATAGGAATTAAAAGGAAAAATGCTAGGTTCCCCGCAAAAGGTCTGTCTAACTCAAAGATCGCAGTAACTAAGGGTTACGTAATGTTTGATCTTACATCAATTTATAATGCTGACACCAAGTTGTCTGTTGAGGCATTTATTTTAGATGATTTAACTGCTCCATTACCTGCGGAAAAAATACATGAGAAGCACTTTTCGCATTTAAAGAATATAAACTTAGCGGATCTACATTTCGGGACACCAAGTAAAATAGACATTATTCTAGGATCTGATTATTTCTTTTCTATTTTGCTTCCTGGTCAAGTAACAGATACTCAGAGCAATTTAATTGCTCAAAATTCAATTTTTGGCTTTCTGGTATCAGGGAAAATGCCACATTCTAGTACATCTCCAAATTCAATACATAATTTACACATTTATGAAGTTAATATTGATAAAGAGTTAAAGCGTTTTTGGGAAGTAGAAGAAGTATTTAATAAGAATACTCAAATGTTGTCACCTGAAGAGCAATTTGTTGAATCACATTTTCAGGAAAATTATTCAATTAATTCCAAGGGTCGTTTTGTGGTTTAAGTTACCTTTTATTCAATCTAAATCAGAATTAGGTAATTCTAAACCTGCCGCAATTTCTCGCTTGCTTGCTATGGAAAAGAAATTTAGAGAAAAACCAGAATTTGAAAATCAGTACAAAGAGTTTATGTACGAATATGAAGAATTGGATCACATGGAATTAATTGCACAAAATGACATTAATAATTATCAAAACAAATACTACTTTCTTCCTCATCATGCGGTTATTAAATCTTCTAGTATCACTACTAAATTAAGGGTAGTTTTTGACGCTTCATGCAAAACTTCAAGTGGTGTTTCCTTGAATTCTATTTTGGGTGTAGGCCCTAAGTTACAACGGACATTTTCGAAATCTTACTTAATTTTCGATTTCCGAAAATAGTCTTTTCTGCGGATATAGAGAAAATGTACCGCCAGATTTTGGTTGCCGAAGAGGATCAAATTTATCAGCAAATAGTTTGGAGGTCTAATCCTAATGAGGAAATAAAAAATTACAAATTGAAAACTGTCACATATGGTTTAACGCCAGCATCTTTTCTGGCAACTAGATGTATAAAACAAATCGCTCAGGATTATACAAAAAATCCTTGCATTTCGCGCATGTTAGAAGAGGATATGTACATGGATGACTTATTATCCGGTACGAATACTGTTAGGGAAGCAATAGAAACTTGCAAAGAAATTACAGATTGTTTAGACGCGCATGGTTTCCACTTGAGGAAGTGGAATTCAAATTCACAGGCATTTCTTAATGAATTTATAGATTCTTCTAGCACTGAATCAAATTTTGAAATCATTCTTAGTGACAACGGAAGCTCCAAAGTTCTAGGCTTAAGCTGGAACTCTTCATCAGATAGTTTTATTTTCATAACTGCATTAACACTCACTCCACCTCTTACAAAGAGACACATTTTAGCCGAGTCTGCATGGATTTTCGACCCGCTAGGTCTAATTTCGCCCTGTACTGTGACTTTAAAGGTATTTTATCAGAAACTTTGGCTTACAAAAGGGGACTGGGACTCTGTTATACTGCAACATCTTACAGATGAATTGCTACAATTTCAAATTTTCTTTAACAGACTAAATCAATTGTCTGTTCCTAGATGTGTCACGCTTTCATCCGGTAACCCGTTTGAATTACACGGTTTTTCTGATGCCTCAACATTGGCATATGCTGCCGCAATTTATTGCCGACAAAGTTATAAGGGGAAAATAAACTCTTTTCTCTTAGTTTCTAAAACTAAAGTTGCTCCAATCAAGCAGATTTCAGTGCCAAAATTAGAGCTTTGCGGTGCACACCTACTAGCTAAGCTGTTCCATTCCATCATGGAAACATTAAAGAGTTGCAAGTTCGATATTTTCGCCTGGACGGACTCGAAAGTCGTCCTTTCTTGGCTATCAGCACATCCGCGTAAATGGAAGACTTTTGTCGCGAATAGGACAGCTCAAATTACCGAAATTCTACCTACAAAGCACTGGAGACATGTACCATCCAAAGAGAACCCCGCTGATATCGCTTCATGCGGTATTGATCCAAAATGTCTTCCAGGTTGTGATTTGTGGTGGAAGGAGCCAAGTTGACTGACTTTGGACCCATCCAATTGGCCCAAAGACGACTCAAATGTTGAGGAATTTGATGATCAAATCAAAGCCGAACAAAGGTCTGATCCAATTTTTTCCTTTCACGCCCACACATCAAATGATCTATTTGATAATTTGTTTCAAAAGTACTCTTCACTTGCAAAAATTATTTGCATTTTGGCATATTGCCAAAGATTTATCAAAAAATGCAAGAAGTCTAACAAAACAGAAATTTTTTCACCACATCTTACTTACAAAGAAACAAAAGATGCCGAAGAGAATATTGTTCGTTGGATTCAGAATTCTTACTTTCAGGAAGAATTTAAATGTATCCAAGAACAGAAAGCTTAACCAAAGAAAAGTGCGTTACAATCCCTCCACCTGTTTATTGATGATAAGGGTCTGTTACGGGTGGGAGGACGCTTACAAAATTCACAATTATCCTTCAACCACAAACATCCTTTAATCTTGCCCTCACAGCATAAAATGGCTGAGTTATTAATACAGCAACAACACATTGGCCATTTACATGTTGGGCCTTCACTGCTATCCCACATCATAAGACAATCTTATTGGATAGTTGGTGGGAAAAAAGATCATTAACAAATGCATCAATAGATGTTTAAAATGCTACAGATATAAAAGGTCCATTGCAACCCCTCAACTAATGGGGAATTTGCCACAGCATCGAGTAACCCTGGAACGTCCATTTTTCTCCAGCGGTGTTGATTACGCAGGCCCTATATCTATTAAATTTAGCAAGGGTCGGGGTGCAAAAACAACTAAGGGCTATATAGCTTTGTATATTTGTTTGGCTACAAAGGCTGTGCATATTGAAGCTGTGAGATGAAATCTCACATTTTTTTCCACCTATTCACCGGTCTGCATCTGTGACGGTGTCGCGGCCGTGCTTCTTTTTTTTTTTTTTAACAGGTTGGAATAGAAACTCTTAAATCAGCATATGTAGAGAGACAGCGAAACAGCAGTGACACACAGTTAAAATTATTGCAGAGAAATACTGAGGGAATAGATGATGTAAAATAATTTCAAGAATATAACTGTAACAGGAATGAAGTAGCCCTATGCCTACTTCTTCTCAAGAGAAAAAAAAAATAATGCTGCTTTCATTCTTTTTCTGAGAGCAACATGAGAAACTGTTTGTTGAAAACTGTCATAGTCTGCACATACGATGAAGTGGAAAGGTCTTGATGTCAAAATTACAACTTGCCATAAGAATATATTTAAAAAAAAAAAAAAAAAAAAAAAAGCACGGCCGCGACACCGTCACAGATGCAGACCGGTGAATAGGTGGAAAAAAATGTGAGATTTCATCTCACAGAAGCTGTGAGTGATATGACAGCTGAGGCATTTATCGCCGCCCTTCGACGTTTTAGTGCAAGGCGAGGCGCCCCACGGCATCTGTACAGCGACAATGGCACCAATTTTGTCGGTGCATCCAGAAAGCTGGATAAAATCTATGAACTATGGCGTTCATTTACAGATAATGAAATAATGTCCCACTATCAAGCTGAAAACTCTCTAGAATGGCATTTCATCCCTCCTTCTTGTGGTATTACTAATAATGTGCCGTGATATGAAAGGTATAATTAAATTTGAAGTTCTTTTTAGTAACATGCGTTGTGTAGTATTTGCAATAAAACCCTCTGTTCTTTGAGGTCAGCAAAAATAGAAATAAATGAAACTTCTTACTTGGATCGTGTCGTCTGTAAAATAAATGAAGAGGAGACTTTTAAGCATAAATCAATCCTTTATTTCATCTTGAAGAAGAGAAGAAAAGGCTTCCCGTTGGTCACCGTTCATAAATTAATTCTTGCCAATAAAAGCATCTACTCCACTTGAAGATAGATATTTCTTTTAAAAATTAAAGTGCAGCATAAATGAAATTTAGTATTGATGAGAAACGTGATTAAAATCTTTTCCACGGTATCAAGAAATAATTTAACAGGAGTTGTTAAAATCGTAAACATCGTTTTCGAAAAACTTTTTATCGGATTCCACATCCATCGGCAGACAGATAGACCGGAGCCGAAGCTCGCGGCCCGCGATCTTTAAAAACAAGAACTAAGTCATCACAGATCACCAACAAAACAGATTCTGATTTAAAATTAACGGAATTTTTAATTTATAGTAAGAATACGGGGACTTCAAAAGTTACTGAAAGAAAAGATTTAAATCTATTAGAGAATTTAAAATATTAGGTAATGTCTTAATAAACAAATCCGAAAGAAAACATTTAAAAAGCTTTATTTTCATTTGTTCCACGCACGGCGAATAGACTCACCTCCGAAAGATAAACATCCATTCAATGCATATGCCGTGAGAGGCTTGCTCCGATGACGTCATCACAATCGTACAAAGTTCAAAGGAGAAGCATCCCATGCCAGGGGCAGCCGAACGTCAGCGAACTTGCCGATGTGCGATCGAAACGAATCGCCCGCGCAAAAATAAATATGGATTTAAGTTTAAAGAACATCGATGTATAAGGCCAAAAGAAATAAAACAGTAACATAATTTAAACACTGTGAGATTTCATCTCACACTTCTGCCCCTCATTTTGGCGGGATTTGGGAGGCTGCCATAAAAGCGGCAAAGTATCATATCAAGTGAGTCATAGGAGAGACATTGCTCACTTTCAAGAAGCTAGCCACGTTGCTCGTCCAGATAGAAGGCTTGCTCAACTCGCGGCCGCTTATACATTTAAACGATAATGATACTGATTCAATAAATGTTCTCACTCCCTCACATTTTCTTACAGGGGATGTTTTGCATTCCATACCCAATGAGTTAGCAACCCCGACAACGAATCTAAAGAAACGATGGGAGCTGCTCCAAAACATGAAAGCAGGCTTCTCCAGACGGTGGACCAGAGAATACCTGGCCTCGCTGCAACCCAGAGCTAAGTGGAAGATCGCCACGCCTAACATCGAGGTGGGCCAGGTAGTGTTATTAACGGACGCAAATCAACCGTCTGGAACTTGGCCGTTGGGTCGTATTACGGAGGTCCACCCAGACAGTGATGGACAGAGTGGTGACTGTGCAACGCGGGTCTTCATTCTTCAAATGCCCGGTGCACAAACTAGCATTACTCCCTCAGTATCAGGACTAAGACCCTGATAGGGGGGGGGGGGGAGCATGTTCAGTGAACATACATTTTCCCCAATTATAATTTATGGGAAGCTATTTACTGAATAGTCACTTCAACTAAAATCACTTTAGAGTTATTTATTGCTATGACTGAATCTAAAACATTTATACATCATAAATCAACATTTCATTTTCTGTTTCAATAGAAATATATGCAAGACAAACAATCTCATAAATTCATCACTATTGTGAAATATGCTCCTTTAGCAATTACCATGAATCATCTGAAATGGTGTTATACTCATAAACATTTCCTTATTGAAATAACTTTATTTATCATATCAAGATACTTTATTTAGACATTTTTCTCAGTTGTTTAAAAATAATTATTGTGATTTATGTTTGTTGATCAAGGACACTTCCTGGTTTCAGTGATTCTACATTTGAAGAGGCAGTTGAACTCGAGCATTCACACTGTACGCAACAGCTCATCTTTCTAGCTGTGATTTCATAAATTTCGCAACCAGGCATCCAAAAATCCTGGCCCTTGTTAACCCGCATGTCTGTACTGGACGATGTCAATCTACATTTGTTTCAATATAGTGTTATTTACATCTAGTGTCATTTTACTAGTTCCGTAAACACACACAGTTCATCGAACACTTGGCGAACTTTATCGTTGATGAAAAATTGAAATGGCTATTACACCTCGAAAAATAAAAGAAAAAACTGTTACTAATTTTATATTTAAAAAAAAAAAAAAAAAAAAAAAAAAAAAAAAAAAAAAAAAAGAATAAATCAGTTTTGACGAGTGATAATATTAAAAAATTAAAATATTTAATTTAAACATGAAAAGGAATGTTCATAATGCTTAAAAAAATATGCAGTCGAAATATTACAATTAAAACAGGATTTGGCGATTTATCTTTCTTTTGCGTTAGGTTAAGAAAAATGCATCTGAAAAATTGATAACATGATATCAAGGAAGTTCTTCATAAGCGCATACTTAGAAATATTGAAAAAATATATAGAATGTTCTTCTCATGAGGGTATATATATTTATGTAAAAAAAAATCTGCAGAATCTCGATTTAGCTTTCGTAAAAAAAGAAAAAAAAAATCATTTTTTTGCGATTTAACACTGGTTGGCGACGCAATAAAATTTGAAATAATACTATGATAAATATTCTTTAAGAAAACTTTTTCGAATCTCCATACGAAGTTAGTTTAAGTAAGTTTAACTTAAATAAATACATTTTTATAACTGTAGTTTTGTCATGTACATTCGATATTGTTAGTGTCAGAGACAACAAAAGAAAAGAATTGTTGCCATGGAAACAACGACTTAATATCGAAATTTTTAATGATAGCATTCTTAATCGAAATACACTTAACTTATCCAGCCGAGGACACCGTATAAAATTAAATAACTACAGCAACATGCAATTTGTATAGATTATATAAGCTTACAGAAAAAATAATAAACTAATTCATCTTTTAAGTTAAAATTCGTTGAGTATTAGGCATTTAAATACTTATTTAACAAGTAATTTATAAATGCATTTCAATCTCTTACATTTGGCCACAAAATGTTTTGGTTCACCAAATAGCGTGCAGCATTCGTCTTTTTGCGCCAAATACTCGAAAATATTATATTTTTTACATATTTTCTACTTGGATTCTGCCACTACATTTGACTGATCTTTTTTACATACATGAGTAATTTTATTAATATTTCCTTTTTCAAAATATTTTGAGTATGCCCTTTAAGGAGACCTTCCAAACAAGTAACAATTTTGTTTTTGATGTGTTATTTTTTTTACTGATTTTTTTTATTAATTAACCCTTACAGAAAAAACTAGCAGTTTTTACTTTTGTCGCCAAACAATTTGATTTTAATCCTGACATCAGCTCCAGGGATGCCAACATTATAGGTGATTTTTAAAGCGTAAGACAGCATTATATTCAAATTTAAACTATATAAATAGCAGTTAAAATTATAAAATTGGAGTTAATACTTACATTTTAGTTCAACAGTCTGCACCCCCCCCCCCCCCACACACACACACATATTGTAAAATATTTTAATTTCAGACATTTAAAATATTTTTCACATACTTTACTACAGAAACATGCTGGTTTGTTTTTTCCAAACTTGCGACTTTTATAACATTGAACGTAGATCAGCGAATATAATCCACTCTTTTTTTTTTTTAATTTTTTTTTAACACATACGGCCAGTTTTCCTTTTATAAGTGTCTACTGCTTCAAATGTTAAGTACTAAAGATAATTCTTAAGAAAATTTATGCAATTATGCGTTTTTAATACCACAAAGGAAACATTTTACAATAAAAATTGCTTACTGAAATAAATTTTCGATAATATTTTTAATTCGTCATTCTCTCTCTCTTTTTTTTTTTTTTACACAATAGACTGAAGAATGATTTTCACTTGATAATGTAAATATCAAGCCTATTTATTTCTCCGTGTTAATAAGCTCTTTAGAATAATGCAAAATAAATCTTCAATCCGTATTGACGAAAATGTATATTGCTAAAAATTTTGTATAACTAACTTTATTTATCGTTGTTAGTCCTATTTAAGAGTATGGAGATTTGTTGGTAAAATATCTATAACTGAGTCAATAAAAAATGCATTATTTATTGGAACGTAATTTGTCGGATAATTTTGTTTTGCAGTTACCTCTGGTGCATGTGTAACAATATTAATGCATCACTTTTAATGTTTGTCCCAACCCTGACAATGAGGTCAATCATGGATGATTAGAAATATTTTATTAAATGCAACCTTTATTTTTCTAAGTCATAGAGTTTCTTCCCGTGTTAACGGTTACATGATTTCAACTGGTCTACAAAATGAAAAGGCAATGAAAATGACATTATTTTAATTTTATTCAAACGATTCAGGTTTAAAAACACACATTTTTATGCGTCACATTTTTGTTAAAAATGAAAGTTAAACACTCCTTCTTGTCTTCAAATCATTTAATAAAGTACATGCAATCATAATACATTTTTGACGGTATTTACTCTACTGGAATTTCAAAGAGGGAAAAAGTTGTAATAGAACTGTCAAGAGAAGACACTTATTACGAAGTATTACGTATAATTCAGTGAGATTGTATTTAAGCTACCAAAACCACATATGCTCAAGCTGAGAGGCCAGGAGTTCAAGAACAAGCACCCAAAAGTTAACTATTCTAACATTATTCGTATTCAATGGTCAATCTCTGTAATCATTGTGATGCTATCTAATTTAATAGTGTCAGATTAGAGAATTTTTTTATTCCTGTTGTCATAATGGCCTCATTTCCCTACTAAAATGCACTGTAAATGATCAACTGAAAGTATTGCTTCTTAATTGCTCAAAATTTCTGCAATTCAGCGGTAATATAATATCGCAATGACGTTCGCATCGTTTTCAGCATTGTGGAAGGATATCCCAGGTGAAGGTCCACATTGTTTTAAAATACAAGGTCAAATTCACATTTTGTTTGACTCAAGGTTCGTTTGGAAAAATCGACCAGCGTAGCGGGCGTAGCCTGCTAGTATGAAAATAAAAAGTTTTGGTTAGAGGCACAGAGAGCAAACTTGTGCCTCACATATAATTACACGTTTAATGGATTGTGTATATTTACGTATGTGTTAATTATTTTTTTTAAATTGGGACATTTTCATTTCGTTTTCGTTTTTCGCAGAAAATAGGAAGATTATCGAAATTCTGTTTTGGCTTCTGTTTCTGTTGATCCTTATTTATAACTACCTTATCTGTAGAATTCATATTTTCTTTGGTGTACGTGCGTTTTAAGATTGTGTGGCATTAATTCCTATGAATGTTACGCCATATTTACGTCTGCCAAATTCATTTTTTTATACAGTAATTGTGACGTTAGTAAGAACATAACTTATGGCCCAATGTTTCTTAGTTTTTCATTTACATTTTTTATTTTCCGAGCATAGAAATTTTATTTTAATTTATAAAAATATGTTTTTAGGTGCGTTCGTAATTATATAAGGAGTCTTCCACAAATGATGTCACGCTTGGAGGGGGAGGGGGGTTCATGAAAATGTGACAGTTTGTGACAAGGGGGTGGGAGGGCGTAAGAAGAAATGTGACATCACACATTTTGGTTAAAATAAAAGCATTAAAATCCGCAGATTAAATTTTGAAATTAAAGTATTTTGTGCTTATAAAGTAGATTTAAAGCCAAATATATTAAATTCCATTTAAAATTCCAAAATACGACTGTTTTCAACTGCTCTTTCGTATTAATATTTTATTGCTATTGTATATTAATTATGTTTTTGTTATAAACCTTAATCTTATTTCATACAAAATAAGTCAATGAATCATTTTTATTGTTATGCTCACAAATGTCGTTAAAACACATAGTTAAGTTCAAAAATAAAGTTTGAAATATGATCAATAACGTAGTGCTTTGTTTCTGAACTGTAAGTATATGTTTATGTAATATAGCGTGACATGTGACAATGGGGGGGGAGGGAGGGGGTATGGTGAAGTGTAACACTTTGTGACAAAGGGGGGAAGGGTGTCAAAAATATTGAAAAAGGTGTGACATCATTTATGGATCGCCCCTAAATACGTAGCACCTACAGTCATCGTTCAGTCCGTCCGTCCGTCTGTCTGTCCGTCCGCATATAACAGAGCAAAAACTACCCAACCGAATGGTCTGAAATTTTAAATGTATGATTGTTGCAAAATTTTATCAAGCCATTTCAAATTTTAGGAAAATCGGATGTATAGTTTAATTACAGGGACAGTCAAAAGTTTTTCTTTACATTACGGCTAATGTTAAAAATTATTGCAAGTGCATTTTAATGATGTTACAGCCTTCCGAATGGTCTGAAATTTTAAAGATATAATTGTTGCAAAATTTTGTCGAGCCATTTTAAATTTTAGGAAAATCGGATGTATAGTTTAATTACAGGGACAGTCAAAAGTGTTCCGTTACATTACAGGGAATGGGAAAAAAATTATTGAAAGTGCATTTTAATGATGTTACAGACTATGCACTTTATGAAGTGCAAAAAATTATACATTCAGTATGATATGGGGTGCAAAAAATAATTATAAAACTAGTTACAGTACGAATGCGCTTCATTTGCCACGTTTGACGAGCAATTTCCAACTTGTTTTTTCTGTACTAAATATATTCCCCTTCGCAATCGTAGACAAGTAGAAAATCTGAAAACTTCGGTTGTTGTCAAACACAAACGAGCAACTTTATGACATAAGTTTTAATTCCTTTTTGTTCAGAAATGCATGAAACTGGCAGGTGTTGTTATTCAGAAACTGCATAATCGAAAAACGTATATTCTTCTGTTTTTTTGTAAACACAATAGACCTTTCAGAAAACACTGTCAAATTTGATGAAAAAAAAAAAGAAAAAAAAAAACAGAAATTTTATTTTAATTTATAAAAATGTTATTATTATATTTTTTTTTTCTCTACGAAATATATTCCCCTTCGCAATCGAAGACAAGTAGAAAATCCGAAAACTTCGGCTGTTGTCAAATACAAACGAACAACTTTATCACATAAGTTTTAATTAATTTTTATTCGGAAACGCATGAAACTGGCAGGTGTTGTTAGTCAAAAACTACATAATCAAAAAACGTATTCTCTTTCTCTTTTTTTTTCTAAACACAATAGATTTTTTAGAAATACTGTCAAATTTGACATAAAAAAAAAACCAAACAAACAAACAAAAAAAAACAGAAATTTTATTCTCATTTATAAAAATATGCTTTTTTCTGTACCAAATATATTTCCCTTCGCAATCGTAGACAAGTAGAAAATCCGAAAACTTCGGCTATTGTGAAATACAAACCAGTAACTTTATCACATAAGTTTTACTTTTATTCGGAAACGCATGAAACTGGCAGGTGTTGTTATTCAAAAAACTACATAATCAATAAACGTATTCTCTCTCTCTCTCTTTTTTTTTTTTTTTTTTTTTTTGTAAACACAATAGATCTTTCAGAAAATACTGTCAAATTCGATGTAAAAAAAAAAAAAATAATAATAATAAAACAGAAATTTTATTTTAATTTATAAACATGTTTTTTTTTTCTGTACCAAATATATTCCCCTTTGCAAACGTAGACAAATAGAAAATCCGAAAACTTCGGCTGTTGTCAAATACAAACGAGCAACTTTATGACATAAGTTTTAATTCATTTTTGTTCAGAAATGCATGAAACTGGCAGGTGTTGTTATTCAGAAATTACATAATCAAAAAAAGTATTCTCTCTTCTTCTTCTTCTTTTTTTTTGTAAACACAATAGGTTTTTTAGAAAATACTGTCAAATTGATGAAAAAGAAAAGAAGAGAAAAAAAAAAACAAATTTTATTTTTATAGCAACTTTATGACATAAGTTTTAATTAATTTTTATTCGGAAACGCATGAAACTGGCTGGTGTTGTTATTCAAACACTATATAACCAAAAAACGTATTCTGTCTCTCTCTCTTTTTCTTTTCTTTTTTGTAAACGCAATAGATTTTTTTGAAAATGCTGTCAAATTCGATGAAAAAAAAAAAACAAAAAAAAAAACAAATTTTATTTTAATTTATAAAAATATGTTTTTTTTTCTGTACTAAATATATTCCCCTTCGCAATCGTAGACAAGTAGAAAATCTGAAAACTTCGGCTGTTGTCAAATACAAACGAGCAACTTTATGACATAAGTTTTAATTAATTTTTGTTCGAAAATGCATGAAACTGGCATGTGTTGTTATTTAGAAACTACATAATCGAAAGACGTAATCTCTCTATCTCTCTTTTTTTTCGTAAACTCGATGTTTCGAACCGAATTTCCCGACGAACGTAGAGTAGAGGAAAGGGGAATTTTTCTGTCCTGGCTTATGGGTCGAGCGAACGGAAGTTATAGGGTTGCTGGAATGTAAAAGGCTTTTCTTCATTTTTGCGTGGAATGCCCAAATAAAACAACATTTCGTTAAAAAAAAACTTGTTGAAGGACTTCTTATGTTAATATCGTCTAAAATATATCCCTTATTGAATTTATGAGGGAAGTAATGATAACATTTAACAAGGAAACATATAAAAACGATAAGAACAGTCCTTTTTTAATCCATACAAAAAAACAGCAGCACTGGTACCGCCATCTGTTGATGTCTATTGGAAACATGGAAAAAATTTAAATTAAATTAAAAAAAAAAAAAAAAAACAGGTGATATATTTCATTCATAAAATTATATTATTTAAAAGACATGAGTCATATCTCTCACCAAAAAAAAAAAAAATAAATATATAACTTCAATAGCAAATACGCATATGTGCTGTCAAGAATGTAACACATGCACTATGGGAGAAGATATAACTGATGGTTACCCTTAAGGGTGTATTCGAAAAAATATTTTTCCACCCTCAACAGCTCGAAATTTTCTGAGACATTTTCAGGCTCATTTTTAAAAGTAAAAGCATAAAACTTGCTGAGGTGATTTTTGAAGAGATGTATAAGATGCCGTGTGATTTCATTTTTCGCTCCATTAATTAGAATTTGACTTTTAAACAATTATTTTCTCAGTATGACCATTTTTTTCATTCCGAGATCTCCCGCTTCAGAAAATTCGGTTCAAAACGCCGACTTTGCCAGATTTTTTTACCATATTTTCTGCATTTATCAAAAAACCGAGAAGCACGTCACATTATGTAGTTTCTAAATAAGAGAATTTCCCAGTTTGATGCGTTTGAGAGCAAAAATGAATTTAAAAATGAATCAGAAAATAAGCAGTTTGGTAAAAGGAGATAAAAATAGAATAATAAGAATTTTAGTTGCAGCTAGATATATATGACATATTAAATTTGAGAGGAATCTTCATTCTATTTCATAGAAGATGATGCTCCGACTTAAAGAATATCCGTCCTCTTCCTTCAACAATTTCTCGAAGAATAACGTAAAGCAGAGCCCCACTCTCTTCATGCATCCTAATGGTTACATCGCATTTTTAAAACTGACTGATGATTAAAAAATTCCATATAAAGAAATTCATTATGAGGGACGCACCATATGAAAGAATCAATCAAAACACTTAAAATACTGCATTCTCACTTGAAGTATCCACCGATCATTGAGTTGAGGAAACAGTTACACTATTATTGAGCCAAAACTGCATTATTACTTAGTCAAAGTGGCAACAATGCCTAGAAATCATTGACCTCC
Source organism: Maratus speciosus (assembly GCA_963932465.1). Lineage (NCBI taxonomy): Eukaryota > Metazoa > Arthropoda > Arachnida > Araneae > Salticidae > Maratus > Maratus speciosus. The sequence goes on along the minus strand of OZ010790.1, from coordinate 392,105,332 downwards.
GGAGCACGTATGTATGATCTAAGATGGATAGTACTATAAGAATATTACTATGATCCAAGATGGAGTCCAAGAACAGATCATGGGATTTCAAGATGTCGTTTTCAATGGGGAAGGAGGGGAAAAAATATGGCTATTTATCAGCATTTCGAAAATTGCAGGCGTGGAATTTAAAATTGAAAAAATGAGAAAATATTATTTTTTGCATAACTACCGAAATTTTAGTTGAAAATTGATGAAATTTTGGCTGCTGAAAGGAAATAAGTATTTAAGTTCAATAAATATATTTTGAAATGAAAACAATTAATATTTAATAAAATTCAGAGTACAATTTTTTAGGCTTGGAGAGCAACCGCTGACATTTTTCAGAAAAGTGTGTTATGGATATTTAATTTTGCTTGCACTTCTGAAATAAGTAAATAAATTATTTAAGGAATATTTTTATAAATAAGTACTATTATTTTTGAATTATTAACGGAATATAAATATTTTATATGAAATTTTAGATTAATTATTTATGTTTTGAAAGATGTTAAGTTTAAATTTAGATAAATAAATAATAAATTAATTAATGGATAATTAATTTTAATTATTTAGAAAAAGGAAATGTATGATATTGTAACATCTATTTTTGTCTTATAGGGTATTTGGTGGTACCATTCTTTAAAATTTGGAGGCTCATCTGAAGCATTAGTGGATACAACAAATTTATATTATTCTTTTATTTACAAGACACCATATATGATATTTAAGCGTAAGTACATCTTTATACATTAAATATTAGCAGATTTTTATTTTGACTGAAATATAATTTTTAAATCTTATATATTTTAGGTGTTCTTATGATTATTGCTGCCTCTTTAGAATTTGAAAAATCTCATAACAGTGCTATAGTTGAGAGGGAAACTGATAATGTTGACATTCCTGCGGTAAGAAGTTATTCTATATCTTTTATTAAAAATATATTTCACCTTCCTTTTTATTATTGAATGATTCTTTTTTTACACTTTATGAATTTGAGTTCTTATCAGACAGTGTTTAATTAAAAATTATTATATTTTTTTAAACTAGTCATTTTCTGTCTAATAAACTGATAAATATGTTATGTATTAGTGAATATAAAGAGTATCCCAAAAATATTCTTCTTTTCATTGCTAAAAGGTGTTACTCCATGGTTTACAAATATGGAAATAAACATCCAAGTAAAAATAACAAATAATGTGCATGATCTGAAAGAGTGCCTGAAAAATTGAATGATGGCATTTGTGATCATTACATCATAGATCATGCAATTTTACATTATTGTTATTTATTTGTTTTGAAAATGGCTCAGATAGAGCCAAAACATATAAACAGTCTAATAAAACTATTTTTACTGTTTTAAAGTTTACACCTTTTAGCAATTAAAAGAAGAATATCATTACAAGGTGTTAATTAGTTTTATATGTCCCAAAAATATTGTTAACATGCTTTAATTTTTTACTTGTTGAAGATATGTTGGCGATGTAACTTGCAAAAATGTTCAGAATAAAGCAGGAATGGATTTTTTGTTGTTTTACTTGTCAGAGCATGGAGAAAGTTTTTCTAAGTACAACTTACAAGATCAAGAGACAGTGTAAAATTATAAAGTGTAACTTTTTAGAAATTTAATGACAAGACTATTTCTTAACTTGCTGCCTTTTTTGACCACTTTTGCAATTTACATTACTAATGTATCTCCAACAGACAAAAACTTAAAACTAATTTCAATCTTTTTGGAACACTCTGTGTAAGGGTCCTGTGTAAAGAATGTTTTGGGGGCCAGTATATGAAATGCATTGGCCTCAAATGGTAAGGTACAACCAATTAATTAAACCAATGCTTTATTTGATAACAAATTAACATAAAAACATGAAATTTAAAAGACTTGTGCCAATTATTTATTGAATTTTACATAAATCAAGCATGATTTACAAATAATTATATTTTTTGCAAAAATCTACTGTTTGTTGAATGAATGTGTATGCCAATGCATTGGTAGTATTGACTTTTCATACAGTCAATTAAGTTATTGGACAGCAATGCTCATACATGGGGCAACGCTTGTTTCAATTCATTTAGCGACCTTGGAAGAGGACTTAATGCAGCCACTTGTTCGCTGAGGTAGTTTTAAAGATGCCCTATTGGATTGAGCTCCAGAGATTGAGCTGGCGATTCCATTTGCTCCAAACCTTGATTCTCAAGTTATTCATCAACAAGCCTAGCTTGGCAAGGTCTGACATTACCATGCATTAGAATGAATTCATCACCCCTAGCACCAGCATATGGTGTGACATATGGAGCAAGGGTCTTGTCCCAATATCTGACAGCAATCACATTGGCACAGCATGTTCCTTAAGGGATATTGCACCATAAAACCTCATACAACCAACCAACCTCACAGCAATCGCATTTCCTCCATGGCACACCATGCAGGTCATTGTGACCATCCAGAGAGATTCCAGACCATACCACGTTGCCACTTCTATAAAAGTGTTACATCTGGTGCCTTGTTTTCTCCAATCAGCACATGACTTGAATCGCTCTCTAAAGCAAACGGAGACTCGTCTGTGAAGAGTACAAAAACCCATTGCTCTTATGCCCAACATAAACAGACACTTCTGTGTCGTTGATTAAGAGGGATACGCACGAGATACAACAAGTCATCTTGCTTAGAGTCCTTGATTGTGGAGATATCTGTGAACCATAATAGCAGATATTGTCACCTCTGTTGTGTTGTGGGGATCTGAAATGAGCTGAGCCACTGTTGGTGTTCCTCCTACTTCAGCCGGAAAGAGCTAGAAAGCAATCTTGTACAGGGATTTTAACCTGGGCAGCCTGGAACAGGTCTCGATACTGAATTTTTGGATTTAAATTATCACTGTCTTTGGGCTGCGCAACAAGACACATTAAGACAAGACAGGGTTCGCACGGACTCCTTAGACTCCTTGGAAACTCCTTAGAAATGAAAACATTCCCAAGTAGTACTTAGAACTACTTAGATAAGCAAACCACTCCTTAGAAACTCCTTAAATTGTATTAAGGCTTCGGACGCAAGCGATATAGCTGCCGAGGGTGAAAAATCGTGATTGTAAAATGCACGGTAAATCCTTTATGCACGTCATTCATCTGAAGCACAACATTGATTAGTTAGGATAATCTTAATAGAAGGACTCCCACTAGGTCCGTTTTTCGATACTGTTAACCGACCTTTATTTTAAATTTTATCGATGTTTGGCATTTAGCCAAGAATCTCGGAAAAAATCTAGCTTTTCGCAAATATGTTCCAAAAAATACCGTCAAATTTCTTCAATCGATCGCGAAAAAAATTCATAAATTTTGTCAAAGGATCATGAAAAAACGCGAATTTCTCCAACAGATCGCGGAAAAACTCTAATTTCTTCAAAAAAAATCGTGAAAAGGACGCGAATTTCTTAAAAGACAGCGAAAAAACGCGAATTTACTCAACGGGTCACGAAAAAAACGCGAATTTCATTAAAAGATCGCGAAAAAATGCGGATTGCCTCAAAAGATCGCGAAAAACAGGCGAATTTCGTTAAAGGATCGCGAAAAGCACGCAAATTTTGTAAAAGGATCGCGAAAAACACGAAAATTTCATTAAAGGATCGCGAAAAACATGCAGTTTCCATCAAAAAACCGCGAAAAAACTTCAGTTTCTTTAAACTATCGAAATAAAACGCAAATTCCATTAAAAGATTGCGAAAAAACGTGAATTTCTCCTATAAGATCGCGAAAAACGCGAATGTCCTGAAAAGATCGCGAAAAACACGGGAATTTTATCTAAGGATCGCGAAAAACACGCGAATTTCATCAAAGGATCGCGAAAAACACCCAGATTTCGTCAAAGGATCGCGAAAAACACGCAGTTTCCATCAAAAGACCGCAAATAAACGTTAGTTTCGTTAAACTATCGAAATAAAACGCGAATTCCATTAAAAGATCGCGAAAAAACGTGAATTTCCCCTATAAGATCGCGAAAAACACGCGAATTTCGTCAAAGGATCGCGAAAAACACGCATATTTCGTCAAATGATCGTGAAAAACACGCAGTTTCCATCAAAAGACCGCAAAAAAACGTCAGTTTCGTCAGGCTATCGATATAAAATGCGAATTCCATTAAAAAAAATCGCAAAAAATGTGAATTTCCCCCATAAGATTACGAAAAACACTCGAATTGCCTCAAAAGATCGCGAAAAACACGCGAATTTGGTCAAAGTATCGCGAAAAACACGCGAATTTCGTCAAAAGGATCGCGAAAAACACGCACATTTCGTCAAAGGATCGCAAAAGAAAAAGTCAAACGATCGAAATTAAACGCGAATTCCATTAAAAGATCGCGAAAAAACCCGAATTTCCCCCAGAACATCGCGAAAAAAACGCGAATTTTCCTAGACAATCCCCAAAAAAACGCGAATTTCATCATAAGATCTCGAACGAATTTCGTCAAAGTTTCACCTTCAAAGAAAGCGATTACCACTGTTCTAAAAGAATACATTCAAAACTTGTGATATTTTTTCTTGTATGTTGCGTTTAGCATTCTTTTTTTTTTTTTACCTTTTAAAATTTTCTTTAAAATCTATCATGTTTGTGATATACATAATAAGTGTTTGGGGTTTGACTAATCTCTATTAATATTAACAATTGGTCACTGCATAAAAAAATTGATTGTCTATTTCGTATTTAAACTTACGAAATCAGTAAGCAATATATTGTGAATACTGTACAATTTCAGCACTAACAATTAGATTCTAATAGAGTAAAATTTGTTTCTGAAATGCTTTTCTCTCCAAGTTAGCATCATACCTCATAACGATCAAGTACATAAAAAAAAAAAAAAAAAAAAAAAAAAAAAAAAAAAAATGGCAAATCCTTAAAATTTTTTAGACTGCTTGGATTTTTTCGGTACTCCTTGGATTTTTTCTTCCCAACCCTGTATGAACCCTGCAACAGCATCAGCTTATGAAACTCTTATTTCTATCCATCTGATTCTCTGCCATCTTAACAAATTGGGTAAATGGCACATCTTCTAAACATGTTCAACAATATCTTAGTACGAACAATAAAGATCAAGAAGTATAAAAAAACTCCACAGAAATTACAAAATTGGGATATTTGCATTTTCATACGACAATTTTTAACAGCAGAAAATGCAAGTGCTAGTGAAATCTATCGTTGAATGCACGTAGTGTAGATCGGTCTTCCGATGGTGTAGGGATTTTCATAGTGGAAGACTATGTGCGCTTGACCAGGTCATAACCTGTCGTCAGTACTGCTTCTTCCACTATGAAAATCCCTACATCATCAGAATGCCATCTGCGTGACATACACTCTGTGCCATACACATTTTGCATTCGTCGATAGATTTCACTAGCACTCAAATTTTCCGCTATTAAAAATTACACGACCACACGTTGACACTGTTTGGAGGCATCCATGATGCAAACGATGTCTTTTAACGTGCTCTCATGCTATCCCACATGCATCTGGCAGAATCTGATGATATCACATGATCTCCCAGCCCTGATCAAACTGGGCCAGGGAAAAGAGCACAGACCTTAGATTTTCACAGGGCACAAGCATTTTAACAAACTCATGTCAATTTTATTTGCTTGTGTTGTATCTGGCTTGACAAGGTTTTACACATTAGCATAGCACCACATGTGAAAATGGCTTAATGTTATATATTTGAGTCTTGATAGAATATATCGTTATATTCCCCATGCATGTTTGAAGTTCCAACAAATCTATACAATGCTATGGAATTTTCTAAAACAAATCATGCAATATCTAAAAGTTCCAGCAAGTTGAACACATATTACCTTGTAGTAGATGACTGATATCAAGACTAGGGCTTTCTTATTTTATTCTTTTGTCAATAGATACCTTATAAGAGTCCTGGTAAAAAACCTGGTTGGGGTGATCAACCCGTACCATTTCTCCTGCAAATGACCATATAAAAAAGACATAGGTGTTAATAAATTGGAAATAATATCAACTATTAAATACTATTAAAAAATTTTGCTTTGAGGATTGTCTAAATCAGGGGTGGCCAACTGTGGCACGCTAGACACCACTAAAATTTTATAGTAATCATTGCCTTATCTAATCATCGAATCTCTGCGATTCTATATAAGTTGGCTATTTCTTAAAAAAATTAGTGGTATCGGGAGTGCTACAGTTGGCCACCCCTGGTCTACATATTAAAAAATGCACGTATGTTGAATTTTCAACTGGTAAAACCTACTTTTTACACTCTATTTGAATTCCCTGCTAGCCAGGAAAGAGAGTATATATAATTTTCTTAAATCTTAATACACTTAAAAAAAAAAAAAATAGGGTTTGTCCCCATAAATTTCAGAAAATAAAATAAAGATCATACAAAAAAAAAAAAAAAAAAAGTACTGGAAACACTCAATTAGTTACCAGTAAAATTATACAGGTATCTTAAATTTATAATAAACTTACTTTACATTAAAGAAAATCCTACATAGTGTTCTGGTAACTATCTACGATTTTTTCTATGGATCTTTTAATAAAATTATGGAAAGGCAAAATTTCACTTTATCTCGAAAACTAATTATTTAAACAAGCTGTAAACTTACACATTGATGTTTTCAACAGTTGTGGTTTGTTGTATGCAAAAATTAATGTAAGTGTGTAAATAATGTAATCTCATAATTTTTCAAGAGGAGTTTATTTATAGTTTTCATAATTAAAATTAATCTTTTTGAATAGAGAAAAAAGTCTGTAATATGTTTGTGACTATTCAGATTCAGTGTATCTCTTTAATAAATTAATAAAAAATCAATCGGATGACTTTTATGAAAAATGTTTAATGTTTTCCAAATGGGTTTAGTTTTAGCATACTCAAATTTAAACTCTTCTAAGTCTTAATCTATCAATATTTCAGATAATGTATAACAAAACTCTTTTCTGGGCTATCTCCAGTGGCGTAGCCAGGATTTTGTTTCAGGGGAAGGGGGGGGGGGGGGTCCAGAATTTTTCCTTCAGGTTATATATATATAGTAAAACCTATCAAGATGAAATCGTAAATATTGCTGAAAAATTCCGTTTTACACAAGTTTTCGTGTTATCAGGTGTATTTGTATAGTATTCTTTTCCGTAGCACTATGGAACATTTCTGTTTAAGATAGAATTCCGTTATAGGCAGGTTCCATTTTTACAAGTTTTGTGTATTTATATAAATATACTTATTTATGTCATATGAATAGAATAAAACTTGTCAAAATAGTAACTGTCTATAACAGAATCCTGTCTTTAACGGAAGCGTTACATGGTCTTAATATGAATTGCGATACAATTAAATTTGCTAAAAACCTGTCTGAAAAAGGGGATTTTCATCGTTCTTTAGTGAAACATAGTGAAACCTTTGAAAGCGGAATCTTTCTATAACGGAATCCTGTCTCAAACAGAAGAGTTTCAGAATTCCTGCAAAACGAACAATAGATCTTATTGAGGTAGTGTATCTTAGAAGCATAATTAATTACAGTTCTTTCTATGGAAGCCTGTCTAAAATGGAGATTTTTACCAGTCCCTTGCAATCTTGTCTTGACTGTGTATGTATATTAGAAGTATTTCGAGTAACATTAAGAATTTAGGTATATCCTTATTTAATTAATTTAAAAAAAAAAGCATGGATAAAAAATGTAAGGCTCTATAACTGCAACTAATAATACATTGAAGTTACATTAATATTTACCAATGAAAAAGATTCACTGTGATGTAAAAAGCTGAGCGCATACTGAAGAGTTAAATTTAATTAACCCATTCAATGTCATCCACGAGTATACTCGTGGCTTTAATTTATTAATTTCTTTGTTATATTTTAGAATTAAAGAAATTGCCTCATTTATTGGCAGAAATTTCGCTGTATTAGTAAAGCGAAATTTACCTTTCTGAATCTGTGGTACCAAACGAATTTGAATAAAAAATTTGAAAATTCTTACTTTATAGTTTTGGCAGCGAATAGGTTAAATCAAGTTTCATATCGCATAACATTTGCCTACAGTAAAGTTAGGATCAAGTGGTTAAGTTTAAAACAGCAATTTCCATGTTTAGTTTCTTGCCATTGAATTAAGAACTTCTGATAGATATTGGATAATGATTTCACATAAGTGTCAATCGCATGAGCCGTTCATGTGATCCGCCACGCTCCCTATGGGAGTTTTTGAGATAACCCAGATAGCATGAACATTAGCAGCAAGTTTGATTTTTTCTGATATTATCTTACCGTGACAAATTTGCAGCAAATCTCCTTCAAAGTATACCATCACCCACTTGCATGAGTAGTTTGTTGTGAAACTGATACAAGACTGTCTTTAATTTGATGAAAGCAAAAAATCCCTCTGTTGAGAGAATAGACAATTAGCAGATACGCAGAAATTGCAGAAATTTTATTCGGTAGACACCGCTTTTTCTAAACGCCATACTTATTAAATACCAAAAATGCTCGAAATGAAAAGTATAAATATTACCTAAACTTGTTTATGGTGATAAAACCGATGCATGCACCTTCTGATGGCGCTTTCGCCTCAATAGACTTGATCAGGTCTATAGACCTCTTCAAAGGAGTTAAACTTATAGTGTGACATGGAAAGATTACTACTTTGCAGTAAGTTTGCAGTATTTTTGATTACTTGTTTGCTGTTAGTTTGCAATAAATTTGATATAGTATGAATTTAACTTGCACAACAAGTTAGCTGCAAGTTCAAAGTGTGGTGACTTCGGCGTTTGCGTTATCTTGCTGCAGTCTTGTTATGAACTTTGTCTTGTCATGCTGAGTTTACTGCAACTTTGCAGGTTTTCAGAGCAAGACTGTTGCAAATTTTCTGCAAACTAAAAATGCTATGTGGGAAGGTTTTAATTTTAAGAAAAAGATCTTACATTTTCAGCTACAGAAACTAGTAATGTAAGAAGCACACACATCAAATATAGTTCATTCTGGAAAAAGGAGTTTTGTTACAATTGTCTTATTCAGCCATAATTCTTTTGGGTTTCCATGTTTCATGTCTCTCCACTTTTGATACCATATTCGATCTAATAGTTGCTTCCGATATCTGGTCGTCTTTAAGGAAGTTAAATTTTTGTAATAAGTTTATTTGTGATGGATTAGCACTTTTTTGGAAGTATTAGAATGTGTAAAAAATGGTTCATGGTGGTTTTTGTTTTTGTACTTCTCAGCCAATTTATTTTAGATGGTTCAAAACAGTTTTAGAACATTCTCCAAGTTCAGCAGTAAACTTCGGACGGGTCTGATTTATGCAGCTCTGGAAGGGACACTTAGGACAGGGTGTCTACAGAATCTGGAAATCAGGGAATCATAGAAAAATCAGGGAGGTTTATCACTCTGGAAAAATCAGGGAAATGTCAGGGAACTTTGTAAAAATACTGGAAAATCAGGGAAATTTGTCTATATTGCGAAAATATTTGCATTTTCACCTTGCCAACGAGACTGATTCGTCTATTTTATGTACCCTATTTTTTCACATGCTGATTAATCTTTCCCAATATTTTTTAAAAGATGTGCATGGTATGAGTTTTTGATATTTAATGGAAATTAAGGTGATCAGATGTCCTGATTTTCTGTACATAGCACTTATATTGAAGGCAATTTACACATTTTTTAAAGTTTTAAATGATACATTAGCATAACCTGACCAGGTGGCCAGCTTAATCCAATTAGTTATTCTGTCAGATTTAGATAAATCTTAGAATTGAATATTTTTCAGAAAATGAGGAAACTTTCTGGTCACACTATCCATTGGCTTCTATATGATGTTGGACTAATGACGTTGGACGCTATGAAGTTAGTTGAGTTCGGATTTATAAAACTGTCAACCAATACTTAATGAATATTAGTCAATTTTTATGTTTTTCTCTTGTTTTTTCTCCCAAATCAGATATTAGCAAGCTGGATAATTGTGTTCTACGAGGAATCGGCATACATGAAAACATACCGTATGTGTATTGTTAATAATGGAAATCTGGGAGGTCTGATAAAAATAGTCAGGGAAATCATGGAAAAATCAGGGAACTTTTTTTTAGAATTTCTGTAGACCGTTCCGTGGAAGGGGGTAGCGCCCTTTTAGACCATTAATAATCATAAAATTCTGAATCTTCCGATTGCACCTTTAAACAACTTGACAGGAGGATCAAGAACCTCATCTCTGTATATTTCAGCATTCACAGCTGCACTGGTAAAAATGTGTCGGTCACTGCAGCCATTCAGAATGATGTCCGTCCATAACATGATTCCACAACCTTTGTATCGATGCCTTTCATGGATGTTTGCAGCCTTATTGCGTGTGATTTTCTCCCTCCATATGGTAACACGTTTGTAGTAACTCTTTCAACAAAATATGGATCCATCGGTAAAGAGAACTCGGTTCCACTCCGTGGTACTCCAATGGCAATGATCTCTGCACCACTTTAACCGGACGCATTTCGCTACCAGAGTTTGTGGAACACAAATCATCGATTTCCTTGCATGCAGACTGTCACTCACAGTAAACCAGGATAGTCAAATTCTTGTTGCTGCAGCAAACTCCCTGCAATATGAGCTAACGTCAATTGCCTATTTCTTTTAGCAACCATTGGCAAATTATAGTCCTGAGAGCCTATTGTGGTGCGTTTTCTACCTTGACCTCGTTGTCTGTGGACATTATACCAGTGTCTTTAAACCATTTCCAGATTCTTGACATGATGCCTTTGGCTATTTTTAAGACTTTATAGACCCCTAAGAGTGTCTCTCTTGCTTCCATTCTCCCTATCACATGCAATTTCTCAAAATCGGTCAAATGTCTTCTGGACGACATATTTCACCTACTAGAAGCGAAAGTTTTACCTATAATTACACGTACAATCCTTAAAATTAGACTTCAAATTACCCACGTGCGCCCCTTTTCACACGTGAATCGAAAGAACGGGCTGAGGCTGAAAAATTTGCATATATTTCTGTAGAGAATGTTAATCCCATTGGACTACGTGATAACGGTGGCATTGAGTTACCTTTCTGGAAGTTCCTTAATAGAATTAACATAAAGTACCTTTTTATAATTGTTCCTTTAATTTTTGTCGTCAGCAGGGATGTAGTGGAGGGTATACGCCGTATACCCTCTGGATTTTTTTAAGGAACACCGTATACCCTCTGTTTCTCAAAAAAGCTATAGTATATATACACTAGGGTATACCCTCTGCCTTGATCGTATACCCTCTGCTTAGAACGTATGCCCTCTGTTTTATTTACGACTACACCACTGGTCGCCAGTGTATTTTGAAAGTGGTAATAAATAACCAGTCCAAAAATAAAGTTACTTTTATTAATTGCAGGCAGCAGATTTAAAGTAATTGTTAATATTGTCCATTATAAAGTGAACAAAGATAAGGGTCACGAAACTCAACCAATGTACCGTTATTTCGTTCGTATATATAAACTCGTTCTTTCCCATAAGTGTCGACAACAGAACCCCATCGAAGTCCAAGATAAAGAAGTTTTACGTTTAATCTAGTTACAGTAAATTTGTGTAAACAGAATAGCAGGTATACTTGCATTACCTTCCGTCTCGGGACATTAAAATTTTTTTGTTTATGAGAGGATTCCCTGTTTTCAGAAAACCTGCCAAGAAGGATTCACAATTGGAACAAGTTTCATTTCAGATAGGTTAGCAAGCACAAATATATAGTGTTGTTTGCGTCGAACCTTGAATTGTTTTGCTTTGAGATAGGTCATCTTCACAGATTTTCCTGTAATAGATTTATGCTCTTCAGAGGTGGTGTTATAGCAGCGGTTTCCAACCTGGGGTAGCGTACCCCTAGGGGTACGTTGCAGATCTGCTGGGGGTATGTGAAAATAATATCGGTAATGGCGGAAGTCACAAAAATGTTAGGAATATCAATGTAATTTGCATTGATTTATTATATGGTTGTGATAAGAGGATTACTAATGAAAAAAAGCATGTTTATGTTACCTGCTTGAGTGCAGGGGGGGGGGGGGGAAGGGAGCGTGTTTATGAGAAATGGGGGTACTCCGAAATGAAAAACCTAAGAAAGGGGTATGTGCATAGCTGCCAACCTTCTCCTAATCGTCCGTAATGTCTGGATTAATTTGACCCAGTTTAACCACATTTCCAACCAGAAAATTTATTTTAAGAATGCTTATTTATTTAATTCAAAGTTTCTACGTGGAATATATTTAATTTCATTTCCTTAAAATAATTCTGGTTCGAAATGTGTTAAACCAGGGTCAAATTAACGCAAGTATTACGGAAGATTAGTTTGAGGTTGGCACCTATGTATGTGAAAGAAAAAAATTTGGGAAGTGAGTATGTTTTAGCAGTTTTAAGGGATACTGTGAAAACGGAAAGTGTTTATAACGGAAACCTGCCTAAAACGGAAAAGTTCACAGTCCCGAAAAAAGACATACCTTTGAATTATACCTTATAAGACGAATACCTGTCTAAAGCGGAATTTTTTATAGATCTTTTGTGATTCTGTCTTAGCAGTTTTTACTGTTATATTTGTATCCATGATTCAGTAAACCAGGTCTACTTTCGGGGGACGGGGGCGATTAAACCATAATCTCGATTAAAAAAAACTCAACCAAGGCTTGAAAATTCAAAGTTAGTACAATTTTTAATATTTAGGCAACTTTGAAAATATAATTTATGCATAACAGTAATTAGTAGACATTATTTCCAATTGATTGGTACCTATGGATTTTTTTACAATTAAATTTTCACAGTGGAGTTAGTAAGGGGTAACCACTTTTATTCCACTTATTCATGCACTGAAAGTCGGTAGAAAAACTAATAAGATTTTTTGTAACAAGCTCCAAATAGAGTTGCTGCGGTGCTGCAAAGGGCTTCAAACTTTTTTAAAAGTATATTTCTTTGACGTAATATGAATTAGTTATCAGTCAGTTAAAAATGAGATAAATTCAATTTCTGTTAGAAACTGACAGCAATTACTTACTACAGTTTTTTTTTCTTTTTCTTTTAACAAAGTAGCATTTTTAAATATGGTATCTACAAGTGTCTCTGTCACTATACATAAAAAAAGTCCTGTATGCAAACTTCTTTAAAAAAATCTTGTGTATCTAGAACAAAAATGTCAAAAATGTATGAAAATAGAAATTTTCAAAACAAAAGTTCATGCTTCTTTTGTTCTTTTATAAAAGTACCATATATTATAGGATATTTCAACATTCAAATCAAAATCACATTAAAGAATGTGAAATAACACTTGTTTGTGAAAATAATTCTTATTACACTTGCAACATTTGATATACAACAAGTCGCAGATATTTTGTAGGAAGAGGCATTTTGCATCCTTAAAAAATAGATTTATGCATCCATAAAATGCTGAATTGATATTGCAATATTAAAAGCAATTCAATATTAAAAGCAATTCTACAGAAAAAGTACACCAAAAAATATTTTTCTTAGTCCAAATTCATTAAATAATTGAGTAAATTACTCTTATCAGCACACTCTTCCTATGATTTGCAAAATTCTAATCATAATTAGAGATCAAGAGAAACATTTCGGTTTCCATAATTGAGAGAAATGTCCCGGGGATTGTACTCATGCAAGTTGCAGGATCCCGGGGCCACCGTTTTTTATTCAGAAAACCCGTCATAATTTACTGTCTGCCCATTAACTGATGGTTATATCTCTAAACGAATTTTCAAAATTTGGTACATTAGTCAGAATGTATGAATGAAAAGAAAAAATATTGGAGAGGCTGGGGCACTCAGGGGCGTAAAGTTTATCCTAGACGAGGGTGCCACCGGCCTTAGGGCCGATGGGCCAGTCCAAGCCTGTTCCCAGCCCTTTGCGCCCTCTATAGGAGTATGTGCAGTCATCTTTCTCTTCAAATGGCAGAGTTATTACAGCAATGCCACTTTGATTTAGGCGACCCATATAGTATGTTAGTGAATGCTTATTCCTTTAACACTAGAACTGTGGGAAATTTTACTCCAGTTTTGTTAAAATCTTTTACACCAGAATTTTTATTTAAAACTATTTAACTTATTTTTAAATTACTTTATAAAATAAACGTCTTTTATTTAACTTATTTTTATTGACTGTATTTAATTTATTTTATAAAGAAATTTTATGGTTTGAATTAACTATTATTCATTTAGCACATGTCAAAATGACCCCTCATCACAATTTTAGTGTTAATCAGGCTTCCCAAATTAACCACATTTTCTCACAAGAACTGTGCTTTGTCTTTTAATCTTGAAAAACCTACTTTTTTGTATGCTAGATCAGTTTAACCAATTCAGCATTTTCAATTAAAATGGAGTTTTGGCTATATGTATGGATATATACTCTACTGTATTTTATTTTAATTATAATTTTTTCCCCTAGAATGTTTCATAATTTAAATATTTTATTTTCAGCTAATTAAAGAGCTGGGTGGTGTTCATGAAAAAAACAGAGAAAGGCCTTTATGCTTTGGTTATTCAGTTAAAGCCCGGACTCTTCTTTATGCTCATCTTTCAAGGCTGAAGTTGCCTCCTACGCTTGAACATGACAAACTCGTTATTTTATCAAAAATCCCTTGCTTAATACAGGAATTCATTGCTTGTTGCTCTCAGTTAACAATACTTGCTTTAGCTGGAAGAAGTAAGTTTTTCCCACTATTTCATGTGTATAATCTAAATTGTAAATTAAAGCTGTCTTAATTTAAATTATGGCTTTTAAAATTAAAAAAAAATTTTTATACGTAATTTTTGAAAAATATTCTTAGTTTTAGAATCAATATTTTATTCTTTCAAGAAAGTCAATTTTATCTGTGTTAAATAATTTACTTTCTACTCTTACATCTAATATAATTTCATTCATTTAAACTTAATAATATTGCCTTAAAATTGCTAAAAATTTTCAAAATAATGAACATTGTAATTACTTTAATTGACAGCAAATAACATTTTTAGTCTTCTGCTTTTTGTGTTGTATATTACCAAAATTGTTATAATGTTTTAATTTGTCAATGTTTTATAGATATCTATAATTATTCAATAGACAAGTAGTTATATTTTCATTTCTACCAAGAAATTTCTTTTCCCTAATTTGCATGCAAAATTGTATGTGGGATTCATTCATGTAGTATTATCATTTATTATATTATTATTATTATCTTACTTATGAGAATTTGTAACCAAACTTAATAATATTGTTTCTGTGTAAGGTGTAACAAATACTTTCTTGTAATTTTTATTAACTGCTCAAATACTTTCTTATAATTTTTATTAACTGCTTTACTTAAAGTATACTAAATATTTTCATTATTTGTCTTATAGTGTCCAGAATGCCGAGCTTGTGCACTATAGAGAATGCTATGAAATTATCACAATCATTGGTTCAAGCACTCTGGGATCATAAGAGCAGTCTTTCACAGCTACCTCACATTGATGAGGATGTTCTGCGCCATTTCACCACAAGAAAGAGAAATATCAGAAATATGATGGATTTTGCTAGAATGGCAGACTCAGAACGAAGAAGTATGCTTCGTTCACTAAGTGAAAACGAATATGATAATGTTATGTCAGTTCTACTGAAAATGCCAATTTTAGAACTAGATGTTAAAAGTGAAGTTTTGGATGATGAAGACGCTTGTGTTATTACAGCTGGTGCAATTGTTACTGTAACTGTAACACTTATTAGGAGGAGTATAGCTGATATTATCAATAGTGAAAATGCGTCAGTAAATAAGGACAAGAATACTCTCGAAGAAAATGCTGAGGTACTCATTGATATCTTCCTAATTTGTGCATAATTTGTTAGATATTTTATTTTTTATGTTTCTCAAATCCATTTTTTCCTCCTTTTAATTTGTGTGCCAAAAGTAGTTGCCTTGGGCGGGGAGGGGGGGGGGGACAAACAAAACTTAAAATGTCTACTGTACTGTATAAACTGAAAATAATGTTCTTAAGAATAGTGTTACATTAATTAAGAAATAAATTGTGATATACTTGAAGGGTCAGGAAGGAGGGAGATGATGTTAGTGTACTTTTGTGAGATTTGTGATGGCAATGTTATATGCTAGCTAGAGAGGCATACTATTGTTTGATAATCTCGTATCAAGGCCAAAATGAAAGTAGTCCTTTGAAAAACAAAGTTGAAGACAAAAAGAAGAAAAACTATTGAAAATCAATGCACTTATGAATGACTTAATTGACTTATGACTGAATAACTAGTTTGTGACTGACATTGTTTTCCCCTAATCCTTCATATATTTTGAGTAATTTCCTATTTCCACATAATAATTTTTTGCTTACTCGTGTATTGACATATAAAAATATTTCTGTTTTGGATCTTAGATTGATAGGAAATATTGTGTACTTAAAATTTTATGGGAGATTTCAGATATCCTATTCTTCACACTTATGTAAGATTAATTAATTCTGGCATTTATATGATTGTTCAAAAATAATGTTTTGTATGTTCGTGTAATAAAAAAGAAATATGTAGATTCTGAATTGTATTCTGTTCCAGGGCATATTTAAATTCTCATCCTGATTATCTATATATTTAAAAGACCAGGCTGTTGTTTTAGTCGTCAACCCTGATATTTCTACTGAAACGATTTTGATAATTATTTTTTTAATGAAAGCTGTTCATTTGTAGATATTCATGTACTAGTTATTTTTTATTTAATTTCCATTTTTATATTTTATTTTTAAAAGCTTTTTATATTTCTTCAAAAGGGTGGCAATCAGGTTAAGCTTTTCTCTCTGTAATATAAATTTATTTTGCTTTACTACATTCCACCAATCAGAAGCGTGATTTCATCAGTGAATATGTAATTGTATTTAAAAGGAAAAATTTAATGGTTTTCATAAAATTTAACCATAATAAAATTATTGCGTGTAATTATGTATTAATCACGGAAAAACAAATTATTTCTGGAGAAATAATATTAAATCTATGTAAATAAAATAACAGAAAATAATCTTATGATAAAAAATAACATCTAAAGTGAAATGTTTCCGAAGAGGAAAACATTGTCATTCTGAAACCAGATAAATTTGCTCCATGTATATGATATATATAAAGTTAACTGTGTCAGTGATAATGTCATATTCACTAACCTTTATTCTAAATAGACTGAACTTCTGCTATTTATTTAAAGATTCTAGGTATGCACAAATGAAAATAATTCTGATAATTACGTCATTTCCATTTATTTATAATCTATATATTTAAAAGACAAGGCTGTTTTCTTAGTCATCTAGCCTGAGCTTTCTGCTGAACCGATATTTACAGTCATTTTTTTAAATGAAAGAGTTTTATTTGTAGATGTGCTCACACTCACTATTTTTAGGGTTTCGTTCATCTGACGAAACCCTATTCGTCTCACTCCTTTGTCTGTCTGTCCATCACAGAGCCCGTTCTCAGAAACTATGCATGTTAGAGACTTGAAATTTTGGGTACTTATAGCTGAACACCTCACATTAAACAACAAATCATAAAATTTTGAAAAAGTTGGTAATTAACTGAATTACGGGCTAATTAACTTCTAAAATTAACCAATCCACCTTTTTAACGCAGGTTCAAACAGACCTTTTCCAAATCATCCGTGTTTCTCCTAAGGGTTGCCAGTAAAATCAGCCAATGCATGGTTACGACGGAGGAAATTAAGCCGAAAAATGAAGTGGGCATTTTAAAGCGAAATCGCATATCAGAAAATATTGATCCGAGAAATTTGTAAATGGAATAGACAGACGCAGAAAAAAATCTACTTTCATTTGGTATAAAGTTCACATTTCTGCGATGTGTATAAATTAAAATATCCACTAAAAATCGATCGATAAAAATTTAATTTCTTTAATTGGAAAGACAAGGAAAAAAGATTTCAATTCGGCGGGAAAGCAGGTAGACATGACGGCGCTGCGGTTTTTCATAATAGCATATTTTAATACGAAATTTTAACTTTATAAATATTAAATTTTTTGATTAAATTTTTTGTCACCCCGATGTCAAATTTCTTGCTGATTTTATTGATACCTATTTCTAAGTCCTTAATTACAAGCTGAAATATTAATTATTATTTAATTAATCGGTTTAACTCTCAGAAGAATTAATGTCGGTAAATAGGTCGGTAACTCTCACATGTGTATTTTAAACAATTCTTTCTAAGTGAGCCCCTAATTATTTTGGAGTTATGAAATTTTGGGTACTTATAGCTGAACACCTCACATCATACGACAAATCATAAAATTTTGAAAAAGTCGTACATTTAACCCTTTGGGCTCCCACGTGTGTATTTTAAACAATTCTTTCTAAGTGAGCCCCTAATTATGTTGGAGGTGTGAAATTTTGCATACTTATAGCTGGACACCTCACAACAAACAACAAGTGATAAAATTTTGAAAAAGTCGTACATTTAACCCTTTGGGGCCCCGCATGTGTATTTTAAACAATTCTTCCTAAGTGAGCTCCTAATTAGTTTGGAGGCGTGAAATTCCGCATACTTATAGCTGAACACCACACATCATACGACAAATGATAAAATTTTGAAAAAGGTCGTACATTTAACCCTTTGGGCTCCTGCATGTGTATTTTAAACAATTATTTCTAAGTGAGCCTCTAATTAAGTTGGAAGCGTGAAATTTTGCATTCTTATAGCTGAACACCTCACATCAAACGACAAATCATAAAATTTTGAAAATGTCGTACGTTTAAACCTTTGGGCTCCCACATGTGTATTTTAAACAATTTTTTCTAAGTGAGCCCCTATTTAGGTTGGAGGCGTGAAATTTTGCATATTTATAGCTCAACATCCCAGATTACACGTCAAATAATAAATTTTGAAAAAGTTTTATGTTTAACCCTTTCAAATCTAGCTCGTGCATTTTAAGCAATTCTTTCTAACTGAGCCCCTAATTAAATTGGAGATTTTAAATTTTGCATACTTATAGCAGAACACCTGAGGCCAAGCGACAAATCATAAAATCTTGAAAAAGTTTTACGTTTAACTCTTTGAGCTACCACATGTATTTGAAGCAATTCTTTCTAAGAGAGCCCCTAATTAAGTTGGAGACATGAAATTTTGCATACGTATAGCTGAATACCTCAGATCACACGACAAATCATAAAATCTTCAAAAAGTCTTATATTATTTACCTCTCCGTGCTCTAACTTGTGTATTTTAAGTAATTTTTCTATACTCCGCTCTTTTAACCAGGGGAGAAATTTTGCAACTTTTGCCGACACCCCTTTGACCCTTCTTTCATGTTATGCTCCACAGCCTTACATATTTTAGTTCCATTTTTTACCAAAAGGTGCGCCTGCTGATCTCAGGTGCTATGGGCCCAACCCCCTCGACTAATATATCTACGGATAGTATGTAAAGCGGGTTTTCGTTCGGATAGATGTTTGTTTAAAATTGAGTGCGCCCCTGGTTGCGAAATGCGGAACTAACAGATTTTTCAAAAAGATAGTGTTTTGAAAGGAATATTAAACGAAACCCTCTGTGCGATCTGTGATCACACTTACCCACTTGTTTTTAAATAATCCCATTTTTATATTTTAATTTTAAAAGTCTTTTATGAAATTTCTTCACATGGGTTGTTGGCAATTGGGTTTGTTGCATTGTTGAAGAGTAAGGACTTTCCATATTAAATATGCTGAAATTGAAAATTTTCAGTAAAGTGTAAATTTATCTTTTTGTATTCCTTTCAAAACTGAAATAATATATATGTTGCATTAATTTATCGTTGAAAATGCAGTACTGGCTGTCTTTATTAGCAGTTGTGGATCATATCTAGAAGTAATAGCGTAATAGAAGTGTTCAGAACAGGTAATTCGATCCTGTTATAGTAGTATAACAATTAGTTGTATTGCAGTCGTCAAGTGAAGGCTATGGAATACATCTTTCTGTGAAGGATCTCCAGAATAAATTGAAACAACACATAATATCAGCTCAGCACTTTATTAGAACATCTTTCGGTGGCGCAGTTTCCACTAAGATTATTAGCCATCTCTCCATAGTAGTAATTAGGGCTAAAACAAAGTTGTAGATAATCGAATAAAGCGACGGTGACCAGGCGATGGTATGTACACTGGAAATATGACTCAAATCTGCTGAAACACAGCGAGCATCAACTTTTTGTTCCTCAAGTGTAGGAATACAAATATGACGTAGATCGTGCTCTCAACCAATGAATAATTAAGAATATCACGTCATAGAAAGAGTGTGAACAGAGCAAGCGGATGAATTTGAAGGGAAAAAGGATAAACTCGGAAATGCGCGGAAGAGTAAAAATGGAAGCTAAAAGAACATTTTAGAAAGAAAAAAGCGCGAAAATGGAACATTTAATTTAAGAATACTAAAAGCGTAATATTTAAGCAATTTAGACAAGTGAGACATTAAATTAAAGGGAGTTTAACAGAGTTAATGATAGAAATTATTTAAGAATAAGGATTTAGTGAATATATAGTAGTAATTTAGAATAAGATAAGGAAATCGCGGAATTAGATCTGATAATGTAACATATATATATATATTCTTTTGTGTATATTTAACATATTTTGTCTAAAAAAATTTTTTAATGTAGATTTTTAAAAAAAGATTAAATAACTTTTTACCTTGTTTTGTGCAAGATTTCATGTTTGACTGCTAAGGAGGCATTACATTTTACTGGAAACATTTTTTTGATAATGCTAGTTTATATCATTAGTAAATTTTTTATTAAACTTCAGCAATATTCTGTACAAAGCAGCATGACTAATAATTTTGTAACATTGAAGCTTTTCTCTCTCTCTTTTTTAAACTTAATTGAATGTAATAATAATTATTAAAAGTATAAATAGACCACATGATTGTATACATTGATAATGTTGCATGGCTATAGTTTAATGATATGAAGCACAATAAAACATACAATTTCTTAAGTGATAAAGAGTGCAGCTACTTATTTATTTGGATGTGCTTATATGGGAAGTTTTTTCCTCCATCTTATTTTGACAAAATGAAAGCTTCCAAATGGCTTTTTACCTAGAAAACAGCATAGCGGAATCTGAAAAGGGTGGGATACTGCACTACATTAAATATACTTAGCATAATAAATACATTAAATATACTTAGAATACTTAGAATAAGTAAATGATATGGTTTTGTTGACAAAGCTAGATTATTTCATTTTGATGCATTTAAATTAAATATAAGAAAAACACCAAATTTTTTTAAAAATAAAACTAAACAATTTTCATATTTTGTTGTAAAGTACAAGTTTTCATGCATAATTTTTGAACTTATATTTATTTCTATGCCTGTTTGACCATCCTTATTCTAATTTGAAAAAAAATTGCCAGATTTCCTAAAAATTTAAATATCTTTCTCAGATTGACTACAGTATTTTCTTTCTTGAAAATGATAACTTAACTTCTCTCTTGTCTGTTTACATATTTTTTCCCTCTGACTTCATTAAATGATACTCTAAATTTTTATAGAGATAAGAAATTTCAGCCCCCCCCCCCTCTCTGCTTTCTAGTTATGATTATTAGGCTTCAGCATGCAGATTGATGCTTCTAATGTGTAATTTCCCCCCTTTTTTCTTTAATATTAAAGTAGTTTCATCATAATCAATGCTTTGATTAAAATACCCACACTTATGAAATTTAGTATGAAGATATTTCAAAGATCAATTTAGATTAAAAAAAAAAAAACAAAAAAAAACAAAGTTTTTCTTTATCCCTTTTCATAATTGAGGCGCCACCCCTTTTCATAATTGGGTGCCTTTTTTTTTGAGGGAAACTTTTTTTCTTTAGTTGCATTGGTTCTTTGAATCAGGTGAAAATAGATAGAGGCACTGAAATAAAATACTACAATAAACTTGTGTAAAATAATTTAACCTAGCAGTGTTTATTTACAGAGCAGTTTTTTTTTCTTTTAGCCACATGTATTTGTAAAAAGATTGAATTGTATATTTAAATTGCCAAATGTACTTTTTAATGTAATGTTTATAGTTTCAATGTTCATAAAATGTTTTTTAGTATAGTTATTATCTTTAATTATTTTTAATTCATTTTGATGGTTTACTTCTGAAACTGCCATAATACATTGTATGTTCTAGTTAAAAATAAACTAAATTTTATTTTTATTTAATATAGAAAACAACTGTTGTGAATGGTGATATATCTCCTAAGGGCAAAAAACCTAAGATTTGGGAGAAAAACAAGAAAAAATCTAAAAAATCTGGTGGGAAAAAACCAAAGAAAAAAACAAAAAGTGAACCAGCTGTTACTGCTTGTAAAAAAGAAGCAATTTCTCAGGAAAACTTGCCAAATGGTATTGAGAAAGGGGTATGTATTGACATTTATTTTTCATTAAATTTTTTAAACCTTTTATTTGTCTGGTAAGAATTTTTGCGTAAAATAAGATAGTTTTGAGTATTTTCTTTGTGAAAATAAAGCATTATTTATTTTTTATTAGAAGGGAGAGAAAAAAGAACATTTATCAGAAGAAAGTGGCAATGAGAGAGAAGATGATAGTGATGATAATGAAGTATCTCAGTCTCAGGATAAAGAAAAAGATCTAGAGGAAGATGATGAAGAATGGGAAAAGCTCAAAGTTATGAAGAAGAAAGAAAAGGCGCTAGAAAGGGGGAAATCAAAGACGTCACACACAGTTCACTGTCCATATTTTCCTGATGTATGTATGGTATTTTTCTCAAGTTTTTATCTTAAGGTTATTCTCAAATCCAAACTTGCTATTTTGGGACATCTACCTAAAATAATTTCCATCTGTAATTTAATAAAACTTCCAGATATTCTTATTCATGTTGTAAGCAATAAAACAGGTTTTTTTCTTTTAGCAATAGCTGAGAGACATAATATTCATAAGATTATTGCACTTATAGAACAGTTAAAAACTTCAGATTCTCTGGCACCAGAATGATTATTTGAAAATCTTGCATATTAGACTGAAAATGAATATTGGTCAAAAGTTCACAGTAATAAGCGGGAGGGGGGATGAAGAAGATATTTAAAAGCATTCTTAATCCTTTCAGGGGTAAAACATTTTCATTGCTAAAATATTAAAATGGCACTGGAATTTAAGAACAAATTTATTTGGGAATAAGAAAAAACTATGTTTCGCATACATAATAAACAGAAAATTTTATACACAAAATTCTGGTGCCATTGTGACATTTGGGAATTAAAATTAAGTAGTTTCATAAACGTACCATCACCCTTGAAAGGGGTAAACTGATTGTAATTATACAGTGAAAAATTTTAATTAATGTAAAAGTTATTAATCAGAAATTCTCAGTTTAAATGCTCAAAATAGGGTATTTATTTTTCTCTCATATATTTTAAAAAGCATACATGTATGTCAAATGAAAACATAATAAATATTCATGGACCTTCATATTCAGACGAATTTATCAATTTTTATTTGGTCTTCTTTTACTAAGTGTGCTGCTTATTCTACTTAAGAATTATAGAGTAAATAGACTGTCAATTTTATGTGGAAGACATCAATTTGAGATGAGAGATTTTGACAGGAATAAATCTATATTGTTAAATTTAAATATCATTGTTATAATCAAATTAAAGAATTCCGATTGAAAAAGTTTCAGCAATTTTGTATTGAGTACTTTAAGAGTAATTTTAAAGGATTGGTAAAATTTATAAATATATCTATACTAATATTATAAATAAAAAATGTTTGTTTGTTGGGTGTAATCTCTGAAACTACTGAAACAGTTTAAAAAATAACAGTCACAGTCTCTGCTCAAACATAAACAACTTTATATCTTGGTACCCCTGCCCCCATGCAGAAGCAAAAGGCATTCTAAAATAACATTTCCTTTGAAACTATTATTACAGGGGACACACATACATGCACGCATGCACTCACTCACCCAACCAACCAACTTGTTCCTTGAAGTATCAGGACCTACAGTGTCCAACCCTGTTTACTTGACCCTGGGCCCTGAGGTGATATACAGCATATGTCCCAGTCAGGTAGCTTAAGGGTCCTGTCCCTGCCGGCGAAGACACTCACGAGCTAATGCTAATCCTATGGGGAGGGATTTTTCTAATATCTCGTTTGCATTTCGATATTTTTAAATAATTTTTTTTTCATTGGATAGCCGAGGTCCGTCTCTACAGCGCACCTTGGTTACTTTTTTGATTTTGGTTGCAGATATTTTTTAGAATGACACTTTCATTTTCAGAACCGGTTTTGAAAATGAAAGTAACTTTATTAAAAATATCTGCGACCAAAATCAAAAAAGTAACCAAGGTGCGCTGTAGAGATGGACCTCGGCTATCCATTGCAAAAAAAATTATTTAAAAATGTCGAAATGCAAACGAGATATTAGAAAAATCCCTCCTCATAGGATTAGCATTAGCTCGTGAGTGTCTTCGCCGGCAGGGACAGGACCCTTAACACAAGACCCTCAGTATTTAGTTCCAAGCAAGCTTGGTACTCATTTAATCGACCCTGAAGAGATGAAAGGTTAATATTATAGGACTTTAAAATTGATATGATAACTTTTAAGATATAATGGCTCATGCTCACTAAGAATAGTTTTAAAAAGAATATATACATTCAGAATTAAAAGAATGAATGAGCGGAGGAAGTTCTGAAATAATAAATAATGGGTACTCTAAAACTGCCAAACCAATTACAAACATTCTTTGAGTATTGTCAGAAATCTGTCCAGACTTTTCTCACATGGTCCTGTTTTTGTGAACTTGTGAAATTTTTCTTATATTTGTGAAAATTCTCGTCATAATTTTGTGAATTTGAAATTAATCTTTATATATAGGTTCATGTCTTTCATATACAAAAAAGCTAAGTAACATATTATTTGATTAAATCAGCTGTTTTTTTTACATTAGGTTTTATTTGTAAATGATTAAGTTTGTGAAAGATTCAATTGGAATGTGGGAAAACTTTGTAAAAGGTCTATTTATAAGACAAAGAATTTTGTGAAGGGTCCTCTGTTTTCAGATAATAATTTTTGTGAAAGGTCCTGTTTTAAGATAATTTTTGTGAAGGATCCTGTTTTAAGATAAAAATTTTTGTGAAGGGTCCTTTAAAAGACCTTAAATTTTTCTAAACAGATCCCTGATTGTAATGACTATCTCTGCTTACACATAAAATACTTTTTATCTCCCAAAGGAGTGTAAAAGAGAAAAACGTTCTAAAAAAATGATTTTTTTTTTGTTAAAACTGTGGGGACCAGGCTTTTACAAATTAAAAAAATCTGGTAGGCAGCAAAAATTTCCAGCCGCTGATAAAAAAATTTTTAAATCCCTCCTCACCTCTTCACCTATTTTGCTAGCCGTTGTCAGATTTTTTCCAATCTTTAATTTAATAATGAATTTTCAAGAAGCACTACAGTTTTTATGAATTAGTTGAAAGAATTATCATGATCATAGTAATAATATGTCTTGAATAGTGTTGACTTTTTAATTTAATGAATAAATTAACATAAAAAGTTAAGTTTCTCAATGAAACTTATCAAATTAAATATAACTCTAAAAAAAAATGTATTCTGAAGTTTACAAAATAAAGCAGAGTACGATGATATAAATCAGGTTGACTAAAATTGCAATTTAAATCATTTCTTAAAAACAACAACAACAAAAAAGAAAAAATTGATTTAAATCAATAATAAAATTTTATTCTTTTGGAATATGTAGTTTTTCCTGTATTTAGAATATAATAAAGTTTGAACAACCTGCTTGTTATTTATATTAAATAAGCAAAAATAGAAAAAAAAAAAGGAAGAAAGAAAGAGAAACAAGTGTCTAAGAATGACTCTTTTAAACTCCCAATTGTAGTTACTGTCTTTTTTTTTCTCCTTGAGAGTTTTCTAACTGAAAAAAACAGTATTCATTGCAAGAGAGATATCCCTGATAGTATTTCAGAACAAAAGTGGCCCAAAACGTATTTGGGCATTATATGGTCTTATTACAAAGGTCATTATGACCATTATAACGATTATCTCGTTATATATGTTTACATTCCATCCCCCCCCCCCCCCAGCAGTTTCAATTAAAATTCTGTTTAAGAATTTATTTATTTTAGTGCGCTATAGTCAAACAATGCAGCCCCTAAATTAAATTCAACATTTAAAAACTAAATCGATTGTATTAACAGCCCTTCACATTTAAATTAAATTATTCTAGTTACTCATCTCTTTAATAAAATAAAATCAGTGATTCAGTCTTCAATTTTTACTTTGATTTTTTCACACATACGATTTAACCTTGTAGAAAATTCGTTACGGCTGACTGTTAGTTTCAAAAGCATTTTAACTTCAGTCATTTCCTTATTTGGGCATGAATATAACTCATCATTTAAAATCACTTTACATGCAATCTATTCATTTGAATTATCTTCGCTTCACACCCTTTTGTTCAGATGTATGGCAATTCTGCATTTTTGTGGTAAAGCGATTTATCTTTGATTTAACATCTGCTCTAGAAAAATACATTCTCATGCCTTTTCGCCTAACGATTTCGATCTGTTACTAGGCCTTATTCAGAAACATTTTTTATTTTTTTACATTTAACCGCAGCTGTATCAATGTACAGATTAGTCTGCATCTATCATGACTCAGGAATGTTATCAGCCCACAATCTGCCACCCCTACACAATTAATATATGGTAGAAGCCTACCGTATGTTTTTGGCGAACATACCAGCCAATGTTTCCCTCAGCCTCTTGTGCATGGCGCAAAAAGACTTGTAGATTGGCGAGATTGTAGTCTGCCAAGCAAGAAAGTTGTAGCTGTATATTCAACAATTCCTGCTCTGTCTCTTGCCTCGTGATGTGACGTCAACAAGAAGCTCTGATTCACTTCTCTTGTACCTCTCCCTTCGCCTTTCATCATGCAATAAAGGAAAAGTTCGTTCTACAAATTGGAGTTTTTTTTTTAATAGGACCTGGTGCTCTAAATTTCACCACGCTCTCAACAAAAACGGCCATCTCTTTTCTAGCGAAAACGTCTTCATATACATTATAGACATCAGTTAAATGTTATTTGAGATGACATTGTTATAATTTGCTTGATAAATTAATATTTTAAAGTTATTTTAAAATATCTTGGAACTGTTTTATCCATGGTTGTGTTTAGAGATGGGAATGCTCGGAAATTATGGGAAAGAAACATTTTTTTTTCAGATTTTTCCGAAGGGTTATTTTTCAATTTTTCCAATTTGGAAAAATTGAAATTTCATTTATAAAATAATATTTCCAAAATTTTGTAATAATAGCTACATTTTGATACTTTTTATTACATTTATTTTTATGCTAAGTGTCTCACATGAAAACATTAATGTGGGATATCTGATCTCTAAGCAGAAATTTGTTGTTTAAGAAAAGTTGAGTCCTATAAAGGATCTTTCACAATTTTTTTTTTTAAAATCTTAAAACACAAAACTCTTTACAAAATTTCTCTTAAAAATGGATATTTCAGGAAAATTTTTAATCTCCAAATTGAATCTTTCACAAATAGAATGATTAAAGAAAAAGAAAATTTCATGTCATATAACAGCTGGCGCTAACAAATGAATCTTATCTATACAAATATGGAGGACTTATTAAAAATGTCTAAATAGGAACCTAAATATAACAATAATTTCTAATTCACCAAATTTGGATTACATTTTGTGCAAGTATATAAAAATGTTCATGATTTCACAAAGACAGGATTATGTGAAAAGAAAATTCAGAAAGATGCCTGGTAAGATAATTAAATTCAACTTCTTGTTAAAAATGAGTTCATGTGTTAAATTATTTCAATAATAAACCAATTAATGGTAAAGTTGAAAATTTAACATAAAATTTGAAACATGCATTCATTTTTAATGCTATAGCTGCAATTAATCATGTAATCAGATGGAAATTGATAAAAATAACTAATTAGGATTTTTTTTTTTTTTTTTTAAATAACAACATGCATTTGAAATTACTCTGTTCAAGCACTTTTACTTAAATATAAATTCTCAGGTAGTATTTAACTCTCTCTATATTTTTCATATACACATGTATATTAAATTAATTTTTCAAAGAAAATGTAAACAATTTCCTGAGCAAAATTTTGTTGAAGGCAATTTTTATACTTATTAAGAAATACTCCTGCTTTTATAACTTTCACTTAAAAAAAATTATTGCATTTTTATTACTTTCATATTAAAGAGAGAGAGAAAAAAAAACTTTTTTAGTTTCTAATTTCTCAGACTTATTACAAAATTTATATTGATTTAATTCATTCTGAGTCAGAATCTGAATTAGCTGATTCTGCACTGCTAACACTGTGTGTCTCAAATCTAAACAAAATGTTTTGGTTTAGTTTTATAACATAGGTCTGAAAAAAAAAAAAAAAAAAATCAGCTGCATGGGATATTTTTGGTTAATTGTAAGTTTTTTACGGTGCTGAATCCAAAAATGACCTCCATTTCCCTCCATCACATACAATATCGTTGAAAAACAAGGGAAGTTTACATTAGAAAAGCACAGTTGCGATGAAAAATATTAATATTTTATTATAAGTAACTGTGTTCCAAATTACTTTCCCCCTTGCTTTTCACACTTTGTATTTCAGTAGTTGTGTGAATCGTAGTAGAAGCTTATGTCTGTGTGCAACTGTTTTTGTTCGTTTCTCATTTTTCACACATTTTCTATTTGTAGTGTTATGTTTTGTAGTTCATATCTCTTGAGTGTCACTGAAAGAAATATGAAATTAGTATATGTAATCATTATTGGATATAGTTTTCTACTCGAGAATGGTATACCAGATTTCAGATTAAAAGGAGAAATTTTACGCTTTAAGTAAACTAAAGACAAGTTTTGCAAGGAAAACTGATGTGATGGAAATTTTTTAAATTCCTAAGCAGTTTTTTATTTGCAGACCTGTGTAATCCAAACTTAAAGTAAAACTTGGTTTGACTTTAAACTGTAAAACTAAACCAGAACTTTTTTATACTTGGTTTGAGTTTAGAATAGAAAGCTATACCAAAACTAAATATATATTTTGACTGGAAATTAAAAGTATAACTGTGAGAAAGAAAAATGTAATATTGCAAAAATTACTATTTTTTAAACAATGGAAGATTTGAATACTGATATGTATAACAATAACAGAACTGCAACAATTTGTTTCTTTAAACTAGCATCATTTATATACTTAAAAATCAATACTATGTAGATGGGATGTATAATACATTTGATTTCAAACTGCAGGGATATTGGCTGAAAGTTTTTAGAATAGCTCTACTGGTAATTAAATAAATGTAAGTGAAAAAGTCATTTCAACAGAGACATGATATAATAAACAACAGAGACATGATATAATAAACAACAGAGTTAAATAAAGTGTGAATGTTACTGTGAAAATTCTGAGACTGAAAAACTAATTTTTTAAAAGCAGGCCTTGCCCTTTTTTTTTCTTTTGTAATAGTCATATAAAGTGAAAATAATTTTCTTTTAGTGTGGATAAATGAAAAAAAGCTTATTATTTAATATTTTTTAGGAAAATATAATTTATTTGGGAGAAACGTTTGTAAAAAATAAATTTTTCGAACTTTTCCAATTTTTTCTGAAAAAATACGGAAAAAAACCCGGTTTTTTCTGCCTCTTCAATTTTTTCGGAAAATTTACATCTCTAGTTGTGTTACAGAATATAAAAAGCACAGAAAACCAGAATAAAAATAATGAAGGCTATAAGCCTATAAATATTTATAGCTGATCATTTTTTTAAAGAATTTTGAATGTCTTTTTTCTTGAACAAAAATTTGTTCATTCTTTTCTTCTCATTTCAATATTTTCCATGTAATTTATTTTATGATATACGTATGGTTTATTATTACACATGGTTTCAACTTTTGAGTACTGCTGTTTTTGATTAGTAATCTGCATCTTATTTAATAACAAAAATTATGCAATTAAATAAGGTAAAGATTACTTTTAGAAAATAGTAGCACTAAGAAAATATTAAAACTGTGAGCCCTGTAATATGTGCATGTGAATATTATTATACAACACTATTTCGAAAGAATTAAAATAAAAATTTTCATCTCCTAACATCAGCAGTGGAGCAATTATGAGTTGCTAAGCTGACAAAATGGTAGGATTCTGAAACGATATCAAACACAGTAATTTTAAGCTGATACTTCACTGTAAAAAAAAAAAAAAGCATCAAATTTTTTTCCCAATAATAACAGTTTTATCCGTGGATTTAAAAACATACTTAGCATTCAGTTTAAATCTTGCTACAATTGTACTTTCTAGACTCATTTAATACAAGTACATAAAATGTTACGTGTTTCAGCAATTCTTGACACTACCAGGCTTTTAAACTGACAGCATGTACAATGTCTAACCAAAATCAACTGTGCATTTTGCAATAAGTCATTTGGAGAGAACACTTTTGAATAATTAATTAACTAAGTTTAAACAGAAAGTTGTTTCTAAAAATACCTAAATAATTTAAATAAAGTACCTTTTGATTTAAATAGATTAAATATAAATTATATAAGTGAAATTTTGAAAACTTGCAAGTTGCAATTGTGAAGAAAATGGCCGTATATGAGCCCATCCCCTAAGCAAGCATAGCATTTAAAATCAAAACAAGTGGCCGAACATGCTGCACATAAGCTCAAAAATAAGTAAGATAAGTGAAACTTGATATTAAAAAAAGGTGCAAGTGTAGAAAATAGAAATATAAATGGAAAATAAAAGAAATAAATGACAAGGTATGACTAGGTAATATCTTTCCATTTGACAATATTTACTAAAAAAAAATAATCTAAAGCCTTTTTCATATTTTTTTTTCATGCAACACTATAGGTCCATCAGACATAATCAAAATCAATTTTGAGCAATGCAATGCATTTCTCATATACCTTTTTATCATAAACACCCGTTACTATGACATTTGGAAGAGTGTTCCTTCTTAAGGCTGTTCTTAACTGCTCCGCAAAATGTTCTGACACATTTACAAATTCACTTTTTAACGGAAAGATATAAAATTGGAAAGCCTGGCCATGGAAGCGATTTGGAATTGAACTGTTTTTTCGATTTTTGGATCAATCAATTACCCATTGAGTTATAAGCTATATCGATCATGTGACAAACTCGTTTTTCACCCGCTCTTGAGTGATTTTTCTACTTTCGCGTTGAAATTCGGTTCAAAAGGTCCACTTTGACATTATTTTCTGAAAGATCTATTGCGTTTGCAAAAAAATGGAAAAAACAGCTCGATGACCTAGTTTCTGAACAACACCAGCTAGTTTCATGCATTTTCGAACAAAAATAAATTCAAACTTATGTCAGAAAGTTGCCCTTTTGGATTTGAGAACAAAGTGAGTGATAACTAATTTTGTCACCTTACGACCCCCCCCCCCCCCCCCAACACACACACACCTTTTTTCTTTTCCATCTAATACTGTGTTTAAACACTTGTTTTGCCTCCCTTCTATATTTTTCCAGGAAATCTTTTGTTCTGGACCCTTCTGTGGTTTATTAACAAAAGGATGCAGGGAATCAACAATGGTTCAGCAGATAAGAAGTTTAGCTCTACTTGACCGAAAGGTTCCTCTTTTGCAGGACATCAGTCAATTTCCTTTTAAAGCCATTAAAGATCAAAAACACTGTGTGGCCACTAGAAAAGATGTCGATACTGATAACAGTAGAATGATTGTCTATTCGCACTTTAACACCAGCTGTGTTTCCTAATACACTGTAGCTCCTCTTTATGTCACTCATACTCGGAGACGACAGAAAAGGGTGATGTATCTGAAAGACCAATATAAACAAAGC
Source organism: Maratus speciosus (assembly GCA_963932465.1). Classification (NCBI taxonomy): domain Eukaryota; kingdom Metazoa; phylum Arthropoda; class Arachnida; order Araneae; family Salticidae; genus Maratus; species Maratus speciosus. The sequence goes on along the minus strand of OZ010790.1, from coordinate 392,073,481 downwards.
TATAAAAAATAAGCATAAATAACTATAGAAAATAAGCATAAATAACCTAAGGGTAACCTATAAGTAATGTAGTAGGTATCTCTATACAAGGCCTTGTGTAAAAAGGTAATTAACTTTCATTTGTCTTCAAAATTTTAGTTTAAATGCTTATTACAATTTTCTTAAGAAAATAAAAAGAATTACATTTATTAAAAGTAACATATTGAAATTTTTGCCTGCAGTAACGCTAATATTTATAAACCAATTTAGATGGAACATGGCATGCTTATAGGGCTTATCAAGATCTCAATAAAGTTTTGTGGCCAGCTTTATCTGCCATGTTTTAAAATATGGCCACTTTAAGATTACAAACTCAAATAAATAGATAAATATTTTAAACTTTTTTTTAGGCCTTAGCATAAGGATTCCTAAAAATATTTTTCACATCTATCTAGAAAAAGGAGTGAAATATGAAAGTTTGAAATCTTTAAATGGCTACTATTTTGAAACAATTGGCAGATTAGAAATAAGGGTCTCCTTTGTAATCAGGTCCATAGTCAATTTGAGAATTTTAGTGAGTGTAGTTTTGATTTCATTGTTGTGAACAACATTGTCATTCTCATCATGCACTTGAAACTACATTGTTGCCAACATTGCATATATTTGATGCCAACCTTGGCTGCGAATTAATCATGGAAGATTAGCTGAATAATTTAGAGACAGCTATTGTCTATTTATGAATTAACTTGCAGAATATATATGTAAATCAATTGATCTGAAAATTTGAATTAATGGCCAAGGTTGGCATAAAATATGAGGAATTTGGTAATAATGTAGTTTTATGTGTATCAGAGTTACAACCTTTTCGAATTATAAATAAATCATTATGGAATATGTTAACAATAATTAAAAATGCTAATAATTTAATTATTTTCTTCTCTCTCTAAAAAAAAAGCAACAATTTGGAAATGAACTAACGAAAATCTGCATAGATACCGCTAAACCACATCTAAAAAGCAAACTGGGGCTTTTTAAATAGACTCTCATTTCAGAAACTACCAGGCCAGAAAACTTCAAAAAACTATTTCGATGCATGCAGTAGAATTAAAAAAAAATCAGCTAAAAATCGATAGATAAAAAAATTCCTTTTATTTCATGCCCACAGGTTGCCAGAATGAGAGAAGCAGGGCTCTCAGATGCAGATGTTAAGCAATAAAGTGTACTAGGGGTTTTAAAAGCGGTCCTCATCTCAGAATGTGAAGGGTGTAAAAACTCGAAACTTGAACAGCTAGACAGAAAAAAAATTCCCCTTTCAGATATTCTAAAAATTATTCTGATACCTTAATTACAAGCTGAGATGTTAATTATTATTTCACTAACTGGTTTCTTTCTATTAAATGCTCATTTTAAAAGGCAGCCAAGTGATTTTTTATAGTAGCATTCTTCAGAACAGTCTAGAATATTTAAAAATACAGCATAAATGTTACTTATTCAATCTACTTATTTAATATAAAAGTGTCAAAAGTTTAGTTACCACTATTTTTTAATATTAATTTCATCAAATATCTTAAATTCTTGCTTAAAACTGCCACCCCCTTGAGTAATATATCTACTGATAGGTCATTTAACAGAGTTTTGTTTAGCATAGAGTGCGCTCCCTGGTGGTGGAATGTGGAACTAACAGAATGGAATTTTGTTAAAATTTAGAAATCTAGCTAGGCGATCTGTTTTAAACTTTAAGATAGTTTATAACACATGATAAAAAATTATAAAAAAGAGTGGCACATCACATATCGGGGGGGGGGGGGGGGGGGGGGGCAAACAAAATTAGGAAATATAACAAAGTGATCTGCTTGAAACTTTAAGATAGTTTATAAAATATAATAAAAAATTTTAAAATGGGGGCACGTCAAAAATTGGGGGGAGGGGAGGAACGCATTTTTACAAAGTGGAATCTAAAAATTGAATGCATAGAAAATCGATCCAGAATGGAAACATGAAACAATTACGTCTGGGGTTGGCTAGAAAATAGGGATTGCTTCGAAATACCAATGATTATCGTGAACAGGGATGTAGTGGAGGGTATACGGTGGTATACGCCGTGTACCTTCTGGATTTTTTTAAGGAGCACTGTATACCTTCTGTTTCTCAAAAAAGCTATAGCATGTACACTGTAGGGTATACCCTCTGCTTAGAGCGTATGCCCTCTGCTTTTTTTACGACACCACTGATCGTGAAGCGATTACGTGTGTGAGGAGGGAGGGGGGTTGATGAGCATAGCAAGCAGGGGTGCTGAACCCCCCTAGTCAACTAAAAAGATTTTCAGAAATTCTTTATCAGACTATATGGAGAACATGCCTTTCTCCTAGTATGTACCAGATGGAATTTTCAATCTTAAAGTTACCACCCAATCATGAATTGTGTAAATATTTCCATATATAAAATTTTCCTATTGTTGAATTACTTTTTGTCATGTGCAAGCATTGGTTAACTTTTTTTTGAGAGTTTTTTTTTCTTTCTTTTTTTGTTTTCTATAACAGTAAATTTTTATTTCTTATTAGGAGAAACATGAGCATTGGTGGGTGTATATATCTGATAAGAAGAAAGATACATTAATTACAAATCCTGTGTTAGTGACAAATTTAATTTACAAGGAAGAGGTAAGGTGTTTTTAAAAACTTAATAATGAATAAAGTATGCTTATATGCTTTTATGAGATTTTTAGTATGTATTATTTTTATTTTATATAGATTTTACTCAAATTTGCTGCACCATTAAAGCCAGGTGTCTACTACTATGTGATCAATGTCAGAAGTGATTCTTACATCGATGTTGATGTCCAAAGAACGATAGAAGTAATGAAAATATTTTATTTTCCCTTATTTCACAATTTTCTTTAATTTTGAAATCTGATCATGCTTTGCGCTAGAGAGAGAGAGAGAGAGAGAAAAAAAAAGAATAGTGTGGTATTTTCAGATTCTAACATAAATTTAAAGTAAATATTCAGAAAATGGAATTCTTAAATATATTTTGTGAATCACAACAATCCTGCACTCTAGCACAAATCCTTCTTATTGAATCTTAAATTTGGTTATATATTACTTGTAATTAATAAAATTTGTAAATATGCTTGAAACGTGGTTGTACAAGTATGGTTCAATGTAGTCTAGATATATAGAATTTAACATATGTGTTTTTCAAAGCAATATGAGGAAATTGTCGAGTTATTTGAAAATTCAAGTTTGATATTTTTAATTTTAACAATTAGCTGGATTTTCCTCTTTTTCGCATCTGAATATATGAATTAGTAAGTATTTAATTGGAATTCATAAGACATTTTACTATAATTTGCTTCAAATGACATTAGATTTTTAACATTTTAATAATATAATTTAACTGTATATTGACCAAATATTTTTGCATTTCAGCTGTATTTTCATTGAAATGTGTGAGTCTTCAAACTTACACTGGCTTAGTGCAGACAGGCCAGGTTGTCAGTTTTTTTTCTGTCCAAGTAGGTCCCCTTAGATATTAGACTATATGGGACCCTGAGTTGTATGTGTCTGCAAGAAAGATGTTAAAGTACATTTTAACCACTTTTGTATAAGCTTCATTCAAGGAAATGGCTGTGTAGGTAGAAGTTGTTGAAAAACAACAAGGACAAGAAAAAATTAAAACATTAAAGCTAATTGGTAAGATCAGGTGGTCTGAAAAATTTAATGAAACAACTACTATAATTGGACATTTAGATAATCCCACTGTGAGTACTTTTGTAAATCTACTAGCATGTTTATCAATGCTATACTATTCAGATAAATTTCATGCAAAAACAAAACATTAAGCAAATATTTTACTTCAGCATATTCCTTAGTTAGAAACCATATTTGCTTTATTTACTTGTATGAGTCATTCTTTTAAAACAGGAAAAATACATGTAACTACCTTAATATTATTTAAAAAATAAATAGACAAATAATTAAAAGTATTTTAATAACTTTTTCATGTTCTGGGCTGACCTAAAGATGTATAACAAATTTTTTTAAAAAAAGTTCAAAAGTCATTATCCTGGCTTGTAAGCCATTTATGTTGTTCTAAATGTTAAATAAAGTAATAATAAATTAATTTTCCACTAACAATTAATTTGTTACATTCAAAATAAAGTATTTTATTCAATGAAAAATGATGAAAAATAATTTCATTATTTTTTCATAGTTAAAGAATTACTAAAATGTGAGTAACTGAAAAAAATATAATTTTCCTGGCAGATTGCATTATAACCAATATTTTCCTTAAAGACAAAAGCAGGGTTCTATTTTTTGTGCTTATTGCAAGAACTTTGATTTGCTTAGTAAGCTGTGTAAGTAAGTATTTCACTTGAGATTTTTGCATAAAAAAAAAATTAAATAAAAAAAATTATGGAAAAAAAAAAAAAAAAAGATTATGACACCACAGTAGAAATCAAACGGAAATTTTCAAGTATTTCTTAATAATACAAGGTGGATGATTTTGAGTAAGTATGATAAGCAAGCGAATATGACATCATATATCGAAACTAAAACTAATACGCTTTGATGTTGAAATAAAATGGTCTTGGTTTATGATATTAATTTTTATTCTTTAAAGAAAATTGTTATCAATACTTTATGGTTAACAAAGATTTAATTTTTAATTTTAAATTTAATATTTTAAAAAAACTTTTGAAAAGCAAATGGATAATGAATGTCAATAATATACAACACAAAATTATCAGTGTTGAAAATGACGTCTTGATTAGTGAGGAATAATTATTTTCCTTCTTAAAATCAAAAAAATTAACTAGATATCCTGAAAAAATCATTTTTGACAAATGTTAATTCTTTAAGCTGCCTCATTTCAGAAAATATGAATGAAACTTACTTTATTTTTTAAAAGAAAGTTGCATTTTTTTTCATAAAGCCTAAAGGTTTAATATAATAGCATCAAAGTAAAATAATTTTCTCTCTGCCAGTATCGAAATTAAGGCTTGGGAGCTCGATGTATATTGAAGACACGTTTTTTTCATTTTTGCAATTGTTAATATTATTTGACAAAAAATTTCATTCTTTTATGACTGAGTTATGTAAAGGTCCCTATAACTGAGAAATTCTGTATTGTCTCCTATAAAATGTGATAAAGAGTTGGTTAATTATGTAGATTTTTAATTATCAGTAGTGAAATGTTTAGCTTAATTAGTGCATTTATCTTTCTTTTAATGCTACGTGAATGAAATCACAGGTAACAGTTAGTTTGAAATATAATTAAATTATAATTTCAAATTGTATTTCATTAATTTATCAGAAATTAGTGCATTTATTAAAACATCGTGTATTTACACCAACAAATTATTTTAGTATCCGAGTATTTAATTAGCTTTTAGTCTTCAGAATTTTTTTCAGAATACGTTTTAATTAAATTTAATCATTTAAAGTAATTAAATTATTTTGTTGATAGAACTCATGTACTTTTGAAAATTTAATTTTAGTTATAATCTAAGTTAGTTTCAATAATTTATCATAAATTAATGTATTTATTAACATTATATTTCACCAACAAATTAAGATACTAAAATTTTCTTGACTTTTACTTCTCAGTATTTTTTATGGAATATATTTTAATAAGCATTATTTTTTTAAGTAATTGAATTTTATTATTGGCAGAACTCAAATATTATTCCTTTAATTGGAGTTTTATATGATTTTTAGGATGGGAAGACTAATATCTAAATCTACTTCCTCTTGGTATAGCGCTCAGTTTAATTGATACAATATACAGTAAAAGTCTATGTACTATAATAAAAATCTACTTGAAATGGAAAATTTTCGTGGTCATTTCAAGAATGAAGTATGGTTATAAGGAAGGGTCTGAAACAGAATTAACCCTTGTGATTTTATTTAAACCAGTTTTACTGTTGTATTTGTTAAGTAATTAATTGTAATAAAGTATAATTATTTGCAAGTTCCCAAAATGGGAATAATCAAAAAGCAACCAAATGAGGATTGCTTGTTTTTTAAGGAGACAGTTTACCTTTTCAACAATTTTGTTTATTTAAAAAAAATATGGTTTAAATTGTGAACTCACTGCATTTCAATGTTCAACTAAAAGTACATTTAAAAAAAAAAATTCCGTTTTAATTGCATATTTAATTAAAATTCCCCCCCCCCCTTTTTTTTTAGATTTTCAAATGTGTATTACACAAGATTGCACATGAAGTTTTAGATACATCTAATATTACATTTAATATAATTTTTTTACTGATATATATATAGAGTGTAAAATGATGAAATCTAACATGTCTTCATATACTTATTTTTATTAAAAAAAAAATAACAAAAAACCTGAAGGCTAATTTCATGCATAGATTTTTCACATATGTAATAAATACGATATTAAAGAACATGTACAAAAAAAGCCTTAGCATTTTTAAAACATGAAAGTACAGAAAATATAAACATGGAGAAAAGTTTTAATTTGTGTGGGTAATTGCGCTGAGTGTATTAACAAAATTTACAGTATCTCGTGATATAATTTCCGTATGGGTAAAAATGAGGTGTCAAAATATTCACAATTAAACAGGCCTTAATTTAATATTTAAAAAAATCGATTTTTTGATCAATTTTGAGGTAAACTGTCCCTTTAAGTGAGAAAGAATTCTATGCGATATCACCAGAACAAAAAAAAAAAAAAAAAAAAAAATAGTAGAAGTTGGCAATAGTCTGTCAAACTTTTAAAATTAATGTAGGGGAAGGTGGCCTAAAATGATCCCCTTAAGGGGAAAACTTGTGTAAAATAACATAACTGTTTAAGTGAAACTTTGGCCCTATGCTAATATGTTTTATGCTATATTTTGCATTATAAACATATTTTAAGCCCAAATTGGGTAACAAAAAAAATTGGTCTTTGGAAAAGTCTCCAAAGGATCATTTTACCCTCACCCAAGGGCAAAATGATCCTCCATTTAAAAATAATTATAAATTGTTTTTTATCGGCAAAATAAAGGATATAAAAGTAATTATGACAATACGTAATGAAATAAAATAAGTTTTGCAATCAAAGATCATACATAATTTCTTTTATGTAAATTTTGAAATAAACAAGTGTCACAAATAATTAAAAAAACCGATAAAATAGCATATTTGAAAATTATGATCGGTAGGATAGCACGTGGACTCAAAAGAGAAAGGTATGGGACAGTCACACATTTGGCTCCCATGATGGCTAGGATGCAGTACAGGATTTTCTTCAGCCAATGAAATGGTAGTAAAGCGATCCACATAATGGATCATTTTACCTGGCAACATGGCCATCCATTTTATTTCATATAACTGGATAATGCCGAGGAACATAACAAACTTAGCAAGTGTAATTCACATTTAAAAAAATAATCTATTAAGTAAACCAAGTCATATTTCTGTTCATGAAAGACAGTATATCTAAATAAATGCAAAAGTTAGTGCTTATCTTAAAACAGATGTTATAAAAAACCACTTTTTCAAAGAATTCTATTCAGAAGCGTAATACTGCGATCGCTTGAATACCGCCATTGCTTCTTCTTCACTTGGCACAACTAGTTTATGTGTTACCCTGTAGATAGCGCAACCTGTCTGGAAGAAAACCTATGTGGTTCATTTTGCCCGCTAGGATCATTTTAGGCCACCTTTCCCTACGTATTTTCTAAAAGCTAACTTTGTATTCTTCATTGTAATATAAGCAATTGCCTACTCATCTAGTTTTTTTTCTTTCTATAGATGATGGGGAAATGATTAAAAATAACTCTGAAGGCAAAAAACTTTATATTGCAAAAAGAAAATGAACACTAATTGAGAGTTATTTTCACAGTCTATTAAATCAATAAAAGTTCTTGCAATAGGCACAAAAAATAGAACCTTTTTACCATCTGTCTGTTTTTACCATCTGCATTCTGCCAGGACAATATTTTGACAGTGATTTTTTATATTTTACACTTTACTACATTGCAGATTACAGTACATTTTAGTAATTTTTTAATTATGAAAAAGTAGTGAAATTATTTTAAATTATTTTTCATTCTATAAAACACTTTATCATGAATGTTTTATTAATGTAATTATTATTGTAATTATGTAATTATTATTGAAAAATTAGTTTTATTATTAATTTATTTAACATCTAGAACAACATAGTAGAAAATAGTGTACAAGCCAAGATAATGATTTTTTGAACATTTGAAGTATATTTTTTATATTTATTAATAGCATTTTATGAATTTGTTACATCTCTGTAGGTTTGTCCGGAATCTAGATTTTCCCACTCTTTTCGTATACCAAAATTGCACAATAAAAAAGCTTGAACCTCTGGTACCATGTGACAGTTGAGCATAACAATTTAAATTCAATAATTTCCCTTAGTTTAAGCTTGCATAAAATAAATATCCCACCCCTCTTTAATTCCATTTTCTGTTTTGTTTAGTTATTAAGTATTTTTGAGAGTCCATCCAATGTTTTGGGATACTGCTTATAAAGAGCTTGTTTTAACAGTTCAAATGCACAGTAATCAGCTGACACATTTGGGCATTTGTGTGAAATGCAATTAAATTTAATAATTTCCCTTTGTTTAAGCTTGCATAAAATAAATATTCCCCCACCCCCTTAATTCCATCTTTTGTTTTGTTTAGTTATTTTTAAGCATTTTTGAGAGTCCATCTAATGTTTTGGGATACTGCTTATAAAGAGCTTGTTTTAACAGTTCAAATGCACAGTAACAAGCTGACACATTGTTGCGCTTGTTTGAAATGCATTTAAATGGAATAGCCTCATCTTTGCTTTTATTTCTCAACTTATTTTAAATATAGTGGTAAATTCAGAGATATGTCTGGTAGCTTTATCCTGATGGAATTTAACACAATGACCAATGAAGATTGAGTAAATAGATAGAAAAGCTCTTTTGAAAATATGTATTAAAACATATTTCTGAAATGCATAATCTGAGTTAATTTTGACATTTTTTTCCACTTTTCTTATTTTAAGTTTTCTATTATAAGGTAATCCAGCAATAACCGTAAAACCTTTAGCAAAACTTTTCTTGTTCTTTCTGAACCAACATTTTAGGTCTTTTTCAGTAGTAAAATCGTTTTTTTTGTATTGCAATCAGATAAATATAATCAAGCCTCATCAATTGTAAGTACATATTTCGATATTTCACCTGCCAAATAATTTTCATACAACAATTTGCACATATTTGCAAGCTGAGAAACATATTTTTGCATTAGGTGGTGAACATCATTTTTTTTTTTTTTTTTTTTTTTTTTTTGTTTTGATTAGCTTTAAATCAGTTTTTATAATTATAATTTTTTTTTTTTTTTTTTTTTTTTTTTAAACTTTGAGTATAATATAAGCATTTAACATAACTTATGTTGGGCATGCATTTTTTACCTTTATCGCAAACAAATTTAAACTTTGACATTTCTTTCCTAGAAATGTTCAAACCACATTTTTCACACCTTTTTTAATAATTAAATAAGAGTATTTCTCTTCATAAAGCACAAATACATAGCCTGCGATTCATTGTTTATTTTTCAGCGGCATTTTAAAGCAAAGAATATTTTTAATGATTCAGATGATAATTAAACCTTTTCGGAATAGGGACCATATAGATTTTATTTTATTATTTTAAGATCATAGTCAATCATAGAGAAAGTCAAAATACAGTACAGGACCCATTATCCGGAATTCCAAAATCCGGAAGGACTACGAAATCCGGATTTTTTTTTTTTTTTGAAAATTTCCTAAATTTGTAAATTTTTACTAAAATTTTGTAATTTTTGCAATTTTTCGAAAATTTTACAGATTTGTAATTTTTTTTTGGTCTATTGTGTTGCAAAGTGTAACCACTAAAATATGCTACATCAGTGATGGGGGAACACGGTTGTCCCCCCCCCCCCCCCGAAATTAGAAAAAAATCATTTTTTTTTGTCAAATTTTAGTTTAAAATTTATATTACGATTCGTTTTTTAAAAAATCATCAGATATTTCACATCCTCTCACTCTCACTTTGACAAAATATTATGGCTACACAATTGTGTTACTTGAATCAGGGGTGATTCTGAGTAAAAAAAAAAAATTCTGAAATTCACAGCAAATTTTTTTAAAAGTTTACAGAAGAGGGGGGGGGGGCTCCTCTACACTAATTATGAGTTTTTTCCACGATCTTTTAACGAAATTCTCGTTTGTACACGATCTTTTGACGAAATTCTCGTTTGTACACGATCTTTTGACGAAATTTGCGGGGTTTTTCACCGATATTTTAACGACATTTGCGTTTTTTCCCCGTGATCCATTGACTAAATTTGCGTATTTTTCACGATTTTTTGAAGAAATTTTTTTCGCTATCTTTTGATCAAATTTCCGGTTTTATTCGCGATCTTTTGACAAATTATCAGTTTTTTCGCGATCTTATGACGAAATTTGCGAATTGTTTTGCGATCTTTTGACGAAATTGCGGAGGGCTTTTTCGATCCTTTGAAGAAATTTGTGTTTTTTCGTGATTCTTTGATGAGATTTGAGTTTTTCCCGCGATTTTTTTGACGGAATTCGGGAGGACCCGAAATCCGGAAAGCCTTCGGTCCCGAGGATTCCGGATAATAGGTCCTGTACTGTAGTTAAAAAAAATGTGCATACCCTCTGTATATTACAGAAGTGACTAACAAATCGACCAATATTCTGGTTGATCTCAAAGTGATTTTTGATTGATCATGAGTAGTTGTTTCAAAATTGATTATATTGAGTGTGACACCAGCGAAAAATGATATGGAACTTTGAAATAAATCAAAGGTATGTGAGACAAGTCTAGCATGTTTATATTTGTACGCCTTACATTTCAATTGCAATAAGGAAAGCAATGATGAAATCCTTTATCATGGGCCATGGCATCTATAAAAACTTTTCATTTCATTTTAGTAGTGAACTGTTAATTTTCTATTTAAAAGAAAGGTTGATGTTTTTACTCTTTTATTTAACTCAAACTGTTTTTTGTATGTAATGTAAAGATGGGATTTTGCTATCGATTTTTAACACATTTCCTGATATGCTAGAATTATGAAAATTATGTACAAAAGTGCAGAGCTGGAGAACTTTCTGAAAATCTTACCAGCCAGCAAGATGCAATGTGCAATTGAAAATTGTTATTACAAAGTGTATGCGATTGCATTAATAGCTGATTATTATTACTACAATGCATTTTCATTTTTCTTTCTATAAAATTAAGAAATGTTTATGACAGAAAAAGGTGAGTGTAGGATAGAACTTAGTACCAACTATTCATGATCAAATTAACATTGCACTAATTTGGAAAGATGCAAAAATGTAGCTAACTAGAAAAAAAAAAAAGTTTTTGCCATATCTCTATAGCCTGCAGTTTTTCAAAGACTACCAAAAAATTCATTTGCCCTGTCAGAAAATCCACTTGCTAGTCCAACTCTTGCAAAAGGTTGTTCCTGATAAGAGTACAACATTTTAATATTTTTTACAACTTAATTACTTAATTATTAATTAATACATTCATTTTAAGGCACTTTTCAATTATCCCGCCACAGGTAATAAATTTCCAAATATTCTCTGTACAATTGTATAGGAGTTGAAAAAACAATGAATTTAATTATGGGCCGATAACTGCTTACTAAAATATGACAAAGCCACTGTGAAACTGCAACAATGAAACATTTAAAAAACTTCAAAGTAGAAAATAAATTACAAATAAAAAATTGAGTGTAATATTTTTTTATTAAAAAAAAAAAAAAAAAAAAAAAATATGCTTTTATCAATTAACAGTTAAATATTAATTAATTCATGATTATAAATTGAGAAATCAATTTACAAATTCTAAAAAGATAGCTTAAATAATATTTCATTTTTTTCTTTTCTGCTTTCTTTCTTAAAAAATAAACAGAGTAAAAAAAATATATTTCTCAATAAATTCATTTGCTTGAGCTTTCTGTTAAGCATAAAAAATGCAGTGGATTGTTTATAATCAAGTTCATTGTCAACGCCAAGTTAACATATTGTAACAGGAATTTTGGGGGGAAAACATGAATTGCAGCCAAAAAATTAGGCGTTTTTTTTCAAGATGATTTTTGAATGGTAATAAATGAGTGTTTTTTTTAAAACAATTTTTACTTTTATTTCATGTTCTTTCTTGTGATGATAGAAGAATAATATCTCCCACAAGTAAAAGTTAAATTTAAAAAAAAAAAAAAAAACCGACTGCGTAAAAAGCGAACTAATTATTTCTCATCAATGTGAAACTATTTTTTATATAACTTACCTATTTTTTTTTTATTTACTTGTATTGATGACTTTTAAGAAGTTAGTTCCTATCTATAAACTCTGTTTTGATGAGGCCTATAGATGTCTATGGAGGTTAGAGTTGAAGTAAAGCTAGAGATCCTACCTACACAACTTCCAGGTTGTGTAATATTTAAATGGAGCTTCTGACTATAAAATAGTCAATGAAATATCATCTTTATTTTGAAAGACCTATCCATTGATATGCCACTCAATATGGTGCGTAAAAAAATTTGTCGTCTCTACCACCATTTTGTATTTTACAGCAGCCATTTTAAATTTATAAAAGCAAAACCTAGCCTATAACTGTTGGATGGTTAAGACGAATCGATAGAGACCTCATTCATTAAAATGCATCCAGCCGTTGGGATGTTTCGAGGGTATAAAGAAATCCACATAACCCAGATACGTGCCAAACACATAACCCTTCTTGGCAGTCGGGTAACAACTAAATATCTTATTTATTTAGTTGTATTATTTCACAACTTCTAAAAGTTGTGTTTTTATTTATTATAAAAAAATACAACTTAAATCTGCTCTCAAACAAAATATTTTTAGCAATGCAAAACTTTCTAAAACATTTTTTGACTCATTTTTAAATCTAAAAGAATGACACTTGCAGGCATGATTTATTGAAGTGATTTGAAATTTTATAGTTTTTACCTTTTTTTTTTTCGATAAATGAATTACACCTTTATATATAAGAAATTGTTGTCTCAAATATGACAGTTTTCTTTTTTCTCCATTCCTATGCCATCTTGTCGAAAAATCTTGTTCAAAATGCTAACTTTGTCAACATTTTCTGAAAAATCTTCTGCCTTTACCAAAAAATGAAAAAAATTAGTTGATTGTAAAAATTGACTTTAGGTTTCAGGTTGACTTCAAATAGAATTTTTGGTACTACTGATTTTTTGTATTGTGATTATTACTACACTACATCTTTTAAAAAATGTAGTGTGCTACACTACAAACTACTCAAAAAATTAGTGACTACTGTAATTTTGCTCTCATAGTGCACTACTTCCAACCCCTGAATATATACTTATTAACTTTGTATTGTTTGATATTAAAGGTTTTAACAAATCTTTTTTAAATTGTAGCTTGATGTCAAAGAAGCTAAAGAAATTGATATTACCAAAGTTCAATGGGATGTTTCTGAAGAGGAGGAGGAAAAAGAAGAGGAAGAAAGTGCTGTAGAAGATTCAGATCTAGCATCAGATGACATGGATGATGATTAATAACTATGTCTGCTTTTAATTTATAAACTTAAAAACTTTTCTGAAGTTTAACTTCAGCTGGTATTTGTACAGAAGTCAGTGGCCAAGGAAATTAAGGGAGTTGTTATTTATGGTTTTTTTTTTTTTTAAATTTATTACTTTAACTTTTTTAATTTTTCTGTGCAATGATAAAAATTTTAAAATTGAACTATAAAAATATCCATTGAAAGAGGTAAATAAAAAAAAAATGATATTTACAATTTGTGTTATAATGGAAAAAGTTACAGAACAAATGATCATTGTTTCTATTGTGTTAATTAAAATTCATATTTTTAAAAAGAGATTTGTTTTTTATCATAAAATATTTGTAGCCAATAACACTTTTCTAAGATCTAATAATCTGCCTTTTTTAGGTATGATTTTTTTTTTTTTAAATGTCAGTTGATATGTAAAAGTTCATAGTGTCATGTTAACAAAGAGCATATCACTGGTCATTAATGTGTATTCTACTACGGCTTGAAATATTATAAAATATCTGTAACTCCATATGAATTTTTATATTAAAAAAAATCAGATAATATATGTATATAATTTGCTTTTAATAATATAATTTAACATTACAAGAGTGGCACGTGTGAAAGAATTTGCATTGTCAATGGTGTATTTGAGTTATAATAATTTTTAGAGAATGACAAGCATATGTATTATGAATTATTTAAAAATTAGCATAATTGGCATATTGAAAAAAATTATTTATTTCCATGATAAATATGTAAATATATTTTGTAATTTTTTAATTTATGGACTTATAATTGAGGAGGGAGGGGAGGGTGTTAGCGCAAAATTTATAAGTACCTTTATGGATGGTTAATGTAGACATACTCTACAAAAAATTACTTTGAAAAATAAATATGTAAATATGCAGAAATTTAGAAAAAAAAATTAAAAAAAAAATATTTTTTGAGCTAGAAAATAGAAAGCTAATATATTTTCATCATTTCCTTTATAATTTACTGCAGGTATCCATTGTTTTTTAATATAATGCAGTTTCTGTAAATTTTCAAGTGTTTGTTGTATATAATAAATGAATAAATAATAACTTTTTTAACATCAAAAGTTTGAATTTCTCTTCAAGGATTTATGTGTAGGAATTTACCATATTATTTAAATTTAAATTTCTTACATCATCTAACTGTGAAGGGGAGAATCCATCCAGTCAGTTTATCTAGAGCAGTGGTTCCAAACCTTTTTTTCCCTCCTATATCCCTTGCTTGTGTTTTCATTTATGAATACCTGTCTTCTATAAACCCATTTATAATTTGAACAATGAATGTCCGAAACTTCCATAGTAATGTTTATATGTCCAGTTCTGTTAAGAGTTCGAGTTTTAGTCACTTATCCATTTTGAGGCAAAAGCAATATATGAAAAAAATCTTTTAAAACAATAAATAATAGCTAAATCTTTCAAATAAGACACCCTTTAAAATGGAACAAACTTAAACTCTGTAATACACACAATTAATTTTGCTCATCATAGTCAAATAATGATCTGGAACCATGCTCATTTAACCCTTTGGGGGACAAGCGAAAATGTCTCTAAATATTGAATTTTTACCGGAATAATCGGAAAATTTTATTTTTAAATAAGGAAAAGCTATTTTTCAACGATTTTTCTCCAAAGTTAAAAATATAAAATTTAGTTAATATTTTCTGGTGAGAATCTTTTTTAAATTAGGTGGGATATATTTTATCCCACCGCCCCACAAGGGGTTAAATGAAAATGCTGAAACAAAAAGCTTCATTCAATATGATTCTTTTTTTATTTGAATATTGTTAGAATTACTATAAATCAAGTTAAGGAAAAAAGAATCCTTATTGGAAGTAATCGTGATTACTGACAATGGAATTATCAATCAATTACTAGACCTAGGAACTTTCATTTTTTAGCAAGTTGCCTATTTTATTTTTACATAAACCCCTCTTTGTGCACACAAATTCTACAAATTTGGTTTTTTGTTTTAATTTTAACCTTTTTTGTGTTTTGTCATTAAAAAAGCTATTTTCATGCACCTCCAGCCGGCCTCTACATACAATTCCAGATTGGGAACCATTGATCTAGAGCTTTTATTATTTCATCCATTACTTCACCATTTAAGCATCTTGACTATATCTGAATAGGGAAATAACATCTGGATGGTATTTCATTATATTTGAATAATTTAAAATAAAAAATTTATATATCTGTTTCTTTTTCCATGTTTTGTTCCTATTTTTTGTTTTTTCTTGAAGCTTTTATTTAGTGCAGCATGTTCATTTCTGAACTTTGCACCAACCTACTAAATTAAACAATTCAAGGTTTCTTTCTTTCTTTCTTTCTTTCATATAATGTTATAGATTGTTAGAGCTTGAATTTAACCCTGTAAAAACTCAAGGCAGTATTTTTGTATATCTGTTTATTGATTCATAAAATAGTTCTATGAAAAGCATCTGCATGGGATTTATATTTGAATATCTTACATATTTATTTTTCTTATGCACTGGAAAAAATAAGCATTAATTTCAAAATTATGTTACACCAGCCTTTAAATCCAGAAAAAAAAAAAAAAAAAAGAATACTGTTAAAATGTTTAGAGGGTTAAATAACTTATTAAATTACTACTTTTGAATTCTCTCCTTCCCCTAACCTTTCAATTTTTTGTTATGCTGTGCAGTATATTTTGAAGTAGTTGTCTACATAATCTTGCCAATGTAAAAATAAACATTCATGTATGTGCCTAAAACTCGAATGCCTATATGGATTTATTATATGATATATGTAATTTCCCACATATATCATGCCCATGTAAATAAACACAAGTAAAAGATTATATAAATATGTAAAATGTCTTTGCAGATGTTATACATTAGTTATCATTATAACTAGTTTTATTTGTAATCACCAAAAGCATTGTTAAATCCAAAAATTATCTATTTCTTGATTATTCAAAGTTACTTGTAATTCTGTATCATTTTTTAAATAGTTGGATCAGTTTGATAAATGCTTATAAATTGTTTACCCTTTTCATTTTGTTTTGCTTGCTGTTCTTTCACAACTTTTGTTGTTTGCTTTTTAATGAAATAAATTGAAAAAAAGAGTATAAATCTTATTAATTTTTTACCCAAAGTAAAAATTACAGTGCAAGTGTAATAATTAATGAAATCAATTTTCAAATGTTCTACGTATTCTTCCACTAAACTTAAAAATACAGTATATTTCTTCCATTATAAATGGAACATTAAAGTTTTTTTTTAAAACTTGAAATTATACTTGAATGTTGATTTCATTGTTAAATAATCAAAGATCAAAGTAATCATTAATACTTTTCATAGCAGGTGATAGAATTCTTTTATTTAATCGTTTTTGTCCTTGATTGCCTTATGGTTTCTGTAATGCTATTTTAACACTTGCTTTTCATTTATTATAATGAAAACTGTAATTTTCCTTAATTATCATATCATTGCTTTTTACAATACAGAAGACTGGTTAATTTTGATGGTTGGACACAACAATTTTAGCAGATTTGTCCCCCCCAAAAAAGTGAATTATGAGATATAATGTCAGTGGTATCTTTCCTTTTTGTTCTTGATATTTTGTCCCAATTAAACGGTGTGCCAAATAACTGGAATCTGCTGTATTTGACACCTTTGGATGCAAGTAATCAAGTAAATATTTAATTTATAAGCATGAAGTACCATGTTAGAACATTTGTTAAGGGCATTTTTATTATTTTGCTGTACCTAATTTAATAATTATTTGTGCATGATGCAAAATTAAAGCTAATTGTAAAGAGATGTGTTTGCCTAGGTGCAATCTACCAGGGCCCATGCTTGTGGAGGCCCCCGAAGCATCTAAAAGACCCTTTTTGATTTCCAAACACAAAGTGTAAGGAAAGTACAGTGCACAGCAAAAGTTTAGACAATGATCGATTATGCTTCTGTACTGAGAAGTATGTAGTGAATTGCTATAACTTAACTGTCATATATTACTGGAGACTTATCCTTTATTCACAAACAATAAATTTTACATTATACACTTTACGTAATAAATAATGACAAAAAACAAAATTAACATTGTGGCAAAAGTATAGACAGTAACCATAAATTAAAATTGAACTGCATCTACATTATCTTCAATTAGTGCAGATATGTAGCTTTCCATCGAAGAAACTAAATCCTGCATCACTTGGGGGTCTATTTTGTACCAAACACGTTCAACAGCACCTCGAAGTTCATTAACAGAGGAGTATTGTCAAAAAAATTGCATAAACCTTATGAGATATGATACCATAAATTTTTCGATTGGTGTCAAATCAGGACTACACACGGGACAGTCGAGAACAGTAATATTTTGAGAGTTAAACCAATTTTTTGTTTTGTATGTAACATGAATGGGCGCATTATCTTGCTCAAATACATACCTTGTAGCAGCTAAAAGTTCACCAAATGGCTGTAAATTGTTTCCCAATATATGTATGCAGTATTACGCTGCTTGGCGACCATTGAGGAACTCCAGAAATACTTGAGCATTAAAACAAAGTGAGTTCCTAATCATTAAAGAGTCACCTCCTTGTTGTTGACTATAGAAAACCCGAGGTTCTTTACGCAAGTCATGCCAATAGTATTCCCACCTATCTGGGTCATCCAAATTCCGCTTTTTTTTTTCATCACTAAATATCATAGTACACCACTTGGGTCCATATGACATATGTTTGCGAGCCCACTGCATTCTTGTCAATTTGTTGTGAGATTTGAAGGCTGGTTGTTTTATCCTTTTCATGTAAACTAATTTACATCTTTCTCTAATTCATCTACGAATCGTAGCCGTTGACACAGAAAGCTCTGATCCACTTTTAATGCGACTAGCAATCATTATTCACCGTTCGAAATCCTTGGTGGTCCGCTGGTCCGAGACCACTAAAACTTCAATCGGACCACTAATTAAAAAAATTTAGTGGTCCGTAGGACCAGTAACTTTTTTCCCTCTCTGACAGTTAAACAAATTTTTCTGTCCCTGAGAAAACTGCAACCAAACACAAACCACAGAATTTTATTTTATTTTAAAAATTGAATAAATAAAAAATTGGATTAAAACTCAGTCAGTTGAAATAAATAATCGGAAATAAAATACATAATTAATAATTTTATAGTTTTTGTTTATGTACTGTTTATTTAATTTTTAGCAAATTATAATTTTACATTTTATTATGCCAAAAATTTTGGGTAGCTGAAAGGAAGTTTGGTTTATTTTCGAGGAGGAGGGGACTGGTGTCACTCAAAGGGTTAAAGGTACTTCATAAAATTTTGTGCAGCGGGCCAGTGACGATGTCTGTGGACCAGTAAACTCTGATGTTTACTGGTCCTTGGGACCAGTGACTTTTTTTATCAATTCTACCGCTGTTATTTGTCTAGAAGCCAGTTTATGGATACCTCTACCATCTCGTTTTCTGGCCACACAAGGCCTTCCAGATCTATGTTTTGCATTGAAAGAGTCACCCTTAGACAGTACTTTATAAACAGACTTCTTTGGACGATTCAAAGTACCTAAAATTTCTGCAGTAGTTTCCCTTTCGATTTCAGCTTCAATTACTTCATCTGACTGAAAATTTCCAGCTCTAAGCAGCTCACTAACCGATGCTATCGTGAAATTCACTTAAATACTTCATGCATGTGACGTCATAAGTTTGAAATTTGTGTTTTTCCGTGAATAGTTGCCAAAAATCAAGAAAGTGTCTAAACTTTTGCAATATGCAAATTTCACTTTTTTAGTTAAATTGAATAATATCCTACATTAAAACATTATTTCTGTCCTAAAATGTTTAAAATATATTTAAAAATAAGTACAGCCATTTGTATAACCCAAGAGTTCATATTTTTTATTTAAATGTTAAATATCACCAGTGTCTAAACTTTTGCTGAGGTCTGTATTGTTATTGTGTATGTATGTGAGTACTCCCAAGCGTTATTTCCAATTGAGCTCTCATTTGGTGAAATGTTATAGACCATTGTTGCTAAAATTATACAGAGTTTCCTAAAATCAAACAACTGATTGAGTATTTAATTCATTTTCAAACCATTTTGTGACAGATTTTATAGGGAAAATCACAAAATGTGACAAACTATAACCAATAAGTATTGTGGTGATGTAATCAAGTATTGAATGTTCAGAGGTAAAATCTTCAGTTTCAAAACGTAAGGTCAAGCATTCCAATCTAACTGATCGCATTGTGTAAAATTTTTTTTAAAATTCCCTTTTTTTCTTTTCTGCACTTTGTACACATACACCAATGTTTGGCCAGTTCAGTGAGATTACTCCAGATTTTTTAACAAGAAAACATAGGGATCTTTTTATCTTTTTCTTACACTTTTCCATCCAGGTAAGTACCTGGTACCACTCTTATAGGAATTCTCCCCAAAGAGTCAAAAATATTTTAACCTTAGAAAGTAGTTTAAGGCTTCACTGTCATAATTTCTATTACATACTTTTATTTTATTTGATGTTCTTAACTTTTTTTTTTTTTTTTTTAAATATATAATTTGTATTACAAAAAGTCAGTTTCAGATTTACCTTAGTTTTAATGGTGATTATAAGTAATTGTCTATTAAACATAATCCTTACTTTTCCTTTAACTTACAGCATATAGTATGTCACAGCTAATGAGAGAGGTTAGCTGTGATACTTGAATATCACATGATCTTTGCTGAAAAACAGTTCAACAATAGGCAAAAACTAGTCTATGGATAGTCTATAAAACTAGTCTATCGGACTAGTCTATACGTGGCAGCCGAGATGGGTGGAAGTACCTCAGCCTGTCTCTTTCATTGGCTGTGATAGTGTGTGTATGTTTGTGTGATATGAATGTTGATTTAAAAATGTATATATACACTGCTGTTCATGAAAATTTGTAAATCAAGTCATGTGACTTGGGGTGATACTTATACATTTTAATATCTATTTTTACTGAAAGTAAAATTTGAAGCAGTTACTGAAGGTGAAAATTGAGATATATGTATTACTAGATCTTATGAGTAGGCAGGGCAAGAAAAGTAATTTTAATTAGAAATTAACAAATTGATATTTTGAAGTATGAGATAAAGAAATTTTAGATCAATTATATGTTAGTTTTTTTAATTTTCTTTGTTTTGGTCTAATTTTTATGTTATTCTTGCTTACTTAAAGTGAGCATGGGAAAAATAAGCAAAATTATTCAATGGAGCTGGAAAGCATGTCATACTTGCCAACTCACAGATGATTTCCATAAAATTGGTTTATCGTGAGCTGGGAAATAAACAATTTTTACATCAGAAAAATATGTAATAAATAAATTTATATAAAGAACACAATGAAACAAGATACATTTTAGTAAATATTCATTCTGGTTCGAAACGTGTTTATTTACTGCAGGAGAAATCGGCACAGTTTTACGGAAATTATCGGTAAGTTGGCAAGTATGGCATGTAATAGGGTAGTGGCGAATCACATCATGATGGTCAAGAACAACAAAAAGGCAATTCTAATTGGTGAAGCTCACATTATGGACTGTGGAGGTCCTAAAAAAATGGTTGATCAGCAGATGCAACTTCCCTATATGTAAATATAAATGCTAGCTGAGATTGTTAGACAAATGTTTTTTTATTTTACTTAGATCATTAGCATTTGCATTTTATCGTTTTGTTCCGTTATTGTTTTTTTATTTTGGATAAAAAATGCAATGTTTTTCTTTTTCTTTTATGGCTACTTCCAACCTTTCTGTATGAAAAAGGAATTTTTATTTTCATGAATTACAGTGTACATATGAATTAAACAGGTTTCCTACGAGCCAGGGAAAACTTGGAAAACAGGAAAAAGTCAGGGAATTCGAAAATTTAGGCAAAAAGTCAGGGAATTTTTTAAATATTTGAAAAGATCAGGGAAAAGTCAGGGAATTTTTGATATACTACTTCGATCGGAATTTCTATTATCGTCACAAATGAAGAAATTTTGAATTAATTATTTATGCAAACTATATAACAATATGAAAAATAATTAAAAAATTGAAAATTCATACAGCACATATTTTTTTCTAGCATTTATCTAAATTAAAGTCCATTGTAGAGGGTTTTACAACAATATATAAGCCGAATCGAATTTTTACTGAGAAAGGTCAGGGAAATTTTTGAATAAAGTCAGGGAATTTTTTTACCCAAATTGTGTAGGAACCCTGTTAAATTATTTTTATGTGGAGATTTTAAACAACATACTTTCCTTCAAACATTAAATAAAATTTATGAAAAAAATTAATACTCCAGGCATACATGTGTGTGTGTGTTTGTATTTGAAAGGACTGGTTGATAAGTGATTTAAATATTTTCAATTTATATAACTACCCTGCTTATATTATACATCAGTAATTTGTTTTGAATGCAATATTGACACAAGATCTAAAAACTTTGAAATTTTTTTTAATTTCAAAAGTGTATGGATCAATAAAGAATGTTTTGACATTTCCAAATACTTTTAAAGGGATTTCTGTTCTTGTTTATCTTGTTTACAAAATTTATCAACATCGTAATTTATAACAATTAAAAGTTGATTTTAATAACTCTTTGGATAAAAGCATTTCAGTATAATTATTTTTATATATATATATTTGTAAAAGATTAATAATCTAAATTAATATTTTTCCTGTGGACTGTTGTTGCTCAGGTTTCTCTGTGCTTCTCCCTCCTTCTTTTTGAAGTACATATAGATAATGAAATCCATTGATTATTTGTATTCTGTTTAAAATTGATTAAAAAATTGTGCTAACTGAATGAATTGGAACCAATGATCTAAGTTCATTCAGCACAAAAGTTTTTTGTAACTGGAATCTATCACATACTTCAATTAAAACATTTCTATTCATTTTTTTATTCCTGCTTATTGGATTTCTACATGAATTTTCTTTCTTTAGCCTTTGCTTATATGTCAAGTTAATAAATTCTTACTTTATCCTTCATTCAGTCCCATTGTAATTCTTTGATTTTCTTTCTTTTTTGGTGTATAAAACCTCCTTTAATATTTGAATTATTTAAATTGATTTGAAACATGGGTGCAAGTTTTCTACCCACAGAGTTGAAATCAGTCTTTTGAAAATGTCCGAGGGTGGAATCGGAATAGAAAAAAAAAGTCTTCTCATTCATGGGTTATCTAACAGGAATCATTCAGTATTCTTAAGAATCCCATTTAAATTTTTCATGAACATTCCACTTAAAACTTCAGTTAACATCTAAAAATACTTTATATTTTGTCCTAGCTTGAATCCTACATGTCAGGATAGAAATAGTAAAATAGGTTCATTTTTTTAGAAAATTTCCTTCTCATTTTTGGGGACTGCAAAAATGAAGTAACACAAAAATTGTATAATTTTTGTTTTTGCCCATTTCAGCCCACAAGATCCGAAAAACAGTGAGAATTATAAAATGTTCACCTCCATCTACTTTCTTTTTTATTTCATGAGACTTCAGATAAAGCCAAAATTGCAAAAGTAATCTAAATTATAAAATCTTTATCCTATCTCCTCCCTCCTTAATATATATATATATATTATGGGACACGAAGTTGTAAAAACTTTCGCTTTAATTCTTCCTTTCTCTCAGATATTTCCAATTTGTGGGACCCAAAGTAACATCGAAGATTTAATTTTTAAATTTGCTTTCTTTCTCTTAGAATTTTTGGTTCTACAAAGATTTCAATTGCAAATTTGCCGCCACCCCCCCCCCTTTTTTTTTCTCAAGTGTACGCAATACCCAAACAAATGTGAAAATTGTAAAAGTCCTCTTTCCTTTTTTAAAAAAGAATCTGAGTTCACAAGTTCCGAAATTGCGTTGAAATATTCAGTTATATTTCCAATCTGAAGATCCAACATAAAGCGAAAATTGTAAAATAAATGTGAACTGTAAAAATGTGCCCCCCCCCCCCCCAATCCCTGAGTCCACAATACCAAAAATTATCCCAAAAAGTAAACTTTTCGCTTTTATTTTCCCTTTCTGCTAGACTTTTGGGGTCTGTGGAACCCGAGGTAATGTGAAATTTGTAAGTTTCTGATATTTTTAGAGGTCATGAAACCAAAAATTACGTTGGAATAGAAAAAAAATTGTTTTTTTTTTTTTTTTCTTGTTTTCTCCCAATTCTTTCGGTGTTTAGGACCAGAAGTAATGGTGGATTTATAATTTTTTTCTCTTATTTCAAGTGCAGGAGAAATAAAGTAGCATGAAATTGTAATCTATTCTTTCTCCAAGTCTGTGGAATACAAAAGAACGATGAATAGTAACATTTCCATTTTTTTTTTTTCTTTCAATTTCGATAATTGGATTTTTTGAGTCTGCAGGGCCCGAAATAAAACCGAAATTATAAAATTAAGTTTTACACTACTATTTATTATTATTATTATTATTATTATTTTAAATCTGCAGAATTTGAATTAATGTTAAAGTAGTACAGGGTTCCTATGGGTAACAGAAAAGAGGGAAAAGTCAGGGAATTTGAAAATTTTGTCAAAAAGTCAGGGAAATTTTTAAATATTTGAAATGGTCAAGGAAAGGTCAGAGAATTTTTGATGTACTACTTTACATCAGAATCTCTGTTATCATAAATCAAAAAATTTTGAATTGATTATTCATCAAATCTAAAATTTTTATATAAAATTTATGCAAACTATATAACAATAGCATAATATGAAAAATAATTAAAAATAAAAAATTCATACAGCTCATACTTTTTTTAAAAGCATTTATCTAGATTAAAGTTGTCCACTGTGGAGTGTTTTACGACAATAAATAATCCGAATTTTTCTGAGAAAGGTCAAGGAAATTTTTGAAAAAGGTCAGGAAAACCTGGAAAAGTGAGGGAATTTTTTTTACTAGAATTGTATAGGAACCCTGTACTAAAATTTTCATCTTTACTTTTCTTCTTTTTACTCTGAATCTTTCATGTCTCGGGGACCTGAAATAATAAAATTTTTGCCTTTTCATTTCCAAGTCAGCAGTAGTGAAATAGTAAAACATCTATACCCTTCCGATTTCGATATTCAGATTCTTTTGGGTCAGCAGAACCCAAAATTGCTGTAATGGAATTTGTGAAAGATTTTATATCTTCTGTCATTTATATTAATTATTTACAATTTGAATAATTTGATTAGGATATTTCTGTTGTTGTCTTAAAATTGCATATAAGCCTAATATATGTGGTTTTTGGATTCAGCTTTTATATAAGATCTTTGTGTGCTTATGTTCAAAGTAATTTAAAGATTTATTGGATTTTAACTTTTGTTTCCACCTAATATCTTTCCCAGTAGCAGAAACTGTGCAGTATGGCAGTGGGTGTTGCAGGTTATTTTAGACATTGCAGATTAGGCTTGTAGCTTAAATATAAATTCTGGGCTTAAAAAATTGCTAAAATTTACTTTGACTTTATAGTTATCGTATCTTATTATATTTCCTTCTTAAATGCAAATATTGTTTATTTTATGGGTTACTATAAATTCGTATGAGAGTAGCTTGGTTTAGTATTGTTGGATCACAGATAAATTTTGATTCGCTACAGATAACAGATAAAATTGTACTTCTGAGGTACCTTCTAATTTAAATTTTCAATTACAATTTACGTGAATATATATGTTTTAAATGCATATGAAATTAAAAGAGAAATACATTTTTTGACATAATTAAATTTTACCACATTTAAAATTTTATGTATGTTGTATTTTTGTCTGAACATGAATGATGTATGTTCAAAATATTTTCAGCCTTAACCATTTCTTACAACTTACATCCATGATTTTTGTGATAACATTTGAAAAATATCAATCGTTTTTTAAAATTTTACATGACTTTATTAAGTCAACTTTAATCATTCTTGATAAATTCAGCATGAAGTTTTAAAATGCTCACAATTCTGTAAGAAGATCTGTATCTCAGCCATGCTCCTTGAAATTCAATGATACATTAACTGACTGTCAGGTCTTGACCATTACTTATGTTTAGCAAGAATGTCATACGTTTAAAAAAAAGAGAGAAGCTCACATTTCATGTTAAAGAATAACTCTTAATTTAAGTATGCCAGTTTACCCTACAGTGTTATAAAACTGATGTAAAACACAATACTGAAGACTTTTTAAGGGTATAAAAATGAAAAATGCACTATATATATATTTTTAAATGTTCTTTCCTTCATTACATACAAAGAGATGTTCTACCACTTTAAAGGATTCTTGCTCCTGCTTTCAAATTAGTAGCATCTCTTTTGACATCCAATGAAAAAGGCAACATTCTTTTGAAATATGTTGTGCATTTTTAATTTTTATGGAGTTTTTAAGAAGTAGTTTCCTTTGTATTATGCCAGATTAATTTATAAAAAGAAAATAATTTTTTATTAGAATGTTTTCAATTAAAAAAGAAGGAAAATTGTTTTCATTGTCATTATTTCTATATTTTTGAAAGTAAAGTTTAAAATGCAATCAAGAATATCATATGACAGCAAATTAAAAGTACTCTAAACAAAGAGTGTATTCATAACTAAGGTTGTATTTTTTGTATATGATGTATTAACTAGATTTTTTTTTTCTTTGTCACTCATAATTTCTTATGAAATACCCTAATTTTGTTTTATAAGTTAAAATATGGTTAAATTTAACAAAGTGATTATGATGGGGACAAAAGACAATTGACTAAAAATTTTGAGATTCTTTTTGTTGTATATAGAGTAAAATTTTTATATGAAAATATTTTATGTTTATATAGTCTTTTATACATATTCATTGTGGTGATATATATTAAGAACTATGGTGAACTAATAAAGAAGTTGTGAAGAAAATATTCTTGCATTATTTGGATTACATTGGACACAGTTAAATCTTATCACAATAATGTTTATAAAAGTAATTTTATTTATTTTTTCATTTCATCTAATTGTGAATAGAATTTAATCTACTTTAATTAAGTGAATTTTTATATAAAAATATTGTCTACCTGTTTTCATGTAATTTTATGCCATTTATGCAACTTTTTTTTTTTTTTTTTTTTTTTTCTTACAGAAAAATTTATTGACTGTTTTCTTATTCTAACAGTTCAATTTTTACAGTGAAAATGCAGTTACCTGATGATTTTTACTGAAAGTTAACAGAATTTTGTGAGTCATTAATTTATTTATTGCAGAATTTCATAAATTGCCATTTAGTAAAAGTTTTTTTTTAAAGTGGTTGAATGGCAAGGTGAGCATGAATAAACTTTTCCCAGTGGTTAAAAGCAGTGTTAGGAGTTTTGCTTAATCTTGAAGGTTGGAGAGATTTTTGCAATTTCTTGATTGTAATGGTAGGAGTTCTCCTAATTTTTCTTAAATTAATATAGTTTTTGAAAGTGCCCAAAAATGTCCTTGTTTTTAATTATTGTCCTAATTTTCCTAAAAGTTTTAAAAAATAACTTCTAAATTTCTAAAACAGAAATTCATATGCTTTCAAAAATCAGCATGTACTTTGGAAAGGGAATAATGAAAAGTACATTTTGCCATAACATACTTACCTGCTGGTTATCCTTTCAAAAATTCTGGGTCAAGTGGCTGCCAGCTGTCTGTGGTTAATTCAATGTGTAAGTTATTACTGTAAGATAAGTGTCAACCTACCAGTGAAAAGTACATTTGATAGCCAGTAGGCATTCAGCAGATAAGCGCTATGCATTCTTGTTTTGCTGCAATTACTGTATGCTAATGATTTGTGACAACAATATGTTTTATCAATATTATTGATAGCATGGACAACTTGATTTTATCGATAGTATCAAAATTTTTATCTGTCTTCAGTCAATAAATTGCTATTCCTACCTGATATCAGATCTGATTTTATAAAGAATTGCCATTAAAAAATTAAGACTAGCTTCATTGTAAGTTAAGCAATTTTGCATTAACTGTTTCACATCACCTCTTGAAACTTAGAAGACCTTGTTTAAAACAAGATCTTCAACAAGATCAGAAACAAGATTTCTGGTTTCAAGAAGAGCCGAGGGTAGCCAAAATGCTTATGGGAGCTGAAGACAATATAGAAACCAATACAGGAAATTGCAGCACCCACTTAACCCTCTAATTCCCAGGGTACAACACGTTCTAGAAATTCAATAATTCAGGTAAATTGAATTAACACCAGAAATTTTCGATAGAAATTTTCACTTCATTTAATGACTGAATTTCTGTTATTAAATAAAGCAAATATTGCTATTTTAAATTTCTGGCATGAATTTGGAATATTTGAATTAATGGGATTCTAGCATCTCGGGTGGTTTTGGATCTAAATGGTTAAAAGAATGGTCGTGGTGGAGAAGGGGGGGGTCAGATATATACACTATGCAGCAGCGTCTTCTGGTGGAGAGAAACAGAACTAAAAGGGTGTTGGTAAAGAGGAGGGGGGCAAACTAAGGTGAATGGTCCAAGTTGTGTGAGGATTGGACGCAGTTTGGACTGAGTTATATGCACCCTGTGTAACAGCGCCCCTGGCAGAGAGAACAGGACTAAAATAGTGGTGGCTACAAATCAAAATGAATTGACCAAGTTGTGGGAGGATTGGACCCGTAGAATCTGTGATATACAATAAAGAAGTAATATACACTATGCAGCAGCATCACCTGGTAGAGAGAAACAGAATTAAAAAGGTGTTGGTGGGGAGGGGTGCTGGGACAAACCAAGTTGTGTGAGAATCAGTTCCTTATATTATTTGAGATATCGAATAAAGAAGAAATGTACACTATGCAGTAGCACTACATAGCAGATGGAGCAAAATGTTCATAAAACATTTCAAATGATCTTCACTAAAATGATATAGAAAGAAATTAAAAAAAAAACTTAAAAGAAGCCTAGCAATAATAAAGAAAGGATTGAAAAGTGCTTTGAAGGGAGAAAATGCAATAATAATAATAATAATAATAATAATAAATAAAAAAAAAAAATAAATGCCTATTTCTACCTTAAATATCTGAGAAATTCAAGCTTAATGGTGTACATGCATTAGTGGATCATGGAGACAAAAAGCTAAAAACATATTTCAGGGGCCACTGGAAGGAGTTGTAAAGACCTAAAATTAGGAAATCTGAACAGAAATGCTGTTAAAAACTCCCATAGCATGCAAACTAAAGTTATTGGGATCCAAAGGACCTCATAATAAGGCTTGATCAAACAGTTCAGAGTTAGACAATACCATGGATATCAAGTTTGTGCATATAAGTATTACAGGTACTAGATATTGTCTAGTCTAAAGCGGAAAATAGCAATAACTCAAAAAAGAGGTAATAACTCAACATAGGACAGGGTCGGCGAACCTTTTTACATCCGCATGCAAATTTTTTTTCAAAAAAGATTTTACGTGACCATGACGTGCCAAGCACCAAAAAATAATTTAGTGGATCAAAATTTCTGGATTTTTATTCATTAGAATTTTAAAATATTGGACAATATACATCTAATAATTAGACTAACATATATTACAAAGTAATAAAATGATGAATGTGATGCCGGTCATGACAAATATTAATGTGTTTAACCTGCTTACTTTTAATAGGATGCAAACTGAATTTGAGCTATCTTAACAAGTGGTTTGGGTTTCTAATATTTAAGATTTTCGTATCATTTCCGAAAATAATGACCCACAAGAATAAATAGAGCGAATGATTGTGAAAACTACATATTTTATACCAAGTCACTTTAGTTTCATCACTAGGAGTTTTACTTATAATGCCTGATATTTTTCTTTTTTATATATTCTCCCAACCTTCTCTTAATTTGATAACTTATAGAGCCCACATTTAAATAATTTAGAAATTCAATTGGTTGCTTTCCAAAAAAAGAAAGAAAAGGCTAGCTTGTATAAGTTTTCGTGTTTTGTTTAACTTAATTCAATTTTATTTTAGGATTTCAATCAACGCTGTGGCGAAAATATTCTATCACGTGTCAAGTTTGGCACGCGTGCCATAGGATCACCATCCCTGACATAGGGTAAAAACAGAAATAGGAAAGCGGTAAAGATAGGTAACTAGGGAATGTAAAATTGGGACTGGGAACAGAGGTTTGAGACCAAAATAACCCAAAGGGCAAGAAAGAGACCAATGAGATCCAACCTTCTATTGTGCAGGCCTCTGTGGTCTGTCATTCATCTTTATTTTCTTGAAATCACCATTCTGATCAATAGTTTCATAGTGCAATTATCGATCTATGGCCAGTTTACTGCCAAATTAGCTTCTTTCTATTGACTTCACCAATCTGTCATTCATATTTATTTCCTCTCTTCTGTCAAATTGTCACTGTGATTGACAGTTCAATAGTGTAATTATCGATCTATCCCTGTCACAAATTGAATCAATTTGGCAAATAGTGATGGGGATAGATCGATAATTCTGTAATCAATCGCAATGACGATTTGAAGTAAATAAAGTGGAAAGATTTTCAGAAGTGTACATTTCTTCTTTATTTGATATTTTAGGTTCTATGGATCCGATCGTCACACAATTTGGACCATTCATCTTAGCTTGTGGTGATTTTCAACCCGCTGACTAGTTTTCACCCCTGAAATTGCCCATCATTTTAACTTTGCAATATCTTATGGAAACTTTAAATCAGGGTTGTAGTGTGATATCTGCCCAGCTACACGTCCGTCCCAGGTTTTTTTTTTATAACTATAAGGGTTGTAGGGGATAGCTGTCCGGGTACCCACCTGGGCTGGGTTTTAAAAAAAAAAAAGGTTTTTTACAACCCTGCTTTAAATTGCCATTTTTTGGCAATTGGTTGTTGAAAATTTTAAAAATATCTCGTCTGCAAATTTATTTATTTGTTTTACTAGCCACAATACAGCTAAATATGTTTTAAAACAAAGGTAGGGTACAAGGTGGAAAACATTGTCTCATACCTTACTATCAGTTAAATAATGTATGTCAAATTTAAAGAAAAATGCTCAAATTTTACATAGTGATTTTATATACAGAAAATCTAGCTCTCTTCACGAGTGGCCACTTTCCTGCATGGCAGAAAGTCAGTTTCCAGTCCATATCTTGGCAAATTGGAACAATCTGTGAACCCTTTTTTCAATCGATCGAGAAAATATATAGAGTATTTTTTTGTCAAATCAAATGAAAATTTACAGAATAATTTTCTTCTTTATTAACAAAGAAAGTGAACTGAAATTAAAATACTCTATTTTAAATTCTTGAATACTCCCTTAATAGAAATAAATATTTTGAGTGATTCAATTTGTTTCTCAATGAATAATTGAATTTCATGATAATTTTTACTGAAATGAATGTTGTGTAATCCAATCCTCAATATTTGCATAGCTTTGAAGGAACTTCATACAAATTGATATTTTTTAAGATTTGTTTTTCTCTTTCATACAATGCATTAATAAGAACTTCTTCATCATCTCAAAATTTTAAAATCAAATGCCATATACATATTTAATTTTCAGTAGACTACTGGTAAAGCTTGAAACATCAATAAACATTCTTGTTCATTCATAAACTCTCTTGTTCAGTTGTGTTTTAAAAATCACTGTCTATTTGGTTAAATAGAAATGGTTGCTCTGAAATATATTTCATTTATTTAAACTGTGTGTTAATCCACTTTTGAACACAAAATTTCTTAAAATAAATAATTTTAAAGTTTACATTTCTATGGATTAATCCTTTCAGTCACAGAGTAATTCTGTTCGTAAAACGATTGATTGACAACAGAATTTACAAAGGAATTTCTTAGAAAATAAAAACTTATTTTTCTAAACTTTCATTATAAAAGCAAAACGTTATTAAAATATTCTTGATGCTGTTTGGCAGTTTGGAATGAAGATTTAAGTGGTCATGCCGTGTGACCACTGCCCTTGAAAAGGTTAAAAAATAAAATAACAAATATATTTCAACTTTTGTTTCCATACGCTATACAGGGTGATTCATAAAGATCAAAACAATAGGCTATTTCCTTAAACATTGCCCCTAGACACATACTTCCAATTGCAAAGTTTCATAAAAAAGGTGCAAAATTTGATGGCATAAGTTGCAACTCCATGGGAAGTCTATTTGAGAAAATACAAAAACTAAATTTTTATGCTGCCCCCATTGTGTAAAATTTCCAATTAGGTAATTTTTCCTTATCCATTTCTGAATTAAACAAAAAAAAATTCATCTCTATATCTGCAAAACTCGAAGAGATATTAAAATCCAAAATTCGTGACTTGCAGCGTTTACCCATGCTCTGAGCGACGAGTTAGGCAGATCACACATTGAAAGACAAGCGTGTGACATGCGACAAGTTGTAGCGTTCAAACCGGTTTCTTACCATGTTAACAAAGAAGAAACTGGTTTGAATGCTACAACCTGTTGCATGTCGCATGCTTGTCTGTTCAATGTGTGATCTGCCTTATTGACTCTTTTTGAATGCAAGATAGGGATCATCCACAAATTGTACGTTATTAAAAGTCGATTGAAGACAGTGCCTCTCCTTTGGACATAAAATAGCAGCATATAGATTTTACGTTAAACCTGCTTCCAAAATATGCTGGAGGTCTGTACTAGAGGTCTGCACGGGTCGAAATATCCGAGCCGACCCATAGAAGAAAAGTTCGGCTCGGCCTGGAAAAAAGTTAAAATCTTAGCCCGGGCCGGCATGACTGAATTCCTACAAAACATAGTTTTTTTTACGTCGATATGGTTGAAAATTGTTTCGTATGGAGAAGTTCTGACCAAAAATACTTATTGTAGCTTTTCATTTTTCATGTTTATAATCTTCATTTTTAATGAATAAAGGTATTTTTTTTTTTAGTGAATCTCTATTTGTATGTAAATGTTTCACTTATCTTTTAATATCGTTAATCCATATTCTATGCATTGGTGACTTTGAAAAATGCTGTTCAGTAAAATCTTCTAAGACGGAATTACACAGGAAAGAAAAAAATGCGTTATAGACAAGTTCACTTCTTAGGAGGGGTAATTGTAGTCTGTTCTTTTCTCAGGTATTATATTAATTTTGCTTGGATAAACACAGTTTTCAGTTTAAGACAGAATTCCACCATAGGCAGGTTCTGTTTCACTGGTAATTTTAATGAACAAAGGTATTTTGTTTAGTGAATCTCTATTTTTATGTTTATAAATGTTTCACTTATCATTTAATATCGTTAATCCATATTCCATGTATTGGAGACTTTGAAAAATGCTATACAGAAAAATCTTGTAAGACTGAATTACATAGGAAAGAAAAAAATGCGTTATAGACAAGTTTCCTTCTTAGGAGGTGTTAATGTAGTCTGTTCTTTTCTCAGGTATTATTATATTCATTTTGCATTGATCATAACATTTTTCCGACAGGACAAGATTCTGCAATAGGCAGGTTCTGTTTCACTGGTTTTACTGTATTTTAATTTTTTTGCCTTTAAATCTACTATCCTTTAAAAAAATGAATTTTAAAGTTTAATTGTAAAATAATGACGATTTAAAAATTATGCATTTTTTGTAAAAATTTTTGGGCTGAGCCAAATTTTACTGATTTTTGCACGGATCAGGTCAGTTAGAGACAGTGATTTTAAAACGGTTTGAGTCGAGACCGGGACTGAAAATTTCGCCCCGTGCAGACCTAAGAAGAAGGAAGCCAGTCCCGGTACGGTATAAAAAAATACGTTAGGCCCGGCCGTGCCTTCAGAAAAAAGTAAGGTCCGGGCCTGACCCGGACCCAGAATACAGACTTTTTTTAACGGCCTGGCCGGGACGATATAAAACTTGAAGTTGTGGGGGCTAAAATTACAAAAAAAAAAAAAAACTCTTAATCGGCATATTAGAAAAAGCCGTGTTTTGAATCAACTGACGGACATTTAAATAGTACAGAAAGAAGGTGGAAAGGGCAAAAGATAAACTGCTTCGGAAGTTTAAGCTACAGGAAGGAGTTACTTTTTCACCTGCAATTTTTTAAAAAGCATTTAAACATTTTATTAGGAGCCAATCTTTGTTTAAAACTTTAAATGCGTTTTTCTGCATGATGGGTTTGTTCACCATTTCTCGTCTTAAAATTGTTATAAGTCAAGAATTGTTAAAGAAAACAGGTGGAAATGTGGAACATGTCTTTTTTGATTATTTTACATTAATTTTGTTTCGGTAAATTTGGGAAAAAATATTTACTTTTGAAAATATGATTTTTTAAAAATAAGTTACATCATTTTTTAAATTTATATTTTTAATATTTTTAAAATTAATATTTAAAAAAATCCTGAAACAAAATTAAGGTTATATTTTCCTCTTTAATTAAATTAAAAAAATTCGAAATTCGTCAAATAATGTTTCGAGTTATAACGATTTTAAATTACCCCACTTTAAAAAAATAATCATTTAAAATTTTTTAAAAAACTTTTAAGATGAATTTTAGGATGTGATTTTGTTTGCAAATTATATGGTTAACCATCACAAAAAAGAAATAAAAATCAAAATTCTAACTTAATAAATATATTTTTTGCATGTTTTCTGGAACTCTTAAAGTAACATTGTTTCTTGAATTACATGCATTTCAGTTTGTGTCTAATCCCTTAAAATTCGACAAACTATTTAAACGGGCATGGGCGTCTCTCTGTGAGTTTTGCAGATGTGAAGATGGGATTTTTTGTGTTTAATTCAGGAATGGATAAGGAAATTTTTCCTAGTTGGAAATTTTACCCTACGGGGCCCGTATAAAAATTTAGTTTTCGTATTTTCTCAAATAGACCCCCATGGAGTTGCAACTTATCAAATTTTGCACCTTTTTTTTTTATGAAACTTTACAATTGGAAGTATCTGCCTAGAGGCAATATTTAAGGAAATAGCCTATTGTTTCGATCTTTATGAATCATCCTGTATAGCCATTAATCACCGGACACTTTCAATTTTAGACATTTTGTCGAATATTTAAAGATATAAATCACAAAAATCACCAATGTGTATTTTATTTACTGTTTAAATATATACTTGTCGGATTTTTTCTGGAACTTCAGGATTATGAAGAATATGTTTGTCTTCATATTTATCGGTGGCGATTTGATCTAAAGGACAGGAGGGAAACAAAAAAATCAAAGAAAAATATTTGGGACCACCCTGTAAAATAAAATGCACGAAATGATCTATCACTATAGCTTACGAATATGTGGATATTGTACAATATGGGTATTCATTTGTGTAAGAATAGCATGTATATTCATGGCGATATATATATATATATATATATATATATTAAGTTCAAAAAATTCTTGCATGTTTTTTGTATATATCATGCAGCATTTTATACCAAATTTAACGCCAATTTCAGAAAATTTGACAAAATGTAGGAGTAATAATACAGTGCAATTGAAATGTAAATATATTAAACACTTGATGAAATATGAGCAGTTCCAGTTGTATGAAATATTTTTTAAGCGTGCATGTACGCTCGATAACAAATATTTTTTTCATGATTTCTTTGTCAACTCTATGGAACAACTCATAAAGAAGAAGCCAGTCAAATATCGTGAAAATTCAGAAAGATATCAACGATAAAGTGAGCTGATTTTTAGTTGTTTTCTAAAAACAGCTTAATGATAAGGGGTTTGCCATAAATCATCGTTTTCAATTTTTATTTATTTTTATTTTTTATTGATGTTTTAATTCTTGGAAAACCACCAGAACGAGCCTATTCCAATAACAAAAGAAGTATCAAAATTCAAAATGTAAGCATTTCCTCTAAATCTACTCGTTGACATTTATTAAATACCTTTCCTTTGCTGAAAGCCAGTTAATAAAAAAATGACAATTTGTCGAAAATCCCTTATCATGTAGCAGCTTTTAGAGAGCAACTAAAAATAAGTTCACTCTATCGCCGATTTCTTTCTGAATTTTCACGATATTTGACTGTTTTATGAGTTGCTCCATAGAGAGTTGACTGTTAAATCATGAAATAACTAGTTGAATGTGCCAATCCCAAAACTTTCTTCTATCTCATATATTTTAATATTTCAAAATGTTGTTACAAATGTCAATATTTCATTTTTATTAGTTCAATACTATACCAACTTTGACTTTCATCTTAAATTTCTGCTTCAGACAATTAATTGGAGTAAAAACGAGTTAATCTCTATCATGATATTTATTAAAATCAATAGTTTTCCGTTATTCTGTTATATATCTGCTGTTCGCGAATAGTCGGCTTATCCGGATGGGAAGTTCCAGTCGATTCACGAGTCGCCGGTGTACAATAGAACTACGAAAAATCAAGAAAATTACACAAAATTCGCTATTATAGTGTGCCGCTTTCGGCGGAATATTTCCAAATTCAGGGAGGACTTCAAAAAATTTGGTTCAGTTCTATGCATAACTTCATACACTTTTCGATGGCACAATATTCAAAATGACACAAAAATCGCTATTACAGCGCCCCCTTCGGGCGGATTTTTTCCAAATTAATGGAGGACTTGCTTGCCATAGCCAAAAACTTAATTAAAAAAATTTGGTTCAATTCTATGCATAACTTCATACACTTTTTTATGGTACAATGGCGACAGACACACGGGCAGACAGACATTTTCTATAAACATGTTTTTTGGGATCTCTGACCCCTAAAACGTGTAAATCCGTCGGAAACCGGAAGTCGAAAAAAATTTCGATTACAATACTTTTTTCTATTGAAGATAGAAGAAAGTAAAAATATTTGTTCTCCTGAATGATTAGGGATTATCTGCGCATGTGCAGATAAAATATATTTCATACAATTGCTCATATTCGATCCCACCGTGATATGAACTGCACTGTCCAAGACAGCGTTCGTTTGCCGAGTTAACCACTTACCTGTTGATATTTTTTATAAAAACTTTCAAAAAAGTCTTTTTTTAATTGCAAAAATCATATTTTCATGCCATTTTTAAACGAAATATATTTAAAAAAATAATTACAGATCAAAAATAAAGGTGCTATGTGCAAATATGAATTTAGGAGCAAAATTATGCCATTTATGAGCAAAATTGTCAACTAGATTGAAATATACAGGATAAACAAAAAAGTTAGCCTAGAAAATGAGATGTCCATACGTAGTATGGGAAATCACGCTGGGCGAAAATACGCTGCCTCTATGAGGTACAGGCAAAACTGGTAAGCGGTTAAGGAAGCCTTTGTAATGAACCATTATTAAAACTTTAGAGCACTTTTTCTTAAAATTTATTGGATAGAAGGTTCTAAAATTTACGCAGTAGTTTCAGTCGTAGTAAGTTATATCATGCAAAGTTTGTATTCAAGATTCAATTTCGACCTTGCGTTTTTTCCAAATTAGCCATTCTGGTGCAAAAAGAAAAGAAAAAAAAAAAAAAAAAAAAAAAAAATCCGCCAATAGGCAGTTTTTTCTGTTCTCAAAATTATTATTATGCATAATTATTTTAAAAATCATTTCGTGAAAATTACATCTGAATGTATGTATGCTTATTCTGTAAGTTATTGTCTAAAGGACTCTTTATTTATATATATAAGCATTTTTGTAATATATATATATATAATATATACAATATATGACCAAAGGTGACCGGTCACTTGCGATTTTTGACGTTTTCTTAAATATCTAGAAAAATACATGAGGAATTTTCTTGAAACTCCAGGTGTGTAAACAGAATAGTACAGGTAATACATTTCCGTGAAGATTTTTTCCCGAAACACCATAGGGGACCAACAACAAATTGAAAAAGAACGAATAACTTTTGGATAACCCTGTAACAACTAACGTAGCAAAAGCGTTCAACACAGTAGATTATGATTAAGTGTCTTATTGCAATAAACTGTGTTCATTTTTATCAGAAATGCATGTATATTCGTAGAGAAATTAAAGTTTTTATAAAAAGACTCCCAAATTTTGCCAAGTTTTTTGCTTATAATTTGTAGAATTCTTAATAAAAAAAAGTTCTTTTCAGAAAATATGACAAACAACATTGTACACAAACACAATACCCTGCAATCAGAATTAAAAAATAATAAAAATTGGATGAAAAACGAGCAGGTTTACTAAAAAATGTTTCACTGCGCATGCGCGAATGCAATCAAAATATAATTGCATAATGTATTAGCTAAGTGTATAGAGCAACTTTTGTGAAAGTCTCAAAAACGTAGCTTGAAAATTCTGAAAATATTCGTTGATAGAATAAGCTCAAAATCTGTTGTTCCCAAAATGAAGCAAGAATATGAGGGGCTGTATCCAAATACAGTAGTACGTGCAATATTGTGTATGCTATATTGGCACTAATTAATGGATATATGGAAACATTTTTTAGTAAACCTGCTCGTTTTTCATCCAATTTTTAATATTTTTTAATTCTGATTGCAGGGTATTGTGTACAATGTTGTTTGTCATATTTTCTGAAAAGAACTTTTTTTATATATATTAAGAACTCTACAAATTATAAGCAAAAAACTTGGCAAAATTTGGGACTCTTTTTATAAAAACTTTAATTTCTCCACGAATATACATGCTATTCTCATGAAAATGAACACAGTTTATTGCAATAAGGCACTTAATCATAATCTACTGTGTTGAACGCTTTTGCTACGTTCGTTTTTACAGGGTTATCCAAAAGATATTCGTTCTTTTTCAATTTGTTGTCGGTCCCCCATGGGGTTTCGGGAAAAAATTTTCAAGGAAATATATGACCTGTACTATTCTGTTTACACACCTGGAGTTTCAAAATAATTCCTCATGTATTTTTCTAGATATTTAAGAAAACGTCTAAAATCGCAAATCACCTTTGGCCATATAGTGTATATACCACGCGGAAAATGTTTTGGGATTTTATTCAAAGCTTTTATTTCTTACTCTTATTTAAAAGTTTACAAATCTGGCATTAAGCATCATGCATGGTTTGGTAATTAGTTAAGTATTTACCATGATAATTTGTAATACTTTTCATTAGAAGTACATATGGTTACATGTCAAAATCTTTTAGAAAATGTGTAATTTATTATATTTCTTATTCTGTGATAGAAAGAGTAAAACCTTTTAAGTCTGAGAAAAATTGCATTTTTCCATTAAAATGTAGAACTATTGAATTCTAAAAAAAAAAAACGCTGCTTTTTTTGAGCTAAGAAAATCTGCTTCAAAGTTGAACACAAAATCGCTCTTAATTATTTAGATATGTAGTTTAAATGTTTAATGCCTTATTGATAAGGATTTTCTATGCTTGATAAGTAAGCTATTTGTCAAAAAAAAATCCAACATCTTGTGGTATTTTGTATCAGATTATACGGAAATAATGAGTAATGCTTAACCATTTATTTTTTTTTCTATTCACACTACATCAAAAGATATACAAAAAGAAAAAAAAAAGTCAATTGTACTAGGTAATATCTTTCAAAGCTTCAAAATATTATTTATCGTATATAACTTTGCAACGTACTTTTTGAATTGAATTTCAAAATGAAATATTGGCAATTTTAAATAATAAACCTACAGTTTGTTATGCTGTCGCCTTCTATAACAAACACTAATAATTATTTTTTACTAATTTCTAAACCAATCAAAATTCAAAACACAGAAAAATTTAAATTATGTTGTCCATATACTTTTTGGAATTGCACTTCAACTTCTTCACTTCTATATAATCGTTCTGTACCTGGTTCCCTTTTGAAACCTAATTTATCAACTAAAGCTATTGCATCTTCATTGCAATCAACTGTCATCAGAGTTACACCTTTACTTTCTGCTGTTGGGAAAGCCTTAACCATATGGTAAAGAATAAGCTCTGCAACAGAACTATTGTCAGCATAAAAAGGACCTATAAGCGCATTTCCTTTTATATTTTGTTTGATTGTTCCATATCCACAAACAGAATCATCATGGGTATTGGTTGCCATCACAGTCACTGTATCTTTTTCTCTGCATAATAAAGAAATTAAACGACCTCTGGAGAAACCAAATACATCCGCATCATATTGGGATGTTTTATTAACTGCTTCCGAATCCTCTGGCTTTAGCACCCGAACATGTATCCCTGGTAATTCATTCAACATTTCAGACATACGAATTTCCGTAGCAACACATACAACGGATAACCAATCACTCTGTATCGGAAAACCTGCTCGATCTCTGTAGTTTTCTAATTGTTCTGGTACTGGGTTAACTCCAGCGTTTCGATCTCCAACTCTTTCCATAACTTTATTCCAAATTTTCCTGCCAATGCCTCGACGTTGTAGAGTTGATCGGACAACATATAGTCCAATGAAAGCGAGGTCATTGTGTTGTAAGACTCCAGCACAGGATCCAATTACTGTTCCTGAAATGAAACAAATTTACAATCAATTTTATTCCAATGTAATCTACGCCCACAACTTATTCAAATAAAATGTCTGACCGAGCGTTATGAAATTTAAACGCAGATTCACAGTTAAACAGACAAACCAAAGTCGAATATTATTCAACTTTGCAATGGGGTGTGGGGGAGGAGGTAATAAATAAGTAATAGTTATTGAATGAACTTGTTGAATAGTGAGATATTCAAAGTTGTATGCGTAGTATATAGCTAAATATGTAATAATACGAGGGCTGTATTTTTTACAACCTCCGATGGACTATAAAAAAAAAAGACAACTTTACATACATAATAATTTTATTACCCAAATGTACAGCAGGCTCTTACTTATTTTTCTACATAATCGCCAAAACAGCCGAGGCATTTGTCGCAGCGGTACGGACAATTGAACATGGCCGCACTATCGATGCTCCTGCACCAAATGTGACTTGCGAATTGTAATCCATTTTCCGCACACAGCTTCCGGTATCCTAGGTCTCGTACGATTGTGTACAAAGCAGAAATTTGTGGAAATTCTTCAGAGAGTTCACTGAATGCTCATTCTGCGATGGATTTAAGCAGCAATACGTCCATCTGCTTGCAGAAAACGGATTACATTTGGCGGTAGCACCGATCTTAGCGGCCATGTTCAATGGTATTGATTCTCCCTTTCGGTTCGAGGCTATAAAAGCCGCCATTTTGCCAATTGTGACGTCGCAGGAATACTGTACATTGTACTTAACGCATGCAGACGATTACAGAAAATTTCGTTTACACTTAAAATAATATAAATAGTTTAGCATTTATTTCCAGCTAATAATCCATAAAGAAATGGACCCTATTCTTCCTTTCGGTTCGAGGCTATAAAAATCGCCATTTTACCAATTGTGACGTAACAGGAATATTGTCCATTGATCGTACCGCGACGACAAATGCCTCTACCGTTTTGGCGATTATGTAGAGAACTAAGTAAGGCCCTGCTGTATTTTCGGGTAATAAAATTATTATGTTATGTAAAGTTGTCTTTCTTTTTATAGTCCATCGGAGGTTGAAAAAAAAAAAAAAACAGCCCTCGTAATATATTCTTCCCTTACTTGCTTAAACAAATCTGTAATAATATTTATACAGGGTCCAATATGTTATCTATCGTCGACCTTTATTTTCTCACTTATTTTCTCAACATATAGTTCCAATTACAAAAACGTTTCAAATAAGGTAAATATTCATGTTGTGGCATTATTTAAAGTAAAAAATCAATTTTATAAAAATTATGAAATCTAACTTTTATACGGTCCCCCAGTCCCTATAGTTATATTTAGTAAAAGTTTACACATATCATAACACATATAACACAAAAAGTTTGACATCTGTACTACAAAAATTGACAGTGTTTCTGTGTGTGTTTATAGAATTAGTAGATTAACACAAGATGTAAATAAAACTATATTGAGATTTAACGTGTTACAATTTCTTGCATGTGCACAGGAGTGAGAGCTTGCAATTTACAAGGACGCTTGCAGGTTACAAGGACCGGGGATTTTGTTACCCGGCTGCGAAAATTGCGAAATCACAGCTAGAGAGATGAGCTGTTGCGTACAGTCTAAATGCTTGAGTTCAACTGCCTCTTCAAAAGTACAATCACTCAAACCAGGAAGTGACCTTGATTCCTTGATCAAAAACCATAACTCACAATAATTATTTTTAAACAACTGAGGAGATGAAAGTATCTTGATATAATAAACAAAATTGGATATAACACCATTTCAGATGATTCATGGTTAATTGCTAAAGAGATAATATCAATAAAGGTTTTCTTAAATAAAAGTTATAACCATAAATCACCCTAAAGTGATTTTAGTTGAAGTAAATGGGTTGTCATAAATCTAAATTGATAAAATGTATGTTCACTGAACATGCTCCCCCCCTATCAGGGCTTTAGTCCTGATACTGAGGGAGTAATGCCAACTTGTGCACTGGGCGTTTGAAGAATGAAGACCCGCGTTGCACAGTCACCACTCGGTTGAGTCCATCACTGCCTGGGTGGACCTCCGTAATACGACCCAACGGCCAAGTTCCAGGCGGTTGATTTGCGTCCAGTAATAATACTACCTGTCCCACCTCGATGTTAGGCGTGGCGATCTTCCACTTAGTTCTGGGTTGCAGCGAGGTCAAGTATTCTCTGGTCCAACGTTTGGAGAAGCCGGCTTTCATGTCTTGGAGCAGCTCCCATCGTTTCTTTAGATTGGTTGTAGTGGTTGCTGACTCATCGGGCATAGAGTGCAAAATATCCCCTGTAAGAAAATGTGAGGGAGTGAGAACATTTATTGATTCAGTATCGTTATCGTTTAACTGTATAAGCGGCCGCGAGTTGAGCAAGGCTTCTATCTGCGTGAGTAACGTGGTTAGCTCTTCGAAAGTGAGCAATGTCTCTCCTATGACTCGCTTGATGTGATACTTTGTTGATTTTATCGCAGCCTCCCAAATCCCGCCAAAATGAGGGGCAGAAGGAGGGATGAAATGCCATTCTAGAGAGTTTTTAACTTGATAATGTGACATAATTTCATTATCTGTAAATGAACGCCACAATTCATAAATTTTGTCCAACTTTCTGGATGCACCGACAAAATTGGTTCCATTGTCGCTGTAAAGATGCCGTGGGGTGCCTCGCCTTGCACTAAAACGTCGAAGGGCGGCGATAAATGCCTCACATGTCATATCACTCACAACTTCAATATGCACCGCTTTTGTAGCCAAACAAATAAACAAAGCTATATAGCCCTTAGTTGTTTTTGCACCCCGACCCTTACTAAATTTAATAGATATAGGGCCTGCGTAATCGACACCGCTGGAAAAAAATGGACGTTCCAGGGTTACTCGATGCTGTGGCAAATTCCCCATTAGTTGAGGGGTTGCAATGGACCTTTTATATCTGTAGCATTTTAAACATCTATTGATGCATTTGTTAATGATCTTTTTTCCACCAACTATCCAATAAGATTGTCTGATGATGTGGGATAGCAGTGAAGGCCCAGCATGTAAATAGGCAATGTGTTGTTGCTGTATTAATAACTCAGCCATTTTATACTGTGAGGGC
Organism: Maratus speciosus; assembly: GCA_963932465.1. Classification (NCBI taxonomy): domain Eukaryota; kingdom Metazoa; phylum Arthropoda; class Arachnida; order Araneae; family Salticidae; genus Maratus; species Maratus speciosus. The sequence goes on along the minus strand of OZ010790.1, from coordinate 392,030,541 downwards.
AAGATTAAAGGATGTTTGTGGTTGAAGGATAATTGTGAATTTTGTAAGCGTCCTCCCACCCGTAACAGACCCTTATCATCAATAAACGGGTGGAGGGATTGTAACGTACTTTTCTTTGGCAAAACTTTCTGTTCTTGGATACATTTAAATTCTTCCTGAAAGTAAGAATTCTGAATCCAACGAACAATATTCTCTCCAGCAGCTTTTGTTTCTTTGTAAGTAAGATGTGGTGAAAAAATTTCTGTTTTGTTAGACTTCTTGCATTTTTTGATAAATCTTTGGCAATATGCCAAAATGCGAATAATTTTTGCAAGTGAAGAGTGCTTTTGAAACAAATTATCAAATAGATCATTTGATGTGTGGGCGTGAAAGGAAAAAATTGGATCAGACCTTTGTTCGGCTTTGATTTGATCATCAAATTCCTCAACATTTGAGTCGTCTTTGGGCCAATTGGATGGGTCTAAAGTTAGCCAACTTGGCCCCTTCCACCACAAATCACAACCTGGAAGACATTTTGGATCAATACCGCGTGAAGCGATATCTGCGGGGTTCTCTTTGGATGGTACATGTCTCCAGTGCTTTGTAGGTAGAATTTCGGTAATTTGAGCTGTCCTATTCGCGACAAAAGTCTTCCATTTACGCGGATGTGCTGATAGCCAAGAAAGGACGACTTTGGAGTCCGTCCAGGCGAAAATATCGAACTTGTAACTCTTTAATGTTTCCATGACGGAACGGAACAGCTTAGCTAGTAGGTGCGCACCGCAAAGCTCTAATTTTGGCACTGAAATCTGTTTGATTGGAGCAACTTTAGTTTTAGAAACTAAGAGAAAAGAGTTTATTTTCCCCCTATAACTTTGTCGGCAATAAATTGCGGCAGCATATGCCAATGTTGAGGCATCAGAAAAACCGTGTAATTCAAACGGGTTACCGGATGAAAGCGTGACACATCTAGGAACAGACAATTGATTTAGTCCGTTAAAGGAAATTTGAAATTGTAACAATTCGTCTGTAAGATGTTGCGGTATAACAGAGTCCCAGTCCCCTTTTGTAAGCCAAAGTTTCTGATAAAATACCTTTAAAGTCACAGTACAGGGCGAAATTAGACCTAGCGGGTCTAAATTCCGTGCAGACTCAGCTAAAATGTGTCTCTTTGTAAGAGGTGGAGTGAGTGTTAATGCAGTTATGAAAATAAAACTATCTGAGGAAGAGTTCCAGCTTAAGCCTAGAACTTTGGAGCTTCCGTTGTCACTAGGAATGATTTCAAAATTTGATTCAGTGCTAGAAGAATCTATAAATTCATTAAGAAATGCCTGTGAATTTGAATTCCACTTCCTCAAGTGGAAACCATGCGCGTCTAAACAATCTGTAATTTCTTTGCAAGTTTCTATTGCTTCCCTAACAGTATTCGTACCGGATAATAAGTCATCCATGTACATATCCTCTTCTAACATGCGCGAAATGCAAGGATTTTTTGTATAATCCTGAGCGATTTGTTTTATACATCTAGTTGCCAGAAAAGATGCTGGCGCTAAACCATATGTGACAGTTTTCAATTTGTAATTTTTTATTTCCTCATTAGGATTAGACCTCCAAACTATTTGCTGATAAATTTGATCCTCTTCGGCAACCAAAATCTGGCGGTACATTTTCTCTATATCCACTGAAAAGACTATTTTCGGAACTCGAAAATTAAGTAAGATTTCGAAAATGTCCCGTTGTAACTTAGGGCCTACTCCCAAAATAGAATTCAAGGAAACACCACTTGAAGTTTTGCATGAAGCGTCAAAAACTACCCTTAATTTAGTAGTGATACTAGAAGATTTAATAACCGCATGATGAGGAAGAAAGTAGTGTTTGTTTTCATAATTATTAATGTCATTTTGTGCAACTAATTCCATGTGATCTAATTCTTCATATTCGTACATAAACTCTTTGTACTGATTTTCATATTCTGGTTTTTCTCTAAATTTCTTTTCCATAGCAAGCAAGCGAGAAATTGCGGCAGGTTTAGAATTACCTAATTCTGATTTAGATTGAATAAAAGGTAACTTAACCACAAAACGACAATCGGAATTAATTGAATAATTTTCCTGAAAATGTGATTCAACAAATTGCTCTTCAGGTGACAACATTTGAGTATTCTTATTAAATACTTCTTCTACTTCCCAAAAACGCTTTAACTCTTTATCAATATTAACTTCATAAATGTGTAAATAATGTATTGAATTTGGAGATGTACTAGAATGTGGCATTTTCCCTGATACCAGAAAGCCAAAAATTGAATTTTCAGCAATTAAGTTGCTCTGAGTATCTGTTACTTGACCAGGAAGCAAAATAGAAAAGAAATAATCAGATCCTAGAATAATGTCTATTTTACTTGGTGTCCCGAAATGTGGATCCGCTAAGTTTATATTCTTTAAATGCGAAAAATGCTTCTCATGTATTTTTTCCGCAGATAACGGAGCAGTTAAATCATCTAAAATAAATGCCTTAACAGACAACTTGGTGTCTGCATTACAAATTGATGTAAGATCAAACATTACGTAACCCTTAGTTAAGGCGATCTTTGAGTTAGACAGACCTTTTACGGGGAACCTAGCATTTTTCCTTTTAATTCCTAACATTTTCATGCAGGATTCAGAAACAAATGTAGACTCTGATCCACTATCACACGTGATTCTTCAAGTGTGCTTTTGACCCATGCAATCATTAATATATACACTAGCAGTGGGCAAAAGTGCGAAAGATGTTTGAACTGCATTTATGGAAGGAGAAATTTCCTTTTTATTCTCATCCGGAATCGAACCGGCCTCTGAATCAGGTTTGTTTTTGCGGCTCTGTTTTTCATTTGAACGAGAAGTTGATATTGCGTAATTTTGCAGCTTATTTTCGCATAAACTAGTATGATGTTTCAGCTTGCAATTATGACAAGAGTAAGAGGAATTGCACTGCCAGGTAGTGTGCTTGTCAGACAAGCAATTACTGCATAACTTGTTTTTCTTAACAAACTGTCTCCTATCCCTGATGCTTAATTCTTTAAATTTAACACACTTGTAAAGTGAGTGATTAAATTTACACAATAAACATTTGCTAATGACACTGGAAAAAGATCTATTGACGTTATACTGTTTCTCTTGTTTATGCGAACCTTCATTTTCACTTTTATACAATTCTAAAGATGAACATCTATCATTTATAAACTGAATAAATTGATCAAAAGACGGAAAGTCTTCGCTTGAGGTCAATTTTGCCCATTCCTCCCTTGTTTTAGAATCAACCTTTTGTAATAAAATATGAATTAGCCATAAGTCACGGCCAGATGCCTTTTCATCGATTGATTTAAGGCCTCTAATTACTTCATCTGATACATCTGATAAACAGCGTAAGCTAAATGCATTTACTTGAGTAATGGGGGGAATGTCCAAGAATGTTTTAACTAAAGTGGAAACAATTTGTTTTTTCTTATCGTATCTCGACAGCAATTTTTCCCACGCTTCTGAATAACTGTTTTCAGAAATAGGAATATGTTTTATAATAGAGGCTGGCTCTTCCCCCAGTAACCCTCTTAAATACTGAAACTTCTGTATATTAGTTATGCTGGCATTTTTATGAACTAATGATAAATATAAATCTTTAAATGATAGCCAGTTTTTAAAATCACCATTAAATTGCTCTATATTGAGCCTAGGCAATTTAAAATTGTTAGAAATAGTAGAACTAACAACTGGAATCTGATCATTTATTATTTGAGGTGCATGCACATTTACGGTAACTTTTTCAAGTTCCGTTTGCAGTTTGGCTTTGGCTTCATAATATTTCTTTTCAAATTCCTCAATTTCAGATGCTTCAGTTGGTAATTGAGCATCATATTTATCAAAATCGGAATAAACTGTCTCTAATTTTTCTAATTTATTGTACAAGTCATTTTTTTGAAAAGCTTGCTCCGAGTTAATGAAGTTGTTTATCCTTGTTAGAGCAGATTTAGCTCTGCCACGTAAATTTATAGCTGCCTTTTCCAATTCTTCAGCAGCCTTTTTTGCTATTCATTATTCAAATAATGATGTGAATAGCGTAAAAAACAAAAGCCAAACCGATAATAATAATAAGATAAAATGTACTTATCTGTAATAAATGTGATGCGAGGTGCTCCGTCGTCTGTTGCAATTCCACATAAAACTGGTGAAAACACTATTTAGAACACTGATATGATGAGTGTACATTAATCCAATCTTGAAAAGGTATCCAAGATCTCGCAGCGGTGCCTCCAGCTATTATGTTTCTGTGTGTGTTTATAGAATTAGTAGATTAACACAAGATGTAAATAAAACTATATTGAGATTTAACATGTTACAATTTCTTGCATGTGCACAGGAGTGAGAGCTTGCAATTTACAAGGACGCTTGCAGGTTACAAGGACCGGGGATTTTGTTACCCGGCTGCGAAAATTGCGAAATCACAGCTAGAGAGATGAGCTGTTGCGTACAGTCTAAATGCTTGAGTTCAACTGCCTCTTCAAAAGTACAATCACTCAAACCAGGAAGTGACCTTGACTCCTTGATCAAAAACCATAACTCACAATAATTATTTTTAAACAACTGAGGAGATGAAAGTATCTTGATATAATAAACAAAATTGGATATAACACCATTTCAGATGATTCATGGTTAATTGCTAAAGAGATAATATCAATAAAGGTTTTCTTAAATAAAAGTTATAACCATAAATCACCCTAAAGTGATTTTAGTTGAAGTAAATGGGTTGTCATAGATCTAAATTGATAAAATGTATGTTCACTGAACAGACAGAGTTATTAAATTTCAAATTTTGAGATTTTTGCACATGATTTTTTCTTTCATTGAGGGATCAGTTAAAAGATGAATTAAAGTAATTTGAGATCAAAATCAGGGTGCTATGTCCTTTTTACGTCGAAACCACCTTTAGCCGGTATCGCCAAATCGGAGTATCACCAAAGAGGGTTATTTTATCTAAAAATTTGAGCTGACTTTTAGGGGTGGTATACAAAGCGAAGAATGAAATATTGAAATTAAACAGAAAAATAAAAATTTATTATAATATCAGAAAAAGGTCTAGTATAAAAAATGAATACATAAAAGGCCGGAATCTATTAGAGATACTGCTCAAAGTGTTCTCCATTGGTGGCAAGGAACAATTGAATACGTGACAGTACTGCGTCATGGACACGTTAGAGCATAGCAGGTGTGCAAACTGTGCTACAATCAAAAGGATGATGCGACCTGGAAACCTCCACATCGCCCGAACAGTACGACAAGTGTGGTGCGGTATATGGGTAACCTAGATTGTTGGACCCATTTTCTACGATGGGACCTTAACGGGCGGCCGTTTCCTGCATCTGCTACAAAACACGGTACGTGACTGCTATGAAGAGTTGCTCTCCGACATGCATGCCGGGTATGGTTTCAACATGATGGGGCCCTCTTCGCATAATACACCAAACGTCCGGGCGTATCTGGCCACCGAATTCGGTCAACAGATCCTTGGATATGGTGGTCCGTTAAAGTGGCCACCGCGTTCACCGGACTTGACTCCCATGGACTTCTACCTCTGGGATCCTTTACCTCAAGGTGTAAGTCTATGTGACTGAGACTACTTCTACGGTTTATCTGAAGCACCACATCATCCTTGATTGTCGCACAGTTTGCACACCTGCTATGCTCTAATGTGTCCAGGACTTAGTACTATAATGCATTCCATTGCTCATTGCCACCATTGGAGAACACTTTAAGCAGTATCTGTAGTAGTTTCCGGTGTTTTATGTATTCATTTTTTATTGTAGACCGTTTTCAATATTATAATAAATTGATATATATTTTTCTGTTTAATTTCAATATTTCATTCTTCGCTTTGTATACGACCCCTAAAAGTCAGCTCAAATTTTTATATGAAATAACCCTCTTTGGTCATAACCCGATTTGACGATACCGGCTAAAGATGGTTTCGCCGTAAAAAGGACATTGCACCCTGATTTTGATCTCGAATCACTTTAATTCATCTTTCAACTGATCCCTCAAGAAAGACAAAATCATGTGTAAAAATCTCAAATTTTGAAATTTAATAACTCTGTCAATTTTTGTAGTACAGATGTCAAACTTTTTGTGTTATATGCGTTATGATATGTGTAAACTTTTACTAAATATAACTATAGGGACTGGGGGGCCGTATAAAAAGCTAGATTTTGTAATTTTTATAAAATTGATTTTTTACTTTAAATAATGCCACAGCATGAATATTTACTTCATTTGAAACGTTTTTGTAATTGGAACTATATGGGTACGACCGACGGTTGGGAAATTGAAGGTCGGCGATAGATAACGTATTGCACCCTGTATATTTTATTTCTGCCGTTACAGGAAATAATCAAGTGAAAGAAATTAACTTTAATATGGATTAACGATAATTCATTTTGAAATTTTCGATATGTATGAATATCGAAAGAAATTTACAACATATCCTGAACGATTAGAAGTTGTGAAGAGATTGATCGCGAATCATTAGAAGCATTGAAATTCAGATTGCGGTGAAATTTCGGAGCTTTCCGGTGTTAAAAATGAACAGATGATTGTTTAGTTCCGTGAGTTTCGAAATTTCATAAAATTCAAGCATAACTGGTTGAGTTTTGGTCGTAGAAGAGTGGAATTTTTGCTGTTTTACTTGTCGTTGCATAAAGAAAAGGTTTCTGAATATAACTTACAGAGCTGTAGATGGTATAAAAAATAAATTTAGTATTTCAATATGTGTACAGCACAGCGACGGCTTAAAGGGCACGTGCTATTGAAGTAAGATGTCATTTTAATATACAACATACAAGATTTATATGTAAAATGTAAAACATATTTTGTGAATATTTAAAAACAAAACGGCATCTGAATATGGAAACAGATTTCATATTTGCATTGTTCTTTTTGATAAAACGTAAAAGTATTTTAAAATTAAAATATTTAGAAAGAAGCAAAATGAATCTTTTCGACTTACAGTTTACACCTTTTAAATATGAAACCTAATAAATGATTATAAGCTTATGCCAATTCATCTCAATGTACCAAAAACTTTTAAACTGTGCAATTTAGAAAGATGTACTCAATATTCGTATAACAAGAACGAAAAATCGGGCATCGATTATGAAACACTTTTCAACACTGACAGAATCTTATTAAGAAATTTCACTTTTTCATAGAATGAAAGGAGATATATAAATACTTAAAAAAAATACCCACATAACTCAGTAAAAAAACATTTTCAGCAGTTGATGTCTATATCCGGTAATGTGTGCGAATTCTGTGCAGCCTTGTATGCCATCTATAGAATTTATACACACTGCCTAAAACACTCAAAATTAGATAGATTTTAAAGTGCATAACACAGCGGAAAATACATTTTCAGGAATTATCGATCTTAGTTAGTTCTGTAGCCAAATTCTTTTGTGTGTCTGGTCTCTGTAAATGAACGATAAATGCTATGCACTCCACAATCGATAGAAAACATGTTGTAGTCCACTTCAGCGATTTTATTATGTTTGGAATATCATAGCATCATTAAAATGCACCGCAATCGTTTTTTTTCCGGTAGATCAGAATGTAATGGAATTCTTTTGTGCGTCCCTGTAAACGAACGATAATTGCTACTTATTCTATACTTCCGAGAAGCCATGTTGTAGTCCATTTCAGTGATACAAATCAACCTCATTATGTTTGAAATATCGCAACATCAATAAAATGCACCGCAAGCGATTTTTCCTATAGACCAGGATGTATGGAATTCTTTTGTGCGTCCATGTAAACGAACGATAAATGCTACTTATTCTATACTCCCGAGAAGCCATGTTGTAGTCCATTTCAGTGATACAAATCAATCTCATTATGTTTGAAATATCGCAACATCAATAAAATGCACCGCAAGCGATTTTTCCTATAGACCAGGAACGAACTACAAATTCTACGCACTTCATTTTCAATACCGAACATCCATACTAAACTTCATTTAGAGCCCTGCATCGGGTCGTGTAACCCGCTTTTACGCGAACACGACCCGCGGTTCGGGTCGGATCGGATTGGCGCTATATTTTCTCGTTGCGGATCGGGTTGACCCGATTTTTTGAAAGAATGTTTAAAATATTTTTTCAAATAAAAAATTTTTATACAATGAAATCTCCATAACGAAGATTCCTGATAAGCGGTCACCTCTATTTACCGAACACTTTTTCAATTCCTAACACTTATTGTCGAAACGCCAGTTGAGGCTCACTGTGTAGACACGAAAATTTTTTGGTTTTTATCTGTCTGTCTGTTCCGCGATAACTGTCGCAAAAAAACAAAACAAAAAAAAACCGCCCGATTTTCTTGATGTTTGGTTGTTTGGTAGGTATGTTGGTGAAATACACGAGTTTAGCTAATTTAGACAATTTTCATTACTTGAAAAAAATATATATATCGCATTTGAGAAAACTAATTTAAATATTAAACTTTTGATGGTAAAGTTTCCTAATGGGGTCTTAAACTACTAAATCAGCAGATCAGGGGCCTCAACGCCAGCTCTACAACTCATTGTTGATTAATATCACTTTGCATATTTAATAGTCTAGAATCTGCAATTTATTTTTTTAAAGTTCCATATATAATTATAAGCATATAAAATTTCTCGAAACGTCTGGAAATTTTAGAAAGTCGCATTAAACACGGTTTTATGCAATGGCAGTCTGATTAATTTTTAATTTTTGTATTTTTTCTCAAAATGAAAAGTACATTTCTTCAGGGAGGCTCTGCCCCCTGTTGTCACTTTAATTTAACGTTCGGAATTTCCAGTCATTGTGCTATTTTCAGGATCCGAGCGGATGCGTTTTCTACAGTAATATCATAAGATTAACCATTTCCTTGTACAGGAGATTTTATTCTATAGTTAAAATAATATTTTCTTTTCAATCACAAAACGTCAGCATCTGTTACATATTATCGTGTAACAGTATGCAAATGCGAACACCTCTTACAAGACTTGCATCTGATTTACACGGCGAACGTTTTTATAATTTTCGTTTGAAAAAAACTATTTTGGCGATAATTCTATAGTAGTTAAAAATAAAGCCTTTATCCTAATAAATCCTCATCTATTTCAGTAGAAAAAGCATCTAACAAAAACATAACTGTGAAAAAAGAGAGCCAAGTTCTGTAAAAAAAAAAAAAAGTCAAGAAAAGATGCAAGTGTCAAGTTCAAGTGTTTCTAAGTGAGTGCCAAGTTCAAATAAAAATTCACTCAAACTTACCTTCTGAAGTATTATAGCAATGTTTAAATTGTTTAAAAATTAAATTTATTGATAGCATATTAATAATAAATCTAGAACTTGGCAAGTTTTTAGCTACGAGTCATTTATTTTTATTAATGACATTACAAAATTTGTTATTTCGTGTTTGGAAGCCTTAATTTGAGTGTATTGAGGCTACTTAAAGGGGTGCAGTCTCTAAGTGATGACCAAGAACAAGATTATCTGTCTCTTTGTCAGGCCTTTTAGCCTGTTTGCATTGAGATTTCCGGATGAAGTGGGTCGCTAGAGTGATAACCAAAGTCGAGCGGGAGTGTATCTGTGTCTTTATTGGTTTATCAAATCTTTAACATGAGTCATTTGTTTATAATAATAACTATATTAAAAAAATTTATAATGACATTTTTATTAATATTACCATCCTCATTTTATTAAGACATGAAAATGATAGGCATAACATTTATCAAAAACTTGGCAATTTCTAGATTTATTATTAATATGCTATTAATAATTTTAATTTTTAAACAAATAAAACAATGATACAATATAAAAATAGCAAATATAGCCTTTGTGCAACCAAATAGCCTTTGTGCAACATTATTAAAAAGTAGAAAAACCAACGTTTAAAAATGCACAAATAATACATGAAAAGCAGCAAACAGCTGTTTCGAATCTACTAGCGAGATTCTTCTTCAGTGCAAGATAGGGGAAAAGGAACAGCGTGCTAGAAAAAGCAAGGCTGAGCAGCTTTGCTCAGCCTTGCTTTTTCTAGCACGCTGTTCCTCTTTGCTCAGCCTTGCTTTTTCTAGCACGCCGTTCCTTTTTTTCCCTATCTTGCACTGAAGAAGAATCTCGCTAGTAGATTCGAGCCTTGCTTTTTCTAGCACGCTGTTCCTTTTTCCCTATCTCGCACTGAAGAAGAATCTCGCTAGTAGATTCGAAACAGCTGTTTGCTGCTTTTCATGTATTATTTGTGCCATAGGCGTAACTTGGGCTCTAAGACTGGGGGGGGGGCAAAAAATTTAAGGCCTTTTTTTTTAAATATTTATACCCTCCCTCCCTATCACCACACACATACACTTAAAAATTAAGACGTCTTTTTTTTTTTTTTTACCGCGCAAAAACACCAAGATTTTTATTGATTTCGTAGATATTTTCATATATTTTAGTTTATAAAAATATTTATACTCGTCCGAACGTTTCGAAATTTTTGCAGGTGACGTAAATCTGGTCTATCCAAATGCTCTAAAAAGTTTCTGTTAAAATACGCACGTTTAGTTACTTTTAGCATAGAAAAAATATCGTCACCGTGAGGCGCGAAGTGAACCCCGTGCCGGTATATTTGAAAGGGTTAAAATTCTTATTTTTTAAAGTCGATTATAACATCGATTAGAAGAATGTTTCACCTTTAAGAACATATTTTTGGTTTGTCGGTACCTCTAAAATTGTGCCCTGAAGGGGCGAAACACTCAGATTTTTTATTTCCATTGAATTTTTCACATATTTTATCTTGTAAAAAATATTTTATACCCGTCCGAACGTTTCAAAAATTTTGTAGGTTATGTAAATCTGGTCTATAGAGATGCTCTAAACAGAAAAAAAAAAGTATGGTGTGTAAAGTAAAAAGTAAAGTGTGTTAAAGTATGGACGTTTTGTTACTTTTAGGGTTAAAAAAATATCGTCTCCATGAAACGCGAAGTGATCTGAGTTCGCCAGTGTATTTGAAAAGGTTAAAATTCATATTTTTTAAAACCATCGATTAGAAAGTTTTAGCTTTGAGAGCACATTTTTAATTTGTCGGTACCTCTAAAATTGTGTCCTCGAAGGGCGCTGCAATAGGACAGAAAAACGCTTCACGGAAAAAAACGAGCCTTTTTGGAAAAAAAAAATTCACAGGATTAACTGTGATATTTTGTTCAATTGATTGCGGCATTTGAGACATAAGAGTACGATCTTATAGAATATGTCATCCGTTTTTAACTTTACTAAGCAGTTTGACTGATGTAAGTTAATAAATAATGACAAAATACTCCTGAAATTCCTTCTTTTCGAACTTCATTTTCTCCCGATGCATAAATAAGGCTTCTGCACATGCGCCATCACTTTTTCCCTTTCGCAAGGGCCGAGATGAGTTATTAATGAGAGTGATTTGCGAATTTTAATTAATAACTCAACTAATTATTAGAATTTTAAAATTCTGAATCTGAGGTGCATCAGAAGAGACTTTGGGCTACTTTCATAAAAATTGTCAGCTTCGTACTTACGCTAGATTTTGATAGCCATCGCATACACACAGACACACACACAAAGCGAAACTTTTTTTTATTAGTATAGATTGTCCTCAAATTGGGCGAGCTTTTTTGACATTTCCCCTTAATAATTCATTTGATAATTATTTCTTATTTTTCATACTGATACACATTTATTAAGAGAAAAAAAAAAACAAAATTAGCATACAGGAGAAATTTGAAAGGGATTGATTGAAAAAATAATTCGTATGCGACATCTTAATCATCGGTTAGATTTTAGAGCTGTTTAAATCTAGTAACATTAATAGTTCATTTTTTTTCAACTGGCGGTAAACTGTTATAGTCCACTAGTTTCCAGGGCAATTCCAGATAACTCGTTTTTCCCACTCTTTTCATTCTTGACTATCAAAGCTCTGAAACAACCTCAAATGTAGTGTGAAAAAAGTAATTAATTGGGGAGTTCAGAACCCGTTATCAGAGAAACATTCTGAAAGTCAACCGCCATTCTTAGCGAAAAACACTTTTGATACGATCCCACTCATTCTGGTTTAAGATGAATCCAGATAATTTAGCAATACAAAAATTTAAATTAAACACTGATTTTAATGTTTATTTTAATTCGAAAGCTTTTAATTTTTCACATTTTCAAAGTGGGCTCCCCTTAAAGACCTAAATAAAAATATTCAGTATTTTTATATAATGTTTTTACTTTTAAAATATTAAATACAAAATTTTATGTAATTTATAGTACTTTGATGGAAGAATGAAGAAAAAAATGTCAAGTTTTCTGCTTCGATTTATCTAAAGCATATTTCCTTTTTTACCATATTCTTCAATTGTACTTAAGGCTGGTCTCAAATCCAAAGGGTCAACTTTATGACACAAGTTTTCACTTATTTTTGTTCGGAAAAGCATGGAATAGGTAGGTGTTGCTATTCAGAAACTATGTAATCGGAATACGTTTTCCATTCTTTGGTAAACGTAAATGATCTTTCAGAAAATACCATCAATTGGAGTTTTGAACCGAATTTCCGGACAGGAAAAAACTAGACAGAAAACCATAAGAAAATCATCAATTATGCATTATTTTATCCTAAAGAAAACAAGTGGGTAAGTGTGATATGCAGAGAATTTCGTTTAATATCTCTTTCAAAACACTTTATCCTTAACCTTCCGTCTACCAGACGGGTCCATTGGACCCGACATGTACATTCAAAATATTTATTCAAACCAGAAATTTCTTCAAAACAAACTAAATGTATAAATCAGACAATAATAAGTTAAATAAACAAATTAAATAGTTTTAAGTAAAAATTCTGGTGTAGAATGTTTTTATAAAACTTGAGTAAAATTTCCGGTAGTTCTAGGGTTAAATTAACAAATCAAAATTGTTAATAGAAAATTAATAATTCCTACATAAATGGCAGCACTATTATATTTAGGAATGCGTCCCCCTGAAAATTATCATTATTATCATTATTTCAATTTTTTATATATTATGCAAATACAAAGTTTAAAACAAAACGGATATTTCTATCAAGAATTATCGCGTTACGTATATACATACGTACATACAGAACATGCGGACACATTAGCTATCAAGCTTTGATAGTCTGGGACCTAACAAATAAACGGTAATAAAAGCTAAATGATAATGCATGTAATTAATAAATAGACGTAACCAAATGCGTAAAGTTTTTTTAAAAATCAGATTAGCCATTTTTTTCACGGAGCACTTGTTTGCTCTCCCCCCCCCCCCCACACACACACACAAATTCAGCTCACCTTAAATTCATAAAATTCTTATTATGTGTCGAATTCACGATATTTTTTGTCAATTTTCGTACTTATTTTTTTTTATTTATTTATATTTTTAAAAGGAAATACTTTTTTTTCAAGTTTGCAAATTTATCTGCAAGGTCCAAAATAAATCTGCGACGCACGTCACGCACTTTCTGCTACCGGGTAAAAATGTAACTCTTTTTCTTTCCGTGTCACTTGGCCTGCCGTGCAAAAAATACAATTCTGGTTTTAATTACCAAAAAATTAATTTTCTTCACTTCTGATTGTCGAAATTAAAAAATAAAGACATATTCTGAAAGAGAATGAAATTTTACCTCGGATGGCATAAAAATCATAGCTCGAAAATCGATATTTAAATTTGGTCTTATATAAAAATTCTAAATTCTGAGTCTGTTTCTGATCGCAAGACAGCACCTGTTTTATATTTTCTGGTTATCGCCGAAAATTCAATTCATCAGACATCTGTCGCCTTCGCAAATGAAGGAAAATAAAAGATTTTTTTCTCGATTTTTAACGAATTTCAAAGTTTTTATGGTACGATCGAGATAATTTTTATAATTTCTGAAAGCTGATTTTTTCCCCCGTCTTGTGGTACTAATTTCGAATTTCTGGGATGAGTAGAAAAGAAATAAAAGCGCCTTAAAGCAATCGCTAGTCCTTATCTGCCGTTAAAATGACACCTGGTTTTAATCGATGGAAGAGATAGTTTTTTTAATTCGATAAAAAATTTATGCTTTTGTTGAATCATAAATGCCTTTCAGATCTTGTAATTGGGTTTTTTTTAATTAACAACTTCCATTAATTACTACTTTTTCAAATTTTTACGATTTGTCGTTTGATGTGAGGTGTTCAGCTATAAGTATGCAAAATTTCAAGTCTCCAATATCCTCCTCAGGCCCCTTGTATCACATGTGATACAAAAGTTTCAGAATTTTTTACAAAAGCTGGATGGCAAAAACAATTTTGAGACCGATTGTATCGCATGTGATACAAGGTGAAAAACCTCTGTTAATTTTTTCTTTAGCCGATAGATGGCAGTAACTCCACACGATTTCAATTTTTAGAAGCGTTTTGGAGAAAAAAAGAGATGTCGACACGCCGTCGAAGTAAGTTTTATTTTATTATTTAAATATAAGTATTAAACTGTTTTTAAGATATACATTTCCTTTGCAAGTGTACATTTTATCAATTAATACAAATAAAATAGCTTTATAGTGAAATGTTAAAAAAATATTATCCTTGAAATTTGTTTGTATCACATGTGATACAATGGGACCCGACCACGTAGGGTTCGTGCTTTTTGAGTCAGTGTTGTTTTGGTTTTTGAGGTTTGTTTTTATGTAGATTTACAGGTTATTAGAAGTATTTGTTGATATAAACTTAATTTGAAGTTTTGGTTTTCAGTTTTAATTGTTAACTTTTGACTTAGTTTTTTTTTTCAGTACAATATTTGTCACAAGACGAAATCTTAGAGCTAATGAATCAAGATGATTCCGATTTAAGTTCTTTGTCGGATGAAGAGGATTATCAGAGCCATGATGAAAGTTTGATTGATGACGGTGATGATGATGATGATGATGATCAAGGTGAAACAATTTACTTTTCTGGTACAACCCAGTGGGGTATGCATACAAGTCAATATGATTCAGTATCGTTTGGTTTTCAGGAGGTAGAATGTGCTGACTATCAAAGTACTACACCTATTGAGTACTTCATGGAATATTTAGATGAAGGTTTTTTTAATGATTTAGCAACTTTCACAAATATTCGATCCGTATTTCGAACTGGCAAGAATATTATTGCTTCGAAAGAGGAAATGATGACGTTCATAGGTTGCAGTACTCTTTTGTCATGCTATGGCTACCCTAGGATTAGAATGATATGGGAGAGGTCAACACGAGTACCCATCATAGCTGACAACATTACTAGGAATCGATATTTCCAGATTCGGAACAATCTGAAAATTTTGAATGATGCTGATGTATCTAATGAAGATTAAAAAAAAAATGGATCCCTTTTCAGGGGAAAGTGTCCATGCGACAATACGTAAGAGGAAAGCCAAACCCAGTAGGGCTACAAGTTTTTGTTATGTCCACATCTTACGGTTTACCATTAGATTTTATTTTTTATGAAGGGAAAGGGACTGATGTAACATCTCCTGAGGACACAAGAAGTTTCCTAGATTTGGGAGGAAAAGTCGTCCTGAAGTTGTCTGATTCGTTATATCCAGGCTCTTCGATATATGTGGATAGGTATTTTACCTCAGAATTGCTGTTAGATCTTCTATTGAACCGAGAATTGCATGTGACTGGAACTTTAATGAAAAACTAAGTTCCTAAACACATCCAGCTGAAGTCAGATGCAGAAATGAGACGAGAATGCCGAGGATCCATAGACGAATTTGTGAGAGGCGATAAAAAAATTTCCCTTGTAAAATGGTTTGATAATAAAGGGGTGCTTTTATTATCAAGCGAGCATGGGAAAAATCCATTATCGAAATGCAAAAGGTGGTCCAAAAAGGACAAAACTTACTTGGAAGTTGATTGTCCGAACATTGTAAAAAATTACAATGAATACATGGGTGGCGTTGATCACCTCGACCGTTGCATTAGCAACTATAGAATGAAGCATCGCACAAAAAAATGGACTGTGCGAGTTATATTCCATATGATAGATTTTATAATTTCAAGTGCCTGGCTTGCGTACAGGAATAACATGAGGGAAAGAGGTGATCGTAAGAAGGACATTCTTGATTATTTTGATTTCAGACTGGATATAGAAAAAAAACTGATTCATGGTTTTTCGACGAAGTCTGCTAGAATGTCTTCTCCTACCTTAACCGATGAAGAATACGAGCCCAACCCAAACCGTAGGGCTGTACATGCATTCCACATGAAACAGCACGTAGCAAAGAGGCTAGGCATATGCCTGAAATGATTAGGTACAGAAACAGTAGAAGCAGATGTAGAAATTTCAAATGCTCAGCTTTAACTACTGTACATTGCACAGATTGCAATGTTTTTTTTTGTGCTTTACATCAGCAAAAAATTGTTTCAAGGAATTCCATGAAAACAAAAAATGAATGTAATGTTGCCACAGAACACCAATAAAATTTATTTTTCATTCAGAATTTATGTGTTGGATATATAGTCTGATTTAAACTCAGAATAAGATGATTAAATTAATTATACTTAAAACTTAAAAAAATTTCTTGTATAGCTTTTCAGTCCTGATGTATCACATGTGATACATGCCCCCTAGCCCCTGCAAATTTTTACAAAAAAATTTAATTGCAATTTTATGCTTCACGAAGACCCAAGCAACTATTTAAGCAACTTCGGGTAAGTACCAATCTTTTATTTTTATCTCGGGTCTGAGGAGGTTAAATATAGTTACGGGCACTGTGACAGACGGACAGACAGACGAGTGAGACGAATACAGACCTGCCAACTGCTACGAAAAAATCGTAATTGCTACGATTTGGACCTATAAACTACGATGCTATGAAAATGGGTCATAAACTACGATTTTTTGCAAAAAACACAAACGCATTTTTTGTTTCTAGTTGCGATTTTTATCCCGCGCAGCATATTTTTCAGGAGTGATTCTGTTTCGAAATTTACAAAGTTTCAAAGTATTCCTTTCCGAAAGTTAAAAAAAATTTTCTTTAGTCCGAAAATTCGGACATTAAAAAATGTTCATGAGAAAAAAAATCTAGACTGCAAAACAAACTTCTTAACATAAAACCCTCTCTATGTCTATTAACCACGATTGAATCGTGTTTTTGTAAATATTTATACAGGAATTCCCTTCCTTAGAAACAGGGATGCATGCCCTTTTAAGAATTTCTGAAGGGGGGGGGGCAGGGGTTCTTTGAGAGACAAGGTTTGAAATAGTGTGCAAAATCTCACGATTTGCACACTGAAAAGGAAAAAATGCTGTGCAGTATTTCCCTCTGCAAATTCTTCCACAGACCTATTATTGTTTTGCGAATATATTTTGAAATTTCTTGGAAGTCCGCGATTTTTTTTTCTTATATGGAATTTCTCCAAATTAATTCGTGATTCGATCGCGGAAAAAAATGAGAATTTCTTCCAATGATCGTGTAAAAAAATATCGGGTATTTCGTCAAAGATCTCAGAAACAAATAGTGATTATCTTCAATTGGTCGCCGAATAAAATCGCTAATTCCGTTAAGAGTTCATAAAGAAATTGCAAATTTCGTCAAAAGGACGCGGAAACGAGCAGTGAATTTTGTTAATTGGTCGAGAAAAGACATCGAAAATTTTGCCGATCGGTTACGATAAACTATCGCGAATTTCGACAAATGGTCTAGTAAAAAAAAACCAGTTTCGTCAATTGGTCGCAGGAAAAAATAAATTTCGTCAAAGGATCGTGGTAAAACCGTGAATTTTGTAAAATATCGGAGAAAGAAAACGCGAATTTCGTCAAAAGATCAGTAAGAAAATGCAAATTTCATTGAAAGATCAGTAAGAAAACACAAATTTCACAGAAAGATCACGGTAAAAAGTGGAAATTTCGTCAAAAGTTCGTGGTAAAAAGTGAGTATTTCAGCAAAGAATCGTGATTAAAGAAATGTGAATTACGATTGTGCGAAAAAAAAAAAATTGCGAATATCCTGAAATGATCGCGGGAAAAAATTTGCGAATTTCATCAAAATTTACTGCACTGGGCTAAAAAACTGAAACCAGTATCCTTTTACAAATGTTAAAAAACAAAAAAAACAAAAAAAAAATGCTTCGAAACGAGAAGAAATTCTTAAAAATTGTATAAAAATTTTCTCAAGAAAAAATTCACTGTAATGAGTTCAAAGACTTGAAACCTTATTCCTTTTACTAATGTCAAAAGATGATTGCGAAACACAAAAAATAACCAACCAACCTCCAGATTAATTTTAATTTTATCTGCTACGATTTCTCATTTTCAAAGGTTGGCAGGTCTGCGAATAGGGTTTCGTCAGATGAAGGAAACCCTAATGACAATAGTCAGAATCAAAAGATAGTAATCAAGAGATCTATCCCACATGTGCATGTAGTTCTATGAAAATAAAAAAGGAAAAATGGTTCCGCTTTTCTGAAAAATAGAGCAGAGGAAATATTCTTACTTGAGCTTTGACTACTGCATCAGAAATTACTTCTATGAACGTGAAGACGTTAATTCTGGTTATTTTGAATTATCCAATGCTTATGCCAGTTCATGTGCAAAATAGCATATAAATGGTTAAATATAAAAAAAATTGAAATAGAAAGCTGGGCTTTAACTACAAAACGATACAAAAACTGTAGGGGCAAAAGGTATTTGCCCTGTTCCTGAAAAACTAGGGGGTATGTGATCCCCACTTGCCTCACCAGATTACGCCCAAGGGTACAACCCGGGTACAACGCGACATGTGCAAGACTCTAGTCCCTGATGTACGCGAGAGAACGGAATGTGTGCGCATCTGTATATCCAGACGCCATGAGAATTTCCTCAGCTCACCAGTACTGGACTGACGCTTCGAGTATATTCAAGGAGCGCCACTATAGTCGAGAGCCCTGAGGGCCAGGAGGTTCTTGTTTTGTGCTTATATTATCTTACGAAAAAGGACAATGGTCAGAGTCAAGACACAGTAATCGTGATATCTATTCCCACCTCTTCCCCACACGTGCACCCCCCTCCCCCCCCAAAAAAAAACATCCCTGGAAATGAAGAGGAAAATAAGTTTTGTACTTTGTACAAAAATGAAAAAAATTGAGACGGAAAAAAATTCTCTTGAACTGTTATTATAGCAGAAGGTTTTGTCAAGACATAAGAAAAATTACTTATGTCAACGTGAAAACATTAATTCTGGTTGTTTTGATTTTGCTGCATCCGATTCTCGTTCAAACCCAAGACAGTAATATAAATTATTAAACTAAAGGGGTAAAAAAAAGCGAAAAAGGAAATACAGAAATTTGAAAACAAGACAAAAAACTGGAGGGGCAAAATACATGTTTTGCCCCTGCTCTTAAAAAACTGGGGGGGCATATGCCCCCCCCCCTTGCTCCCGCCAGATTACGCCCAGCATTTTTAAACGTTGGTTTTTCTGCTTTTTAACAATGATACAATACTTCAGTATGTAAGTTTGAGTGAATTTTATTTGAACTTGGCACTCGCTTAGATATCACTTCTTTTCTTGGTATTTTTTATTATTTTTTTTTACAGAACTTGGCTCCTTTTTTTCACAGTTATGTTTTTGTTAGATATCATTACTTTTTGTTCAGTTACAATATTCTTAGGCAGTTTACTTAATGGTTTTTAATGTGTTTACAAGCGACTATTTTATTCACCAGGCAACATTCAATATAATTTAAATTTCCTACAACAAAATATTTGGGCTACATTTTCGTATATTACACTTTTACTAACCTTAAATACGCGGAGTTTAAATTCAATTGCGGTGAGCTCGACTATGGAAGATTAATAGTTTTAAATGCGAATTCCGCCAAATTAGCCAGCTATCGTCAAATTGGCTTCACATATGACAACTTATTTGTTTTCGCCAAATTTGGCAATATTTCCCCAAGTTGGTCAAAATTTGGCGTTATTGTGGTAACTCTGCCATTAGTATTTTTCAACAATTATTCATTACAATGAGGCGGTCCTACCAGAATTGCGAGCAACACACAGAGACTTGGATTTTATATAAATAGATATACTGTTGTATTAAATGCATGTTTCGAAACGAAATGTATTGATTCCAAATTTGGAACAGATGTCATATTCGCCCCATATTGGCGCGATTTTTTTCGGTTGCCAATTTGGCGAAAACATCAACAGCATAAACAACATAATCCGGGTTACCACATCAAGCCCTTTAGCGCAAGTTAAGTACCCGTTGCCTATACGATATTGGCGACAGAAAAAAATCGCGCCAATATGGGGCGAATATAACATCTGTACCCCAAATTTTTATTGTTTCTGAAACAACAATAATCATATTGATAATATTTACACAAAACAAGATTTGAAAACATTTCTTTATTTTTTAAACTTTTGGACTGTCAATAAAACAGACAGACGCGTAAAATCTCGTAGGTAAAATAGATTTTCATTAGAAAATTGGCGAAAGCAGCTCAAAATGGTTCGTGAAATATAACACTCGTCTGCCAGTATTTTATATACTAACAATTTGTTAGTTATTTTTGGCATTTTAGTTAAAAACTATAATTATTTTACGACAAATATAACTTATTTAAACACACAAAAACATAACATTTATTTTATACATCAACACACAGCCACTACGAGTACACACATCAAACCAAAAAACAATAGTAACGCTATCTGTAAATTTCATCGTAGAACACCTCACGTTTTTCGTTTGAATCCTAAAATAAAATTGAGTACATGGAGTAAGGAATAAAGTGTCTATTGGCCTAGAGTTCATCTTTTAACAAAATAATTTAATTATTGCCATGCGCAGTGGTGGGATTCAGCCGGTTCGCACCGGTTCGGTAGAACCGGTTGTTAATTGATACAGTCGAACTTGGATAATTCGAAGTGCAAGGGACCACTGCAAAACTTCGAATTATCCAAACTTCGAACTATCCAAAAATTTTATTTTTATGTCGTAAAATAATCAATCGCAACAGAAATTGCGAAAAAAAAATATGTTTATTAATTTTAAATAAAAAAACTACAGCTTTTTAAAATATTGAGATATTACAGATTGCTTTAAAGAGCTTACTTGATTATTTTAACAAAATCTTCAAGGATATCTACAGCTCTAAACACAGTTTCACTCACATTAGATTGTCCTTCTACATAACGACGATATTCCGCTCGATGAAAGACTGCCTCAGTTGAAGTTGGTATCGGCCTCTGTTCTTCTACCTCATCTTCAATATCTTTATCGTCTTCTGTTATAACATTTTCTATTGTTTAGAACTTCAGATAGAATATCTGGTTCAGATAGCTGTCCACAAATGTCTATGTTTTTATGAATGTCCACGTAATCATCAAATGTTATGCTGTCTTCCCATGCAGCGGGTGAGGTAAATTTTCTTCATTTAGAAGTTCGCTAGGAACAGTGTTCCTGATGAATCCTGCTTTCCGGAAATTATTTGCTATTATTTTTTGACTCACTTTGGACCATGCATTTAAACACATTCTTGATGCATCGAGGAGGGTAATGGGAAGCTTTTGGGAAGATTCAGTAAGGAGGTATTGAACGACTAGGCATCTGTAGAAATGCTTCAAATTTTTAATGATGCCATGATCCATTGGTTGCACGACTGAAGTCATGTTTGGCGGAAAAAATTCAACAGTGACATTTTCCATAGCGGGTATCGATTTATGAGCCGTGCAGTTATCAATAAACAGGATGATTTTTCTGGGTTTTTTTATGCGTGCGATTGAGATCTAGCAGCCATTCTTCAAAAAGATTCGCCGTCATCCATGATTTCATGTTAGAACGGTATTCTGTAGGCTTTGTTTTGACATTATTAAAACACTTTGGATTTGTTGATTTTCCAGTCATCAGTAAAGGTAACTTCTCAGTGCCGTCCATGTTTGCTCCCACAAGTAGGGTTATTCGGTCTTTACTGCGTTTTCATTCACTACATTTTCTACCTTTAAAATCCAAAGTCTTTGCAGGGGTACATTTGAAAAGTCCAGTTTCGTCGACGTTAAAAATGTCTGTCTTGCGTATGCTTAATGATTTGAACAACTTTGTCTTTCAACACATTTGGTTCATCTTGGTCCACACTTGAACTTTCATCAAACTTTCACCACACAGATTTAAAGGAAATTTCATTTCTTTCCTTAAATCCGTCTAACCATCCGGAGCTTGATTTGAAGTTGTTGTTTCCTAAGCTGACAGCAAATTCTTCCAATTTTGCACGAAAAAGAGTTCCACTGAGAGGGATGTTTTTGTCCCGCGCTTGCTTAAACCACTTCAAGACACACTTGTCCCCATCAAGATTATCGGGTTCTCTAGCTCGTTTGCGATTTCGATTAGATTTCAAAAAAATTTCTTTATTTTTCAAAAAAGTCGAAAGATTGTTAGGTGCTATTCCGTACTCTTTTGCGATGATGCATTTCTTCTTTACACCCTTTTCTACCTCACGAATTACAGCAATTTTTTCATTGAAAGATAAGGTTTTATACGGGACAAAGGGCTTACTCAGCGACATGCTTGCACTGAACTCTCACCACAAAAACTAAAAGCACAATGAAGAAAACTCAAGCTACTACAGTCCTGGATTCGAAGGAATTGCAACGCTTGTCATCTATGATTTATCGCATTGGCAAGAGTAGCATGTGTCACTTACAAGGGAAAGGGCGTACGTTCCTATTCCCTTTAACCCTGCTCTGTTTCATTGAACAGATAAGAATATTCTCCCATACCCTTTTCTTACCTAAAGAATTTTCCCCAATAGCTAAAAATAACCCGTCCACTTTTCAAATACTTGCATTGAAACTAGATTTTTGAAAGGGTAAAAACTTCGAATTAAAGAAGATGGACTTCGAATTAACCAAGATTTTTTAGCATTAACTGAATAGAAGTTTCAAGGGACCGACAAGAAACTTCGAATTATCCACGAATTCGAATTAAAGACGTTCGAATTATCCAAGTTCGACTGTATTGAGTTCGGCGAACCGGTTGTTAAAATGATACTGCAAATGAGAAAATCGCATTTACATTAATTTGCTTTCTTTAAATGTTTATCTGCACAACATTGTTTCCTAGGCATAACTCTGGATTAATTTCATTTAATAAAATAATATTTCATTTGCAACAATAATATATATTTTTTCTTCATTAATCATGTAAGAAAAAATTCAACTTAAAAAAAACGAAAGTTTGAAGAATTTTGGTAATTAAATTGACAGCCTTAGCCTAACCCAAGTTATACGGCAAGGTTATTAAAAAATACAACAACTACTTATCTATACTAATAAAAATTTTTTTGCTCTGTGTGCGTGCGATGGTTAACAAAGTCTACGGCACGTACTAGGCTGAAATTTTTGTTAGTCTAGCTCAAATTGTCTCCTAATGCACAGGAGACACAGAATTTTAAAATTCTAATGATTAGTTGAGTTATTAATTAAAAATTGCTACTCACTCGCGTTAAAACTCAACTCGGTTCTTGCGAGAAAGAATTAACTCTGGCGCACGCACAGATGCCTTATTTACGTATCAGTTGAAAATGAAGAACGAAAAGCAGAAATTTCGGGGGGTATTTTGTCATTATTTATTAACTTACATCGTCCAGACCGCTTAGTAAAGTTAAAAACGAAAGACATATTCTAAAAGAACATACAGTTACGTCTCAAACTGCGCAATCAATAATTTAAAAAGAAATATTGCAGTTAACCCCTTGAAAAACAATTTTCAAAAGGGGTCGTTTTTCCGAAAAACTCTCTCTCCCTCATTGCAACGCCCCTCTAGAGCGCCATTTTAGAGGTACCGACAAACCAAAAATATGTTCTTAAAGCTGAAACCTTTTTCTCATGTATGGTGTAATCAGTTTTAAAAAATATGAATTTTAACCCATTTTAATTCACCGACAAACTGAGGTCCCTTTGCTCCTCACGGAGACGAAATTCTTTCTACGCTAAAAGTAACTAAAAGCCCGCATTTTAACACAATCTTTTTAGAATATCTCAATAGACTACGTTACATCACCAACAAAAATTTTGAAATGTACTGATGGGTAGAAATATTTTCAACAAAATAAAATGTTTGAAAATTTCGACGAAATCCGTAAAAAATTGAATGTTTCGTCGCGATTTTGCCCTTCCAAAGCGCTAATTTAAAGATTCCTACAAGCCAAAAATATTTTCTTAAAGCGGAAACTTTCTTCTAATCAATGGTGCAATCGGTTTTAAAAAATCGGAATTTTAACCCTTACAAATATATCAGCAAATACAGGTCAATTCGCGCCTCATGGAGACGATATTTTCTACACTAAAAGTAATTAAACGACCGTATTTTAACACAATTTTTTAAAAGCGTCTCAAATTGAGATGCTATGGGGATTCTCAATAGATCAGATTTACATCATCTACAAAAATTTTTAAACATTCAGACATATTTTTTACAAAATAAAATGTGTGAACTTTCGAGGAAATCAGTGACAACTGAGTGTTTCGTCGCGGTTTCGGTGCGCATAGACTCCTCAAATCAAATTGCGCAGAAAGTAAAATATACTTTCAATTCAATATTTTTTCAGTTAAAAATATAAATTCTGATAATTGCCGAAACGTCAGTGAAGGCTTACTGTGGAGACACGAAAAGTTTTGGTTTCTGTTAGTCTGTCTGTCTGTTAGTCTGTCTGTCTGTTCCGCGATAACTGCCGCAAAAAGCATCCGATCGGCTTGAAATTCACTGGGCATGTTGATGAGGTACCCGGACATAGCTGTATAGTTTTTGGTTAAATTTGGTTCATTCGTTCGGGAAATATGGAACATTTTATTTTGCTCTATAATGCTTTTCAATGGCAAGTCAGACGATTTTCAGATTTTCATTTGTTGAAAGAAATGGCTCATATGAAAAATGGATTTAAATGGTAAATTTTTGATGCTGAAATTTTTAAATAACATTATTAAATAATTCCAATAAATTATGTCAATATATTTGCGAGATTTTTTTAAATTAGGTTTATAATATTGGAGGGAATTTTATGCATGTTTTGCAATAATATAAAGGATTTTGTTTTATCAATTTGACATAATGCATATTTCATTTTTTTCCCTTTCTTTCTCTGTTGCCTAGCAACATATTTGGTCCCAATAATATTATTATAATTGCGTGTATAATGCTTGAGTAAAGCCAACGTCAAAACAGATGACATTTGTATCTTTGCATATAGAAGGATTTTAGCCCAGAAATAAAAATAGGCAATAATTCTTTTATTTTATTTATTTTATTGAAATATTTTGCTTAAAAATACAAAAGTTCATTATTTTCATAGAGAATAACGTAACATTTTCCCATAACATTTACCAATATTTCTTTAATTGTTGCCAAGAAAATCAAAACCCGGAATAATATTTTCTTTTAAACATTTTCAATTGAAATGTTTTGTCGTAAAACAGGAAAATGGAAAATAAAATTAAGAATAGAAAAATTAATATGGCGGCATATTGGAAATAAAAAGAAAACTCTCGAGTATTTCTTAATATAACAAGATGAAAAGTTTTGAGTAAGTACGCATAGCAGGTGAATTAGACGTCATTTATCGAAAACAAAGATGCTGGAATAAAAAGATCTTGGGTAAGATACAATTAACTATTATTCACGGAGGAAAGAGATAGATGGAGATGCAGTATGCCGTAAAAACAGTTTGCAATACGATGTGCGTTATCGCTCAGATTTAAATGCCCTCATTCGGCCGAAACAAAACAAGCACGTGGAACAGGGACCAAATTCTTTGACTTCATCCGTTTTTTTTTTTTTTTTTTTTTTTTTTTTTTTTTTTTAAAGCACGTCGTTGTATTGTGCCGAATGTAGCTGATTTTAGGGTTACATTTTTGGCGTCACTTCAAGATTTATTGTCTGTGTACGGTTAACATGAATATTTTATTTAAAATTTAAATTTTATTAATTTATAAAAAAAAAACTTATGCTTATCCTTATAAATCACAGCGTAAAAAATATCTAAGATATACAATAACCATCCGCACAATCAATAAAAAATTACGAATGTAAATTTAGATAAACTACGGGGGGTTCAGGGGGGCAGAGCCCCCCTGAAGAAATGCAATTTTTGATTTAAAAAGTTACCAGAATAAATAGCTCATCAGAATTTCAGAACATCAACGTACAACCACTTGTTTAACACTTTTAATTTCTGAAACTTTACGAAGTATCTTGTATGCTCATAAATATTTATGTAATTTGAAAACTTTAAAAAGCGATTTGTAGGAAGTTGAATATTATGCAATGAGTGTTAAAAAACAATGACTTGCAAAGATGACGTTGAGGCTCCTGATCTGCAGATTTACTAGTATAAATTCAGATATAATAGATTTAAAGATATAAAATCATACAAATTTCAGGTTAATTTAAGGGACATTCATCACGGACCCGACAACGCTATTATTCGAATAAACGGTACTTTGCTTTGAGACGGAATGTTCCCTGTTATCGCTGATCTATTGCTATTACTTAAATCGTCAGATTTGGAGGTATATTTCCAACTAGACTTTTTTTATATTGTTATTCAAATTTTAGAAGTCATTTAAATGGAAGTAGTTATTTTCGTAAATGTAACAAATCCAAAATTTTGATAAGATCCTCGAGTCCTATAAGTTATATTTAGAAAAATATTTTTCCAGCTCTCAGGGTTCGACTCAGGCTATGGAGGGCCCCGGGGCAAGCATCATTCTGGGGAGCCCCCTTCTATCTATGTATAGAATTCTTTTGCGAATAATCTGAAAGTCGCTATTACTAAACTTCATATTGTAATTGTACGTATGCATAAATTTTATACCCGGTACTGGTCACATCTGTATACAGGGTATCGCAAGAAGATGGTCACAACTTTGAGAAAAAATACTAGTAGGATAATAGTAGAAAAAAATGATAAATTGGGTCATACAAGCAGGGGCGTAGCTACAGATATTTTTTCGGGGGGTGGGGGGGGGGGGGGAGAGTGCGAAAATTTCCCAACTTGAAACAAATTCCTCCAACATTCAGCTAAAAAGATATGCACAAAGTGTGTAATAATGATGAAGCTTATGCATAAAAATTTCCTTTCCAAAGAAAAATTTTGAAACTAGAAATATAAAAATTCCAATTATTTGGTTTGTTTA
Organism: Maratus speciosus; assembly: GCA_963932465.1. Taxonomy (NCBI): domain Eukaryota; kingdom Metazoa; phylum Arthropoda; class Arachnida; order Araneae; family Salticidae; genus Maratus; species Maratus speciosus. The sequence goes on along the minus strand of OZ010790.1, from coordinate 392,003,397 downwards.
ATAAAAAAACAAACACGCGTTTTACTTTCTTCTGTCTTTACAAGACGAAAGTATTGAATTCGTAAAAAAATTCTACAACTGGTTTTTGACGGTTTGATACGTTTTAGAAGGTCCTGAACATGATTTGATTGTTTTTAGAACATGTCTGTCTGTGTAAATGTGACACGAATTTTGTGGGTGCTCTACCTCAAGAACTAATGCGAGGAATTTTATAAAACTTTAGATTCAATTATACCTTGATAAAAATTAATGCTGATTAGTTTTGGGTGTAAATTACCCAAAAGGTGGTGCTGCTATGCTGTATTTTTCACGATTTACATGATTTTAGCGATAGTTATATCTCAAAAACTGTTGCAGAGAATTTGATCATATTTCATATTCTGTTAAACCTTGACATAATGTAGTGCTTATTAGTTTTGTTGTAGTGCTTAATAGTATTTATTAGGTTTTTGTATATATCTGTGGCACTGCTGTGCAGTATTTTTCACGATTTTCGCGTTAGCTATATCTGAAAAACTAATGCACGGAAATTTAGTCAAACTTCCAATTCGGTTACACTTCCTTATTGGGCTTGGGTGTATATTGTCCAAAGGTATCGCTTTTGAGCTCTTTGGGTTTGGAATTTTAGTTGCAGACATCTAAGAGCATGGGTGTCGAAATTCAATGATTGGTTTGAAAAATGCGATGCTTCTATCTCCTTTTTAAATGCACACAATTAAACGAATTATAAATTAAATGCACACAATTAAACCTTTAGAATTCATTATTATGGGCATAGAATTGTTATTTAATTTTAACATTGTGATTGCAAATTTTTAAGTATTAACATAACATGTATGGGATAGAATAGGGTTTTGGGATTGGCACATCCAAATAGTTTTCATTTAAGATCAATTCTTTTGGTCTTCAAAGAAGCTAACCCTGATGAAGCTAACCTAACATCGTCCAGTTTAATAAAATCCACTATTTCATTTCACTTTCACATTTTAAAAGCATTGGGCTGTCAAGTTTGTCAGGCCTCATAGTAAATTGCAATATATATATTTTAAATTTTTATTTGACTAAAGATTCTTTCATTAGATGCAACGCCAAAACGTACAAGTATATGGTTTGAAAAGTATATGGTATAAAAGTACAAGTATATGGTTTGACAGTGTGACCCAAATGGTCTTTGAATTTCATGGCATGAGTAAAAGGTTTGTTAAGTGAGTTGGGATTTGGTTTATTTCTATTTGACTCTGCAAGTCATGTACAGTCGTGGAAGAAAAAAAGTAAACACCCCCTACTAATTTCTCAACAAATTATCGTAGAAGAAAGTTACTGGTACCGGACGATTGGAAATAAAGTCTACTTTTAAATGGTGTGTATAAAATTTGCTTAGGGGGCCATATACATATTAAAACTATTCCAAACTTCATTTTTTTCAATGGCAGTACCCAAATTTAACGATATATTTCAAATCTTCGGTTCAAAATATGCCTAGAAACCAAATTTCAAGTCATTCATATGATAAGTTTTTGAATTATAGACATTCAAAATTTAGTACTTCTAATGTTAAATTACATTTTCATATTTTTATTTATATCTCCTGAAATTATGTTCCTAATGAGCTAATTTTTTGTGTAGCAATAATACTAATATACCCAAACATAAATGCGTTGAATTTGCAATTTTTATAATTTTATGATATGAATTATGAAATTAATATTCGAAAAAATTATGAATTGCAACCTACAATTTTTTTGATGGATTTAAATTTATTAAGTCCTGCTTTATGGAAATCCCAAATTTCACATTTTTCTTCCAAGTAGTTTTTAAATTATCCTTAAAAAACGGCAAAATGATGGTTTAAGGGGCCGTCTATGATAGCAGTGAGTAAATTTTTGAAATTTATTCTGCTATCCTGTAATCAAACAGGTTTCATTGAGGCTTAAATGTGTCTTGATCAAGAAGGCGGCTCTCTCGGTTAACAATCGAGTTCGGAACTTCAATTTGGACACATCCCTTAAAATACGCTCGTTTTAAAATAATTAATTTCTCGGAAACTTATGGCACGAATTGCATAAAAATTTGTTTATAGGCTAATTGAAAGGTGTAGAGTTCATTTATGCTGTCAGAATTGTGTACTGCTATTGAAAAAAACAAAGTTATGGTTCGTTTTAATATGTAGATGGCCCCCTAAGCAAATTTTATATACATCATTTAAAAGTAGACTTTATTTCTAATCGTTCAGTACCAGTAACTTTCTTCTACAATAATTTGTTGAGAAGTTAGTAGGGGGTGTTTACTTTTTTTTTTCCACGACTGTACATCAGGTTTCTCATATCCAAGTGGAAACATTATTAACTTTTCTCAGTTAGTGATACTCAAATTTGCCTTGCACAATTATAATTTAAATATGGAACGTATTGGTGCAATATTTTCCTGATATAGGGAACATTGTCACTTAAGCTCATTACTAAATTGCCGAAATTTTCTTGTATTTCTTATAACTCTTCCCTGTAAAACTTATGTCTATCAATGTCCATTGCTATGCTATTATTTTTATCTATTCCATTTGGTGAAACCGTTTTCCCACGGTGCTTTCAGAAGTCAGCTTCTTCAATCACATCCTAATATTCATAATTGTTTATGAACTTGTCTATAAGGAAATCTTTATTTCTTCAAAATTTTATTCAAGTGCAACCTGTCAGTGTTTATATCAACCTGTATGTCGATTTGTTTCTTCAGTTGATGGACTTCTTTCGTGATCATATTTCTGTTCCAAATTCAAATCATCCACTTTTTTACTTTTTTCATCCTCGAATGGATTTTTAGATGCTTCAAAATCTTGCATGAAAACTCTTTTCCTATTACGAAGGGTTCTTTCGTGCTAAGATTTATAGTCATTTTTTAGAACAGCTTTAAACACACAACACTGGACTTTTGGTTTAAAATTTACTAAACATCTATAAATATAAATGAACAGGACATATATATATTTCCGCACACAAATAAAGGTAAAATGTGGCAAAATTATCTAAACTAACGACTTCTTATATTCACATTTGCTCATATAATGCTTTTGTCATGACAGCGAACGGTTAACTAATTTTCGGAGCAAAAAAATCACGAGAATGAGTAAAATATTGTTCAAAAATCGCAAAATTAGTGCAATTTGTGAAAACTCATCAAATCTTCTTGCCCAGCTGTGTTTCAAGTAGGTGACTACATTCCTTTCTGTTGTGCTACAAGTGATCTCCAATTTTCAAAAAAAGCTGCAATCCCTTTGGATTAAAATAGCTGGATTCTCTTTTGGGAGGGGAAAGGGAGGAAAGGTGAAAATTTTGAGAAAGGAACAAAGTTTTGAAGGAAATAAAGGAACTGGATAGACAGCTATTGGTGGATAGGAGTAGAGAAATTTAGTTCTGGTAGATGTATAATATTTTTGTAGGACTAAAAATTACAATGATAGATTGAGTGTGGCTGATTTCTTTTTGTAGTTTTTTTGATAATTTAACTTGCTTACAGTTACAATACTCAGTCAGAAACATAATCACCAAATCAATAAAAATTTCATAATGTCTCAAAAATTCAGAATTTCCCAACTCTAAGCTCAAATTTCCCAACTTCACAAATATTGGGGGGGGGGGGGAGGCTCCCCCCCATACCCCCCCATGGCGACGCCCCTGCATGCAAGTATTTCTTTGCAAACTTGTACTTTACTTATCTACGTAACGTTATATGATTTTTAAAAGAAAATGCCCCAAATGTATCATAATTAATGGTTTTAATTTGCCATATTGCGACGTTAATGAATAATTTCTTTTGAAAATTATAGAATACTAAGTTTTCATAATAAAATTTGAATCATTAGTTCTCTAATCATATAGTTTGTTTTTTGCATAGATGGATGGGGTACTGGAAGTAGAGAGGAGAAGGGTCACTGAACCCCTTCCTAAATGTTTGAAAATATATGAATTTTGGTCATTTTGGCTAATTTTAATCATTTGGCACCTTTAAATGAAAATCCTGATTACTCTAATGGGGGGGGGGGGGCACCTGCATAAGTCAGGCCCTGCCAGCTCTAACAAATGAAAAGACATTGTATGATCTAAACTTGCCGAATCATGATACTTTGTATTTTACGTATTTCCAGCGTTGTCTGGCCCGTATTTTGTGTACTAAGAAATGGTAAAAATTCTTAAAATTTCTAAATGTCATAACTCGAGAAGTTTCGGGTCTGCAAAAATTTGTCTCACTTGCTGTAGCATCGATAATATATTTCTAAATATGTAATATGTAACTTTAGGTCATGAACGTGGGTTAATTCTTAAGCTTAAATTTCTGCTATTTTTGTATTATTTTGTTTTGATGCATTTTCTGATCGAAATTATGATCAGGGTTTCATGATTGCCGAATATTTATCACCGTCCTTTTATAGGGTAACATGTTTCAGGATTTTTTTCCCTGTACCAAAAGATAATTTTTTTTTTTTTTTAACAATGTTCTTATAATATTGGAAAATGTTTCATAATCTATGTGTGATGCTTCATTTTTATTTCATTTTTGTACATCAAAAATCATTCGAGCAGCGAACCGGTTGTTAAATTATTTGAATCTCACCACTGGCCATGCGACTTACTTACACAATTCACATATTTTTTTGACACACAGCGTATAAACTTCAAAGTAAACAGACAGTAATTACTGAAATTGAAATTCGTCCACCGAAACTATAGCATAACAAGAATTTGCATCTTCAAAACCCTCCGTATCCAGCAGTTTGATAGTCCCCTGCAAGCATTACCTTTATACTCAGCGGCAATCGGTAGAATACCTTTATACTCAGCGGCAATCGATAGAGTACCTTTATACTCAGTGGCAATCGATAGAGTACCTGTAGCACTGACACTGAGAGTATTGAGAGTCCGAGACACTGCAAGACGAGCTAGACTGCCTAGACCCTAAACCCATGGTAGCCACACATCCATGATCAATATTTATTTGAATCATAGGAATGACCCTCCTTTTGTTTACATTTTTAATTCTGGGATTAGACGAATTTCAACTACGGATTTCTAGAAATATATGTGCATTTCGACATATGTATTCTCTCAAGATGTTTCTGTTTTTTCACAATGTGTATAAAAAGGTAATATAAATAAAGGTGTATAAATTTTATGCACCATTATTCAAAAAATTAATTCTCTGAAATTAACGGAAAATGGCTCGTATCTTCAGGTGATTTTGCTGCATGGTCAGCTGCATGGTCTCTGTCTGGATCTTTCTCCGAATTTTTGTACCATCGGTGTCAGTCTTTTGGAAAAATTAAGAAAAATTACAGGTCGATTAAAAAAAAAAATTGGATATTCGGATGTAAAAAAAAAAAAAAAAAATCCCTACATTTGCTCTGAAATTTTCAAATCGATAGCTTAATTAGTTTTCTTAATTTTGGCCAATTAGTGAAAATTGTTATTATCTTTCAGTTTCACTTGGAAATAAAGTCCAGCAGCTGTGCCGTTCTTTTGCCGTTTAGGGGGATGGGATGCTATTTTTATGAGTCTTTTAATGAGTTTTTAATTAATATCTGGATTAATTACAGGATGACGTTTACGAAATAAACATTATTGAAAAGAGGAGAAAATTTGCTATATTGGGCTTAAGGTATCTGACTACACTAAAATGGCCGTTTTGATGAAAATTTTCAAAATAATCTTATTTGAAAGAGCAGTCTTTTATGATTCCAAATCTGATTTAATTTTATTCCTGAGATTATTAGAACAGGAGTTTGGAGTTATAAACAGGAATAAACAGGAAGTAATGAGTCAACTCATACCAGAAGTTGTGAGTAGGAAGGCAGGAGAAATGTAAACAATGTTTTTATGCATGATTTTCTTATGTTTTTTACATAAAAGCACTAATAAACCTTAATTGACACTTCTAGATTAATTTTATAGATAAGACACATTATGACAGTGTAAACGAATTTGCCACCAAATTTGAAGTCTGTAGGTGCAGTAGATATATGAGATCTTTTTGATGAGTGAGTCAGTCAGTGATAAAATTATCGATTATCAGGCATTTTCAAATGTCATTATCTCGGAAACTAATTATGCGTTATTTATAAAATTTTGGATTCTAGGTAATTTGGTGGCCTTACTATGTACTTCGGATTACAAGTACGTAGGTCAAATAGATTTTCAGTAGTAGAATGTCGAAATTTGGCGAAAACAGCTCGAAATGGTTCGCGTAATATAACACACTAGTACAGGGATGGCGAACCTTTTCATGTACACGCGCCAAATTTCCCCAAAAATATACTTTACGTGATCATGACGTGCCAAGAATAAAAAAATTTAATGAATCAAATAATAATGAATCAAAATTACTTAAAATTTTGTTTTTAGCATTAAAAAAATACAGGTAATATTTGATGTTATACGCAGAAATTTATTTTAAAAATATTATTTCTGTTGTCTCATCTTAAATGTCAAATAATTTATATTCGCTTCGTACTTAGTTATTTTCGATAGAATGCAAGTTTAATTGCACTCACTTGACAAGACGTTTTTAGTTGAGTTTTTCATATTTTCTTTTTACGAAAAGAATGTCTTGCAGAATAAATTGTCAAAATAGCAAACGCCAGAAACTACAGCTTTAACAGCTGAATACAGCTTTTACAGCTACTACAGCTGAATTCCAAGTTGTTATAATTTTACAAACAGCATTTTTGCTTATTACACTTTTAATTTTTGTTTAGCGATAATCTTCTAATTCTCAAAAAATTTTGAGCCAATATTGAGCTAGATTCGGATAAATTAAGTTATATTTCAATTTCTTCAATCTGTGTGACAATCACAACCAACCGAACTAATCGTAACACAGACAACATCTATATTAATTAATGCATTTTGTGAAATTCTACTATATTTTGATATAAAACTTAAATATATGCCGTGCCAAAAATAATCTGCAGCGTGCCACTTATGGCACGCGTGCCATAGGTTCGCCGTCCCTGCACTAGTACAGGGTGACAAGAAATAACTTGGACACACATGATACATTATAACTTTAATGCTAATGAAAATATTACGACCAAACTTCAAAATAAATATGAATACATTATTTCGTCTAATATACTTACAAATTTTCAACGTGGCTACTTTTAGCCTTAATACAGAGCTTTAAATGTGTCACAAAGTTTTCGGCTATGGGCCGCAACTCACTTACTGATATTTTATCACATTCCTTGCATACAGATAGCTTTAGGGATGCCAAAGTTTTATAAGGTGTAGCCTGTAGCACACACCCTTGTCTCCAAGATGGATCAAACAGAATAATCCATTGAGTTCAAATCTGGGGAATACGGTGGCCATTCTTGAGCTCCAATGAAGTCAGGAAAACGTGTCTTGCACCAAACTTGAGTGGCTTTAACTATGTGTGCAGGTGCGGAAACCTGTTGGAAGGTCCATCTTTTGTTTCCAAAGAACTTTTGTGACCAAGGTAAGACAACATCTTCCAAAATGAGTTTGCGATATGTTTGTTGACTAATCTTTATCCCTTGATCAACAAAAACAAGTGGTGTTTTCCCACTAGCACATATCCCACCCCCAAACCATTACAGATAGGGGTTGTTGACGCCGTTCAACAATGCAAGAAGGTCCAGGTGCTTCTGCTTACCAAACTCTATCATTATGGCTATTGTGAGCTTGTTCAATCGAAAACAGTTTCTCATCTGTGAAGATAAATGTTTGCCATCGATCACCTGCGGCCCTCTTTAACAGTTCTTTACACCTTTGAAATATTGTGCGTTTGTTCGCTGCTGTTAGCTTTTCGGCCTCTTTTATTTTGTAAGGGTGACGACCAAGCTGTACTCTTGCCATCAAAGTTGCGGTTTCTCTGTTGATCTTCACCTCTCTAGCAACCTTTCTCTTTGAAATCCTAGGATTTCGTTGAACTCGCTTTTTGTTAACTACCCGGTTTCTTGATGTGTGAACTGTGTGCGCTTTCTTCCTCTTCCTGGCCTGTCACCATCATGACCGAGTTCTTTAAACCTTTTGACTGTGTATGAAACCGTCTGCTTAGGCACTTTCAATCGTTGAACAATTTCACATTGTTTCATTCCTTGCTTATGTAATTCAAGTACGGCAGATCATTTGTTAACCATAATGGTTATCACAACTAACTTACTTACACCTGTTTAGTAGCTTTCTAGAATCAATTCCCTATGACAATAACTTTATAACTTTAGTGGTAGTTACAGATTTTTGGTTTGAAACTTTGTCCAAGTTATTTCTTGTCACCCTGTATGTTAGACGAACTTGGCTGGCACACTGCCGTGTGTCTAGATACTAAAATTATCTAAAAATAAGCTATTTTGCTAATAAAATATTGCGTCAAAATAGTACGATTTACTCGATTATTATTATTTTTAAATGTTTACGCTTAGAAAGACCATTTCCAGGCAATGATTAAAATGTAAGAGGAAAATAAAAAGAAATACATTTAAAATTTGTAAAAAATGAGAAAGAAAAATGTCTTATATTTTTCGAAAAGATGCATACAATTTCCCAAAAAGTTATACAATTAGTTTCGAATTTCTGTTAAATGTAATGTCAAATTTTCATAAGCGATCGGATTAATTTAAGATCTCTATAACGAAAATTAAACATCCGTAATTTAACGTTTAAATCAGTTATTAAAATGTACCCCCCCCCCCTTTTTTCCCCAGTGAATAATGAAAACTTAAAACCGTGTGAATTCCCAATGAAAAGCATTATGACATGAAAAGAAATGTTCTACATTTTTCGACCGAATCAACGAAATTTAGCAAAAAAAACTATACAGCTAATTGCCGGTACCTCACAACATACCTACTTAATAACAAGCTAATCGGATACTGTTTGCGGCAGTTATCGCGGAATAGACAGATTAACAAACAAACAACAAACAGAAACCAAAAAAATTTCGGTCTCCAGAGGAAGTCTCAACTGGCGTTTTGGCAATTCTTCCAACTAGTAAATCTGCAGATCAAGCCAGCTCTGCCGTCATTGTTTTAGGTAGCTTTCATTACAAAAAGCTACCTATTGCAGCCGTTCGGAGGAACAATTTTCGGAGGACAAAAAATGTTGGTATATTTTCATCGATCATGATCCCCAGGCCCCGAAACCAGCCTCCGTTCAAAAGTTGATATATATATATATATATATGATCTTTGTCACACTGTAACTCTCGTATTTATGAACCGATTTGGACTTAACTCGGTGTGTACATCGTACATACCAATGTCTCGACCGAGTTCGTTGGCCAGCTCCATCCGCCATTTTGTTTCAAAATGGTGGCCATTTAAAAATTTTAAAAAAATTTAAAATTTGGAATGTTGAAAATGGAAAAATATTTTTTTCTTATGTGTTTGACCTTTACACAAAGATTCCAGAGCAGTTTTTATTTCGTCTATATCTTAAAAAAAGGCTGAGTTATAGCACTTTGAATTTCTAGCGTGGCTGACATTTTGAAACGTCCTGATTTTTGTCACGCGGTAACAGACGTATTTATAAACCGGTATGGATCAAAGCCGCCTCAAGACTACAAGCCAGACACGCCCTTCATCCCCCCACATGTGACGACACAGCCCGGGGCTGGCTAACTGCCAACGCGCCAGCCCCGAACATTTGAATTTCTGTATCTTGCTATTTTACGTGCACGTGCGTTTTATTTAGCCTAATAACATATTTTTTCAAGGTAAGTTTTATTTTCAAATTATATTTATATGCTATCAGCGCAAGTTTTATTTCTTGTGTTCAAAATCTTTTATTTTTAATTTCCTTGAAATAAATTAACTAGCAAATCCTAGTACGATTCTATCAATAATACCGTATCTCAAAACGAAACTATATTATTGTAGTTCTGTTTCTTTCCACATAGAGCAATAATTTAAAATGGCAAACATCCCTAAATCGTGTCAAGACTTATATCATTTAATTTGTATCTTGTCACACCATCCGTTCTTTATAATTTGTTCTGTTTTCTCTAATTCATTTGAGTGACCTTTAATTAACGCCCATATTTAAAAGACACTTGTGTGAATAGTAACTCGGGTTATTTTGTATGCAGAATTAGTTGGACTTTAATTTGACAACAAATTTATATATATATATATTCATACTTAAAAATTTAAATATTCTAGAAATTTTCATAAAAGTCGCTGTGAATACATAGCATTTTTATCTTGTTTACTTGTTTTAAAGCAAACCCCGATCGATATACTTGTATCAATTTATTGTTCTTTTTAAATCTTAAACGTTGCTATCTTAATAAAAATTCTTTTTATAATTTTTTGCTAAATTATAAATGCTTATGTACTGTGTAAATAGAGCTATGGGGATAATGTTTTTGAATCTCTCTATTTTTGCCACAACTGTAAACAATTTATTTACAAGACTAGAGGAAGGGTTGTTAGTACCCTTATGCAAAACAGTAGTTCCCCCCCCTCCCCCCCCACACACACTCACACACACACCTTCTTCGCAAAAATCCTATGTGTTTTTATATACATTTTAATGTTTAATTAAAAATAACAATAAATAAAATTATTATTCTATAATTATAAATTTACTTTTAGATCTAGTCAGGAAATACTTTTCATCTCATAAAAATTGATTATTTTAATCTTAAAAGATGTGAACAAACATTTAAGAACCCACACAACATTATTTTGGAAATGAAATATTTTCGTAGAAGATTTTTGTGTTTTTCGATGTTTTTTTTTTTAATCAGCTATTATCTAAACATTCGAGGAAAATGAACATAAATTAGGAATATTTTAATTCCAATTGATGAAAGTCTTTTCTTTCTTTCTTTTATTTTTCTCTTCATATGTCAATACATGTTTTAAAAAATCTATTGCTTGTACCTTGCATAATATATCAAACTAATACAAAACTAAATAATAATTTTCTGTTTCATGAACTTGTGTTGTTTTAGTATTATGACAGTTTTATGTTTTTTAATTTAATGGATTTTATGTGAAAATTACCCATTTCTGATAAGTAAAGTTTACAGTACGAAAATTTATTTATAAGAATACTTAATTTCATATATACTTTAATTTTACTATTTATTATATGCAGGTTTCAAATCACTTAATATTTAATAGGATATTTACTGTATAATTTTAAGCCCAATTAAAAATAAAAATAGAACACAACTTGAATTTGTTTTCATTTAACATTCACTTTTCTTCCACTTTAATTTAATTTTTAAATGTGGGTTTTGATTGGCACACTTATTGTTATTTATTTGTTTTGAAATAATTGAAAGCAAAATAATTCCATTTATGTGTTTAAACTGCAAATTTATATATATATATATATGTAATAAGAGTCTTGCCTCTGCTTTCATAGTAGAAGGACGTCTTTTTTGCGCCTGACGAAGAAAGACTCAGATCTTTCGAAAGGTCTAGCTCATTTACAAATTTTTTATGGTGTTTTAAGAAGATTTTTTGTTCTTAGTCATTCACACCAGTTTTAACTTATTTTCTTTGTATAATGTCTTGTTTTTGAATATATATCAAATAGATAATTGATATTGTTTCTAAATTTCAAAGTAGAATAAATAATAAAAACTGTCTACTAAAATAAATTTAATACTTGGGATTTTTTTTTTCATTAACGAACGAATTTTCTTTAATGTATCTTTAATTCTGATGCACATTTTCATTAACACAGTGATATTATTTCATAAATATTGTTTTTTTGTTATCGTTATTATTGTTTCGAGTGATCGAAATTGATTAAAAAGCACTTAATTAGCGTCTTTAAACTATAAGTTTTTATTTTTTTCCCCATATGCTGTGATAATAAGTTGAAATATGGAGGAAAGAATTAATGTTTTAAATAACGCATGTGCTCTCCACGGCTGATCTAAGCCCCGCGTCGTGACGTCACGAAACCTTGTGTTTGGCTTGTAGTCTTGAGGCGGCTTTGTATGGATGTACCTCCGTGTGTACATAGTACATACGAATGTCTCGACCGAGTTCTTTGGCCAGCATCATCCGCCATCTTATTTCAAAATGGCGGCCATTTAAAATTTTTTTTTTAATTTTTAATTTAAAATAAGGTACCAAAAAATTGCAACATGAAAAAGATTTTTCTCTTATGTGTTTGACCTTAGTACAAAGATTCCGGAGCAGTTTTTGTTTCGTCTATATCTAAAAAAATGGCTGAGTTATAGCATTTTGAATTTCTATTGTGGCTGACATTTTGAAACGACCTGATTTTTGTCATGCGATAACAGGCGTATTTATGAACCGATTTGGATATAACTTCGTGTGTACATAGTACATACCAATCGACCGAGTTCGTTGGCCAGCTTCCTCCGCCATCTTGTTTCAAAATGTCGGCCTTTTAAAAAAATATTTAAATATTTAAATTTAAAATGTGGTGCCAAAATTTGAAAATGGAAGAATATTTTTTTCTTATGTGTTTGGCCTTTATACAAAGATTCCGGAGCAGTTTTTGTTTCGTCTATATCTTAAAAAATGGTTGAGTTATAGCACTTTGAATTCCTAGCGTGGCTGACATTTTGAAACGTCCTGATTTTTGTCACGCGATAACAGGCGTATTTATGAACCGATATGGATATAACTTCGTGTGTACATAGTACATACCAATCGACCGAGTTCGTTGGCCAGCTTCCTCCGCCATCTTGTTTCAAAATGTCGGCCTTTTAAAAAAATTAAAAAGATTTTTAATTTAAAATGATGTACCAAAATATTGGAAAATGACATTTTTTTTCCTTAAGTGTTTGACCTTAATAGAAAGATTCCGGAACAGTTTTTGTTTCGTCTATATCTAAAAAGATGTCTTAGTTATAGCATTTTGAATTTCTATTGTGGCTGACATTTTGAAATGACCTGATTTTTATTACGCGATAACAGGCGTATTTATGAACCGATTTGGATGTAACTTGGTGACTACATAGTACATACCAATGTCTCGACCGAGTTCGTTGGCCAACTTCATCCGCCATCTTGTTTCAAAATGGCGGCCATTAAAGAATTTTTTAAAAATTTTAATTTAAAATGAGGTATCAAAAAATTGGAAATGAAAAAGATTTTTTTATGTGTTTGACCATGATACAAAGATTCCGGAGCAGTTTTTCTTTCATCTATATCTTAAAAAATGGTTGATTTATAGCTCTTTGAATTTCTAGCATGGCTAACATTTTGAAACGATCTTGTATTTGTCACGCGATAACACACGTATTCACCTATTTCGATGTAAGAAGGCATGTGGATTGTATATAGCAATGTCTCGACCAAGTTCGCTGGCCGGCTTCATCCGCCATCTTGTTTCAAAATGGCGGCTATTAAATTCAAAAAATTATATTTAAAGTGAGGTGCAAAAAATTAAAAACTGAAAAAGATTTCTTTCTTAAGTATTTGACCTTGATATAAGGATTCCGGAGCTTTTTTTTGTTTTGTCTTTATCTTAAAAAAATGGCTCAGATATAGTAGTTTTGACTGCCTAAGGGGAACTGCTCAGACGTGGGGACCACGTCTGTAGAGCATAGATGTTCCCCCCGGACACCTTTATTAAGGTCTTAAAAAAAAAAAAAAAAAGTATAGTAGTTTGAAGATATAGTAGTTTGAATTTCTTTATGTGGGTGACATTTTGAAAAAGCTGGTATTTTGCCTGTGACAGCACTCGTATATATCAACCGATTCCGATGTGAGCGAGCATCTGCACAGGAATTACTAAGGTCTCGACCAAGTTCACGTGTTAGCCTCATCCATCATGTTGTCTTAAAATGGCAGGCCCTCCAAGATATCGCCGAATTTGGCAACCAAATATAAGTTACTTTAAATAAAAGCAGCTTGGATAAAGCTGACTAATTTCGCGAAATTCTCATTCATAAGGATTTAGTATTGATAAAAATTAGTATTGAATCTTCTATAATCGATTTCCACTAAATTGAGTTTCGTGTGTTTGAATAACATAAGCTAGCTTTTTAAAAATAAGGAATATGAAAGCTACCTCTTCCTCCCGGCACTGGCCGGAAGGACTTTTTTAATCTCGCTTTGCACAATATTTAACATCCTACAATCCACAATTTAATTTTTTAAAGTTATATATAATGTATATATTTTTTTTATAAGTATATAACATTCCTCGATGCTTCCGGAAATTAGAAGAGTAAAATTAAACACTGTTTTATGCAAAGATATTCTGATAAACTGCTTACCTTGTAATTTTTTCAGAAAAAAGGACAATTCTGCAGTGGGGCTCTGCATCCCTGAACCTCCCGTAATCTCATAATTTTTCATTCGCAATTTCCTATTGATTGTGCTACATCATGATTGTAGTATATCTTGGGTTTTATTTGCCTGTGATTTTATTAAGATACTAGGTATATAACCCCGTCAAAAATGACGGAATGTTGATCTGCGTTTTCTTTTCATAAGGCTTCACACAAACAGAATGAAGATTTTATTATTGAAGGTTTTGTACTGTTGAAAAGTACATTAAAAAAATGACAAAAGATTTCTACAAATACAAATGATGAGGATATTTTTCTAGTTAATATTAAATTTCCGAAATAGCTCAACAATTGGACAAAGCAAACAGCAGTATTTATTGTAACAATAATAATAATTAGCAAAGGGATACACAATTTCTGAAGATTTCACAAAACATTAAAATTAAATACTCAATGCGCTAAAGTTTTTTTTTTAATATATTATTTTTATAAAAAATGAATGAATCCCAGTAATGAATGGCTCAATAAATCGCTTTACATTAGGAGTGGATCAAGACACAGAGTTAAGAGATAGAGATATTGTATTAGAACTCTGTAGGATCAAGGCAGAGGTTTTACCCATCTATGGAGATTTACGTTTCGTTTTAGGTAGCTTTCATTAGTAAAAACTACCTATTGCAGCCGTTCGGAAGAAAGTGATTTCAAAAAATTTTGGTATATTTTCATCGATCATGACCCCAGACCCCGAAACCATCCTCCGTTCAAATGTTGATACATACATATATATATATATATATATATATCCATATATATATATATCTGATCTTTGTCACACTGTAACTCTCGTATTTATCAACCGATTTGGATGTAACTCGGTGTGTAAATAGTACATTCCAATGTCTCGACCGAGTTCGTTGGCCAGCTTCATCCGCCATCTTGTTTCAAAATGGCGGTCATTTAAAATTAAAAAAAAATTAAAATTTGAAATGTGGTACCAAAAAATTGAAAATTGAAAAATATTTTTTTCTTATGTGTTTGACCTTGATACAAAGATTCCGGAGTAGTTTTTGTTTCGTCTATATCTTAAAAAATGGCTGAGTTATAGCATTTTGAATTTCTAGCGTGGTTGATATTTTGAAACGTCTTGATTTTTGTTATGCGATAACAGGCGTATTTATGAACCTATATGGATGTACCTTGGTGTATGCAAAGTACATACCAATGTCTCGACCGAGTTCGTTGGCCAGCTTCATTCGCTATCTTGTTTCAAATGGAACATTTAAAAATTTTTTTAATTTTAAATTTAAAATGAGGTATCAAAAAATTGGAAAATGAAAAAGGTTTTTTTTATGTGTTTGACCTGAATACAAAGATTCCGGAGCAGTTTTTGTTTCGTCTATATCTTAAAAAATGGTTGAGTTATGGCATTTTAAATTTCTAGCAAGGCTGACAATTTGAAACGATCTGATATCTGTCACAGGATAACACACGTATTTATCAACCTGTTTGGATGTAAGAAGGCATGTGGATTGTATATAGCAATGTCTCGACCAAGTTCGCTGGCCATCTTCATCCGCCGTCTTTTTTCAAAATGGCGGCCATTAAATTAAAAAAATTATATCTAAAGTGAGGTGCAAAAATTTAGAAATTGAAAAAGGTTTCTTTCTTAAGTATTTGACCTTGATATAAGGATTCCGGAGCATTTTTTGTTTTGTCTTTATCTTAAAAAATGGCTCAGATATAGCAGTTTGAATTTCTTTACGTGGGTGACATTTTGAAAAAGTCCTTCCGGCCAGTGCCAGGAGGAAGAGGTAGCTTTCATATTCCTTATTTTTTAAAAGCCAGCTTATATTATTCAAACACACGGAGCTCAAATTAGTGTAATCCGATTATAGAAGATTAAATACTAATTTTTGTCAATATTGAATATGAATGAGAATTTCGCGAAATTAGTCAGCGTTATCAAAGCTGGTTTTATTAAAGTGATTTATATTTGTCGCCAAATTCGGTGATATACCGAATTATATTAATAATTATATTAACCCGAATTATCGGTGATAGCCCGCCATTTTAAAACAACATAATGGGTGCAACAAAGCTCCCCAATGAACTTGGTCGAGACCTTAGTAATTCCTGTGCACATGCTCACTCATATCTAAATCGGTTGATACATGCGAGTGTTGTTGCAGGCAAAAAATCAGATTTTTTAAAATGTCACACACATTCGAAATTCAAACTGCTATACTAGTGATGGGCGATTCTCAAGAATTCGACAATCGAGAAAAATCGTCATCGTAAAAAATCACAATCGATACAGCCATCGATTAATTCCTAGAATCTACAATCGAGGTGTTTTACAATCGATTATAACGAGAAAAGCTAAAAACAGTTATTGGAAAACTTAGCTATTATTCTGGCCGACAATTTCATAGTAGTGATAGGGCTTAGTGATGGGCGATTCTCGAAAATTTACCAATCGAAAAAAATCGTTATCGTAAAATACACAATCGATACAGTCATCGATTACTTTCGAGAATCTACAAAGGAGATGTTCTAGAATCGATTATTGAAATCATTGTTTTTACATATATATAAGGCAGATTTTATTAAATATAGGGTAACTGAAAACAGATGGAATAAAAAAACAACAAACCAAAGGGAGGCTATAAAGGAGCCATAAGACTGGAAAAGTCTTGTAAGCGTGACCCCTGGTTGAAAAAAGCTGAAAAAACGCGAGTAGCTATGAAGCGGTAAGGGGAGTTTAAGTATCAAAAATTAGAATTTTTCGGCAATTAGCACCAAAATGGCCAAAGAAATAAGAATCAAAAGCACCCCTAGTGGCAAAAACATGAACTAAAGGATGATAAAAGGGATCAAAATTTTTTATTGATTTTTCTACGTCATTTGAGATTGGATCTTTAATTTCCCCATTTTTAGAAAGTTTTCGACTGGAATACATTAAACGAACCCCCGAGGGGAGCAAAGTAGGGGGGAGGGGCAAGGAAAGTGCATAATATGAATAAGTGGTCACAGGACTTTCCAACGATATGGCACATGAGGGGTGTCGGCTAAATTTAGAAAAGTGCCCCCGCGCGGGGGCAAAGTAAGGGGAGGGGCGCGGGGATACATAAAATGAAATAGTAGTCACAGAGCTTTCCAATGATATATCACATGAGGGGTGTCAGCAAAAGATAGAAAAGAGTCCCAACTCCCAGGATTCCAATTATCGTGCCCCCCGAAATATACCCTGCCCATCCTTCTCTTTGAAATTTTCATATATTAAAAATTATTTATCGGAGGGCTCCGTAAAAAAATCCGATCTAAAATATTTAAAAACGCTACGATTTCAAAAAAGATCGAAAAGTGCCTGTCTCGGGGCGCCAAACTAGGGAGGGAAGAAGAAAGGTTCATAATATGAAAGAGTAACTTTCCGATGATAACCGAAAACTTTCCGATGATATATCAAATGATTGGTCCAAAAAAAGTTTGAAATCTACCCCTCCCACGTGGGTTCCCTCTTTTATCCCAGAATATACCCGGAAATCACGCAGCCCCACTTTTAAAATTTTATATTTAATAAATAATATTTATCGGAGAGCTCCATTAAAAAACCTCATTTAATGATACTTATTGTAGAAATCTCTACAATTAAAAAAAAAAAAAATCACCCCCGCCCCCTTCCGGAATTCAACTCTGGGAGGAGAAAGGTTCATAATATGAAAGAGTGGTGAAAGGACTTTCCGATGATATGTCAAGGAGAGGTTTGGTAAAAGTTTGAAAATTACCTGCTCCCCCCCCCCCCCTTTGTCCACTATCGCGCCCCCCAGAATTCACTCACCTTCCTCTTTGAACTTTTTATATTTAATAAATAATATTTATCTGAGTCTCCAGGTATGGGGCAGCTTGGCAGAGCTAAAATAAGAGAAACATTGAAAATTCGGGGCAAAATGACACTAAATTTAACAGTAAAGTTTGAAACTAGGACTATACAGAACTGAATACATAAACCACTATGCTTCATAACCCACATCGGTTAATAGCAATAAAAAGATAAGTGCCAGTTAAACTGATGGCATTGAGCTCACAGGTTATTAACACTAATTGTATATTATACTCTTATTTCAAAGAATAATATCCCTCAAAAAATAAATGAAGGGAAATATCCCCCGTTTTCCCCTTTTATACTTAACTAATGGGCCTCCAAATCTAATCAGAGAAACTCCTTATCAGAACGAACATAGAAAAAAAAATTAAAGTAAATTGAATAATTCTCCATGAAAATCCATTTATCTAAATTAAGGGGAGGGGACTTGCCCCCCTTTTCGCCCTTGTATACTTAACCAATGAACCTCCAAATCTAATGAAGGAAGCGCCATATCGGAATAAATCGGTATATTAAATTTGAAGCAAATCGAATAATTCTGCATGAAAAACCCTTTTATCTGAATTAAGGGGGAGACTAGCCCCTCCCTTTTATACTTAACTCATAAACCTTCAAATCTAATCAAGGCAGCTTCTTAACATAATAAACCGGCATCCCAAATTTGGAGCAAATCGAATAATTCTGCATGAAAAACCCATTTATCTAAATTAAGGAGGGGGTCTACCCCCCCCCCTTTATACTTAACTAATGAACTTACAAGTTTAATCAGGGAAGCTCCTTAACATAATAAACCGGTATACCAAATTTGGAACAAATCGAATAATTCTGCATGAAAAACCCATTTATCTAAATTAAGGTGGGGGGGCGGACCAGCCCCCCTTCTCCTCCTTTATCCTTAACCAATGAACTTCCAGGTTTAATCAGGGAAGCTCCTTAACATAATAAACCGGTATACCAAATTTGGAGCAAATCGAATAATTCTGCATGAAAAGCCCATTTATCTAAATTAGGGGGGGGGGGTCCAACCCCCTTCTCCCCCTTTATACTTAACCCGTAAACCTCCAAATCTAATCAAGGCAACTTCTTAACATAATGAACCGGTATACCAAATTTGGAGCAAATCGAATAATTCTGCATGAAAAACCCATTTATCTAAATTAAGGAGGGGGTCTACCCCCTTTCATACTTAACTAATGAACCTCCAAGTTTAATCAGGGAAGCTCCTTAACATAATAAACCGGTATACGAAATTTGGAGCAAATCGAATAATTCTGCATGAAAAACCTATTTATCTAAATTAAGGAGGGGGGGGGACCAGCCCCCCTTCTCTCCCTTTATCCTTAACCAATGAACCGTCAAAACTAATCAGCGGAACACCTTATCAGAATGAACATAAAAAAAATTGAAGCAAATCGTACATTTTAATCAAGTGTTATCGCGTTACGTACATACATACGTACGTACGTACATGCATACACACAGAACCGACGGGTACATTAGCTCTCAGGCTTAGATAGCCTGTGAGCTAAAAAGAGATTCGATAAGCAGATGGACTCCTTTGAAAAATTATGACTTAAACCAGAAATGCGGTAAGTTTGACCATTTCCATCTCGCATTTCGGCAAATTTGATCTGGATGATTTTTCCAGCATTTCGACGCTTCCAGATGGGAAACTGCTCGATGGTTGGTTCTCTCGTGGTTTTAAACCTTTAGGGATGGGAAACCTCTCGAGAGTTTCTCTCGCCCTTTTCAACCTTTCCCGATGGGAAGCCTCTCGCTGGTTTCTCTCGTCCTTTTCGAAATCTCCCAATGAAAAGCCTTTCGAGGATTTCTCTCGTCCTCGGTAGAGAAGAAAAGTAAGAAAATTTATCGAGAGTACCAAGGGACGAGATAGAGAAAAAGGCATGACAATGAGCTGTGAAATGAAGCCCTAATTTTCAAAGTTTCTCTTATTTTAGCCCTACCACGATGTCACATACCTGGAACCCTCCGATAAAAATTTCAAAGAGGAAGGTGGGTCGGGTGATTTCGAGGGCGAAGGACGTGAGAGTGGACTCATGCGGGGTGCAATTTTAAAAATTTTACCGAACCCTTCCTGTGGCATATAATCGAAAAGCCCTTTGACCACTCTTTCATACTATGAACCTTTCTTCGCCCAAAGGGGGATGGGGAAGGGCGAACAAATTTTTAAAACCGTAGCCGATTTCTATAATAAATTTAAATATCACTTTAGATGTGGGTTTTTTATGCAGTCTTCCGGTAAATATTATTTATTGAACATAAAAATTTTAAAGTGGCGGCTGTGTGAATTCCGGGGCGAAAGAGTGGGCCCACGGGGGGAGGGAGGGGGAGCAATTTTCAAACTTTTTTTGGACCAGTCATGTGATATGTCATCGGTAAGCTCTCGGATGACTCTTTCATATTATGAGACTTTCTTCCTCCCCTCCCCAATTTGGCCCCCACTGCGAGGGTAGTTTTTTCCGCTTTTATCATTTTAGATCGGATTTTTTTATGGAGCCCTCCGCTAAATATTATTTATAATATATGAAATTTCAGGACACTTTTCCAAATTTAGCCAAGACCCCTCATGTGACATATCGTTGGAAATGTTTGTGACTACTTATTGATGCTATGCACTTCCGGTGGCCGCCCCCCACTTTGCCCCCGCCCCCGGAGGACACTTTTCCAAATTTAGTCAATACCCCTCTTGTGAGATATCGTTGAAAAGGTCTGTGACTACTTATTGATGTTATGCACTTCCGGTGACAGTCCCCCCCATTCTTTGCCCCCACCGGGGGACACTTTTTCAAATTTAGTCAAGACCCCTCGTGTGAGATATCGCTGGAAAGGTCTGTGACTACTTATTGATGTTATGTACCTACGGTGTCCCCACCACCACTTTCCCCCCCCCGGCGGGGGCACTTTTCCAAATTTAGCCAAGACCCCTCATGTGAGATATCGTTGGAAAGGTCTGTGACTATTTATTGATGTTATGCACCTCCGGTGACAGTCTCCCCCAATTTGCCCCTCCCGGGGGACACTTTTTCAAATTTAGCCAAGAACCCTCACGTGAGATATCGTTGGAAAGGTCTATGACTACTTATTGATGTTATGCTCCTCCGGTAAAAATTCTTGAATTTTTAATTAGTTGCTTTTAAATTAATTATTGAATGACGAATTACGTGACGAATTTCCATATTGCATAAGTTATTCTTATTTCTTTGAGGCGATAGATGGTGCTGTCAGTCTAACCTATTCAATGAAGTGAAAGAATTTTAAGTTTATAATTTACAACCAATTATGCTTGCTTTTTATCAGAAATTTACCTAAAAATACCGGGTAGAGAATTTATTTTTACTTACTACGGCCTCGGGTTTTTTTTTTTTGAAAAAATAACAATATTTATTTTTATTTATTTTTTTTTTTAAAACTAAACGACCATTAAAAGCTGTCATGAATTTTATTTTTATCTATCTCATTTTCTAAAATCCTAAATTTGAAACTTGATGCAGCTAACGATTTATAATATGTTTTTTTATTACTTGAATTTTATTTTACAATTTTATACATTTTTTAAATATTAAACCTGGATATCAGGGTAATTTCTTTTACAGCTTTTATACTAATATTTTTCTTTACTTCCGTTTTATTTTTTACGCAAATCGCAAATGAATGACAGACTTTTCTTTCTGACACACAAACATATATATTCTTGATAATGGTCAGAAAATATAACGAAAATTGTAGATCAGCTCAATTTATTTGATTGATAATTACATGCAAAATATTTTAGCTTAAATATTTTAAATGTAAAATCGTTATTTTTTCAAAATATTATTGAGTGTTAAATTTTATTTAATTATAAAGCATTCAAATAATAATAATAATAAAATAAAAATCCTATAACTTCTCTTCCTAATAAAATGTCCTTATTGAAATGAATTATCGACAAAAATATATTACACATTTTGCCAAGCTTGGGCTCGAACCTGCGTGCGCCACAAAAATTGAGAGCTTTAAACTGCTGCGTGCACCCGCTACGCTAGGGTGAACTTGTTTTGCTACCTTCTACATAGAAGAGGTTCGAAAGACAGTTGACGCGTACGCTAATGTCTCGAATTTGAGTTCTGATCTTACAGAAATAGTTTTTCATTGGAATATTTATGATACCTTATTTTTTCAAAATAGCAGCTACAACTTAACATGCTAGTTTCCCAATCTTTGTGTGTAATTATTGGCAGTCCCTTATTATTGCATGGGCAAATCGGGACTTTGCCCAGGGGCCCCTGACCTCAAGGGGCCTCAAATCCATATATTAATTTATAAAATATTTACCCCCCCCCACACCAATTCTAGCTCTGAAAATTTTCAAATACAAAACACAAATGTCATCTTTAAAAGATTCTACTAGTATTTTTCACAGAAAAACATACACAGAACTCAATGCTTTCGCAAAGCTAACCTCAACAACTATTAAACAAGAAATAACATGTTGATTTTAATAGATTGTATTAGCAATGAACTTAAATCGTATCTAAACTTTAGTAGTTGAAAATAATCAGTTCTAACTGTTATGAGCTAAATTTTCTTCTGTATTCAAAGTTTTTTCTTTTAACTTTGAGTAAATACGAAAAGCAAACCCAAAATTGACATTTAGTTTTATTGAAAAAACATTTTTTATTTGGGAAATATAATGTATTTAATCTGATATTATGTTGTGGGCAGTACAACTTAAAAAGATGTAAAAGAAACTAACTTTATAAACTCATATTTACATGTTAGAGTATTTGACACTCTTCCATAAGTAGAAGTTATTAAATTAATTTTAAAGTAATATAACAAGTTGCTAAGGTTATGTAAAAGGGTTTTTTTTATGTACTAAGGAAAAAGTATTTTTATTAATTAAGGTACCTACTTAATTTACGGAGCTAAGAATTTTTTTTCTATTTAAAATCCAAGGTGCAAAAATATTGTTTATGCATTACACATATGACTGACCATCAGTTCTATCTGAATAATGTTGCACCAACTCGAATGGGGCCCCCTAATTTATCTTTGCCCAGGGCCCCAATTAGTCATGATCGGGGCCTGATTATTGGCAATTCATAAAACTGACAACTTTGAACCTCAAATCACTGTGTTTAACTTCTGTGGGTAATACGACTAAAACAATGTGACCCCCCCCCCCCCCCGAAATAAACCGTATCTAGCTCTTAATATCGACACAATAAATTTTTGAATTGTTAATAATGCTGAAAGAGCCAAATAATATTAACTTTGGGAAAGAAAGAAAAGCTTTTTTACAGTAAGATCGAATAGCAGAGCAGACGAACGAAAACAACTTCTACCGGTGATATGATAGTTCAACTGAGCGAGCATCTTCGCGCATGTGCAGCGTGTTACTCCAAAGGTAGACTTGTACTTATATACTGCGCATGCGCAACTGTAGAATTTTAATTTAAAATTACGGCTAATTAATAAAATAATAAAATATTTGAACAAACGAATGTACGATAACAAATCTGAGGCCAAATACCTTTCATTAAAAAAAAGATTGGTGTAATTTGATACAGTAGTTTCTTCTTACGGACTGTCGAAAGAAAACGCCTAGCGTTTTAAATGTACACATATATATATAGATATATCTGAATTTTGTCATGCTGTAACTCTCGAACTTTTTGAACCGATTTGGGGGAAATATTTCATATGCATAGTACACACTAATGCCTCGACCGAGTTCGTTGGCCAGCTTCATCCGCCATATTGTTTCAAATCGGTGGCCATTTGAATTTTGTGAACACGTTTGGAAATTTTTAGGTTTCCTAACTTTCTCTTTAAAATGACCTATGTTGTTAACTTACACTGTGTGACTCTTTAAAATATCTTTTAATGTTTCTAACATTCTGTTTGAAATGATACATAAGAGTTTGCATTTTGTGAAACGTAACATTTTCTATAAGTATACAATGTTAGAAAACATAAATTTTTTTCAAAAATTCCAATGGCCGCCATTTTGAAATAAGATGGCGGATGAAGCTGGACAACGAACTTGGTTGAGACATTAGTATGTACTATGCATATGAAAAATTTTATCCAAATCGGTTAAAAATTGTGAGAGTTACAGCATGACAAAATTCAGATATAAATAAATCTATCTATCTATCTCTCTCTATATAGTATATATATAATTTTATTAATATTATTAATATTTATTGTTAATTTATTAAAATTAAAACATTGAATACGGTTAAATAAAATAAATGATTGATTTTTGTATTTTATTATTCTTTTCAATTAAGTGAATTATTATCTTTGTCAAAATACTTTTGAGCGCTACTGTATATTTCAACTGCATACAGGAAAAAAAAAAACTCATTTTATTTATAACGCAATTTTTTTTTTTTTTTAAATCAAGCGGATAAATGTTAAGCTCTTAAAAATTAATAAAACTAAATTAAAATTCTATCAAAGAAATCATAATAATTCATTTATATTGCATGAAATTATTGATATTATTATATTTATTATATTCATATTATTATATGATAATATAATTATTCATCATATTATAATATTATTATTTATATTGAATGAAATTTTAAAATTATATAAACGAAGTTTTTAAAACTTGATTTTGGATTTCCTTCATTTATATTGATTACCGATAGATGGCGACAAAATAATGTTTAAAGATAAACGTAATTACAGTTACACATGGAACTGTCTTGTTAACTCCATTTGAAAAAGTGGAAACGCATTTAAAAATACTTAAAAGCTTTAATATGCTTTTAAAAACATTTTAAGAGCAGAATCAGATGTTGTTGTTATTATTATTTTATGAAATGCCGTAAGAGTCGTTCATTTGTTTCTAGATTTGGAATTTGCAGTTCTAAATGGAAACAGTCTCGTTTGTTTATAGCTGGTTGTCCGTTATTTTTAATTTAGAATTTAAAACATTGTAATTGGATAGTTTTTGAAGATTTTTTAGAGAAAAAGAAGAAGAATAGATGTGATACAAAGCAGAATATGTGTATATTTCCATAAATTGAACAATCGGCAAACTTACGGTCTCTTGAATACTTATGCCTAATACGGCCGCGATATATTGCTTTTCTCGAGGACGAGTATGAGCCGGAACCGTCACCCTAGAGTACTATACAAATAGATTTGCTAACTCGCCCGGCGGCGTTGCCCAGACCCGTCTATTTCCAACGAATGAATAAAACCTCGATTCATATTCAACTTTCCAAAAAATGAATCTTTCAAAAAGAACCTTTGAAAGACTGGTCCTCGCTGACAGCGTACACTGGTCGTTTTACGCACTGTGTTTCAAACAAACCACTTTCCGAATGAGCCTCCAGCTCGGGTCCCCCTGCTTACGGCACCATATAACAGGTGTTCTGCGCACGCACTGAAAATCCCAATAGCTGAGTTAAAAGAAACAAATTCCATTGTAATTGGCCCATAGAATCCTAAATAAGAATGTGTCCCCCTGACGGTGGAAAGTGGAACTAAAAACTGTAAGACAATCAAAAACCAAGTTGAATGAGGCAAACCTTGTTGAAATCGGGCCCATATAAACCGTTATAAGAATGTGCTCCCTGGCATTGGAAGATGGAACTAAAAACTGTGAGACAAGCGAAAAACAAGTTGGATGAGCCAAACCTTGTTGAAATCGGGCCCATATAAACCGAGATAAGATATAATCCGAGATGGTGGTTGAAGGTTGCACTAAAAACTGTAAGAGAATCGTAAACTAAGTTGAATGAATAAATTCCCGTTGAAATCGAATCCATAGAACCAGTGTTCTCGCTGGCTTTTCACCAACATTAGCAATTTGGCGAATAAGAAATAAAAAATAGTAGCTAAATGAACAGAAATGTTAGCAAAATAGATTCGGCTTGAAACACTGAAAAATCTATCTTAAACCCTTTTTTTTTTAATCCATTTTTTTCAATAAGTGTCAAAAATAGTCTAATATTTTGTGATTACCTATCCAATAGAAATTCGACTATTTGATACAGAAGCTGTTAAAAATAAATACATCCCAAATGTTTCCTAAATGTGTAAATGTTTCAGCTGTCTAAATAAAAATTATAAACAGCTAAAAATTTTCTCTATTTCGCGCCAGGTGCGAGTAATTTTGTTTGCGTTTTTACTGGTGCGACGCTGGCCCATAGATAGTGATTAACTGACAATAGAGAAATACCTATGGCATAATCCTTTCTGTGTCTTTGGCTGTGGCTAAACTCAATTGGTGTTGAGTCAATTCCTCTATAAATAGAGCAATGTAAATGACACGGTGCATTTGAACATGTTAAAGCTATATAAAGCGTTCAGTAACGCGGCTGACAATCTCGACAGTATTGGCACATCACACATACAAACACACAAACTGAGCACTCGCAGTTTGGCGAATTTGGCTGTTGGTTTACTCGCCAAATGAAGAATTTCGTCGCGATTTGGCGCAATGGCGAGCGACAGCAAGAGCCCTGCAAAGAACCCGAGAAAAGTGTGCGCTATTAATGTTCGAAAATGGTGGTAAATGAAGTCTATATGTAAGAAAACATATTTTAAAATAGAAACAAAGGGGATAAACTCTTATGAACAAACTCTTAACTCATATCAAGGAACTTTATCCTCAACCTCAGAACATACTAATAATCTTCGATTAAGTTGATAAAATCCTTTTTGATTATATTTTTAGCATTTGGCAACGTTTAATAATTAATATTCATTCATATCCCAAATTCGATAGGGGGTCGACATATCTGGTGAAACAGATTCCTTTTTAGTTCATTTTTTAATGAATTTTTGTCTCTGTCTGGTTATTTCTCCGAATTTTTGCACCATTGGAGTCAGTCTTTTGCAAAAATTAAGAAAAATTACAGGTCGATTTAAAGAAAAAAAAATTAGGTAATAATTTTAAAGTTTTACAATAATTTCGTAATTAAAATTTTTAATTCCAGCAAAATTTTGTTGTTTTTGCAAAATTTAAATTGTTGTGTAGTAGCCGTAACTCTCTCACGTAATGTGGTTTATTTGACTTATATAGCTATATAATTAAAGGATTAACATAATTTTTGGATAATTAAAACTTTTTAAATTGGGATGGACCAATGTAGTTTTAAAAATACCCCTCTACCATTTAATTTCTTTGATTTTTATTTGAGCATTTAGATTTTAAATAGTTCAAATATTTAGAAGGCAAATTATATCAAAATAATGTGTACAGTACATAGATAATTCTTTGTTGAGGTCTTAATTTTAAGAATAAGAAAAAATAATACAAGACAAAGACATTTTTTTTAGGAAATAAAGTATTTGTCGTATTAAAAAAACCCAAGTTATTCTGAAATATATTTTACTGAACGGATTTTATTTATATACTAGCCGGGATTCGCCCTTCTAGACCGCAGTCCTCGCTGCCTTCGGCTGTGTGTTTCCCTGGCACCTTCAAAGAAATAACTTCATATTTATAAACTCCTCCTAAATTTCCTTCCCATTCGGTAAAGTAGTTCTCAAGAAACAAAATTAATCGCAAAGAATCACGAAATGTTCATGGAAAACAGAAAAAAAACCCCTTAAATCACCGGTTTTTGCGAGATATTTTATTAATTTATGTAAACATTATTCTCGATTCGAAGTCTTTTCTGAAAAAAATAATTTCGAATTTTTAACGAAAGTTTCCGGAATAAAAATATATTTTACCGGATTTCGCGTTTTTTTCCCGAAAATTGCGTTAAAATCTGTACTTGTTTTTAAAATTCGGTATTGTCTGAAACAGTAAAACATTACCTTTATTTTCACGTAAATTTTTGGCATTTCAGTTGAAAAGTAATGGAGATATTCAATATGTGAAAACAGAAAAAATCGTAAATCTTTCGATTTTTATAATTTCTGGTAAAAATTGTATCCACTGGCTTTATAATAAAAAAAATTAATCTCGATTTTCCAACGAAAATTTCTGGAGGATAAAATATTTTATCAGGAAAAATGGATTTTTGCGATTTCTTTCGAAAATCTGATTAAAAATCTAAATTTTTAGAAAAGTTTGAGATCGTCTAAAAGGGGAAAAAAAATTCTTTCTAGTACGACGTCAACTCCGTGCATTTCGGATGAAAATTGTGGGCGGTATAAAATATTTAAAGAAAACCGAAAAAAAAATTGACATAGGTCTTTTTACATTTTTATTGAAGTTTGAGTTTATTTGGGAATATTGAATATATTTTTTAAATTAATGTGTTTTATAATATTTTCTTACTTTGCTTCAAGGAATCATTATAACAATATGAAATAAAACTGTTATTTTTTTTATTCTTATGTATTATATATGCGTGTGTGATAAATAAAAGATGTTATTAAGAAATAAAATGATTTAATATATATATTTCAAATAAAATTCTAACAATGATAAACAGAACAAAAAAGAAAAGTGCCCAGTTAAACTGATGGCATTGAGCTCACAGTCTATTCAAACTAATTATATATCATACTCTTACTTCAAAGAATAATGCCTTTCGTAAAATAAATTAAGGGGTGATTAGCCCCCCCCCCCCCTGTTTCATATCTTTATACTTAACCAATGAGCCTCCACGCATGAACTTGTTCTGAACTTGAACCACGTTCTGAACTTGAATCTAAGCTCTATGTGATAATGTAATTATTTTATAGGTGCTCGAATCTCGAATATAAAAAAAACCCGGTATTTTTTCTATAAAAAATATGTATTTTAACATATTTTGAAATATTTCAGTTAATTTTGAAGATATTGTAAAACGCCTAATTCAGTGCACAGGTAAGTGTAATAGTAGTATGTAGTGCAAAGGAAATTGAAATGCGAGTATATTTAGTTGAATTGAGTGTAACGCTGTCTGGCGTAAGCACGAAAATTTCCAAAAAAAACAACAAAAAAAAAAAACCTTAATTTAAAAAAAAACATTATGAAGATATTGTTAGGATTTTATGCTTTTTCACCTCGAAACATCTGCATCTGATGGAGAAGTTGAATAAAATCGCATGTACAAAAGCTACTTATGAAAATGTAAACTGGATTTACTTGCCATTTTTGTTTCGGAAAAACAGTTTTGACTGTCATTCTATAATATATTTATTTAGATATATGATCTTATGTAAATACATCCCAATCTACTCGATAGCAATGGCATAAAAAAATCAGCCAAAATAGGCATATTTGGGGATTTAAAAACGTATTGGATAATCGTACATAATCGTGTCCACTGCCAATTGATTAATTTTAGGAAACGTAGTAATTTGGGCTATAAAGTTTTTCATCAGTAAGTAACATCATTCACGAGGCTAACGAAAAAGACAGGCTACCGCGGTGGGTCCGATTCTTCTTTTTTTACAGACCGCTGGAGTCACGTGATCCTCGAATGCACCAATGAAGGTGTGCGAAAAGAGCATCACGTGACTCCAGCGGTCTGTAAAAAAAGAATAGGACCTACCGCGGTAACCTGCCTTTCTCGTTAGCCTCGCATCATTCATATTTGACGCAGACTTAAGCTGTAAGACCGGAATTCGAAAGATTAACTAACGTTTTATTTCTATCATCCAGATTTTTAGATTAATCTTTTATCGGGATTGTTTTAATGATTTTTTATAGGCTATGAAATACAGTTGCTAAAAAACTGTGAAAAGATGAAATACGAATCGTGTGAAATATGTAAAGTGTGAAAACAAACTGTTTTGCATTTTTCTTACATGTGTATAAAATTCTATCAAAAATTATACACGTATTTCAAAAAATCTGATAAATGTATTAACGAAATTTCAAATTAATTGGAATAATTTGACCCCCCCCCCCCCCACCACTTCCTTTGGGAATTTTTAGCAACTATAATTTAACATTTAAATTAGTATCACAAAAGCGCCATTTTTTTTTCAATGGAAAAAAGTCTGAGTTACTTTAAAAAACTTTATGACATAAAAGAAAATGTTCTCCATTTTCCGAATGAATCAGCCAAATTTAACCCAAAACTATACAGTTAAATCCAGTACTTTCAATATATCTACCAAATAAATGTCAAGCTAATCGGATGTTTTTACTTTTTTCTATCTTTATAAGAAGAAAGTATTGGATTCGTGAAAATTTTCGACTTCCGGTTTTCGACGGATTTATACGTTTTAGAATGCCCAGAACATGACTTGATGATTTTTAGAAAATGTCTGTCTGTGAGTCTGTCTGTCACTCAACAGACAGTCACTCTGTGAGTCTGTCTGCAACTCTGTCTGAGTGTCTGCAACTCTGTCACTCTGTGAGTCTGTATGTGACAAAAATTTTGCGGGCGCTCTATCTCAAGAACTAAAGCACGGAATTTCACAAAACTTTATATTTAGTTAGACCTTGATATAAACTGGACCTGATTAGTTTTTGGTGAAAATCGCCCAACATGTGTCGCTGCTATGCGGCATTTTTCACGATTTCTGCAATAGCTATATCTCAAGAACTACTGCACGGATTTTCATAAAACTTCAGATTCAGTTTGTCTAGGATATAGTTTGGTGCTGATTACTTTTTTGTGAAAATCGCCTAACAGGTGGCGCTGCTATGCTGCATCATTCATGATTATCGCAATAGCTCTAACTCAAGAAAAAATGCACGAATTTTCATCAAACTTCAGATTCAGTTAGTCCCTGATATAAATTAGTGCTGTTTAATTTTTGGTGTAAATCTCCCAACAGATGGCACTGCTGTGCTGCATTTTTCACGATTCCCGCAAGAGCTGTATCTCAAGAACTATTGCACGGATTTTCATCAAACTTCAGATTTAGTTAGTACTTGACATGAATTGACGTATAAATTAGTGCTGTTTAATTTTTGGTGTAAATCGCTCAACAGGTGGCGCTGCTATGCTGTATTTTTTGCGATTTCCGCAATAGCTTTATCTCAAGAACTAATGCATGAATTTTCAACAAACTTCAGATTCAGGTATACCTTTATATCATTTAGTGCTGCTTATTTTTGGTGTAAATCGCTCTACAAGTGGCGCTGCTATGCTTCATTTTTCAGAATTTCCGCTATAGCTGTATCTCAAGAACTAATGCAATTTCATCCAACTTCAAATTCAGATATACTTTGATATGAATTGGTGCTAAATCGTTGTTATTTCTTGTACTATTTAAATGATTTAATTGACGTGGTTTATATAGAAGAAAGTTTTGTGATGGCCACAACATACTAGTTTTTTTTTGCCGCAGTTATTGCGGAACATACAGAAATCCGAAACTTTTCGTGCCTTCACAGTAAACCTCTGCGTTTTAGATATTAATTTGAAATTTTGTTAATACATTTGTCAATTTTTAAAATTACGTATATAACTTTTGATAGGTATTTTATACGTGTGTTCGAAAAATATAAAACATTTTGTTTTAACACTTTACATATTTGACACGGCTTGTACTTCATTATTTATCTTGCACCAGTTCCCTAGCTAGCAACTGTATTTCATAGTCTATAAAAAAATCATTAAAATAATTCCGATTACGAAAGATTAAGCAGAAAATCTGAATAAGATAAATAAAAGTTTGTTAATCTTTTGCATTCGGGTCTACAGCTTAGGTTTGCGTCAAATATGGACGCTGTTACAAACATTACGTTTTAAATTGAATGTGAATAGTATTAAAAAGCTACCATAAAACCATTTTATAGCCTAAATTACGTTTCCTAAAATTAGTCTATTGGCAGTAAACACGATTATGGATGATTATCCAATAGTTTTAAAAGCTTCCATATATACCTATTTTTGGGAATTTTCATATGCTATTGCTATCGAGTATATTAGGATGTGTTTATGGATGAACTCTTACATCTAATAATGCAGAATGACCACCAAAGCTGTTTTTCCAAAATAAAAACTATATGTAAATCCAGTTTACATTCCCGTAAATACATTTTGTATATGCGATTTTATTCAACCTCTCCATCAGATGTAGTGCAGATGTTTCGTGGTTGGCAAGAAGTAAGAATTACTACTAAATACTAGGATAATGTAAAACCTTATGTATATAAAATCTCAGAGTAAATGAAACCTAAGGTATACTACACCATTTTTTAACCACAACTTTCATCATTTTTTATTTTTACTTTTGAAAAGTCATTTTTTGTAGATATTAACCTACTCTATGACATCGACCCTGAATATTACACAGCATGTAGCGTATGGAGTTATTTCCAAATAACGGTACTAAAATCACTTTCATTTCTCACTGCTCTGGCTATAATGAATTGATATATGTACTTTTCTAATGTTAAAAGAAAGGCAAATGAGAGAAAAAATATTTTATACAATTACTTAAAAATTAAACATTCATTCAGTTTAAAAAAATCCAATCGATTCTGAAGAAATTCTCTCGAAATATTCTCGTACCCTCTTGGAATACTATACTCAATGTTCAAAATTAAGAGAATTTTCAGATTTGGTCGATTATCTCCAGAACTGCTGGGCAGATTTTAATGAAATTAGGTATGTACACAGATTGATATAATGCAACAAAAATAAACATTCAGCAGTTATAATGCGCTCACATGATCGTGCGTAAGAATCATCAGCTTCGGAAGGTATAAAACAGAGTTTACAATATTAAACCCCAAAATTGGTTAATAAGGGGTATGGTCCCCTCTTACAGTTATATAGCTGTCATAACGTGAACTCATACTGGAAATCAGGCAGTTTATGGGTCTCTGTAGCAGTTAGTCTAACTCTTCCAGCAATGTTTTAGTCCCTGGATGGTTCTGGGAGGTGGAAAGTGAGTTCTAATTTTCCTCCCCAGAGCGTCCCAGTCATGCTCTATATTAGGGGTGCACAACCTTTTTTAGAGAAGGGCCACTTACAAAAATATGTGGGTTGTCGAGGGCCACATCAGTAACATGGAGAGAATTCTATTTCGGGAAGGCGATCTGTGTCCTAAAATCAGATAAAAAAAATATGGTTTCAGTGTGTGTGTGTGTGTGGGGGGAGGGGTTACACCTCTAGGTTCTCCTACCCAGTCAACATATCCAATTCAGTTGGCAAGGATATATCAACAGTTTACGTTTGTATGTATATAACACAGATATAGCAAGGATTGTTTTCAAGGGGTGATAATATTCCTTGACTTTATTCGGCGGAGTAAATTTTGTTTTATTATAAGTGCTAAAAAACAAACATAAGCATGAAAGTGGCTAGTGCCTAACAAAAAAATGCAAACTTTATGAACGAAGAGGAGAGAAGGAGTCAATTAACGAGATTTGATATTTTTCCACACCCGATCAATGAAATTCCCGATTTTTCTGCGCCCAATCAAAAAACTTTGCGATTTTTACGCGCCTGATCGACAAGCCGCCCATATAGCACGAAAGCTCCCGAAAACTTCCCCAGGATCTCCAAGTCATCCCGAATTCCTCCTGATACTAAAATGACAAAATGGGGATGTCCTGAGGAATACACGTTTAAGATCTCCTCAGGAGTGAGCTCCCAGTGACGTCCTATGGAGTAACGTCCAAGGACGTCAGTCCTGGGGAGATACCTGGGAAGCTATTCCTGGGGAAGTACCTGGGAAGCCATGCCTGGGGAGGTACCTAGGCAGTCGTTCTTGGGGAAGTACCTGGGAAATCATTCCTGGGGAAGTATTTAGGAAGTTTCAGTGCTGGCGCCATCTCATGAGTGATTCTGGAGTACAATACTCAATTGCTTTTTATTAAAATAAAGTGAATTCAGTTTAATCGGGATCGATTTTTAATGAGTTTGTTTCATATTGTTAATTATTCGATTTATTATTTTTTAACAAATTAGATAATTGTCAATAAATTGTAATTATTTTTAATTATTGCAATAGTTTTTAATCATTTTAGTTAAATTAAAATGTTTAATTCAATATTTCAGTTAATTCATATTTTAAATAATAATTACTATATGTCTTTTAAAGCACATTTTGTCCATTTATCGTTATTTTATTAATTTTCAATAAATAACATGACACATTTTTCTTTTTTATTATTATTAATTTTTTATTAATTAAGGAATTAATTTAATTTGTTTAAATTAACCAAATATTAAGTTTCTAAATCAATACACTAAAACCTCTAAATGAAAGACAGTTCTGGACCATATATTTTTCCGGTATTTAGAGGTAAAGATATCTATACAAAGAAAATAATATGTCCTTACCGTGTGTTTGTTTGTAAGCAGCCGTCTAAAATTTTTTTGTGAAAATAGTCTAAATCGAGTCCTGCTGCACCTGAGGCTAAGATTTTTCATATTTTGAAAATTAGCTAACATACTTATAAAACGCCGCATTTAAACAAAAAATAGACAAAACTGTCGCGATGAGAAAAGGGCATTTTTATTTCAGCATATAACACCAACTTAAAGTGAATACAATTCACGTTAAAATGGCACATTTCATTTAAAAATATATAAATATTGAGCCGCAACCCCCCCTCCCCCCCGATACGAGATTTTTTTGCAAAGGTTTTATGTTATAAAAAATACATTCTTACAAAATCGGTTAAAAGATATAAATTCATGCAAAATTAAGGTTTAATTCAGATTATTATCCCAGGCCTGGGAAGTACTGCTAAGCTAAGCTCATCTGGTATACTTTACACAGGTGTTGGGAATGAGAAAATGTTAAATAAATAGAAGTGTCAGTTCTAGAGGTTTAACGATATTTTGTTTTATTTTATCTTTAATTTATTTTTTAAATATAAGTTTGACATATTAATTAATCATTTTTCTATTATCTTTTTAAAATTACCATACATAATGTTATTTTCCCCCTCAATAATAAAAGTGAAGTCTCCATTTAAAGAACTTCAGAAATATAAATAACATTATTAGATTCAGAAAATATAGATAAATATTCACCTGTTCTTCCTAAATAACAAATATTTCTGCAGAATTTTAAACTGAGAGGTATTTTGCGTTATATATATAGAGAGTTAAAACTTCTATTTAAGAAACATATTTCCTATTTAGCAAATTTTTAGTTTCGGATATCTATGAAACATTAATTTTGACGGAACTTCTTTTCTCTTTTAGCCATGGAACTAACTCCATTCTTTTAGCATGCATATGCCCAACAGACTTCTCATATCTCTTCAAGTAGCTTTTCTCTGAGATAATCCATAGCTATGGGTCAGGGAGAATATTATAACTGGATTACCAGTTGACTCTGAATAGAGCGGATCCGCCCCCAATCACTTTTGTCAGCTGAAAATGTGCGTGCATGCTTGCTGCAAGTACATAATACCTGTGAAAGAAAGTTTTTGAAAGGAGAAAAAAAAAGTGTTATTCCAAGAATTTGAACAAAACCCATTTCTGAAATAACTAAGCGAAGGCGTTTGTCCATATTTGTGAAAATTGTTTAATTCAAAGGTTTCTAAAAAAAGAAAAAACATATTTATTTAGTTTGGGATTTATACAAACTAATTTGCTTATAAAATAAAGATCTGATATTTTAAATCAAAGCATTCGTACTTTTGGGCATTTTAAGCCTGAATGTAACTTTTATTAACTAAAATTAAATTACATTTCAAGAAATCACTAAAAATATTTTACATCGTTAATTAAATGAAAAATGGTTCATAATGAATGTCTTATGCACAGAAAGCTTTCACACGATTTTAAAGGTCGTTAAATAGAGATTTAACTGCAAATTAGTTTTCTTTATTACAGTAAGAAAATAAAATAGTTTTGTAACAGGCATAAATTTCATTAATAGTTTCTATTTTTATGTAACATTTTTTGTAACTATTTATGTAACTATTTTTATGTAACCTGTTTGTTCATTGTAATGATGGAATATTGCAATCTATTTTCATCCCAGATCCTGATATGATACAATTTTACAAGTTTGCACGAAAAAATGTGTTTTTGATGACAATATAGCATTTAAAAATTTTTATAACGTTATTACAGTAGACTCTCGTTTTTAAGAACCTCTTTTTCACGAACACTTGCGATTTTACGAACTATAGAATGGTCCCGAATACGCTCCCATAAAATCAATGTAATTTTTCGCTCCCATTTACGAACTACAGATTATGAAAATCTCTTTTTTGCGAACTCAGTTTTCGTACTTCTGATTTTTTTTTTTTTTTAAGTATTGGAATGCAGTGCCAACGTCATTTAAACTCAATACAGGTACAATGAGACATCAGGTACATTCCAAGAATGTATTGTCTTTCCCCAATCTCTTTCGTAGGGAGGCGGCATAGCAACAATTTCAAGTAGTGGTTGTCAGGACTAAGGCACTTTTTTGAAAGGAACAATAACTGTGAAAGGTAAAGGTAGTAAAGGTTTCCATAGATAAAATGGAAACATATATTTTTCAAAATGTGATTTTTTTAAAAAAGGTAAGTGATTATTTCCATTCCTAATTTTTTATCTATGTTTTCATCTATGTATTTTCATCTACTAAGTACTAATGCAGTCTGTGTTTTCATATGTAATATTTTCAAAGCATGGTAACGTATGTTTCTGTGTACTAAAATTATTTTTTGTGCTTAAATTTGCATTTATTTCTTGTATATTTAAAAATACATGTATAACTTTATTAAATAATAAATAATCTTGAAATACTGCTTCATCCATGAAGAGGGGGCAGTTTGATAAAAATAGACATAAATAATGTACGTATTCATATCATATTTGGTGTTTTTCTATTTTACGAACTTTCTATTTTACGAACTATTTGGGTATTTTACGTATCCCTACGAGTTCGTAGAAACGAGCGTCGACTGTATAAAATAATAAATTGATTTTAAAGCATTTTTCAATTCGCCCGCGACAGGTGGTAAATCACCAAACATCTGCAACTCCTACAATCGTATGGGAGTTCGAAAAACAATGAAATTAATGATGCGTCAATAAATGCTCACAAAAATATGCCAAATCGCAATGAAATATTTTAAAGAATAAAAAGTAGAAAAAAGATTATAAATAGAAAAATGAATTCTAAAATATAATTTTTAAAATACGCCCTTAATAGTTAATAATTTCTTATTAATTGATTTGTGATTATGCATTCAGAAATCAGTGTAGAAATTCCAAAAACATGGTTTAAATAATGTTTAATCCCCCCCCCCCCCCATCTTAAAAAAGAAAGAGAAAAAAGTAATGTTTTTTTCATAAATTTACTTAATAAGTGCGCTTTTTACCAAGCGTAAAGCAAACTTTACCTGTAAAAAAAAAAAAAAAAAAAAAAAAAAAAAAAAGAGGGAGAAATAAAAAAGTATTTGCTTTGAACGGATTCTTTGAATTGGAATAACTAAAATTAAATTATATCGCAAGATACTCAGAAACGTTTAGCATCATTAATTGTATGAAAAATAGTACAGAATGAATTTTCTAAGTATAGAGTGATTTCAATGGATTTCAAATAAGAAAAGCTAAGACAATATTATTGTCATTTAAAAACATAATTTCATGTAGGAATTTGAAAATTCAAAGATCTTTATGTTATCTTAAAGAATTATTGATAAGCCCTTTTTTTTACTTATGAATTTAAATTTATATTGAATATATACAAAAGCATACGCATTTAAATTTGCAATAAAAGTTAGATAATTCCGGCTTATATGAAGCACATAAAATATGGATATTTTCTAATTTTGAGTTTCAAAAGAGGGGGAAAATACATGAAATACCTTAGAACTTTTCTTATTCAACGGCCCTGTAGCATAATGGATAGAGCGCGCGTCTCGTGTTCATAAGTACTCTAGATCAAACCCGGAAGGTAGAATGAAGGTAAGAAATTTGTTCCCAACAGTCTTTCATATAATTTCGTGTACGTGCTTGGTAATTGCAATGTCTGTTACATGTGAAACTGTCTGATAATTAGTTAAAAAAATAATTAAATTGTTTTACATTAATTACTTTAATCTATAGCTTCAAAAATTTTTGCGGCATATTAAGTGACCTTGAAGTTTCCCAAAATCCTCCACTATCACTTCCTAACATCTTCCCCAGAACCTCCCAGGGAGGATCCTAAAGGAGGTCCTGGGGAGCTCTCCAGGATGCTGCAGGGCGGACATTTTCTGTTCCTGAGGACCTCCTGGTGACAAATTTCTGCATCCTCAGAAATGCCCGTGGGATGATGGTGTTTTATTGTAAATCTTCCTGGGGATGTCCTGGGGAGGCAAATGTGCTATATGGGCGATTGACAAAATTCGCGATTTTTCCGTACCCGATCGAAAAAATTCGCTTTTTTCCGCGGCTGATAGACGAAATTTTCGATTTTTCGGCGCGTGACAGACAAAATTCGCGATTTATTTCGCGCCCGACCAACGAAGTTCGCGATTTTTTAGAGCCCGATCGACAAAACTCGCGATTTTTTCGTGCTCGATCGACGGGATTTGCGATTTTCTCCCCCCTGATCGACGAAATTTGCAATTTCTCCGCCCTGATCGATAAAATTTCGCTATTTTCCGCGCCTGATCGATGAAATTCGCTATATTTCCGCGCTCCATAGACAAAATTTTCAATTTTTCAGCGTCTGATCGACAAAATTCGCGATTTTTTCGTGCTTAACCAACGAAATCCGCGATTTTTCTTAGACCCTGATCGACGAAATTCGTGATTTTTCCGCGCTCGATCAACGACATTCGCGATTCTTCCCGATTGATGAAATTTACAATTTTTTCCCGCGGCAAATTGACAAAATTCGTGTTTTCTTTCGCGTGATAAACTGACGAAACTCACGATTTTTCTGCTCCCGATTAACGAAACTTTCAACTTTTCCGCGCATCATCGACAAAATTCGCGGATTTTTCCACTCCCGATCTACAAAATTTCCGAATTTTCGGCGCCTGATCGACAAAATTCGCGATTTTTTCGTGCCCAACCAACGAAATCTGCGGTTTTCTTAAGATGATCGACAAAACTCGCGATTTTCAGGCCCCTGATCGACGAAATTTGTGATTTTTCCGCGCCCGATCAACAAAATACACGATTCTTAACTGATTGACGAAATTTGCAATTTTTTTACACGCAAATTGACAAAATTCGGGTTTTTTTTTCTCACGATAAACTGACGAAATTCACGATTTTTCCGCTGCCGATCAACGAATTTTGCAATTTTTCAGCCCATCACCGACAAATTTCGTGATTTCCCATGCATGATCGGTAAAATTTGCGATTTTTTCGTGCCCGACAACAAAATTTGAGATTTTTCTGAGCCCGATCGACAAAACTTGCTAATTTTTTCGTGTCCGATCGACGATTTTTCCGAGACTGATCAACGAAATTCCTGATTTTTCCGCGCCCTATCAGCAAAATTCGCGATTCTTAACTGACTGACGAAATTTGAATTTTTTTCCGTGGACAATTGACGAAATTCGCGAGTTTTTTCTCGAGACAGACGAAACTCACGATTTTCCCGCAGCCGATCAAAAAAATTTCAATTTTTCCGCGCATCATCAATAAAATTGACGATTTTTCCGTGCCCGATCAACGAAATTTAAGATTTGTCCGAGCCTGATCGATAAAATTCGCGATTTTTCCTTACCCGACCAACGAAATTCGTGATTTTTCCGAGGCCGATCGATGCAAACACTCGCATTTTTTCCGTGTCGGATCGGCAATTTTTCCGAGACTGATCGATGAAATTCGGCCGATCAGCAAAAATCCCCCCGCGATCAGCAAAATTCGCAATTCTTAACTGGCTCTGATGAAATTTGTAATTTTTCTCCCGCGGCAGATTGACGAAATTCGCGATTTTTAACTGACTGGCGAAATTTGCAATTTTTTCCCGCGGACAATTGTCGAAATTTGCGGTCTTTTCTCGCGACTGACAAAACTCACGCTTTTTCCGCAGCCGATCAGAACTTCTTAACTGATTGACGAAATATGCAATTTTTTTACGCGCAAATTGACAAAATTCGGGTTTTTTTTCTCACTATAAACTGACGAAATTCACGATTTTTCCGCTGCCGATCAACGAATTTTGCAATTTTTCCGCCCATCACCGACAAATTTCGTGATTTCCCATGCATGATCGGAAAAATTTGCGATTTTTTGGTGCTCAACAACGAAATTTGAGATTTTTCTGAGCCCGATCGACAAAACTTGCGAATTTTTTCGTGTCCGATCGAAGATTTTTCTCAGACTGATCAACGAAATTCCTGATTTTTCCGCGCCCTATCAGCAAAATTCGCGATTCTTAACTGACTGACGAAATTTGAATTTTTTTCCGTGGACAATTGACGAAATTCGCGAGTTTTTTCTCGAGACTGACGAAACTCACGATTTTCCCGCAGCCGATCAAAAAATTTTCGATTTTTTCCGCGCATCATCAATAAAATTGACGATTTTTCCGTGCCCGATCAACGAGATTTAAGATTTGTCCGAGCCTGATCGATAAAATTCGTGATTTTTCCTTACCCGACCAACGAAATTCGTGATTTTTCCGAGGCCGATCGACGCAAACACTCGCATTTTTTCCGTGTCGGATCGGCAATTTTTCCGAGACTGATCGACGAAATTCGGCCGATCAGCAAAAATCCCCCCGCGATCAGTAAAATTCGGCCGATCAGCAAAATTCGCAATTCTTAACTGGCTCTGATGAAATTTGTAATTTTTCTCCCGCGGCAAATTGACGAAATTCGCGATTTTTAACTGACTGGCGAAATTTGCAATTTTTTCCCGCGGACAATTGTCGAAATTTGCGGTCTTTTCTCGCGACTGACAAAACTCACGCTTTTTCCGCAGCCGATCAAAAAATTTTTGAATTTTTCCGCGCATCATCAACAAAATTGACGATTTTTTCGTGTCCAAGCAACGAAATTCGCGATTTTTCCCAGGCCGATCGACGCAAAAGCTCGCACTATTTTCCGTGGCCAATCGGCAAAATTTGCGATTATTTCCGCATCTCATTGACAAAATTCGCGATTTTCCCGCTCCTCATTGAAAAACTTCGCGCCTTTTCCGTGCCCGATCAACGAAATTTGCGAATTTTCCACGCCTGATCGACAAAATTCGCAATTCTTAAATGGCTGACGAAATTTTCAATTTTTCTCGCGGCAAATTGATGAAATTCGCTTAATTAATTTTTTTCCTGCAATCTATAGACAAAAATTGCAATTTTTCCCAGTTATAAATTGACAAAGTTCGCGGGCCACACGCTAAACCATCGCGGGCCACAGGTTGTGCATCCCTACTCTATATGGTTCAGGCTAGAGATCTGGCTGACTAATCCATCAAGCGAATATCCTCACTTTCCAGAAATTCGTCGACCAGATGAGCTTTATCTGGGCGCGCGTTGAAATCCATTAAAATGAAATCAGTGCCAACTGCACCTCTGAAAAGGCGAACGTGGGGTACTAATATATCACCCCTACACCACACACCGGTCATAGAGCCTTTGCCAAACACAGGGAGAGGTGTGCGCCGATCCAACATGATGCCTGCTAAGACCATCAAACATCCGCTGTCATCAGGGCTGCGGAGTCAGTGGGAAAAATGGACGACTCCGGGAATTTTAACAGATCCGACTCCGGCTCTTTCGCTCAAAAACGGGCCTGACTCCGACTCCGTAGTCCTGCTTGTAAAATGGACGACTCCGACTCCGACTCTTCCGCTCAAAAATGGGTCTTACTCCGACTCCGACTCCGCAGCCCTGGCTGACATAGTGTTTTTTTTCCTAGGAAGTTGGAAGGCATGTAGCGGATCCTTAGTTTTCTCCAGTTGAAAGTACTTCGAGAATTTGTATTTCGGCTGAACAGAGACTCATCAGTGGATAGGATGGTCCTCCCCTAGATAGCATGAACATTAGCAGCAAGTTTGATTTTTTTTTATATTATCTTCAAGTGACAAATTTGAATTGAGAAATTCGCAGCAAATTTCTCACAAGGTATACCATCCCCTACTTGCATGCGTAGTTTGTTGTGAAACTGATGGCAAGACTGTCTTTAATTCACGAAAGTAAAAAAATCCCTCTGTTGAGAGAATAGATAATCAGCACATACGCAGAAATTGCAGAAATTTTATTCGGTTGGCATCGCTTTTTCTAAACGCTATACTTATCAAATACCAAAAAAGGCTCGTATTGCAAAGTACAATTATTACCTTAACTTGTTTATGATGATGAAAACGAGGCATGCACCTTCTGACGGTGTGTTCGCATCAATAGACCTGATCAGGTCTATTGTCCCCTCCGAAGGGGTTAAACTTATAGTGTAACGTTATAAACCGATAGTGGAGCGTGGAAAGATTACTACTTTGCAGTATATTTGATTACTTGTTTGCCGTTAATTTGCAATAAATTTGATACAGCATGAATTTAAGTTGCACGACAAGTTAGGTGCAAGTTCAAAGTGTGGTGACTTCAGCGTTTGCGTTATCTTGCTGCAGTCTTGTTATGAACTTTCAGTCTTGTTCTGCTGAGCTTGCTGCAACTTTGCAGGTTTTCAAAGCAAGACTGTTCTAAATTTTCTAAAAATTAAAAATGCTATCTTGTTCCCTGGTCCAAAGTCGATGATCTCTGTATCATGCTAAACAGGTTCTCCTGTGTCGAGAAGTGAGCGGGACGCAAAAAGCAGGTCTTATTGCAAGCAACCCTCTGTCATGTAGCCTTCTGCAAACAGTAACCCTTGAAAATCGACTGCCTGCGGCCTCATAAAGGTCAAGAGAGAGCTGAGAAGCTGTTGCACTCTTCTTTTCCCTCACTGTAATGAACAAATAGCGATCTTCGTTGGCCGTCGTGGCTCTTGGACGACCTTGCCCAGGGTTTCTCTCTATGGATTCAGTGTCCTTAAACTGCTTTCATAAGTTGGACAGGATTCTGGGCGTTACATTCAAGTTTCTAGGAATGTGCACTTGAGACTGCCCTGTTTCCAGTCTCTCCTCGATTTGCCGCCTCATTCCGTCATCCAAACATTGAAGGTTACTCATCTTTACTGTTTTCTTTGGAACTTCATGGGATATTGCAAAAAAAAAAAAAAAAAAAAAAAAAAAAAACCCAAGATATTCAGCGAAGTGTGTGGTGAGCGAACAAGACGCGAAAATTGCCACGCTCGCTTATAAAGCCTATTCCTCTACCCACTCCGCCCATACACACGTGTAAGATTACGTATTCGACACTAAAGAGTTAAATCTTTGTTTTGAAGCATTAGTTTTACCTTTCATTCAGTACTTTTCATGAAATTCAACAAAATATGCAACTTCTCTTAATTTTGAACATGAGCGTATATCTGTGTCAAACTTCAGAGCACTACACTGTAAAAAAAGCAGTTTCGCAATCTACACAAATGTAACATAGTCATGAACGAAAATATACAATAATCTCTTCCGAATTACCCAAGATTCAGAAAAGCGTTCTTTATCATTAGAAACCACAGAAACCAATACATTTTGGAGATTTAAAGGATCATATGTAAAAACATGGTTTCTTTTATTACCCGACTGAAAAGAAGGGTTATGTGTTTCACGCGTATCTGGGTATGTGGATTTCTTTATACCCTCGAAACATCCCAACGGCTGGATGGGTTTAAATGAATGACGTCTCTATCAATTCGTCTTAACGGCCCGATGGTTATAGGCTAGGTTTTGTTTTTATAAATTTAAAATGGCGGCCGTAAAATACAAAATGGCGGTAGAGACGAAAAAAAATTT
This sequence comes from Maratus speciosus, assembly GCA_963932465.1. Classification (NCBI taxonomy): domain Eukaryota; kingdom Metazoa; phylum Arthropoda; class Arachnida; order Araneae; family Salticidae; genus Maratus; species Maratus speciosus. Next base: position 391,959,660 of record OZ010790.1, on the reverse strand, counting down.
ACGCACCTATTGAGTGGCATATCATTGGATAGGTCTTTCAAAATGAAGACGATGTTTCATTGACTATTTTACAGTCAGAAGCTCCGTTAAAATATTATACAACCTGGAAGTTGTGTAGGTAGGATCTCTAGCTTTACTGCAATTCTAACCAACATAGACATCTATAGACCTCATCAAAACAGTGTTTATAGATAGGAACTAACAATTAAACACAACTTAAAAGTCATCAATACCAGTAAATAAAAAAAAAATAGGTAAGTAATATAAACAAGTAATATATATATATATATAAAATAAGTCAATTCCTACTTACGTCAATAAGAGATTTTTTTTTCTCCCATTCTTCTTTCTTCTTGAGTGGCGCTTAAAATGCCTTGATCAAGAAGAGGGCTCTCTCGATTATTAAAAATCAATTAATTTAATTTAATTAATGAATTAATATTTTAAAAAAAAATACTCGATTAACATCAAGTGTTATCCACTACAAGTTTTAAAAAATTTATTTGAGCTTGATTGGGTGAATAATAAGTATTTTATTAACGATTGAAAATTTTAACAAGATATATATAGCGAGAGTGTGAGCTAATAGTAGGCATTGAAAGAAAAATAGTTTCACATTGATCAGAAATAAAATTAATTAGTTCGCTTTTTACGCAGTCGGTTTTTTTGATTTTTTAAATTTAATTTTTTATTGCCATACTGATTTTCGGAAACGTTTCCGAGTAGTTTTTAGAGTGCATTAATCAGTTTTTAGGTTGCTATCAATTCACAATTACATATCAAAGCGGTGTAATTGACTTTATACATATGCAAGAGTAACAAAATAATATTGATTTTATATTTTAATGTTAATGTTAATACTGTTAATTTATCGTGTAAATATGTAAAACATGTTTACTGAACACGAATGTGTTCACTTGAGAGTAAAACATGTATTCCGGATTGAAAAGACTGATAAAAGCCCTCTAAAATCTACTCACAAGGAAGGTCTCCTTACCGGGCATATTCCGAACATTTTGAAAATAATACCAATTAAACTACTTATGTGTGTAACAAAGGATCAGTCAAGTTTAAGCGGCGGAATTACAGTAGAAAGTCTGTAAAAAAATAAAATACTTTCGAGTATTTGGCGCGAAAAGACGAAAGCGTCACGCGATTTGGCAAGCAGTACTTTTCCTCGCCAAAAGCAAACGATTTTAATGCACTTGAAAATTGTTTAATTGATTTTTAGAATGCGTGTAAAAAGTATTTAATGTATTTAATCATAAACAATGTGAGAGTTTAATAAATACATTTTTTCGTATTAGATATTTATGTTGCTTGTTATTTAATTTTATTACCTTAAAAACAATTTCATATATAAAAAATACTTTCATATATTTAAGCGTATTCCAAAATAAAGGCAAGATTCATTTACCAGTTATTCATTTCAATATCAAAGAATTCGTTGTTCCATAGCAACAAAATTGAATCGGCAGTGCTCAGTTGGACTTAATTTTGAGATATTGAAACAATTTTAATTTATTTTAATTTTGTTTTAATTCATAAAATTTGATATTTAACTTTCATTATAAATATATATATGACAAAACTATAGTTAAATAACACTAAAACTGAAAAAAAAAACTAAAGTTATTTACATTAAATTTATTTAAACAAGTTCAATATGAAACATTTTTATCTTAAAGAGTATTCAACACAAAAAAGAGTTTTTCGAAATTTCATTTCATCGCCAACCGATGATAAATCGCCAAATAAACGAAATTTTCATTATTTTTTTACGAACGTTCTATCGAGGTTCCATATCGAGGCCATTTTTTTTTTTTATAAACTTATATATATCCACATGAGAAGAACACTCTGTATTTTTTTCAGATTTTTCTGAATATGCCCGTATGGAGACCTTCCTTGTCAGAAACTTTAGCGAAAATCAGTCGAAGAAAAAGCAACTTTAAGGATCCCGTACATGACATTGAGAACATGATTGCTGAATTCGACGGTAGCCAATACCAAAACGTTGAAAAAGGGATTAGTGATTTTGAACATGTTATTTCTTTATTTAATTTAAATGATTTGCATAAGTTAATATTAGCTAAACGCTGTATGGCAGGAAGAGCTAAATTAGTAATCCAAAGTGAAAACAAAATTAATAGGAACAAATTAAAATCGTTACTTATTTCTGAATTTGGCTCATACAATTTGACGGAATTACACGAATTATTGTCTAAAAGAAAAAGGAAGCATAATGAATCATTACATGAATATTTCTTAGAAGTTATGTGTAATATTGAAGATTCTACATTAATTCAGTATGTAATAAATGGTATAAAAGACCCTGTTTTTAAGAAATCAATTCTGTATGGTTGCACTGCTATAAATGATTTTAAACAAGAACTGAAGATTTATGAAAAATTAAGATTACATTGTGATATTGTTAAATCTGATGTTGATGTTAGGCTTAAAATGAAATTAGATGTTGAATTTAAGAATAAATCTAGACCTACTGAGCCAGATATTCTCTGTTACAACTGTGGGCGATAAAAACCATTAAAAGTATTAATTGTAAAAATAAAGATAAAGGTCTACTTTGTTTTTCATGTAATTTGTACGGCCATAAATCATTTGAGTGTAGTAAAGTAAAAGATACAAAATTTTCTAATGTTTCTCAAATAAATATTGTAACTATTTCTCAGAATTTGATTCTTAAAGATGTAAAGCTCCATTCATTAAATTTAATTTCATTGGTTGATACGGAAAGTCAGAGAACTATTTTAAAGGAAAGTAATTTTGGTAAAATTAAAGATTATGTAAAATTAGAAGCAACAGATATACTGTTAACCAGATTTTGAAAAAAATATTCAGACCAATTGATCATTTTCAAGCTGAAATCGAAATTGATGGTTCTAAATTTCAAACATCTATTTTTGTGATTAATGATAATTCTATTAATTTTGACATGATTATTGGTACTGGTGTAATACAAAAAAGGTGCATTAACTATTTTTGGTAATTATGTGAAGATAAATAAATCTCAGAATAATTCTTTTGTTTATGTTATTAAGGCAATTGAATTAACTGTAAGTTCTGAATTTAACTCTTATTCTTCCACCTTACACAGTAGTAAGCACAAATTCTAAACCAAAACAAATATTTGCCAGTTAATCAATTAAATTATTCTAGTACAGAAATTAAAGAATTACGTTTAGAAAATAAAAATTTAATTGCTCAAGTTAAAGAAACTGAAAGAAAGGCCGAAAACTTAGAAATAGAAGTAATTGAATTGAAAGAAGCATTTTTGTCGCAAGAAACAAAATCAAGAATCGCGATAACGTCCCTAAATCTAAATTGTATGATCTGGAAGTTAAGCTAGAACAAGAAGTAGCAGAAAGCCAAAATACAGTAGGGCTCAAAAGTATTTTGACAACATTATTTTCTCTCTTATTTTATTTAATAGAAAAATATAAAAGAAAATATATTCCCTATAATTGAGAACACTATGACTTCAGTTATTCAAATGTATGAAGTTTCAAGTTGTCTGTTTACATTCGGCGCCACCGAAGAAATATGTCTCCTCCTTAGCTCAAAAATATTTTGACAATTAGTTTGCATTTAATTGTTGAAGGCGTCAGTGGCGGTATAGCTTCGATTAGTGTTTATATTGAGTTATTGGGATTATTTTTAAATGACGGTACGTAAAGATTATTCCAGTGATTGTAGAAAAGCCGTTGTAAATGCATTTCAAAAAGGTAGACTGCAAGCAGAATTTGTTCGTTATTTTAACGTGTCTCGGCAACTTGTTGTTACATGGAATGAAGTTTTTAATAAACAGAAATATCTCGAAAATAAGCCTCAAAGTGGCCATCCAAAAAAAAAAAAAAAAAACTTGCAATGTTGACTGTATTATAAAAATAATATCTACAAGTGAATGTCGTAAGTCCGCTGTAATTATAAAAATCAATTGAAAGAAAATTATGGCATAGACATAGACGTTTCAGCTGTCAAACGACGCCTAAACCTCTATGGTTTAAATGGCAGAAGACCACCAAAAACGTTAGTTATCTACTAAGAATAGGAAGGCTACAGTTAAATTTGCAAAACGGCATAAAGCGTGGATAAGCGGAGAATGGTCTAATGTTTTGTGAAGCGATGAAAGGAAGTTTAATTTAGTATCATCTGATGGAATTAAGTACATTCGATGTCCTAAAAACAAAAAATATGATTCCCAATACCAAATACCCATTGTCAAGCATGAAGGCGGCAATCTGGTGGCTTGGAGTTGCTTTTCACTCAGCGGTGTTAAACCCTTAGTACGAATTGATGGGAATATGGATCGGTTCATGTATGCTGATACATTAAAGACTCATATGCTACCGTACGCTAAATAAAATAAGCCTGCTCAGTAGTATTTTTAGTAAGATAATGACTAGAAACACAAATCCAAGTACGTAAGTGATTTTATGAAACGCAGAAAAGTTATACCCTGTTCACACTGCGTTATCGGAACTATCTTAAACCTCTGAACTCTCTGAGGGAGTTCCACAAACTCTCTGAGATAGTTTCAACTTTCTTCGGGCTAGAGACAGTCATGACCATTCACTCTCGCTGGCTGTAAAGCTTCGCATTAACTGATTGGGTGTTGCGGGCGATCTTATCTTAAGCGCATGCGCAAACAACACAGTGACGTTCACTGAGTTATCTTAAGTGAGTTTTTCGATGTGAACAGGTTTCCAATTCCGGGAGGGTACCACCTCAAAATTAAGAGAGTTCGGCGGCCTAAGATATCTTAAGTATCATAGTGTGAACATAGTATTAAGGTTCTAGAGCGGCAAAACGAAAGTCCGGATTTGAACCCCACAGCGTTTAGAATGTCACTTCGTATCAAACCGGATTTACAGATGTCGCTATCATTCCTGCTTTCCTTTTGCACCCATTTACAAACGCAATCTTAAAACCCCTCCCTTGCAAAAAACCGGAAGCTGCGTAATTTTTTCTTCTGAATTATGATTGGCTGATTAGGGTACTGCGGCACAAACTTCCAGTGTAAACATACACAGAAACCGTTTACGGTCATTTTCGCGTGTGATAATCTTCGTTCTTTTGCTTTATTGATGATTAAAATGTTTGACCGCTTAATGTTAATGCACACTTTGATTGACATCTTTGTAACAACAGAGCCAAGACCGCCTCTAGCCAATTTTCTGCTTGAGGCGAACATTATTTTGCCGCCCTTATGACGCAATCGTTTTTTCACCATTACACAAACTTTTTTTTTAAAATAAGTAAATAATATAATAACTATAATTTTTTTTTAAAGAAAACAAATATTTATAAAATTTGTTTACATTTAAGAAATTTAAAATAATCAAACTACGTAAGATATTTTGCATTTAAAAAAAAATACTACTAATACCGCTAACTTAGCATTAAATGAATAAATCATATTCTACTAGTATTTACAAGAAAGACTCATACAAAGAGTAAAACTTACACTTCAAAATCCCTTTTATAGGGGGTCCCAGAAAAGACTAAAATTCCATTTTATTTTTTAAACCGAAACTAGAATTTTAATTATTACAAATAAAATATTTTCATCTTAATTAAAAAACATTATCTATCTAAATGAAGACAGATAATGTTAAGCGAAGACAGTTAATGGCAAGCTAATGTTAAAACTGTGGGAGCATTTTTGACAAATTTCATTTTCACTATCTATGAAAATAAAATTCTGGCGCCTGGGGCACAAGCCCCAACTGACCCTCTCTTATTTGGGCCCTGACTCTGCCCGACTCTCCCCCCATGGTGTCGCTACGGCTCTTTCAGGGCCATCGCTACGAGATTTTAATGGAGGGAGGAGGGGGCCTTAAATTACCAATTGAAATTTCAGTATCTGCCTACCCATTGGCAAACAAAAATAGATAGTTCTTGAGGTTTGCCAATTAGTTTTATAATTTTGCCAAGTTACCACAATTAGAAAATATAAACAGTTTTTATTTGTAAAGGTCTGCACGGGCCAACCCGACCCATAGAAAGAAAAATTCGGCCCGAGCCCGATTCGCCCCAGTATAAAAGTTAAAAGTTTGTCCCGAGACCGGCTCGGACTAGAAAAAAGTTAAAATTTCATCGGCCCGGCCCGAACTAATTTCTACAAAATGTTGATTTTTCGTTGACTTGGTTAAAAATTTGTCTCGTACGGGGAGTTCTGACCAAAAACACTTATCTAGTTTTTTTTTCATGTTTATAATTTTCATTTTTATAGAAATGTCGTAGCCTGCGGTATTTATTTTTTTTAATGAATTTCTATTTGTTGTCTGTAAATGTTTCAGTTATCATTAATATTGTTAATTCATATTCCATGTATTAGAGATTTAAAAATCCGAAAAATGCTGTACAGTAAAATCTTCTAAGACGGAATTGCACAGGAAAGAAAAAAAAAAAATACGTTATAGACAAGTTCCCTTCTTCGCAGGTGTAAATATATTAAATATTCTTTTCTTACGTATTAGTATAATTCATTTTGTATGGATCAACACATTTTTCTGTTTAAGACAGGATTTCATTATAAGCAGGTTCTTTTTTCACACGTTTTACTATATTTTAATTTAGTTATATTTTAATAAGCTTAAAAATACACTATTCTTTAAAAAGAATAAATTTTAATGTTTAATTATAGAATAATGGCGATTTAGAAATGTATGCCTTATTTTTTTTGTTCCAGGCCAAATTTTACTGATCTTTGAACGGACGCCGAGCCAAGACAATGATTTTCATAGTCAAAACCGGGACTTAAAATTTTGGACCGTGAAGAGTAGGAAGAATGAAACCAGTGCCGGCTCGGTACGATTGGTTGGTTGGTTGTGTTTATGACGGCCAATTATCAACACGAGGGATATAGGCCCTAAGGGAAGGAAGAGTGCCCTCCATGGGGATCTTTATAAGGGAACCTAACCCGTATTTATGCTTGGAAAATCCAAGGTTCGAAGAAAACCATGAAAACTACGAACGATTAGGCCGACGTGCACGATTGGGTTCGAACCCAGCACCTCCGGTCTACCAGCTTCGAGGGCAGAATCTCTCGACCACTGGTGGGGCGGCTCGGTACGGAAAAAATAAGTTAGACCGGCCCGGCCCAATCCTTCAGGAAAACAGTAAGGCCCGATCCCGGCCCAGCCCGAGTTTTCAGAAAAAGTATGGCCGGGCCCGGCCCGAGTGTCGTGAATAAAAATAGGCTCGAGCTCGACCCGTGCAGATCTCTGCCATGCTACCAGGCTTTATTATTATTGTGGAGAGCAACATCAGTACAAACCTTTCGTTATATATTATATTTTTTGGTTATTACAAAGACACACCATTTCTCTCAAAAGAATCTTCTATATAGTCTGTAATAATTTACATTTTTGACTCTCATTAAAAAAAAAATATTTAGTTACTTAAAAAAAGACGAAGTGCCTGTACTGATGTTGCTCTCCATAATAACAATAATGCCTGATAGCATGGTATATCAATTAACATATAATTATAATACGTGCATTATAAAAAGCAGATTTTTCTGTTAATAAACTATCAAAAATCGCATATTCATAATATTTAAAAGAAAATAGCTATTAAAAATAAGGCAAATCTTTAAGACGTAATTTCCCTTTATTTTGCTTTGGGGAAGTCATTTATTACGATATCGGAATCAATATTATAAAGCTATCAGATTATCAAGCTAAAAATAAATAAATAAATAAATAGATAAACATACTGGAGCAAACTTCACTATATATTATTGAAATTAAATAGAAAAATTATGATATGCAGAGAAAATTACCTTATCATTTCAAATTATCTGTATGAAGATTTAATTTTACAATAGTAATACTATTTTCAAAAACACAACTATCAACAATGAAGTATTTAACTCTATAATAAATTCACCTTGAATTTTCTTTGTCAAAGGAGTTTTTTATATCGCAATAATCAATATAGAAAATAATCTTGAAACCAAATTATTCTTACGAACATAAAATAAATAAATGAAAATATAATCGCCGCAAAACGCGGGAAAAAATTCCAAAAATCCCTGTACGTAATTGCGAATAAACTTTATTGAAAAGAGAACTTTTTTTTTTTAAATTAAACTTAAAGATTAAAACCGGATTCCTTATTATTAATGTTGAAAATCGTCGAGAAAACGAAAAAAAAAAAAAAAAAAAATAACCCTTTAATTTTACTACAGTGAAATTTACTACAGTGAGAGCTAAAACATTCTAACAGGAATTCGTTTTTGAATATAAAAAAAATTGGCACAAAAGAGCAACAACGCAAAAAATCGTATTGAAAATCGCGGGAGACAAAATTTAATTTATTATGCTAAATGTTTAAAACAGAATTCCTTTTGTGATCATAAAAAAATCATCGCGGAAAGAAAAAAAAAGGGGGGGGGGGCTAAAACTTGCATTGAAAATTACAAAAACTTCCAAAATCGTGGTGGAAAAAATTTACTATATTAGGCTAAAAGTTTAAAACTGATTTTTTTTTTTCCTTAGCGATTGTAAAAAATCGCAGCAGAACGAAAAAAACCCCGCCAAGAATCGTATTGAAAATCTTATTAAAAATCGGTAAAAAATCAAAAAACTTGATAAAGTTGTAAAAAAAACAGTAAATAGCGCAAAAAAAAAAAGCATTGACAAAACTCTCAAACGATGGAAACAATAACACGCTAAAACGAGTGAACTGGCGATGTTTGTTTACCCGAAAGGAATCATGCGTAAATGCTGGATTACTGGAGCTAGCAGGAGTGAAAATGACCTAGGCTATACTCCCTGTAGGAAAAATTGGCTTTTCAAGGACAAACGTCCTCTTTTCATTTTCCCTTCGTTACCATAGTTACTAACCTAAGATAAGGGCCGAGGAGGGACCAACGAAGGGAAAATGAAAAGAGGACGTTTGTCCTTGAAAAGTCGATTTTTCTTACAGGGAGTATAGTTTCATCTTCAAACTGGCTTTTTCATTGGAAACGGGGTCGGAAATACAATGATGGTATCGGCGTGGATTGAATCAGGATTAGCGGTGGCATTGTAAACCGTGCTACAGAGCATCTGTGAGAGGCGCTAGATCGCACACTAAGATACTAAAATTATTCAAATAAGACAGCTTTATGCAAATCTCTTAAACATGAGTGGATCGAAATCTTTTAGATCGATTACAAGAATTAGTCGACTCAATGTCCACGCGTTGTTAGGCTGTCACAAAGGTCAGAGGATATGCTACTAAATATTGACTGACTCATTAATATATTTGATAATTATTGTGTTAAAATCAATTATTTATTTTTATGTCAAAATACTTTTGATTTATCATTTTTCTTGGGTTTCGCATTATTTTCCATCAAATGACAGTCAATTTACTAAAATTCTATAAAATATTGCATACGATTAAATAAAATAAATGATTGATTTTTGTATTTTATTATTGTTTTTAATTAAGCCAATTATTGTCTTTGTCAAAATACTTTTGAGCGCTATTGTATCGTTAAATCGCACAGAAAATTAGATGCTTGCAAGATATACGATACTAATTAAATGAATAATATAAACGATGAGAGCAATATAAATTATGTCTAGTAAAAGCCATAACTATTGTAAACGATTAGAAAAACTGTTACAAGAATCTGAAGATGAATGTTCTAAAATAAAAATGTCCAAAAGAAGAATTCAGAGAAAATTAGACAATTCCCAGGAAGATTTCGAAAATTTACCACACGAATTGATTATACTTAAAAATCAAATTAAGCGAAGTAACAGTATTAAGAACCTTCAGAATGATTCAGATTCCACTAATTTCCAAAATAAAGAAGATATGACGCATTCCTCCAAAAATAAAAACAACTAGAAATTAGATGTAATAAATGAAGAAAATCTTGGAAAAGTTAATCTTAAGAAAATGTCAGGTAATAAAAAAAATTGAAGAGTAATGTTTCAAAAAGCCCTTCCGGCCAGTGCCGGGAGGAAGAGGTAGCTTTCATATTCCTTATTTAAAAAAAGCCAGCTTATATTATTCAAACACAAGAAGTTCAATTTAGTGGAAACCGAATATAGGAGATTCAATACTAATTTTTATCAATACTAAATCATTATGAATGAGAATTTCGCGAAATTAGTCAGCTTTATCCAAGCTGCTTTTATTTAAAGTAACTTATATTTGGCTGCCAAATTCGGCGATTTCTTAAAGTGCCTACCATTTTAAGACAACATGGTGGATGAGGCTAACCAGTGAACTTGGTCGAGACCTTAGTAATTGCTGTGCACATGCTCACTCACATCGGAATAGATTGATATATACGAGTGCTTTCGCAGGCAAAAAATCAGATTTTTCAAATAGTCACCCACATTAGATATTGAAATTGCTATATCTGAGCCATTTTTAAAGTTAAAGACAAACAAAAAATGCTCCTGAATCCTTATATCAAGGTCAAATACTTAAGAAAGAAACCTTTTTCAATTTCTAATTTTTTTGCACCTCACTTTAAATATAATTTTTTTTTTAATTTAATGGCCGCCATTTGAAACAAGATGGCTGATGAAGCTGGCCAGCGAACTTGGTCGAGATATTGATGTATACTATCCACATGCCTTCTTACATCGAAATAGGCGAATACGTGTGTTATCGCGTGACAAATACAAGATCGTTTCAAAATGTTAGCCATGCTAGAAATTCAAAGTGCTATAATTCAACCATTTTTTAAGATATAAACAAAATAACAAATTTTCAGAAACAAAAACTGCTCCGGAATCTTTGTATCAAGGCCAAACACATAAAAAAATCTTTTTCATTTTCCAATTTTTTAATACCTCATTTTAAATTTTAAATTTAATTTTTTTTAAAATGGCAACCCTTTTGAAACAAGATGGCGGATGAAGCTGGACAACGAACTCGGTCGAGATATTTGTATGTACTATGTACACACCAAGGTACATCAAATCGGTTCATAAATACGCCGATATCGCGTGACAAAAATCAGGTCGTTTCAAAAAGTCAGCCACGCTAGAAATTCAAAATGCTATAACTCAACCATTTTTTTAAGATATAGACGAAACAAAAACTGCTCCCGAATCTTTTTATCAAGGTTAAACACATAAGAAAAAAATATTTTTTCAATTTTCAATTTTTTGGTACCACATTTCAAATTTAAATTTTTCTTAAAAATTTAAATGGCCGCCATTTTTAAACAAGATGGCGGATGAAGCTGGCCAACAAACTCGGTCGAGACATTGGTATGTACTATGTATAAACGAAGTTACATTCAAATCGGTTTATAAATACGACTTTTATCGCGTGACAAAATTCAGGACGTTTCAAAATGTCAGCTACGCTAGAAATTCAAAATGCTATAACTCAGCCATTTTTTAAGATATAGACGAAACAAAAACTGCTCCGGAATCTTTGTATAAAGGTCAAATACATAAGAAAAAAATATTTTTCCATTTTCAATTTTTTGGTACCACATTTCAAATTTTAAATAAAAAAAAAAATTTAAATGGCCGCCATTTTGAAACAAAATGGCGGATGAAGCTGGCCAATGAACTCGGTCGAGACGTTGGTATGTACCATGTACATACCGAATTACATCCAAATCGGTTCATAAATTCGAGAGTTACAGTATGACAAAGTTCAGATATATATATATATATATGGATATATATAGATATATATATGGATATATATATATATATATATATGGATATATATAGATATATATATGGATATATATATATATATATATATATATATATATATATAACCATTAATTAAACATAACCTACCACCATCAAATATTATGAATTAAAGCTGTAAGTATAAAAAAAATAATAATAATAATAATAATAATAATTTATTATAAGAATTATTATGGAAGAAAAAGAAAAAAGTGGACACCGACAAAAAAAGGAAAAGCTTATATATTGAATTACGTTGTCAAGGGCACAGAATTCAATGATATAAGCAAAATGGTTGTTTTCTGTGAGAAAAATAAGCTAAAGCTAAAAATTATTTTCCCCTGTGCTCAAACAACCATTAAAATCAAGTGAATTGATTAAAAATGAAAACAGAATAGAAACAAATAATATGAAATGGAAGAATCAATATATATATATATATCAATTTTGAACGGAGGGTGGTTTCGGGGTCTGGGGGTCATGATCGATGAAAATATACCGAAATTTTTTGAAATCGCTTTCCTCCGAACGGCTGCAGTAGGTAGCTTTTTGTAATGAAAGCTACCTAAAAATTAAGAATATCCCTAAAACGTCAGACTAATTTGAAGATGAATCTGAAATAAATTATTATGAAGATTATGAAGTTAAGGAACCGAAACAGAAGTTTACTAAAAAGAAGCCTGGTGATAGAAACTTCTTTCTCGAAGAAAGTAGAAGTAAATTTGGCGTAAATTCCGAAGATGACAATTTGACCGATTTTGACGAGTATGTTATCGATCCTGACAAATCCCTTGATTCTGAAGATGATGTAGAATTCCGAAGAAGTAAGAAAACTCTATATCATAGTGGCTATGAAATGTGATGAAAGAAGAAAGAAAGAATGAAAAGACGTAAAAGAGAAAGAAACAAAGAAGAAAGAAAGAAAGAAGAAAAGTGAAAATAAGAAGATAAAGAAGAAAACAATTTTTAGTGATGTTTTGTGACGTTAGACGCATTTATGACGGATGTGCTTTTTGAAAGACTAACTGTTAATTTTTAACCCTTGACTGTTAGACGAACTTTTTGTGTTTTAGAATCAGAAAACTTGATGCTTCATGATCAGCCCATACTGCTAACTGGTATAGTTTTTTTTAGGAACTTTGGGTGTTGCTTAAAAAAAAAAAAAATCTTTTCATGTGATCTTGTTGCTCCTCCCAGCGGACCGACGCTGTCATCTGAGGGCAGTTGACTCGTCAGTCTGCATCAGAATTACGTAAAGGAACGTGCTCCGGTTTGGAGGTGCGTGGAAAGGTTTGGAGCGACAGAAAGAGAGAAAAGAGTGTTCGAAAGGAACGGAGATAAAGCGATGAGCGGCGGAAAAAGAAAATTTGTGTATCGTAATGAACGTAAAGTTTAACGTGGTGATTGACAGAATTAATAATGTTTTAAGATGTGAAACACCCTTCTTTTAAATATGTCTTGTACATAGTTTAATTTCTTAATATAATCTGTTTTAAAAGTTCATGGTGTCAGTCTTCAATTTTATAGTTATATTATATCTCCTAAATTAAGAAACATCTGTCTTTTTTACAGTGTACACTGTTTACAGACAAACAAGCTTTTATTATTCAGGTTTATTAATCCCTTTTCTTGCAGTGTTTCCAATATTACATAATATACGAAGTTATTATATTTTTAATCTGACAATTTCAAAGTTATACTCATTAATAAAATATAATGTACAAAAGATTCGCTTCTATTTAATTTTAGTACGGAATTTTTTTATTATGATCGAATTTTTTGTTTCTCGAAAATATTTGTGATCGCATCAAATTAATAAAAGCCATGGTCACCATAACAACTTATTTCTCATTAAGTGCCGTTTTCCCTTTCTGAATTTTTCTCCTCGCATAATTTGCGAACTTTTTGAGTTCAACTTTTTTCTCCTTCTTTCGTGCTATCTGGCATTTTATTTTTTATTCATGAATCTCATAACGTCATAAATTCTTAATATAAGAACAAGAACTAGTTTACTGTCATATTAAGAAACCGAGGACTTGTGTAGTCAGTTTATTAAAAGTTTTCATCAAAATCATTTGTTTTAATTTTAAAACCATACCAAATTCTTTGTTTTAACTTTTCAGGAACTCATATCATTTTTTTTAAATGATTCGTTGTAAATGGTAATTTTTTAAATTTAATCAAACATAATAAGAAAGATTTTTTTGAAATTGTAGTCCGATTAAAGGAATGGAGATATTATACACACCTTCAAAAATCAATAATATTTCGTAATTGGCCGCACGCGATATATATATATATATATACCGTGTGGGCAAAAAGTCCGTAGAAACTTAAAAAATTCATAAAAACTGGAAAAATAACCAAAATAAAAACAGTTTGCAGGGTCAGCATCTATAGGTCACGAGAATTGTTTTAAGACAGGAAAAAATAACTCAAAAAACAGCCAATAGGAAGCGCTGACGGACCCAAGCCAAATAAAAGATTCACAAATAACAATCAGAATGTCTTTAAACCGTTTATTACAACTCTATGTGTTCCACATGACATTGTGTACCGCAAGGGATGACACATTGCAGGCGAGTCACAAATCCAGCTACGGCAAAGTTCAGCAGGTCTGGATCTACACATGACACCTCTCGGCGGATCATCTTTCACTTCCAACAGATTGGATGGACCGGATCGATACACCCGGGATTTCAAATATCCACATAACCAGAAGTCTGCTGGTGTCAAATCTGGAGACAGAGGATACCATGGGAACCTGCAACCCCTGCTAATCATTTTGTCTGCCTCATGGAGGAATGAAGACTAATATTTATAGCTCCATGGTTTGCCTCGAACGCCTGTATAAGGAATTCTTTGACCGGATGTAGTAGTGTGACTAGGTGCTCCATCTTACATAAACGTGACAGTAGAAAGCACATCTCTTTCACGCAAACATGGCACGACCTTCTCGCGCAGAAGCATTAACTAAAACGATGAGCATTCACCGTAGCCGTTTTCCACCCATTTAATAGATTCTGCGTTTCACAGAAGAAAGGGCCTATGATAAACGAACCTGTGAACCCACACCACACTCACTTTTGGGGGACGCAATGGTTTCTGGGTGTACTCACGTGGATTAAACGACGTCCAGATGCGACAGTTATGGGTATGGGCCTGGCCATGAAGCGAAAAATTAGCTTCATCTGTCCAGAAGACGTTAAAGACCCAGTGGGATTCTGCTCGATTTTGGAGAAAGTTCACCTCGCAAATGTTTCCATCTGTACGATACTCGCTGTGAAAAGTTCATGGCACGACTGTAATCTGTATGGGTACAGATCAAGTATTCCATGAAGAATATTGTGTTCCGAGAATGGTGGTAAGCCCAAACGTTTGGCAGCTTCACGAGCACTGCTGGTCCCTGCAGTTGAATCAGACGCTAACGCTTCCATGTCGGCTGCAATACGCGGCAAACGTGCCTTCATTAACCCCCTAATTCCCACTTCAAGAAATTGCTATGGGAAAAATGATTTTTTTTGTCTTATTTATGCTTTTGTGGGTCAAATAAAACAAAAATATGGAAAAAATGAGATTTTATTATATTTTAAGGGATTTCGGTATGGTAACAGATATGCTACCATGGGCAGATTAAGATGAAATATGAAGGTATTATATTTGAAAAGTATTTTATTTTGTGAAAATAATTATAATTTTACATGTGGTATGACCTAAAACAAATTCTTTCTTTGTTTATATCTCTCTGTGTATATATATATCTCCAATTTTTTCATATAATTTTATTTTTTCTAATTTATTCAATTTTACACAATAATAATAATAAAAAAGATCTCGTTTTACTTTTTTATTTTGTGTACAGTTATATATATAGCACTAATGTCGTATGTAACGGAAAAAATGGTTATTTTTTTGCCAATGGCAACTTATGGTTTGTTTTTCTAATACATACAAAAATGAAAGTCTGTAACTCTGTCTAAAACAAAGAATGTTTTATACTTAGAATTTATGTTTATATTTATACTTAGAAATATAAAGTTCAAAATATTAATTCGGATTTACTTCATAATTTTCTGTATAAATATATTAAAAAGGAATTTCAATATTTTGTTCAAAAATGTAAACACAAAAATAATTTCATTTTATTATGTTTGCAAACTATAAATTTCAACTAATTTATTTCGGATTTTTATTTAATAACATGGGCGTGAATTAAAAGTAAAACAAGTATCTTAAGTACAAATCTAACACTAAGAAGTACAAATTTCCTTTCAAAATAATATGGTAGCAAAAATGCTACCATGGGCTCATGATCACTAATGCCCGTGGCAGCAGATCTGCTACCTTGATTTTAATTACTAATTTTACCATTAAAAAACAAACTTGCATTGAACTTTTTTGTACAGAGAATAGAAGTAATTATTTTTAAACCTGTATATCATATGTATTTAGTTTTATTTCAATAAAACATTTGAAAAATCGAGCAAAAACTTACCACTGTAAATGCCATTTTGAAATTTTTGTTAGACATGTCACCTCAAACTATTTTTTTTCTTTTGTAGTGCTCCATCTGCATTCAAAATCCATAACTATTATTACCTAAAAGTGCAATTATTGCTGTAATGACTTAAATTATACATTATTTATGAAATTTCGTGCTAAAAATTAAAGCTGAACTTATGGTAGCAAAAATGCTACTATGCGCGTTAGAGGATTAAACATGGTCGTCCGGATCTTATACGATCTTCCGGCATTCCAGTTTCTTCAAACTGTCGAACAAGCTTTATGAGGCCTGTCGCTGTTATGGGGAAAAGGGATCTTCAAAATCAACGAAATCGTTCAAATTCTCGAAATTTTTTTTTTTGCCCTCATAAAATCAAGCTCCATGTAAGCTTTTATCTCCAAGTTGAATTCTTGCAATCGTAATATTTTTAAGCATTTTAATTACATTTTTATAATTAATTAGCAAAACCGGCGGCTTTCATCGCGTAAAGTCGAAACATGCCAAGTGGTATTTGTGTGCCTATTTATATTAGAAAAATTACACTGTTAGGAATAATTATAGAATTATTAATTAATCCACAATTTCACTAAACTTCATTATTACACTGCATTAGCTGAAAATGAGAGTTAACTTAATACGAAAAACTTAAACTAATTCTAAAAAAAAAAAAAAAAAAAAAAAAAAAAAAAGCAATTTAACAAATTAGAACGACCATTTGGAAAATGATTTTTTCAAAGACTAAAATTTAAGACATAAAAAATCGCACGGAGTTGATCATACATTACGTACGCCATGGACATTAACATTCCTGGACCCATCATGAACAAATTTTAAAAGAAATTTCAGTTTTACATTTTTCGGTACTGTAAATTTTTAAACTTACACGGAGCTCGTCATACATTACGTACGCCATGGATTAAACATTAATATTCCTGGACCAATTTTAAATGAAATTTCATTTTTAAACTTCTTAACATCCCACAATATTACTGTTTATATCGTCGTATAGAGAAAAAAAATGCATTTTTAATTGCAATTTGTTTGAAAGCTGCATCTCAATTTGTTTCTGAGTTATTAATTTTTTTTTTAGTTTTTATTACTTTTTTGTCATAATGGCAACAGAAGTATCCATCTCTGTTGAAAGTAAAGGGAAAATACAGATTACTGTATAGACCAATCAGAAAACGAATAAAATGCGGGTTTCAACTAATAAAACGCTTCAGATATGTTTTTGATTTCCTACCCTGACCGAGGACAATAACCATTTTTCCAAATGGTTAATAAATGATAATTTAGAATGTATTTTAAAATTTTAATGCCGTGTGGTGACCGGCATTAAAGAATAGACCCAATGTAACCCGTGCATGTCGTAAGAGGCGACTAAAAGGTGTTGGGCGAAAGGCTGACAACCTTTCCCTGAAAAAAAAAACCTCGTTGCGAAGCCCTTAAATATAGATGTTAGACGGGCTGATCTCATGGTAAAGCGGACTGGAACTGGAAAACGGCTTATGAATTTTAGAATTGGAACTTGGAATGTTTTAGGGTCAATCCATTTCAAGTGCTCCAGAAAATCATTTATTCGTTGCTTGACCATTTTAAAATAATCTGAAATTTTTTGTACAACAACCCTAACATTATGGAAGTTCAAAATGACTATTATTTTAATTTTATTAATTTTTGTTTGTGCATGGCGGCCATCTTTATTTCATCGTCTGCAGCAATTTTCACACAAGAAGGGTTTAAGGAAATGTAAATAATTCATCGTTTATTTCTCCAATTCAAGTGCGGATTAAAGCAATTTGTACAGAATACATTGGGCTAAAAATTTGTTAATAGAGTAGTTTCCGAAAATAAATCCTTATTGGTGAAATTTAAGCATAAAGTTTCAGTTTTTTTCCAAAATTTGTCCGTTTACAAAAGGAAATTTTCTAGCAAGGAAAACTGTGAACATGACATAATTTTTTTTTACAAATATGCCGAAAGTCATGTACTCACATGCCAAGTTCCAGATATGGGACTTTCTTTCTCTTCGCTTAAAAAAAAAAAAAAAAAAAAAAAAAAAAAAAAATCCCAAAGGGTCTAGCCGGATAAGCATAGCGAAATGGCCCCCATGGCCCATGTTTGAAATAACATGTGTGGTAATAAAATAAGGCTCACCATGCGAATACAATAAAGAGTGTTTTTAGCCCCTGACCTTGAACTGTCCTTGAGATAATCGGGGAAGTATGCGCCGGAGCTACTATTTTTCAAATACACTTTTCTCAAAAAGTAGAGTAGTGAAAAAGAGAAACCAACGCCAATTATTGAAGAATATATTAGTTCGCATTATATATTTTTTTCACACTTTTACACAACTTTTAACGTAGAAAATATATATATTTTTTAAAAATTATTAATGTAGTAATTTTATATTTAGACCAACCAAAAAATTACAGAATAATGCTCAAAGTGTGTACTTTTAAGAGAAAAAAAATTTCGTTAAAATCGAAGATGCGCTTTTTGAGTTATAAAAAAAATAATGCTAGCAACTTGCTAAAATTTTCGTAACTTTCCCTGTTTGTATTTGCAGAAATACGCTGCTATCAATGCATTGGTCGATTCGTGACATTTTCTTTCGGGCAGGATGTGTCAATGCGCCAAAATAAGATAACGTTTCCATACATACCATTTCCCTATAGGTTTGTTTCGTGTTTGTAAACCTTCTGTTATTTTTGCGCATTGTGCCTTCTCGCGTAATAATACCAAGTCGATGGTCTAGTCGATCCAGCAGCTGAAGCTGAATAGGGACTGTAAATATATAAGGTTATCAACTTTTTGGCAATTTTGGACACCCTCCCATCCTTCCGATATCATACGTTACTATTCTTCGAATCCCCTCCCCCTAATAATACTGTTATCAGTGTGTAAAAATTCTTTTTATTTTTACAAATTTTTCCTTTTTTTTTTCTTTTTATATATTTGCAATGATATACAGATACAGTCGTACATTTTTATTCGCATATTTTACTGATTTAAATGAAGAGAAAAAATTCATAAAATATTACTGTTATATAAGAAATAACTTTATATTAAATAACATTTTAAAAAAGTACTTATTATTTAAAAGTTTTTAATAATAGCTCTTTGTTGCATAATACATTGAGCAGTAATATTGTCTTCTTGCATTTCGCCTTTGCTCGGGGCTAAACAGAACTTCTTGTAAACAAAACAGGGGGTCAACATTCTTCCCCATCTTTTACTGTCAAAAATAGCAAGTATAATTTCGAATCTGCTTTCTCTCACAACGAATTATATACGCATATGGGAGGCTAATATTAATGGCGAACGTTGGATAATTCTATGATTTTGGGTTGGATTGAGTTGATTTTTGTCGGCCGATTATCTACTCGAGGGATATAGGCCCTAGAGTGTGTGTCCTCCGTGGGAGTCTTTCTAAGGAAACCTAACCCGTATTTATGCAAGGTTTCTCAAGGTTCGAAGAAAACCACGAAAACTCCGAACGGTTAGGCCGACGGGCGCGATTGGGTTCGAAACCAGCACCTCCTGTCTACCAGCTTTGAGAGCAGAACCTCTCAGCCACCTATTATTTTGGAATGAAATGTTTTATAATCATTTAATGGTTTTAACCCTTAACCGGAAACGTACCGTCTGTGGGATGGTTGCATCTACATATCTGGCCTTAATATTTTCGCTCTCCGACATTCCAAACTTATTTTATGCTGTTATATTAAGGAATTGGTCCTGTTAATGCATTACTATTAAAGATAAATGTTTAAGTTCATTATTTGGTAAATAAGTATTCCGTTTGTGCACGGGATTTTCACGTTTCCGGTTAAGGATTAATAGTAACTTTGTATTTTTATAAAATAAAGAAAACGGACTTAAAAAAATAAGATAACAGATGTAAAGAAAAAGATACCAAAAAAGTAAATTTTGGTTTGATCAAAAATGATAACAATACCAAATGACAGATCCCCTCCCACTACAGGTATCTTCCGATGTCAAGTGCCAGACCCCTGTCCCACACACACTCCCCCCTAAAGTGATACGTTATATATGTACACTGCACAGCTCCATAGCGTTCTTCTATGTGAAAATCATGGTAGGCAAATCTTACCATTTTGTTTGTCAGTTCTTGATATTATTACGCGAGAAGGATGAGCACAGAGCCAAAATAACAGAATATTTACAAATACGAAACAAACCTATAGGGAAGTGGTATGTATGGAAACATTCTCTTATTTTGGCTCACTGCGCATCTTGACCGAGTGGAAATGTCACGAATCGACCAATGCATTGATAGCAGCGTATTTCTGCGAATACAAACAGGGAAAGTTACGAATATGTTAGCAAGTTGCTAGAATTATTGTTGTTATAACTCAAAAAGCGCATCTTCGATTTTAACGATTTTTTTTTTTTGTTAAAAGTACACACTTTGAGCATTATTATGTAATTTTTTAGTTGGTGTAAATATAAAATTACTTCATTAATAATTAAAAAAATATATTTTTGTTTATTTTTCTATGGTAAAATTCGTGAAAAAAATATATAATGTGAACTAATATATTCTCCAATAAATGACATTAGTTTCTTTTTTAACTTTTGTACTTTTTGAGAAAAACGTATTTGAAAAATAGTTGCGCCGGCGAATACTTCGCCGATTATCTCAAAGACAGTTGAAGGTCAAGAGCTAAAAATACTCTATATTGCATTCTCATGATGTGCATTATTTCCACACATGTTATTTCAAGCATCGGCCATGGGGGCCCTTTTGCTACACTTATCCGGCTAAACCCTTTTTCAAAAATGTCGAAAATAGCACTTTTGAGTCTTTTATATCTCTGGTGGGGCACGAGATAAAAATTTGAAGTTCTGGTTTCTGACAGTATTGTATGGTAGTGTTGTGCACAAGAAATTTCAGGATGGACATTTGACTACAGGCTGAGATATGGCAAGGGCAACATGTCAAAACAATACTGCCAAACTATTGTTTTGTTGTAGTCACAGCTAAGTATTTATCTCAGAGTGTCACTTAAATTTATGTTTTTGATTATCTCTAAATAATAGTAACAGAAATAAAGCCCTTTGCAAAGCTTAGTAAATACTTAAAAAAATAATTATGCCTAAGGCATAATTGGGTATACATAAGACATTTTGTATGATTTCAGTAATTTTTGTTTAGTAACTAAAAGAAACCTCAGCACTTTTACATAAAGAAAAAAAAATATTTTTATACAAGACCTGAGACAAAAACAGAATAGGGATAGATAAAAGCTGTTAATGTTGTCATACTTGTTGAGACATGATCAAACGTGTCAAAACACATTCTTGCTTGTTGGTTTAAAAACCACAATTTTGATCTTTCTCAAAATTTTATTTGTAGGAACCAAGTCTTGTCATCTCTTGATAACTTGACTGAAGATCTTAGCCCTGCTGGCTCATAGAAAAAAACTTTGAAATCACTATGTGCAAGTCTCACTTCATTAATAATTCCTAGCTTACTTCTTATGCAAAAATGTCATTTTTCAGTAGTATAAATTTTGAAAGGGCTTTGGATATCTTTATTTTCTGAAAATTACTTGAGGATGATGCATGTTAACATTGTATAATGTTTCATTTACAGAAACATACTTATGGTAGGAACAGGTTTCAGGGACTGGCAAGCAGCATTAAAATTGGGGTTTTGAAACCAACAAGCAGGAATGTGTTTTGACACGTTTGATCATCTCTCAACAAGTATGCCAACATTAACAGATTTTCTCTTTTCCTATTCTGCTTTTGTCTCAGGTCTTGTATAAAAATATTTTTTTCTTTATGTAAAAGTGCTGAGGTTTCTTTTAGTTACTAAAATTACAACAAAAATTACTGAAACCATACAAAATGTAGGCCTTAGGCCTAATTATTTTTTTAATTAATTGCTAAGCTTTGCAAAAGGCTTTATTTTCTGCTACTATTATTTAAAGATAATAAAAAAAAATAAATTTAAATGACACTCTGAGATAAATACTTACCTGTGACTACAACAAAACAATAGTTTGCCAGTATTGTTTTGACATGTTGCCCTTGCCGTATCTCAGCTTGTAGCCAAGCCCCACCAGAGATATCAAAGCCTCAAAAGTGCGATTTTTGAAAAATTTGGGATTTTTTTAGCGAAGAGAAAGCAAATCCAAGATCTGGAACTTGGCGTATGAGTACAAGTACTTTCGGCTTATTTGTAAAAAAAATTATGTCATGTTGACAGTTTTCCTTGCTAGAAAAATTTCTTCTTGTAAACGGACAAATTTTGGAAAAAAAAACTGAAACTTTATGGTTAATTTTCACCAATAAGCAGTTAGTTTTGGAAACTACTCTATTACCAAATTTTTAGCCCAATGTATTCTATACAAATTGCTTCAATCCGCACTTGAATTGGAGAAATAAACGATGAATTATTTACAGTTCCTTAAACCCTTCATGTGAAAAAATTGCTGCAGACAATAAAACAAAGATGGCTGCCATGCACAAATAAAAATTAATAAAATTAAAATAATAGTCATTTTGAACTTCCATCATGTTAGGGTTGTTGTACAAAAAATTTCAGATTTTTTCAAAATGGTCGAGCAACCAGTGCTGGACCACTTGAAATGGATTGATCCATACATAAAGAAACTTGGATTTCTCCTGATGGAAAGACAAAAAACCAAATTGACCGACCCATTATGATCGACAGAAGACATGCTAGTGATGTTATGGATGTAGGAAGTTATAGAGGTGCTGATTTAGATACTGATCATTTCCTTGTTATTATGAAATACAGACAAAGAGTTAGAAGATTTCGAGATGCAAAAGGAACTGAACAAGTAAAATTTAAAACAAAAGATTTACTAAACATACAGAGAAGAAAGGTTTATCAAAGTAAATTAACAGAAAGAATTGCTAGTGAATATGCTGAATTTAATGGGGAAGATATAAGCAATAGTAAATGGGCTAAATTCAAAAATATCATATTAAAAACTGCTGAGGAAGTTGTTGGAAAGGAAGAAAGGAGGGAAATTAATGAATGGTTTGATGATGAGTGTTGGCAACAGATTAAGAAAAATAATAGAGCAAGAGAAAAAATGCTGAAACATAGAACAAGACATTGTGAAAATCACTTTAAAACAATTAAAAGAAATACTCAAAAGTTGTTACGTATGAAAAAACGAGCTTTGGAGCAGAGTAAAATTCAAGAAATTGAAGACCTATCAGCATTAGGTGATATAAGCCAAATGTATTCAAAGCTTAAAGGAATCAAAAATGGCTACCAACCACGCACCCTTTTTTGTAAAGACAGAAATGATAAACTTATTGGAGGGCATGCAAATGTGACAGATAAATAGGCAGAACATTTTGAAGAACTGTTAAACAGACAGTCAAATGACGAAAGAGAAATACAGTTTAATCATAATGATTATGATGGGAATGAAGAAAACTGTGAACCACCAACTGTAGAAGAAGTAAGGGATGCTATTTCAAAATTAAGAAATGGAAGAGCGCCTGGTGAAGATTTGATAAGTGCTGAGCTTTTGAAATATGGTGGAGAGAAGTTGGTACAAATGTTACATGATCTAATAGTAGAGATTTGGCAGAATGAATATACCAAATGAATGGAATGGTGCTATTATTATCCCAATTCATAAAAAGGGAAATACTTTAAATTGCCAGAATTATAGAGGCATGCCCTTATTAAATGTTACATATAAAGTGTTGGCAAAGATAATTGCAAAGCTATTACAGCCGTATGCTGAAATGGTAATAGGTGATTATCAGTGTGGTTTTAGGAAAGGAAGATCAACGGTGGATGAAATCTTTAGTATTAGGAGCATCCTTGTAAAATTCTATGAACAAAATATTAATTTGCACCAATTGTTTGTTGATTTTAAACAAGCCTATGACAGTATAAGCAGAAATAAGTTATTTGAAATATTAAAGGAATTTAAAATACCTGGTAAAATAGTTAAACTTATAAAATTAACACAGGAAAATACAAAAGCTAAAGTTAAAGTACAGGGAAGACTTTCAAGAGAATTTGCTGTGAATTCAGGTCTAAAGCAAGGTGATGTTCTCTAGACAATTCTGTTTAATTTATGCCTGGAGAAAATAATTAGAAGCATCTACAACAACAAAGGAGGTACTATTATGAATCGCTCCCTACAAATCCTTGCATTTGCAGATGATGTTGATATAATTGCTAGAAATAAGAAAGTCTTGATTGAAACATACAATGAACTAGACACTGAAGGAAAAAAACTAGGCCTCGAGCTTAATAAAGAAAAAACAAAATAAATGAAAATGGACCGAATGAAATCACAGGCAACAGCAACGTTAACAATAAATAATGAATTACAATTTAATGAAGTAACAGAATTTAAATATTTAGAATCTATGATCACCCGTGATAATATGGTAGAAGCAGAGATTAAAACCCGACTTGCGGCAGGAAATAGATGTTATTTTTCTCTTCGAAACATTCTAAAATCATCTCTAATATCCCGAACATCCAAACTTAAAATTTATAAAACTGTTATAAAACCAATAGTAATTTATGGTAGTGGGACCTGGACCACTACACAAAAAGATGAAAAGCTACTTACCACTTGGGAAAGGAAGATCCTAAGACAAATTTTTGGAACTATTAAAGAAGACAATACATGGCGTATAAGGACAAATATGAATATAGAACAGTTATATAATGAAAAAGATATAATAAATACTATAAAAATAAGAAGAATTCAATGGTTAGGCCATCTAATCAGAATGAGGGATGAGAGAAGCACAAAGAAGATTTATAGTGGTAATTTAATTGGGAAAAGAAGTATTGGTAGACTCAGGAAGAGATGGGTAGAAAAGGAAGAGAAAGATCTTGCACAAAACCAAATTATAAATTATAAAGTAAAGGCCAAAGATCGGAAGGTCTGGAGAGGTGTATTGAGGGAAGTCAAAATCCTACATGGATTGTAGTACCATTGTGTATGTATGTATGTATTTAAAATTTTAACGCTTATTTCAGTTTTTATTTGAGGTTTTGAATTTTTTAGAAAACATTCTTAGCACTCATTTACATAAAAACAGTAACCATCATGCCATATTTCAAGCTTCTAGTCTAACGATCTACCATCCCTATGGTGGTAGAGTCACCAACATAAAATATAGCATATGTTGGAATAAGGACTGTCACATGAATTTGCCTACATAAATTTTGAAATCGGTTTAGTATTTCCTGAGATTCTAGAGTAATCGTAATTTAGAAAGTTTTTAAACGGCTTTTTGCTCATTTAACCCTTTAAATTTCGTATCTTTTAGAAACTGTTCTTAGAGAGCATTTACGTCTTATAAGTATCTATCATGCCCAATTTTTAGTTTCTATCTTTACAATTCAAACGAAATCGTAATTTAGAATACTTTTAGAACGCTTTCGCTTATTTCACTATTTTAAAATTAGATTTTTTTGAACTCTTCTTAAAGATCATTTACATAATATAAATAACTACCACACGAAATTTCACGTTTCTATCTTTGAAAATACCACACGAAATTTCACGTTTCTAACTTTGAAAATATCAAAAAAAAAAAAAAAAAAAAAAAAAAAAAAATTAAATTAAAAAAAAAATTAAAAAGATTTTAAAACGTGTTTTGCTTCTTTCACCTTTTTAAATTTGAAATAGTTTACAAACGGTTAATAGAGAGCATTTACATCGCATAAATAACTACCATGCCAATTTCAAGTTTCTACCTTCTTCAGTATCTCAAAAATCGCAATTTAGAAGATTGTTTTGCTCCTGCAACTCTCTGGCGGCAGTGGCACCAACATAAAATGTAGCCTATATTGTAGCAGCGACGGTTACCACCAATTTGAAACCATTACTTTTGAAATCGTTTTGGTATTTCCCGAGACTTTATAAAAAACGTAATTTAAAACATTTTTAGAACGCTTTTTGCTCATTTCACTCTTTTAAATTTGGAAATTTTTGAAAACTGATTTTAGTGAGCATATATATCTTATAAGTATCTACTATGCCAAATTTCAACTTTCTATCTTTGAAAATTGCGTAAAAATCGTAATTTAGAAATGTTTTTAGAACGCTTTTCGAGCATTTTCATCCCTTTTAAATTTCGAATTTTTTTTCAACTGTTCTTACAGAGTATTTGCATCTTATAAGTAACTACCATGCCAAATTTCAAGTTTCTAGCTCCTTCAGCCTTACAAAAATAGGAATTTAGAACGTTTTTTCCCCCTGCAACCTCCAGGTCGTAGTGGCAGTGGCACCGACATAAAATACAGCCTACGTTAGAGAAAGGATTGTCACCATCAATTTGTAACCATTACTTTTGAAATCGGTTTGGTATTTCCTGAGATTGCATAGAAATCGTAATTCAGAACGCTTTTTGCGCATTTCTAAAAAATTCGAGATTTAAAAAGGGTGGAACTGTTCTTATAAATAACTACCATGTCAATTTCAAGTTTCTTGCTCTTTCAATCTCACAATAATCGAAATTTAAAACGTTTATTGCTCCTGCAATCCCCAGGTGGTAGTGGCACCGACATAAAATATAGCCTATGTTAAGGCAAGGACTGTCACCATCAATTTGCAACTATTACTTTTAAACTCGGTTTGGTATTTCCTGAGATTGCATAGAAATCGTATTTTAGAAAGTTTTTAGAACGCTTTTCGCGCATTTTCACCTCCTTTTAATTTCGATTTTTTTAGAAACTGTTCTTAGAGTGCATTTATGTCGCATAAGTAACAATCATGCGAAAATTCAATTTTCTAGGCCTTTAAGTAATATAAAAATCGCATTTTTAGAACGTCTTTTGCTCTTACACCCCCTTAGGGGTGAGGCATCGACATAAAATATAGCCTATGTTGGAACAGGGACCGTCACCATCATTTTGCTGCCATTACTTTTGAAATAGGTTCGGTAATTCCAGAGATTATCCCCTACAAATAAACAAACACACACAGTCACAAACGTTACCTCTTTATAAGTAGGGTAGACCGGGGCTAGTTGGCCCGCTTTTTCTTCTAATAATTTTAAAAAATTTACAATTCAACATTTTAAATTTCTGTTTATGTTACCACTATCGGTGTACTTTCAGGAAGAAGTAACAATAGTAAAGTTTAAAAATATTAACTATAAGTATTAGTTTAGAAGCTCAAATTGACACCAAGTCGCTTGGGCCAACCTGCCCCGATTGCGGGTAAGCTAGCCCACGTCACTCTTTAATGTTCTGATAGTGTAAAAGTTTAAGAAATGATCAAAATTTTACCAAATCTTAATTTTTATTTCTTTCGAACGAAAGCACAATATAGCCTCCTAAATTAAAATAAGAAATTTCGTCAATTCACAAGATATCAAATTCATTTAAGTTTATCATAAATCCTCTTAATATTATCCACAATTTTTGTATTGACAAGCTTTTGATAGGAGCAATTCTTACAGCAAAAAGAAATTAAAAACAAAAAAAGTGTGTATGTGGGGGGCAGGGAGGTTGTATAAGAAAAAAAAAAAACCACATTTCCCTTAATCCGTTGCGGGCCAACATGCCCCGTGCCAAATGGGCCAACTAACCCCGTATCGCCATTTTTGTTTTTCATGACTGTAACGAAATATTCTGAAAGTATTTCAATAAAAAAACATGCCCTACAATAACTACGAACAATTATTTTTCTGAATTATTATATATCAAAATCTAAAATGTAATTTACAAACAAATAAAAAACGATTATTTATAAGAGAGGAAATTTACTCGCCTTTGCAAAATTTTGAAAATTCTCAATAATTCTTTAACGTACGCTCCGACTTCAATGGTGCTTATGTTGGAGGAGCAAAGCGAAGAAACGCATATTTGGCTGGACTGACAATGTTATCTAACGCAACGTTTAAAAAATATTGCGACTGGGCCAACATGCCCCTATGGCCAACTAGCCCCGGTCTACCCTACAAGGTGGAACCCGTCGAACTTCGACGAAGGAAAATGTTTAAGAAAGAATTGTCTCATTGATTTATAATAAACCTACAAAATTAGTTACAATAGAAAATGCACTGATATTATTTTAAACCTCAAATTACTGGCAAGATCCTCATTGTTTGCTTGTAAAACTCAACGAAGCGAATTCATCCAGGCGATAATCATTAAGTTCTTTAATACATGTCACTATTTTTTGAACAAAGGCTTCCGAACTGAGCATGCACGCTGTATGTCACTGCTCTTCTATAAAGACACTGTAAAATTTTGTAAAACATTGAGCTTTATCAGCCTGTGATTTCGATTACGTTATTTTTAAAAGAAGTTTTTTCACCTGTGAAGAATTTCAGGGCAGCTGGGGTGAAATGACGCACTTCTACAAAACATATTTCAGTTTTAAGAATTAAAAAACATGCTTTTTATAAAAAACGTCATTTGCATCCGCTAAAGCATTGCACTTTTATGATCCAGTCTTTAACAACATCTATATATGATCCAGTCTTTAACAACATCTATATAGAGCTCCTAGAATTCTTAAATTTTGTAGTCAGTCTTTCATCTACAGAAAAGTATTCAAATGACGTCATTATCGCAGAATAATACACAAACACAACAAAAAGCAACATCGTCATTCAAGAAGCTTGGTAAAAAAAAAATCGAGTATTTAATGTTACATATGCCTCCACTAGTTTTTGTTTATAATAGCTACATGTTTTATCAGAAATCATTTTTTCAAAATTCGGAAAATATTATTACACACGGATAAATAAAATTCATTCTTTTAGCTTTCTCATACGAAATAAGTAATTGTGAAGGAAAGTCACACAGTTATTTAAAATAAGTTTTCGTAAAAAGAAAGTGTTATATCGTTTGTAAAATAGTTTTGCTGTAAACTAAGAAACATTTAATTGATGAAGAGAAACAAAATAAAACCAAAATTCACCGGATTCAGAAAGAATTTTTGGCAAAGCATGTATTTTAATTTCAATTTTTATGAGGAAATGGCAACAAAAAAGTATAATAATCTACTATTTTTCCTGTACATTTAATAGAAATGGAGTACTTCTGTTGCCACAATTACAAATTTGGTACTAAAAACTATAAAAAATTAATACCTCAAAAATAAATTGCGATATAGCTTTCAAACAAATTGCATTTAAAAGCACATTTTTTTCCTTGTACGACGGTATAAAAACTGAAAATGCGCGATGCGTAGAAGTTTAAAAATTTTCAGTAGCGAAAATTGCAAAACGAAAATTCATTTCAAATTTGAAAGTGTTGCCATTCGCAGAATGACGTATGCGTTACGCACAGATATGTTTGTCCTTTATAATATAGAATTTGAAAGTGTTGCCATTTGCAGAATGACGTATGCGTTACGCACAGATATGTTTGTCCTTTATAATATAGAATTTGAAAGTGTTGCCATTCGCAGAATGACGTATGCGTTACGCACAGATATGTTTGTCCTTTATAATATAGATAGATAGATTAAAGGGTTCTCGTGATCAACTGATCTTTGTTTACAAATTTTTACAACTGCATTTCTTCATATATTTTTCTCTAAATGCTTTGAAATTTTCTATATCTGTTTGTCATTATATATGTCATTAAAATGTGCATGGATTTTTTAAAACTAAATATAAATGCAAAAGTTAAAGAGAGCTGTAGCAATGTGATGCGAAAATGCTGAAAAATTATTTTTTTTTCTTACCTTTATATTCAGACATATAAAATTTGATGCACAGTTTTATCTGCATATATAAACACAACTTGTATAAAAAATATTAATCATTTTACTTGATATGGAATGCGCATGGAACATTTCGTAATGTTCTTCATATGGCTGCGAATTTTTTGTTGTCAATGAACGATTTCTTATGTTCTTTATGTTTCTCAAAACATAAATTTAAAGTGTATAAATAATTAATTTGATGAAATTACTCAATAAACTTATCGAATCTATGGTTATATTTGAATTTAGTTTATTAGAAGATATATTTTAATGTTTTTGCTTGTACTAAATATTAAAATTCGTTTTTCTCAGTTTAAAAGTTTAGTCGGTATCTATTATTTCAAAATGTTCCTTGCGCATAATTTTTTCTAGATCTTTGTCAGTATATATGTCATAAAACTATGCATGGTTTTTTAAAACTAAATATAATTGAAAAGTTAAAGGTAGTTAATTTCAGAAATATAATGCAAAAATGCTGAAAATTTCATAAAATTTTGAAAATATATTTTTTCCTACCTTCATATTCAAATATATAAAATTCGATGCACAGTTTTATTTCTATATATAAATCAAACTTGCCTACAAATATTTGTCATTTTAATTGATATGGAATGCGCATGGGGCATTTGAGAAGTACTTCGCAATATTTAAAATATTCAGGAAAATTCCTTATTTTTCGCCAATTTTTTTTTTTAATTTCTTGTGTGAAAAATATATGCCATAATGCATATGCCCTTAAATAGTATTTAAAGCGAAATTTGAAAAAACAGAAAAAGAAAAGTGCCCAGTTAAACTGGTGGCATTGAGCTCACAGGCTATTCACACTAATTGTATGTTATATTCTTATATCACAGAATAATGCCCCTCAAAAACTAAATTAAAGGGATTAGCCACCACCCCCTTACACTTAACCAATGAACCTCCAAATCTAATCAGGGACGTGCCTTATCAGTATCCTGTATACCAAATTTAAAGCAAATCAGATAATTCTGCATGAAAAAATCATTTCGCTAAATTAGGGGAGGGCATTAGCTCCCCATTTCCCACTTTATACTTAACCTATGAACCTCAAAATATAATCAAGAAAAGCTCCTTATCATAATTTGAAAAAAAAGTTTGAAAAAAATTGTATGATTCTGCATGAAAACCCGTTTATCTAAATTAAGAGGGGACTGTCTCCCTTTCTCCCTTTTATACTTAACCAATGAACCTTTAAATTTAATCAAAGAAGCGCCATATCGGAATAAACCGGTTTATCAAATCTGAAACGAATCGAATAATTCTGCATGAAAAGCCGATTCATCTAAATTAAGGGAGGCGGTCAAGCCCCCCTTTCCCCCCTTTATACTTGACCAATGAATCTGCAAATCTAATCAGGTAAGCTCATCAGAATTAACCGGTATACCAAATTTGAAGGAAATCTGTTAATTCTGCATGGAAAACCCATTTATCTAAGTAAAGGGAGATTACCCTCCGTTCGCCCTTTATATTTAACTAATGAAAAACCAAAACTAATCAGGGAAGTGCCTTATTAGAACGAACCTAGAAAATTTTTTTGAAGCAAATCGGATAGTTCTATCAAGAGTTATTACATTACGTACATACGTACATACAGAACCTGTGGGCACATTAGCTCTCAGGCTTTGATAGCCTGTGAGCTAAAAATGAGTTTGAAGGTATCTTGTCCCATTAATTCCATAATAAATGTTATACAGGAGCTAGAGTATTTTTTGGAAAAAAAAAATATAAATTAAAAACTGTGTAACTCATAAACATTTTCACAAATCAGTATAAGAATAGTCTACTTCCTTTGAATATATATTTAAAACATAATGTAAAACTTTTGTGGTCACTGAAATATTATTTATTGAGTTATGACAATTTTTCCAACACAATTTTACAAAAATTTTTGAGAAAAATCATAAAACAACTTTCAACTCAGTTTTTTACAGTTTGTAAGAAATATAAATGTTTATAAAAAGCTC
The DNA here is from genome assembly GCA_963932465.1 of Maratus speciosus. Taxonomy (NCBI): domain Eukaryota; kingdom Metazoa; phylum Arthropoda; class Arachnida; order Araneae; family Salticidae; genus Maratus; species Maratus speciosus. The sequence continues at coordinate 391,927,754 of OZ010790.1, read as the reverse complement.
GAAAAAAAAAACATTAAAATTTTACATTAATTTAAAAACAGATAATTGAAATTTTGATCAAAATTGACGTTTTAAAGGCATGTAGGGGGCATTCTCACAATCTTTTGACTTTCATGTCCCTGATTAATAATTTTTTATTTAATTTTATTTAATAATTTTTATTTAATATTGAATGATGTTCTCGTGATCAATGACATTCTCACAATCTTTTGACTTTCATGTACCTGATTAATAATTTTTTATTTAATTTTATTTAATAATTTTTATTTAATATTGAATGATGTTCTCGTGATCAATGGCCATATTTGTATGTGGGGCATTCTCACAAGCTTTTGACTTTTATGTCCCTGAATAATAATTTTTATTTTAGTACATTTTCTTGTGTTTTTTTTTATTTCATATACTGGAGAACATCCAATTGCATGATTGCATAATAATAGTATTAACGAGATAAATATGTTTTGAACGATGTTGGGGGTCAAAATACCAGGAAAACTCCTATACCATCCCGTGTCCCTGATGCTGATTTTTAAGTTTGGAGCTGTCTGTATAAAATTGTTTCAACAAAAGTAACTCGATGTAATTTTTTTCCGAAACTGGGATAATTGTTTTATATAAATATGTAGCAAAAAATTAATCTGCACACATTTTTACGGTTGATATTATTTTTTGAACTCTGTCCCTGGGTTTTTCATCCTTGCCGTCCCTCTTGCTAAACTTATACGGAAAATCACTTCAGATGCAGCCACAGAATTTTTTTAAAGTTTTTTCTCATGCAGAAAGAAGTATGCTAGAGAAAGAATGTCTAAAACTCTTTGACAGGAAATTTACTGCAGAATTTAAATCAGCATTTAAATATCAATTTCAAGCATCGTGCCTTTATTGGTAGTCTTGCCGTTCCCAAGGTTTATTCCTGCACTTTTTGAGGTAAATAATAATAAAAAAAATTAATTTAATCCAATTTTAGCAACTGTTTCTAAAATTCAATGAACATTGTGGCTATCACTTAGTCTTAACATGATTTTCCTAAAAATAGGATGCAATTTTCCTTACCGTTCCTTTTTTTATCATTTCGTCTCCTTTTTCCTATACCATCCCCCTTTTAGGTGCGTTCGTAATTATATAAATACGAAGCACCTATAGTCGTCGTTCAGTCCGTCTGTCTGTCCGTCCGTCCGCATATAACAGAGCAAAAACTACCCAACCGAATGGTCTGAAATTTTAAATATATAATTGTTGCAAAATTTTGCGGAGTCATTTCAAATTTTATGAAAATCGGATGCATAGTTTAACCCGTGAGAACTCGCTAGGGAGAATGCCCAGTTGCTTTTCTTTTACTTTACATTCATATAATATCAACTTTTTTTGGTTGGCTTAGTACTTTTATTCACAAATTAGGTAAAATAATTGAAAAACATTTTGAAATTTTAATTAAAATGAAAAATGATTTAAATAAGAGTCTTAAAAAAGTACGACTGTGAGAGAAAATCTCATGCAGCGAGTTCTCTAGGGTTAAGTACAGGGGCAGTCAAAACGACAGGTTTGACCTAATTAGAAGAATGGGGACACTTGCTGATTGATCAGCATTGGAGCATTACCTGAGGCAACTGACGACTGAATAAACACTTGAAAAGGAAGATTCAACAGCTATTATTCCAAACTTTCTTGTATAACATTAAACTGTAAACATAAAAATATATTTCTTTTTAATATTATTTTTTAAATTTATGCGACTCGATGCTCTGACATTTTGGCCTTACGGATGCTAGAATTTAATAATATTCTTCAACATTTTCCTAAATAGTTTAAAAGTGTTAATAAATTACGTTTGTCTGTCTGTCTGTCTGTCTCTCCGTGATCTAACTTGCGTAAGCATACTCGGATTGCTGTGTAATTGATATAGATTATTGAGGACTGTAGCGTATTTGGTATAGTCAACGTGTGTAGTTCGTTATAGGAACACTCAAAATAATTTCGTTGCATTATGGTCTATAAAGAAAATTGTTTGCAATGTATTTTAATTATGTTACACTATTTCAAACGTTTGAAATGAATATACATCACTGAGATATACTACAAAATGCTTGCTGTAGAATAGGGTATGCATAGCATATATTGTTAACTTTCACACACAATAATTCGGTTAGAGTCTTAGAGCTATAGTTGCTGGAAGTGTGTTTATAACTGTGGGCTGCACAAAATAACTCGAGTACATTTCAGTTTTTGACGGAAATTACTGAAAGGGAATTTTCAACTGTATTATGCGTTTCCTAACTGAACTAAAATTTCGTATACTATATCCTTATAATATTATGAATGTCAATGTGTGTCCGAAAGTTTGAATGAAGTCAGCATCTAAACGGATTGACTAATGCTTTTGTGGTTTTGGATATAGATGGATTACAACCCGGAAATGAACATAGGCTATGTTTAATTTATTTTATTCAAATAGTTTTCCTAATAATTTAAAATTTCATTATTTTACATATAGAATCAATTGACAATTTTCCTATAATATTTAACCATCTTTCTCCAAGAAAATCAATACCCGGAATAAAACTTTCTCCTTGACAATTAATTTTGAATTGAACAATTTCCACGTGAAAATACAAAGAATTTGAAAGAAAATATATAACGTCATAGTTGATACAAAAAAAGGGGAATATTTTTTATTATACATAAAGCATGAATATCTGTTACGTTAATAAGATGTTTTCTGTCAAAAATGACGTAATAATTATAAGGAATAATAACGAAAATGAATTATATTATTAAGAAAATATTTCGCTTTGAAAAATATGACATCATATTTGAAATAAAACAGGCATTTTCAAGTATTCGTTAAAAATACAAGGAGCATAAACAGTAACTAATGAAAATAGATAAATAATGACGTCATACTTAAAATGAACAACATAAATACGTTCTTCTAATACTGATTAAAAAGTGTGAACATAAGTTGCATACAAATGAGAGTTTTCATTCAATATTCACTTTATGATTATCAGAAGAAGACACTTTCTTGTGGAAAAAAGGGGGGAAATAAAACGGATGAATATATTTTTTGACGCTATGTTCTTTTTAAAATTGAAAAAAAAAAGTAAAATTCCCAGAAACTAAAAGCATATTTTCACACATCAAAGTTTCATGAATTAATTTATTCCACAGAAGAAAAATCGTCTGTCGACACATTGACATTTAAACAACCAAGGATGTAAATGTAACTATCGAGCATTTAAGTGGATAGTTATTGCCCCCTATTCGTACGAATTGAATTTAAAAAAAGTATATACTATTTTAATTAATAATTTTTAAATGCTGGTAGATTAAACGTTTCACAAAAGCGTTTTTAGCAAAGCGATATAAGTAAGCGTCCTATCTTAAATGGGAGAGGTAACCGCAAGATTAAAGGCAAGGTCACGTCAATGAAGGTCATACGCCACCCAGCGGACGGAGTGAACTGCAAGAGGATTATTAACTTCTTTCCCCTTTGTGGATGATCTATAAGTTCGATATTTATGAAATAACTATGCGCACGCGCAGCCGTGATTTTATTCGTTTGTCGTCTGCAATACTTAATTGTTGGAAGTATAGATATAATTCGATTTATTTATTTGCCATTATTTAATTTATTAATTGAAGTTAGTTATTTAAACAAAATCAGCTCTTTTAAGAACTTATATTATTTGGGAAAATGCCACGTTGGCGTTCTAATTATTGCAGTTTTCAAAACTGCAAAAATAACTCTCTATCTGAGAGAAGTCATTTTTTTCGCTTCCCAAAAGAGAAAAACAGGTTAGTTTTGGGTTTTATTATAATTTATAAAAATGTTAAAATATTATTTAATATATATTATTAAATGTCAGTGATTTTAATACGTTCTATTTGAGTTATGTTTTTGTAATGCAATGAACAAGGACATATAAAAATTAGTTAATGGATGTTAAGATAGAATTTTACAGCAGCGTTTTTAATTCTATTCCTGATAAGATAAAGTTATAAAAATTACATAAACATGTGTATTTCCAATGAGAATTAAACGTTTTATTACGCTTAGAGTTTAAGTATAAATTATTTAATTAATTTTAAGGCATATTTTTTATTTACCGGGCGCAGGCGATAAATTGCCAAATATTCTCTTGATTGAATTGTATTTATAATATTTAAAATAGAAGCATTTCATTCATTCCATTTAAAACTCATTTAATTTTACATTAGGATCCACTTTTATTCAAAATGCAAGCAGTAATTCTGGTACTATTAAACCAGCAATAATTGATTATTTATAGTTTTAAATATTTTGAGAATTTTAGACAACAGCTTTAAAAAAATTCCTAAAATCGACAAATTACTTTTTTTTAAATCTAGAAATATGTTGGTTATTGTGTCATATCCGGGGAAAATAGTTTTCATGGAATACCTGCACTTCGCATAGATAAATAACATTGCAGAAAGCATACAAAGTATAGAAGAAACTTCAAATATTGGAATAAAATATAAGATATTTACAAATAGTAAGTGGTATGCTCAATTAAACATTTATTATCTTACACCGGTTCTTCGCAGGGGTAAAATGGATAACTTGCCGTAATTGGGCCGATAGCCATGATTGGCGTCAAATGAGAAAACAGTATACAATTGTAACTGTATAAAAGTTAAATAATGGTTAGAAAATGAAAGTAACTTTTATCGAAATAACCCAATTGCGGAACATTCTCTAAATTCGAAAAAGGCTTACGAAACACACAACAATTGCCAATAACTGAAAACTATAGACTAATAATAAGCTCGACGTAGCAGTTGTTGGTCGGTAGTCAATAATTTCAAATTTCCCTTTTAATTTTGTCGGATTTCAATTTTTTTTTTTTTTTTTTTTTTTAAATCTGGCTTCCGCAAAAGAGTCGGAATAAGTAGTAGAAAAAAGGGCTGCGGACGGAGATGGGCCAATTGAACGTATTAAAATCACTGACACTTAATAATATATATTAAATAATATTTTAAAAAAACTTTTTTATAAAAAGTTATAGGAGTGAAAATCACGTTTAAGATGCTTAAAGGTTTTAAATATTTCTCTTTTGCAATTTCCCAACCAGCTGGTATATTTTAGAAATCGTAGTTTGTTACATAACTTACTCAATTGTTGTACTTGTATATACAGTTGTAACAACCATAAAGAATGTTTAAGGATTTATCAGGTACGTTTAGATAACGTAAAATTAATTTGCTAATTTATAATCAAGTTGTAAAAATACTAAAATGTTGTATTGTTACTAGAAACACATCCATGTACATAATTTTTTTTTTCTAGCATATCTGGGAGGGAAAAATCGATTGAAATTTTTATCTTTTCATATATATGAACAGGGTTAGATTAAATAAACAGTATAAAAAAGTACTTTTATCTTAGCCGGCCGCAGTTCATAAACCGTCAAATATTTTCCCCATCACCAGCGTTTATGTTGCATTCATTTCATTCAAAATATAAAATCATCCTTTAAAAAATATACTCGTCATTTGAAAAACATAACTTTATTTAAAATACATACATACTGGTATATTACATCAATTTAAACACATGCTTTTCGCTCATTATATTTAAAATACATTTTTTTCCTAATAAATAATAAATAAATAATAATAAATAAATAATAAAATAAACCCAAGGTGGGCAAGTTTCTTCCAATGTGGAAAAAAACCTGGAAAAAACCATGGAATTAAAAGTTACGCCTATAACTTTTATTAACAAAAATGGTTTTCTTTTAGCCTGAATAGCTTGCATAAAATTCAGGTCTAATTGAAGATATTTACAATTTAAGAGTTATAGGCGGAAAAGCAGACAAAGCCATTTTAGAGAATACCTGTTAAAATTTTAATCGTGAATTTCAAATATTTACTCACTCATGGAAGATTAACCTTGTTTACCAGATTTATTGCAAAATATTTTTGTTACAGCTTGTTTTGATAAAAATATATGTATTTAAAAAATAGTTGAAATGTCAGTTTAGTTTCGGGGCAAAAGGCAATACTGTTTATGTAGCATTAGTGCTTTTTCTCCCGAAATTAAAATGACATTGCGATTTTTTTTTTTAAATACACATATTTTCATCAAAACAAACTGTAACAAAAATATTTTGCAATAAATCTGGTAAACAAGGTTTATCTTCCATGAGTGAGTAAATATTTGAAATTCATGATTAAAATTTTAACAGGTATTCTCTAAAATAGCTTTGTCTGCTTTTCCGCCTATAACTCTTAAATTGTAAATACAGTCGGACCTCTATTTAACGAAGTCGCTAAATCCCGAAAAAAAGTTCGTTATATGGAAAATTCGTTAAATAGAGAGCCACCCTTTAAAATACTTTAAACTACGTAAAACACATTTTAAGTCATTAAACACTAAATATAACTAAAAAAAGTAATTAGTCAAACTTTTTTTATAAATTATATCTATTTGTTTTACTTATTTTACCCATCAAAAAGAAATCTGCAAGGGAAATAAGAATGACACAAAACATTGTCTGGAAATACATTGTATTTTCAGTTTAAAAAATAATTTTACATTAAAATAACGATTTTTTATTATGGTTGATAAGGTGTTTGGAGGAATCCCACATTTTAAAGCAGTATTCTTTTTCTACATGCCTTTATCCACCTCATCAAGAATAACTTTTTTTTTCCTTTGATGCTCAAGCACTTTCGCTTTGACATTTTCGAGCTACAAGAACGGAAATTACCAACACGATTGATCATGGTCAACAATCTAGAAAACGGGTAACTATAGTTTAAGGACACGACGCAGCTCCATTGATGGTTAAAAGGGGATAGTGAAAGTTTGCTCTTCTTTGGATGGAAAGCAAAGAATCACAACGATTTTACCAGTCTCGGTGAGTTAGGTGCCTGGTAAGACCTTTTCATGGTGATTGATCATCATAAAATGTGTTTAAAGATAGAATAAGTTTGAAATGTCCAGTAATATTTTAAGAAATAGGGAGAAAAAAAATTTTGATCCCAAGGAAAAGTTCGTTAAATAGAGAATAGACTTCGCTATTTGGAGGTTATTTTACGAAGGAATTTGCAAAATGTTCTTGGTTCCAAGTAAAAGTTCGCAAAATAGAGAAATTCGCAAAATAGAGGTTCGTTAAATAGAGGTCCGACTGTATCTTCAAATAGACCTGCGCACGAGATGCGCAGATGGTAGATATTCTGTCATATATGACGTCATACAAAAAACCCGCGTATTTGCGTTATTCACTCCATCCACAAGATGACGCAGCTGTGTCAATTTACGGCAGATTCCAGCATTAACTTTGTACGCTTACTTATAGCACTTTGGTTATAGCCTTCCGAATGGTCTGAAATTTTAAATATATAATTGTTCCAAAATTTTGTCGAGTCATTTCAAATTTTATGAAAATCGGATGTATAGTTTAATGACAGGGACAGTCAAAAGTTTTTCCGTTACATGATGGCCAATGGGAAAAAAATTAGTGCAAGTGCATTTTAATGATGTTACAAACTATATGCACTTATGAAGTGCAAAAAAATATACATTCAGTACAATATGGGATGTAAAAAATATTTATAAAACTAGTTATAACACGAACGCACCTCATTTGCCACGTTTGACGAGCATTTTCCAACTTTTTTTACCTTACCGTCCCTTTAACACCCCTTTAAGACAATGTTATACAAAAATTCTGTAATAAAAGTACTACATTTTTATTATTTCTTATTTGAATGTCCTGTGGGTACTATGCAAATTCATTATAAGTAAAAATTTAGAAGAAAATAAAAAGTTATAGGGGTAAAATGGTAAGGAAAATTAAATTCGCAAGTTTAACTTAAACCTCAGTTAAATAAAAAAATTTTCGCTGCTGACCATTTTTTCTTTATTTTGAATCATTAACACTTTCAAGGGCGTTGGCTAGAGGGTCTAGCCACCTAATTTTAATTCCAAAACTGACTACTGGCACCAAGAATATTTTAATAAAATATTGTTTTTGTAATTAAAGTGCACAATAGCGTTTTATTATTTACTAAGAAATTCGTTTGAATATTCTGGTGTCAGTCAATTATTTCATCATTTTACTAACAGAATTCCTCTGCCCCTGAAAGGGTTAAGGAATTCGTCTATCAGATTAAAATGTTATTTTGGCAAGTTTAATTTCGCCAGATTTTTTCCCCCAAAAGTCAAAAGATTGTGAGAATGCTCCGTTTGATACCTTAAGTCTTATGCGAACGAAATCACGGGTGACAGTTAGTCTATCTACTATATATACAGGGTGATTATAATTAAAGTTTAAGTTTCAAAACGCTCTAAAAAACGAACCACTGATTAGAATGACGTCAAAATTGAACGGTGTATTATTGAAGAAGGGGGAAAGAACATGAACAAAAAAAGTAGTTCCAAATTAGGCGTTGGACCGATGACTGTCATGGGTCTGGCGAAAATGATGAAAAAATTCGAAAATACAGGTTCGTTTGATGTGCAGTCTGGTAGAGGAAGGAGAAGATGTGATCCAGCGGTAGTTGAAGAAGTGGCCACAGCAATTCAGGAGTAGTCGAGCGGTGAAGCATGCAGTGCACGGAAAATTTATCATGTAACTTACGCCTTAGCTGTTGTTTTACGATTTGTCATTTGTAGTCGAAATTCTGACGCTTACAGCGCCATCTGTCGCTAAAATTTGGAACTTTTTTTGGTTCATGTTCTTTCTCCCTTCTTCAATAATATGCTGTTCAATTTTGACGTGATTCTAATCAGTGGTTCGTTTGTTTGAGCGTTTTGGAACTTAAACTTTAATTATAATCACCCTGCATATATAACGCAAATTGGAGTTTCATTCTGGGTGCTTATAACTTGAGATCTGCTGAATGGATTTTGATGGACTGTCGGTTAGATAATTTTTTTTAGCGTATAACATATTGTTCTTCGTTGCTTAGTTATAGAACTATGGGGAAAAGTTCTATAATCAGATGAATTCGATTATGAATGATTAGCAATTTTAGAAAGATTCTGCTGAATGGATTTCATTGGAACTTGCACTGTTAGTCAGACAATTTTTCAGGCAACATTTTAGTTTGTAACATAACGTTCTATGTTGTTTAGTTATAGAATTATGGGGGAAAGTTCTATACTGAGCTGAATCCGATTATGAATGTTTAGCCTTTTTAAAAAGGTTCTATTCGACGTATTTTGATGAGGCTTTCATTGTTAGATACTTTTTCAGGTATGGTTTTAGTATATTGTATATCGTTCTTTAGTTCTTTACTAAATTCTTCTGTAAATGATGAACTAAAAGAGTTGGACTTTAAGCCCAATTTTTGTCTGACCCATTAGAAAATATAATAGTGCAATGACTTCCGTATCGTTTTCAGGGATGCAGAAGGACATTACACGTAAAGGTCCATATTGCTTTAAAACACAAATTCAAATTCACCGATATATTTCTTTTGATTCAAGTTTCGTTTGGAGAAACTGACCAGTGTAGCGGGCGAAGCTTCCTAGTAATATTATAAATGTGAAAGTGTGTGATGTGAATATCTGGCTGAAGTCAGAGTCAAAACGAATGATTTGTTGCCTTTGTACTTTTAAATATAGGTGGATTATAACTCAGAAAAGGTTTTACTTATTTTTTATTTGCTTTATTCAAATATTTTTTAAGTAATTCAAAATTTCATTATTTTCATAGAGAATCAATGGACACTTTTCCTGTAAAATTTGTCTACTTTTCTTTATAGTTGCCAAATCTTTAAAATCCATAATAATAATTTTTCCACAGCAATTAATTTTGAATTAAAACATTTACATTTACATGTGACTAGTGAAAATAAAACAGGATTTTTCAAGAATTAAAATGCCGATGAATATGACGTCATATTTTAACGAATTTTTTTTAAAGATACACGAAGCAAGAATGGACAATATTCTTGTGCGCCAAAACTGGTAAAATGACAATTTTTATAGCCTCGAACCAAAAGGTATAGGATCCATTTCTTTGTGAATTATTATCTGGAAACAAATGCTAAGCTATTTATATTACTTTAAATGTAAACGAAATTTTCTGTAATCGTCTGCATGCGGTAAGTACAATGAACAGTATTCCTGTGACGTCACAATCGATAAAATCGCGATTTTTATAGTCTCGAACCGAAAGGGAGAATAAGGTCCATTGCAATTACGTACAAAAGAGGTTTTCTGTGAAATATGAAGCCATGATTAACAAGAAAAATTATTAAGAAAAGATTTCCCTTGGTAAAAGATGTCATATTTGAAATAAAACTGACATTTTCAAATATTTTTTAATAATACAAGGAACATGAATATGAGTAAGTATAGAAAGCAGATGAATATGATTTCATCTATATAAATAAAAATGTAAATGCTCGTTTGTACGAAATCGCTAATCTCCGAAAGTTCTTCACCGATTGCTTTATAATTCACGGATTGAATTGATTCGAATACGAGTGTGTTGTTATATACCTATTATGAACCTCGCTCCCCCTCTCGCCAATTTCCCCCCCCCCCACCAGGGGGCGCTTTTTAAATTTTTTCCGACACCCATCATGTGATATATCATTACAAAACGCTTTGACAACTCTTTCATATTATGCAGCTCCCCTTTCTCTCCCCCCATTCCCCCCCACGGCGGCATATTTTCATATATCTATATAAGTAAAAATGTAAATGTTCGTTTGTACAAAATCGCTAATCTCGGAAAGTTCTTCACCGATTGCTTTGAAATTCACAGATTGAGTAGCATTCGAATACGAGCACATTATATACATATTATGAACCTCGCTCCCCTTACCCCAATTTTCCACCCCCCTCAAAGGGGTCGCTTTTTTATTTTTTTCTGATACCCTTCATGTAATATGTCATTAGAAAACCCTTTGACTGCTCTTTCATATTATGCATCTCCCCTTTCCCTCATCCCATTTTCCTCCCCGTGGGCACATTCCTACATAAATAAATATGTAAATGTTCGTTTGTACAAAATCTTAAATCGCCGAAAGTTCTTCACCGATTGTTTTGAAATTCACTGTTTGCGTTGCATTCGAATACGCGCGTGTTTTTATATGCATATAATAAACCTCGCTTCTTTCTTCCCACAATTCCCCCCTCCCCCCGGGGCACTTTTTAAATTTTTTTCCGGCACCAATCATGTGGTACATTGTTAGAAAGCCCTTGAACCGCTCTTTCAATTTATGCACCTCCCGTTCCTTCTCCCCTCACTTTGCCCAGGGGCACATTACTCAAATATTTCGTTAGTATTTTTTATTTTTTATGTTTTTTATTTTTTCTTTTAGTTCGTGTTTTTTCCTTTTTTGCAATTTTACATGGTTTTGTTATAACATTCTTTTTTCTTTTACAGTGCAATCGATCTGCTTTACTTCATCCAAATAATGCCTCGCAGAAGACCAAACTTAGGTTGTCGTACTCGCGGAGCGGAAGTAGTGCGACGAATAATTGCAAATCAAATTCAAGAAGAACGGGCATCAGCAAACGAGCAAAATAGACAAAGAATGACTCAAATATTTGCCGAGGAAGCATCAGAGCGATCTGCAGTCAGACTTGAGGATGCACGGTTGCGAGCATGGCGAGTGCGTTCTGCAGCTTCATCTCTGCTTCGTTCTCAACAGAATGAATGCGGCAGCCTGAGAATGACTGAAAGACGTCAACGAGAAACAGCAGGTTAGTGCCAAAAACGACTTCGTGCTCAGCAAACACGCGATTACAATTGCCTTGCATTCCGGTGCAACATAGCTGATGATTATAGTTTGAGCCGGCATGTTCTCATCAGCACTATGACTGAAGTGTGTCCTTATTGCAAAGTCTGAAATTTAGTGGCTAAGCGATAGGGATGTGTTGCGCCGCCGGAAAAATTAAACTGTCTGAACTTGGAGAACGCCAGAGCAATTAAAAACTTTGCTTGCGGGATGTATCGTCGAATCAAAGATTTTCCTATCTAACATCAGGCAATACAATTCATGCTTCCAAATGACGTCGTTCGGCACAGAAATCGTAACAGCTCAAATCATGCCAACTTTCAATGTGAAAAGTCAAATTTATCACAAATTTATCACCCTGCTTCCGTTTCCAGATGGTAAACATAAATTCCTACAAATTTATTTCATCGGTGATGGCAATGACGAATTGAATGCACGTTGGAAACGATGGATATCCGTTATACAGAAGAAAGTCAGCAGAAGATGGCGGTAAATTAGCAACCATACAAATTCAAAACGGTAACATCAAAGTTGATAACCGTTGGGTTGTTCCATATTCGCCATAGCTATAAAAAACATAGAAAGCGCAAATAAACGTGGAATACTGTAACTATGTTAAATCGACCAAGTACATTTGAAAGTACGTGAATAAAGGCAGCGACATGGAAGTTTTTTGTGTGCAATCAGAAAAAGTGATAGACATGTGGTCATACACATCAATGAAATAGCACAGTATCCGGCTGGAAGATCGATAAGTATCAGTGAAACTGTATGGCGAATTCTTTCATTTTCTATACAAGAACGAAGTCCAGCTGTTGTTCACTTAGCGGTACATCTAGAAAATGGACAATTCGCTTATTTCATAGCTGCAAATGTGCAACAAATAGCCCTGAATCTAGTGATGGGCGATTCTGGAAAATTTGAGAATCGATTAAAATCGACATCGTATAAAACAGAATCGATCGCAATAAGAATCGATTACCAAATTCTAGAATCGATACTTGAATCGATATTTCGATGTTCACAGATTCACACAGATAAGCTGAAAAATAGTAATTCCAAAACGTAGCGAATCAACAGGGTCGTACGTAACGACTATCTCTCACCCCTCACCTCCATTTATGGGGTCCCTAGACAATGTTAGCGGTCCAGAAGTAAGCTACTACAGACCTTTGAGTCAAATAATAAGGTTTTTTAACTTTTAAAATTATTATTTTTAAGATGTAATGGACTTTACCCATGTGACGTCAGCCGCGGGTAAACAAAAGAAAAACACCAATAGGCGTGAAGAACATTTGACAGCGCTCCCCCTTCGCCCAATAAAGTTTTTTTTTTCGGAGGGTTTTTCCCCGCAGAGGCATGGTTGTTGCCATTCGTGGGTAAAGTCCATTTTGATAATAATTTATATTATATTTAAATTTATCTTTAAAACTAGTCGGATGTACCAATCCCAAAACTTTCTTCTATCTCATACATGTTAATACTTCAAAATTCGCTATCACACTGCCAAAATTAAATGGCAATCTATGCATCTCATGAGGATTCTAAAGATATGAAATTCCGTGCATTAGTTCTTGAGATATGGCTATCGCTGAAATCGTCTAAATCCAGCAAAATGCTGCCTAGCAGCGCCATCTATTAGATGATTTATACCAAATCCTAATCAGCAACAATTTATGTCAGCGTCTGACTGAATCTGAAGTTTGGAGAAAATCCGTGCATTAGTTTTTGAGATAGAGCTATAGCGAAAATCGTGAAAATTCCTGCATAGCAGCGCCACCTATTGGGTGATTAACACCAAAACCTAATTAACAACAACTTGTGTCAACATACAACTAAATCTGAAGCTAGATGAAAATTCGTCCATTAGTTCTATAGATAGAGCTATTGAGGCAATCGTGAAAAAGGCAGCACAGAAGCGCCACCTGCTGGGCGATTTACACCAACACATAATCAGTAGCAAGTCATATCAAGGACTAACTGAATCGGAAGTTTGATGAAAATCCGTGCGTTAGTTCTTAAGATAGAGCTATTGGGGAAATCGTGTGAAGCCTACAAAATTCATCATAACAGCGCCACCTGTTGGGCGATTTACACCAAAACGTAATCAGCATCAATTCATATCAAGGACTAACTAAATCTGAAGTTTGATCAAAATCCGTGCATTAGTTCTTGCGATAGAGGTATTGCGAAAATCGTGAAAAATGCAGCATAGCAGCGCCACCTGTTGAGCGATTTACACCAAAAACTAATCAGCATCAATTTGTATTAGGGACTCACTGAATAGGATTTTTTATTAAATTCCGTGCATTAGTTCTGGAGATAGAGCGCCCACAAAATTTGTGTCACATACACACAGACAGACAGACAGACAGACAGACTCACAGAGTCACAGACAGACATTTTGTAAAAACATGTTTTTTGGAATCTCTGACCCCTAAAACGTGTAAATCTGTCGAAAACCGGAATTCGAAAATTTTCATGAATCCAATACTTTCTTCTTGTAAAGATAGAAGAAAGTAAAAAGATCTCGGTCAGATAAAAAAAAAGAAAGAAATGATTTTTTTTTTTCATCCGGAAAAGATGTACTTTCTACTCTAACTCTTATTTCCTTCAAACAAACAGATGGGGACTTACTTCCTATAAACGTCATTCTTCTTAAAAATGCAATGAGCGAAATTTTGAAGGCTCTAAATTTATTTAAAAAGTTAAATGGTTTTTCAGTCTTTTTAGGGTCACCTATAAACGTGGGGGCAAATATTGCAAATCTTCTTTTAAAATAGCTGTGATGAATGTAATTAACCAATCATCACATACTAATTATCCCCCAATTAATAATCAAAATTCTCCTTTTAATAATATATTTAACTAAAATTTCTTTCCCTTTTTAAAATATATATCTCCTTATCTCATTTACAGTTTATAAATATCTTTCTTTTTAATGTTTACCAAATTTTCAGCTGTTAAGAAAATAAAAAAATGTTCTCATCCTAGAGCCATTAGCAATGAAATAACACACTTTTCTCTGGTTAACAAAGAAATAAAAGTATATTCCTTGATTATATGTTTTTTTTTCTTTCCCCAGCAGTAATTTAAAATCTATAAAAAGTTATTGACTTATTCGCTGACATGCAGAGTGCACTCTCTGAAACAATAATAAATAAAAAAGAAAAGTATCGAGTTAAACTGATGGCATTGAGCTCACAGTCTATTCATACTAATTGTATTTTATACTCTTACTTCAAAGAATGCCTTTCGAAAAATAAATTAAGGGGGGATCAGCCCCCCCCCCCGTCACATCTCTATACAGTAAAACCTCCCTAACGCGACCACGTTCCGTTCCAATAAAAATTGGTCGCTCCGAGAGGTGGTTTCTTAATGGAGGTCATGTTTAAATCTAGATTTTAACTGGTGAAAAAAGGTAACAATTAATGTCACTAAAATTTACTTTTAACATTAGGGAGAAATATGAAAATTTAAGTATCAAAACAAAAGTTAATTACGTAAGTTAATAACTGCAGAGCTTAAAAAATGAATACATTGGCGTTTGCTTTGATTTTACGGTTTTATCTTTCATAACTTTTATTTCCAAGTCCTTTCGAAGTTCAGTAAATAAATACAATTTTTTTTGGACGAGAACAAATAATAACGATTTCATTAATTTATCTATTTCTTTGAGAGTTTACTGACAAAATAGAGCAGCAGGGATGTAGTGGAGGATATACGAGGGTATACGCCGTATACCCTCTGTAATTTTTTAAGGAACACCGTATAACCTCTGTTTCTCAAGAAAGCTATAGTATACATACACTAGGGTATACCCGCTGCCTTGAGCGTATACCCTCTGCTTAGAACGTATACCCTCTGTTTTTTTACGACTACACCACTGTAGAGCAGGGGAGTTTATTGACCGTCATTCTTAATTTGTCATTAGAGTTAAATTTATTGCCTAAAAAAGCACAAAGGGGTTTAAACACTTAAACGTTACCGAAATAAAATAAAATTCTAAACTTAGTTTAGAAGTTTGATGAATAATGCGCTCTCTGGGATTATTTTTCTAATAAAACCTTCTTCAAGCGACCAGGAAAAAACGGAATTTGTTTACTTTTCTTCAAAGAAATGGGTTGCTCATGGAGGGAGTTCAACTGGGATGGTCTTTGAATGGAGGTAAAATTAGTATTAAGCCTATGGAAATAAATTTCGTTCCATGAAAAAATGGTCGTTCAGGGAGGTGGTCGCTTAATGGAGGTGGTCGCACACGGACTTTTTACTGTACTTAAACAATAAGCCTCCAAATCTCATCAGGGAAGCGCTTTATCAGAATAAACTGGTTACCAAATTTGAAGCAAATCAGATAGAAAAACCTGTCTATCTAAATTAAGGGGGGTTAGCCCCTGTTCCTCCCTTTATACTTAAACAATGAACCTCCAAATTTAATCAGTGAAGCGTCTTATCAGAAATAACCCGTATACCAAAATTGAAGCAAATCTGATAATTCTGCATGAAAAATCCATTTATCTAAGTGAGGGTGGGTGGGTAATAGACCCCGTACCCCCGTCCTTTATGCTTAACCAATGAACCCCTAAAACTAATCAGGGAAGCACCTTATGAGAATGAACCTAGAAAAAAAAATTGAAGCAAATCGGATATTTCTATCGAGAGTTATCGCGTTACGTATGTACGTACATACATACATACAGAAACTGCGGGCACATTAGCTCTCAGGCTTTGATAGCCTGTGAGTGAGCTAAAAAGAAAAGTGCCCAGTTAAACTGATGGCATTCACACTAACTGTATATTATGCTCTTATTTCAAAGAATAATGCCCCTCGAAAAATAAACTAAGGGGCGGGGGGGGGGGGAATTGCGCCTCCCCGTTTCCCCTCTTTAAACTTAACCAATGACTCTCCAAATGTCATCAGGAAAGCGCCTTATCAAAATAAATCGGTATACACAAATTTGAAGCAAATCGGATAGAAAAACTCATTTATCTAAATTAAGGGGGTATTAGCTTCCTGTTCCCCCCTTTATATTTAACCAATGAACTTCCAAATCTAATTAGGGAAGCGCCTTATCAGAATAAACTGGTATACCAAATTTGAAGTAAATCGGATAGCAAAACCCATCTATCTAAATTAGGGAGGGTATTATCCCCTCGTCCCCCCTCCCCCCTTTAGACTATAACAATGAACCTTCAAATATAATCAGAGAAACTCGTTATCAAAATAAACCGGTATGCCAAAATTTGAAGAAAATCTGATAATTCTGCATGAAAAAACCTATTTATCTAAGCTAAGGGGGGGATTAGCCCCGTTTCCCCTTTATACTTAATCAATGAACCCCCAAAACTAATCAGGGAAGCGCCTTAGCAGAATGAACATAGAAAAAAATTGAAGCAAATCGGATATTTCTATCAAGAGTTATCGCGTTACGTACGTACATACATACATACAAAACCGACGGACACATTAGATCTCAGGCTTTGATAGCCTGTGAGCTAAAAAGTGCCAAGAGCGTGTAACTAGTGTGTGTGGGAGGGAGGGACAGAAAATAAAAGAGGACATTAAAAGCTTTCCAACAATATGTTACACGAGATGGTTTGGAAGAAACAATAAATATGCCCCCCGGGGGACTGGTAAGTCTCAAATGGTGGGAGGGGTGACCTCAGATGTATCTTTGGTCAAGGTTTCAAAATGTGGATTTATAGTAAAATAGAACGAGAATTGGGCATTTTTAAAATAGCATGCATATTTTGAACGGCCCTGTAAATTAAGATTGGCGAGGAAGAGGGGGGGGGGGGTCGGAAAGGATTAGAAGGGAGGAACTTGAAAAATACAACATAATAAACTAGTAACCCAAATAACTAGGCTTCTAAACAAAAGTATAACGATTTAACCTAGTATTGAATTCAGGGGGTGAACCGGGGGAACATTGGAATGTCCCTCCCGAAAGTTTTGAGATTTTATGCTTTTTAATGGACAAATGTGCATCCCCCCTTACGGAACTCTAAAATCCCCCCCCCCCCCCCCCCTCATCCCGACCGGAGCAATCAAGAAATCAACCCGCCATTTAACACTGAACCTAGAAAAGGCTCTTATACAAAATTTTACAGCAATTCTGCCACTAAAACAGTAAAATTGGAGGAATCTATTCAACCCGAATCGTGGATCATGCGCGATGCGATTTGAATGGAAGTAAATAATAATAAAAAAAAATCCCTGCCGGCTCGGGCCTACGGGCGGAGGTAGATTTCAAAGTTAAGTACTAAATTCACCAACAAAACTTAAATAAAGTTTAAAGATAAACCCAGTTCCTTCGCTAAGAATGAGCTCTATGGAGCTAAACATTTTGTGAAAATTCTAATATACACACACGCATGTATATGGAATAAGTTTAAAAATGGCTAAATCAAATTCAGAGAACCTCAAAGTGTTAAAATATTTATTATTTCCATACTCGGGTTTTTATCATGTTTTAATACATTTTTTCAAAATCAATGACGTTACATATTCACCTGCTGTGATCCATTATATTTTCAATATGACGCAATATTTTGTTGTTGTTTTTAATTCGTCAAACTATTTATTTCATTTTGAATTTTCATGCAGAAATCTTGCTCTAGAAAACTTATGACGTAATATTCAATTTGTTTCAATTCGTCAAACTATTTATTTCATTTTGAATTTTCATGCAGAAATCTTGCTGTAGAAAACTTATGACGTAATATTCAAATTGTTTTCAATTCGTCAAACTGTTTATCTAATTTAATTTTTCACGTGAAAACATTGCATTAGAAAAGCAATTGCTGTGGTGAGAATTTTATTGCTTTTTTTTAATTGTTGGCAACAGCTATAACGAAAAATATTTATTTTTTCCTGCCATTGTTGTGTAAAAGCTGGTTTTATCAGAATCATGTTAAGACGGTATTCAAAATTTTTAACCTTCCCCATTCCATTCCCTTGGACCGATTTTGCTCATTTTCAATCCCCGCCGAGAAATTAGCCATCTTAAAGTTGTTGGCGAGTTTGAAGACGTTCCGTGCATAATTGCGACTTTTATCGTGCGGACAAAATTTAGTACATACATACATACATATATATATATATATATATATATATATATATATATATATATATATATATATATATATATATATATATATAAACTTTTTAGGTGGGGGTGGTTTTGGGTTCCTGGGGTCATGTAATGAAAAGTTATGAAGGAATTTTTCAAAAGTCGCACCATGGTAACGACTGCAATAGGTAGTATTTCTTACGAAATCTACCTAATAACAATTTCACCCCCATCTAAAAATCGGCATCGAATCTGAACTGAATCGATTCGCCCGAATCTAAAGAATTGAAGTAAATCAAAAAATAGCGATTCTGCCCGCATCTAAAGATCGACATCGGCATCGAATCTAAACTGAATTGATTCGCCATTTCGGATCTTAATTTACGGGCAGAATCGATGCGTTAATTTTTTCTTGCTTTCTTTTCTCTTTAGAAAAAGAAAGCGTTGGATTCGTGAAAAATTTCGACTTCCGGTTTTCGAAGGATTTATAGTTTTAGAAGATCTTGTCTGGAATACGATTTTACTATTTTTATACATTGTCTGTCTGTCAGTCTGTCTATTTGTTTGTCTCTGACAAAAAAATTGTGGGCAGTCTATTTCAAGAACTAATGCATGGAATCTGTTGAAACTTTAGATTCAATTAGACTTTCATATAAATTGGTGCTGATTACTTTTTGATGTAAATCTACCGGAAGGTGGCGCTGCTACGCTGCATTTTTCCCGATTTTCGCAATAGCTCTATCTCAAGAACTAATGCACGGATTTTCATCAAACTTCACATTCAGTTAGACGTTGGCATAAATTTTTGCATATTAGATTTCGGTGTAAATCACCCAACAGGGGCGTTGCTATGCAGATTTTATCAGCAGTGTTGAATTCAGACAATTTTCTCCGCGAGGGATTTCTGCGGATCCAGAGAGGGACAGTTCAGAGGGGAAGGGGATTGGGCTTTTGTACATTAAGCATAAAATCTCAAACCTTCTGGGGAGATATTTGAATTTGCACGGGGGGGGGGGGTGTCCCTCCGGGCTACCCCCGGAATTCAACACGTTTTTCTGGATTTAAACGATTTTAGGGATCATATCTCAAGAACTAATGAACGGAATTTCATCAAACTTAATATTCTGTCATAAGTTGTTCATTATTAGGTTTTCGTGTAAATGATATAACAGGTTGTGCTGCCACGCTGCTTTTTTTTTAGCAGTGTTGAATTCAGACATTTTTCTCCGGGAGGGATTTCTATGGTTCTGGAGAGGGACATTCTAGAGTTTCGAGGGGGGGGGGGATTGGACTTTTGTCCATTAAGCATAAAATCTCAAATGTTCATGAGGGACATTTCAATGTTCCGGGGGGGGGGGGTCCACCCGTACCAGCCCCTGAATTTAACACTGTTTTTCAGAATTTACACGATATTAGCGATAATATCTCAAGAAATAATGACCGGAATTTCATCAAACTTAATATTATGTGTCATTGACATAAGTTGTTCCAGCGTTTTTCGTGTTAATCATGTAACAGGCTGCGCTGCTATACTGTTTTTTTGGATGATATTCGTGATAGCCATATCTCAAAACTAACGCACGGAATTTAATCAAACTTCATATTCTGTTACACTTTCAGATAAATAGATCCTTATTAGGCTTGGGTGTATACTGCCCAACAGCTGTCGCTTTTATGTTCTTTGAACTGGGATTTTCCGTTGCGGACATCTAGGCTAATATCAGACGAACGTCTTTTTGCACGCTTTTTTTTCGCTCTTACACTGTCCCTATACATGCTAGCGAAGGTGTAGGGATGGCGTAAGATCGAAAAAAGCGTGCAAAAGGACGTTCGTCTGACATTAGCCTAAGAGGGTGTGGGCCGAAATTCAATGATTTGTTAGGAAAATGCAATTCTTATATTTTCTTTTAAAATGCACATACTTCAACGAACCTATCCTTTTTGAATTCTCATGATGCGCATAGGTTATCATTTAAATTTGACACTGTGATAGCGAATTTTGAAGTTTTAACATTTATGAGGCAGATGAAAGTTTTCGGATTGTCACATCCAACTACTTTATCTTCAATTTTTGAAGGAAAATGAAAATGATATTACCTTATTTTGTCTTAGAGACATCGATTAAAAAATTCATAGTACCGATTAAATCGAGTTGGCCATAGTATCGATTAAATCGATTAAAAAAATCGAAATCGCCCATCACTACCCTGAATCCCCAGGCTACAACTTTAAATGCTTTCTTCATATTATGAAAAATGACGTGTTTGAAAAGAAACTGCTCTATTCGGAAGTGCCTAAGTATTACACATGGAAAGTGAGTAGAAAATCATTGGTAGGCAAACTGTACACTGTCATCTCAATCAAGATGAAGGCTTCTTTCTTTCCATGCTGTTGGTAAATGTGCTCGGTCCAACATATTTCCTGCAATTGTGAATTGTCAATGGCCGATACATATGTCACTTTACGCAGTGCATGTCAAGCTCTGAATTTATTGGAGAAAGACCGATACTTGGATGTATTCATTAATCACGCGTGCAACACGCCACATCCAAATAAAATCCGTCCATTGTGTGCAATCAAATTGACCGCTTGCTCTCATTCATCTCCTAGAAAGTTATGAGAGAAATACAAATCGCACATGGCTGAAGATATTTTCCGTCGAAATTCAAATATGAATACGGATTTCACAGCCGAAATCTACAACGAAGCGTTAGTAATGATTAGAGATTTGTGCTTAGACATCATGAACAAAGTTCTCAAACAATTCGGAATGCCATCACCGAATCGACCTGCAGCTACTTCTTTCGATGTAAAATTGCGTGATGAACAGAATTGCAACACAGGTGATTTTTTATCGTATGTGCAATCAAATATTCCTAAACTAACGCTTGAGTAAAAAGGCATTTACGATCAAATAATGCAAACTGTCAATAACGAGGTAGGAAAAATATTCTTCTTAGATGCACCGGGAGGAAAGGTAAAAAGTTCCCAATTAGATTGATTCTGAAAGCAATTTGATCCCAAAATGACATAGCCTTAGCTCTTGCATCGTCAGGAATAACTGCGACATTGCTACCAGATGGAAGAACTGCTCATCCCGGCTTTCAAATTGCTATTGAACATGCAATCCATTGAAATTCACGCGTGTAACACTTCCAAAGCATTCTGCAAGGGAAAAGTATAGCAGAAATGCAAACTTATTGTTTGGGATGAATGCACAATGGCGCACAAAAAATCGTTCGCGGCTCTTGATCGATCATTGAAAGATTTGCGTGGAAACATCAGACCATTTAGGAACGCTTGCAGAAGATTTCTGGCAAACATTACCTGTAATTCCTCGATCGACACCAGCGGGCGAAATAAATGCTTGCATGAAATACGCTACTTTGTGACTACAGGTAAAGACGTTAAAATTAACTACAAATATGCGTATCCAGCTGCAAAACGATGGATAAGCCGAGATATTCTCACATCAATTGATGGAATTTGGGAGCGGTAAGGTGCCGGTTGATCTGGCCTCAGGACGAATTTCATTGCCTCATAACTTCTGCAATTTAGTCAACAGAAGAACTGGTTGAAAAAATAATTCGCAATATTCAAACCAATTATAAGAATCACGATTGGCTGAGTGACTAAGCTATTCTTGTGGCCAAGAACAAAGACGTCTACGAACTTAACAACATTATTCAGTCTAACATTCAAAACGGGGCAGTCACATACAAGTCCTTCGACAATGTTGTGGAAGTAGATGAAGCAGTTAATTATCCAACAGAATTTTGTAATTCACTCGATTTGCCAGGGATACCAACTCACGTATTGCAATTGAAAATCGGCGTGCCAATTTTCATGTTGCGAAATATCCACCAACCAAAGCTTTGAAACTGCACGCGGCTTGCAGTAAAAAAAAAAATAATGAGCAACGTCATAGAAGCAACAATCTTGACAGGAACTTTAGAAGGTGAATATGTCCTCATTCCCCACATTCCTGTGATTCCAACGGATATGCCGTTTCAACTTAAGAGATTGCAATTCCCAAGCCTATTGGCGCTTGAAATCATCATCAACAAAGCTCAAAGCCGATCTTTAGAATTCTGCGGTTTAGGTCTAGTCACGGATTGCTTCTCACACGGACAAGTATATGTTACGAGTTCTAGAATCGGTAAACCAGACAATGTCTATATCTGCACAGACAATGGAACAACAAAAAATATTGTATGCCCACAAGCACTGTGAAATTAAACATGTTCGAAACCCGCGCTTTCTCTTTTCTTTCTTTTCCATTTAACCAGATTGAGCCAAAGCAACGCGTGGCCGGGTACAGCTAGTATTTGAAATAAAAATTTAAAATAGGATTTCGTGATCGGCGAGTGTATAGCGTCTAGAAGATATAGTGTGTCAACCGGCTATTCCAGTAATGCTTTAAAAAATGTTAAAAAATTAAATCCCATAAACGTTGAACGATGCTGAACTACAAATGGCAATCGCAGCGACAGCTGCTGGATCTTCACCGGCCGAAACGCTTTCTCATTTGAATCCTTCTACTGGGGGATCGGAAAGACGCGTAACCCTTGAAAAATATTTTATTTACTAAAATACACACATGATTTAAATTACAAATATAAACTAAATTGAAAGAGTAACAATACTGAGACTCAAAACTGCCCGAAAATTAACATTGTTATAGAAGATATTGAAAATATGAACTTTTTTCTCGGATACAAAGATGTATGCGTTTTTTCAAATTTGAGGCCGCTTTTTTCAATGTTGGAACACTTATTTTTTGAATCCTCATGTTTAGTGTTTATTTTCAGGTCAACGGTGGAGTGCGGATTGTTCCCAAAAGCATGTGCTTTTAGATGAAACTAAACCTGACCTGAAAACAATCATTGAGCATGAGATTAAAAATAAGTGTCATTGTGTGTCAAAAAATAAGTGTCAAAAAATACATTGGGAAAAGTGGCCTCACATTTGAAAAAACGCATACATCTTTGTATTTGAGAAGAGGGGCCGTATTTTTATTTTCTTCTGTAACAATGTTAATTTTAGCTCAGTTTGTGTCCCATTATTGTTACTCTTTCAATTTATTTCATGTTTGTAATTTGAATTATGTGTGTATTTTAGTAAAAAAAAATATTTTTCAAGGGTTGCGCGACTTTTCGATCACCTTGTATACAAGGTATGCGTTTGAACGACCAGATGTTGCTGCAATCGCCATTTATCGTTTAGCAACGTTCAGCATTTATGGGTTTCAATTTTTTTAAACTTTTTGGTTGGTCGATTGCCGCACTATATCTTTTAGGCACTATAGCGAGGGCAGAAACCTATATCGATGAAATGTTTTCTTAATGAATACTTCTAATGAATATATCATCGTCTGTACAGCACCAAAAAATTAAATAATGTATTTACACATGGCTCTTCTGAGTATTAGATTGATGATCACATAAAACATTTTGTATTCTATATCTACAGCATTCAGGGCCATCACTAATACTTTTTATTGGGGGGGGGGGCTTAAATTTCCGTCAAATTTTAGTATTTGCCAACTAGTTTTATAATTTTGCTAAGTTACCACAATTAGAAAATGTAATTAATATAGTTCTTATTTGTAAAAAGTTTAATAATATTTCTAAATAGATTTGTAACTTTTGCCAAGTATATCAGAAATAGAAAGTGTATTATAGTTTTTGTTGAAGTTTTAAACAAATTTACCGACTAAGTATGTAAATTTGCCAAGTGTGACAGCATTCGCGAAATTTATTTTAAGGGAGGCTCCCTTCCGTCCCCCTCCCTTAGCGAGGGCCCTGACAGCACTTTTATAAAATTTTTAGAGCAGAAAAAATATCAAAGTAACATCAGATTTGAGGAAACCAAAACTGACGGAACTATACTAGGTTTACCGTTCTATCGGCTGTGCTTAAATCAGGTTTTGCAAAAAATAATATTCTAATAGTTTGGGATTGTAACGCCGTAGTCGAAATCTCAGAGGCAGAAACCAATATTTTTATTCATGAAATAAAAATACTTCTATTATGCTAAAAGAAATTTTAGAAAAGTTGGTGTAATAAGTTCCCTTTATTCATGGATGGTATTAATTTATATGACAGTAATTTAAGATTTAGCATTTAAATGCTTCTGAATTTCAATATAATATTAAAATAATTCGTATATTATACATAATTTAAAGGCTTAGGCATTCAAGAGCTGATGATGTGGGTCTTCGTATATCAGCGGAATGCAATTGAAAATGGTTTCCATGGCGACCATTGTGCATCCATTTCACTTCCTCTGATTCTTTCCATATGACAACTATGCATTCCGATCATTCTTATTCGCATATAAAACGATTTTATGACGGATAAATTAAATTTGAGAATCATAGGTAAACGAATAATATAGAATTTTTAAGTTTAGAGTTGGATTAAAACTTTTACATTATTTGATATTATCAATAAAAGTGGATATTTTAAATATAGAAAATTTTATTCTTGCTTTCCGTTTATTTTCCCCCAAGAATATTTTAAATTACAGTTGAAAAAATGTTTCAGTTGAAAAAAGAATTACATATTAATCCTAAATCCAGATAGAAAAAACAGATGGCAGCACTAATTATTTTTTCTTGAAATCGTGCAATATTTTAAGAAACGCGCGTAAATTCAAAAAGGAATAGCCTATGGAATGTAACAAATATTATCTTTTTGAACCCATTTTTGTTATGTTAGGAATCAAAAGGCAATTTTGATTTTTTTAACATATCATGGACGTATTATTCTTTATGTCTGTGCAATTTTGTTAATGTCGGAGCTTTCCGTTATTTAATTTTTTGACCATACATTAGAGGAAAAATTATGATTTGGTAATTTTTTTTAAAGTTTCTCAGTTTTTTTGAAGATGAAGGAAATAAATGGCAACTTTCTAACTTGGAGAATTCGACCTTCATATGTAATACTACATCAGGCATCAATTTCAAAAATGTTTTTTAACTCTCTTGATTTTTATAACGTTTTTTATTTTCTCAAAATTAACTAATTTTCAATTTTTACAACCAATTTCAGATTAATCATGTTGTTACTAGTTTATTATTACTCAATAAATATGAAGATAATTTTTCAGAAGTTACAATATTATAAAAGTAAAATCACTTCTGTTAAATAGTTTTCAAGATAGAGAACTTGAAACTTGCAAATTTGGACAATTACACACATGC
This sequence comes from Maratus speciosus, assembly GCA_963932465.1. Taxonomy (NCBI): domain Eukaryota; kingdom Metazoa; phylum Arthropoda; class Arachnida; order Araneae; family Salticidae; genus Maratus; species Maratus speciosus. Next base: position 391,901,747 of record OZ010790.1, on the reverse strand, counting down.
CATTTTATATCACAAGTTTTTTAAATGTCCAAAACTGCTAAAATAATTAGGATGAGCGAAGCGAATCCTCTACTAGGCTACACAAATTACAATTTGTTGTACACTTTATAAAAAAAAACTATTCAGTATTTTGACTAGAAATTAAACGTAAAAATAAATTATGATCTGTAGATTTGCACAATATTATTATTATTATTTTTTTACAGAATAACCTTAAAAAATGTATTATTTTAATTAATTTATTTTACATGTTTTTCCATTACGGGCGCATTTTTGCAAATAAAAAATGAAACGCGTAAATTTTCAGAAGGAAAATAAATCATGGAGTTAGTAATTATAGATAAAATCATGATTAATTAATTAAATAAAATATATTTCATTATTCCGCCAAAATATCTCAAGAACTGTTTTATAAATTTAATTAAAGAAATAAATATTTTTGGACTTGATCTGTATATTATGAAAATATTATTTTCTTATCGAATCATTTAACAAAAAATATTTTTTATTATTTTGTTGAATATATTTTTCCATTACACGGATTTATTTTTGTAAACGATAATGAAACCTGCGTATTTCTTGCAGTAAATAAAAATAATTGAGTCAGTAAAAATAAATAAAAGTCATGAATGATTAAGTACGTGAAATATTATCGTTGCATCAAAATTTCTCATTAAAAAAAAATATTTAAATAGGAAAATGAACCTATATATCTGCATTTTGCGAAGACGAAATATTTTAAATATTGAAAATAACTGCAAAATTTATACTTCAAACCGTAAAAGAACATTGAGCTTTCTTACATTAAAAATGTATGTTATTTGAGAGGAAAATATGCATTTTAATAGAATACTTTATTAAGATTGGTTGGAAATGACGCATATTTTGGTTATCATTCCTTTTAATCATATAATAGTTTCACGATTTCTTTTATAAAATTTTTAAAATATCTTTTTTTATGAAAATTATAGCATATTTTTAATGAATTAAAATTTGTGAAAATTCAATTATTTGCATTCAATTATTTTCAGTACTCAAGTATTTTTCAATGTTAAGAATTCAAATACACAATTTATTCTTATTATGTGAAATCATTTACGCAGATGATACTTAAGCATTTTAAAAGAATTATATTATGATTTTTTTTGTAAAGTGGCAACAAAAGAATTGTAAACAAATAAAATTAATTGTTAAATTCGTTATATAAAGTGTTATTCGAATTCGAAGGTTGAATAATAACAATAATATAATAAGTCGATAATTCTTAGTATCAACGAGAGGAGATTTCAAATTTTTATCCAGAAAATAAGATTTTGAAGAAGTAACTTTCTTCAAGCTCTCTTCGAATACATTATTCTAAGATTGCTATCAAAGATTATTTGATGTGAATTACTAAGATTGGAAACACACCTATTTCAAACCATTTGAGAAAACACCAGAGTCTATTGGAAAATGTAAAAACATCTTTAAAAGAGCTTTTTGTTGAAAATTTAAAAATATTTTGTAAAATTTTGCTTCGAAAATATTTTTATTTATATCAGTCTTATATCATAAATAAAAAGTTCCGAGGAAATTCTTAGTTATTTGGCTGAATTTACATTTCTAAAATTAAAATGCACCAAAACATAAAATAACGTTTTTGCTTAATAACGATGCAAAAATAATATAAAAAAAATATTGTTACTTTCAAATATTTATCTTATTAAATAATGCTTCGCGAATCCAAACAAAGCATGGCTTTTGCTAGTTTATTTTTTGTCAAGATATTTTGCAGAGCTCTATTTGAATATGAATTGAACCTGTGCATAAATTTTTTTTTTAAAATCGGTTACTATGTGGCCATGAGTTTTTTTAAATTTTTGCTCATTTTACGTGGAATGACCCATATAGAAGCCGAAGTTCCAAGAAGGCCGCCCCGGTTAAAAGAAAGACAATCAGCTGAGACGAGAACCATTGGACAACATATGTATTTACAGCGCTGAAGAAGCACACCATGAAGTCAACTACGTTCCGAATTGTTGGCGAGTAACGATGTAACGACGCGACATCTAGAATGAAGCTATCAAGTTTGATTGGGAGGTATCGCAGAGCAGCTATGTATGCTGTAAATACGTGCCACAGAGTTTTCCCTGATGTCATATTGTACAATGCGGCACTTTTGCAGCCATGCAGATCTAGAGACGGTGCTTTGAGGTTTTCTTCTGCTAACTCAATGGACGCAGGTTCAGTTCTTTATTGTCTCAAAGTTCTGAGTTACATTGAACAAATGATATTTGCTCAAATAAATCCAGAAGTTTATCGCTGCCGTATACGAGACTCACAGTATGGATACAGCGGAAATATAATCAGCTTTAAACAAAATATCCAGAGTTTTATTTCACGTTTGCCTGTCAAGCTTACAGATATAACTTCAACTGTGTTAGTGACAAAAAATATGTACTTTATCACGATGTGTTGAATTTTCCGTTTGTTCACAATGCTTTCTAGAATCACACAGATCGCTTAAAACTCACAATCCTTACTATAAAATATCGTAATTGATGAGGATTTGATCGGTAGATTACTTTAGAATGGTGAAGTATCTCGAATACTGCCAATAGCAACCGATTTTGCTGGGGATCTTGATACTTTTAAGAGCCTACTCTAGTCACGGTTAGAAACGAGAATGTTAATGTTAAGTTTATGGGAACGCTTTTTTTAAATATCTCACTGCTGAAAAGTAGTTGGAAAATTAATTAAAATTTAAATATTTCGCTTGCATTTCAATATTTTTAAATGATTTTTTTTTTTTTTTTTTTGCATAGCATAACATAAGTCTACCTTTAACCGGGCTAGTTTTTACTTTTTCGATTTTGGTTACAGTTTTTTTAATAGTATTTGAAAGTGAAAATAGTTTAAAACAATCTGAAACCAAAATCGAAAAAGTAAAAACTAGCCCCATTACAGATCGCCCTAAGCTATCCTATGCAAAAAAATCATTCAAAAATATTAAAATCCAAGCGAAATTTTTGAAAATAATTTCCCATTAGCTTCCAAATCTTTTTGCATGACTAGTGTAGGACCTTAACTAGGAAATAAGATACGATTCATTTAGACCACTATTTGAGACGGTAGACCAAAACAATAAAGGACGCAATTCGATTTTCTAGAGACCTCCAATTTCGCTGTTTTCCTGTGGATTCAATTTTTCGGCGGCAGTCTTTGCTTAAAGGGGATTTTTTGTTTGACGAAATAGGTTCACCAGTAGGATGGTAAAGCAGACGCGTGATATTCTGAACAGGCAACAGGAAATGCAAAGAACTATATGATTTATGCAAACAAATTAAAATCCACAAAAGGATACTAGAGTGCACACTGTGTAGAATTTTTTGACATGATAGGGCAAATTGTAACAATAAAATTTTTTTTACACTGTCAGCAGCTGATTATCACTATCCTGATCTTTTCAGTCTTTTAGAGCCTAATATAGGGGCAACTTATATGACTGATGCAGAACGAAAACAATTAATGGACGACAACCCCCTCTTGACTGATTTACTTTTTCAAAAACGTGATATAGTGTTTGAGAAAAATCTTGACGACGTTGGTTTTGTCGACAACTACTGGGTTTGTTTCGAATGGCAGTGGTGTGGAAGTCTCCACATACATGGTTCACCAAACTTGAAAACAGTAGACATGACAATGCCAAAAATGTAGTAGCCTTTACAATATATTTTGAAAAACTTTGTAGTACTATTAATATTGTAAGGACATCTTGGAAAATGATATACATAGCTGTCGAGTTCATTTTCCCTACATTTCCGTTGAAAATCAAGTAAAAGAGTAAAAGATCTCGATCAGCTCTTAAATGAAGTCTAGTGATACACAACGGATAGAGATAGTTCACTAAAAAAAAAGGGGTTACAAACAGTTATAGCTCCAGATTTGGTTTTCCAAATGCAGAGTGCAACCCACCATACCTTCAGGAAGAAAACGAGATAATTAACTTTTCCCAAAAAATAAACGACTCTGAAATGAATACCTATAATTACAAGTTTGGAGAGCTAATGCGGAATTCAACCCTATTAAATCAAAGGATACTGTTTTGCATTATATTGGAAATAAGCGTCAAAATCAGAATCGGCTTTTGTCTCTTATAAGGAATTATTGTCTGAGATTTCAAGTAAGATGAACGAAGCAAATCCAGCCGTTGACGGAGTTCAAAAACTTATTTTGTCTTCTGTTTCTGAAAGGGATTATTCAGTCCAAGAAGTTGTCCACATAATAATGGGGTGGTCGATGTATCACACTAGTCCTGACGAAGTTACAATACGGTGTTACAGCACCTAGAATAAATAGTGTTGAATCTGCTATCCAAAGAGAGCTAAAATTTTGTATCCCTTAAATGTACAATGATGCTGAAATCCAAAGAGCTGATCGCAGCGATATCTGCGGTATATTTCCAAATTTCAATGTAAACACCGTATTATTACAACATGTAGACCAAATCGCCTTGGAATTTTAGAAAACATCCTGCAGCTGTCGCTGCAATCGACTCTTTGGATTTCAACCTCGTTGGATATTTAAGGGATCCAATAATTTAGCACATTTTTAAATATTACTGGGATAGCCGATTTCCACACTATATATTCTAGACGCTATAACGGCGTCATGATAAGGACTTGAAAGAGATTAACTTTACAAGCGACGAAAGACAATCACAAACCTTGTCTAAGAAATACTGCGAGCGGCCGGAGAGACTTTCTTCCTTTCTTGGTTAAAGGAGCCGAATATCACCAAAGAAGAAAATATGATGCTTTCAGGTTTTTTTTTATCTTATAACCGTGAACCACGACTCGACTCTGATAGAACAATATTATAAGAAGCAGGTATTACTGAACTATTCTTGGAGAGGTAATTATGACGCTTTATTATGAGAGAGCTTGCCATCTAGGTATCAGTCAAGGGAGGAGAAATTTAGTGAGCTAAATATTGATACATACGTAGAAATGAATTTTCTTTCTACTAGCAGTATATATGAGCCAAAGAGGCTGTAAGAAGAATACCGTAAAATTGATCAGTATATGGCCGCAGCTGCCATCCTCCTTGTGCAGAAAACGAAGATGGTTTCAGCGAACGCGTCATTATATTGCATATGAGTGGAAAAGTGAGATCTACCTTGATCGCAGTTTTACTTAATTTCTGAACTATTTTAAAGGAAACTGACAGTGCATCAAAATTACGATAATTCTGAGAGCAGATTATAGATGAGCAGCAGAATATGCTCAACATATGCACAGAACAGCTTTCGTATTTACAAACAAAAGTTACAAATTGCCCTAAGCGTACTTTTATTATTGGGAAAGCCGCAGCTAGAAAAAGTACGGTTATAAAATAAATTCCAAAAAGTGTTAGCGAGCAGTTAGGACCGGAAACTATCATGGTTTAAGCTTCAAAATGTGCTGCTGCAAATTACGTTCAGGCCACGAAAATTCACTCTCCGCTAAAAGTACCAACATGTTTTAAATGGTTCGTTGAAGCTGCAAGAAATCTACAGTTCAGCATGGATCCAGTGTCATTTCTTATTACTGGCAAATTTTCAGTGATCAACTGTCGTCTCGTCTGATAGTTGCCCTATCGCAAAGGTGTCTCGAAGGTGAAACAGATAGCACTGAATCTTTTGGAGGCTTATTTGTTTATCACATTGATTATCTAGGCAGCTACAACCTGTAAAAGAACACAATCACGAAATACTTTGTAAATCAAAATGACCAGTGTCAAAAATATTAACAGACCATGATAATCACATAGCAAGGTGGAGTGAAGATGATAACCATCGAACTTTTCGTAGCACTTGGATACAGAGTTATGTTGCGTACGAATCTGTGAACAAAGAGAATATTGATAAAATGGTCACTTGGTATGGTAAAAGATGTTGACTGAGGCCCAGAACTTAGACCTTCAGTTTGCCACCAGGTGTGATGGTTTAAATTGTAATGAGCATTTCTAACTAAAAGACTTTTCCCTGTCACACCTATTTCTAAATCTTGGAAAGAAAAGGTACCTCATGCTCTCAAACTCAGTTGCCTTTAACAGTTGCAAACGCTGACACTAAACACAAATCCCAGCGTTTAAATTCGTCAAAAATGGCTGTGGACATTGGCCCGAAGGAGTTATGGCTTGGAGCAACTTATATCGCTTTTAGTAGAGGTCGTCGTTAGAGGGCATTCTTATTGAAGTGATTTTTGCAAAACGACAGGTTTGGCCGAATTAGAAGAATGGGGACACTTGCTGATTGGTCAGCATTGGAGCATTACCTGAGGCAACTGACGACTGAATAAACACTTGAAAAGGAAGATTCAACAGCTATTATTTCAAACTTACTTGTATAACATTAAAGTATAAACATAAAATAATTATTTTTTATTTTTAAATATTATTTTTTAAATTTATGCGATTCGATGCTCTGTCATTTCGGCCTTACGGATAATAGTTTTCAACATTTTCCTAAATAGTTTAAAAGTGTTAATAAATTTGGTTTGTCTGTCTGCCTGTCTCTCCGTGATCTAACTTGCGTAAGCATACTCGGATTGCTGTGTAATTGATATAGATTATTGAGGACTGTAGCATATTCGGTATTGACAACGTGTGTAGTATTTATAGTTCGTTATAGGAACACTCAAAAGAATTTCGTTGCATCATGGTCTATAAAGAAAATTGTTTGCAATGTATTTTAATGATGTTACACTATTTCAAACGTTTGAAATGAATATACATCACTGAGATACACCACAAAATGCTTGCTGTAGAATAGGGTGTGCATAGCATATATTGTTAACTTTCGCACACAATAATTCGGTTGCAGTCTAGAGCTATAGTTGCTGGAAGTGTGTTTATAACTGTAGGCTGCACAAAATAACTCGAGTACATTTCAGTTTTTGACGGAAATTACTGAAAGTGAATTTTCAACTGTTTTATGCGTTTCCTAACTGAACTGAAATTCCGTATACTATATAGTATATATACCAATCTCTAGATTAGATACAGGGCTTCACGAAATAATTCGGATTGCTTTTTAGAAGGTAACTGCTGAAATTGGGATTTCAAATGCGTTGTGCGGTTTAAAAATCGTTTTTCAGATATCATTTTTCATCTTATTAAACATGGAAGTTTTGTTACAGCATTCTGAATGTGTTTGAAAAGTATTTCATAATCTGTGCTTGGAGCAGGATTTTTCTTTCTTATTTAACTTTTTCACTTAAGTTTTAAATTACGTTTTTAATTTTCTTTGATTCAGCTATTATTTCTTTTTTTCTTCTTCTTCTATTTTTTATAATATCACATCTGTTCCTCTCAGAAGAATGACCTTATAAAAAGAATGCTTCTGGATTAAAGGTTTCATAGCAAATATTCCATTAAAAGCCCTTTTCAGAAGAATTATTGAGTTCTTGATCTATCTAAATAAATAGAGAACATGAGACGAAAACCGGCTGTTGTCATAGCAACTACCTCAACTTTTATTATGACAAGGCGAAACCCATCGAAATTCGACGAAAGAAAATGATTTAAAAGGAACCGATAAATTGAAATTATAATAAACCTTCAAAAATAATTACAATAATAATAATAAAAAAAAAACAATTTTACATTGGTTAGTCTAATTTATAAAACAAACATTATTTTTAACCAAAGTTACCAAAATACTTTTTCTATTAATTTCAACTTTTCAAATTATCGAAAAATACATAGAAATGCATTTTACGACGGCACGACTCTCAGTGGGGTGCATAAGCAAAAAACGCTCTAAAATTGCGATTTCTGTGATATTGTTGGAGCTACAAATTTTAAATCTGGTGTGATGGTGACTTTTAAGATGTAAATAACTTTTGTGAATGGTTTCTAAAATGTTCGAAATTTAAAAGGCTGAAATGAGCGGAAAACTTTCTAAAAATGTTCTACATTACGATTTAGTTAGAATAGTTAGGGTTAGAAACTTGAAATTTAGTACAGTTTTACTTTTAAGATGCAGATGCTCGGTATAAAGTTTATAAAAAATTTGAAATTTAAACCTGTGAAATGAGCGGTTTTATTTAAAATTCTTAGGAAAAATATGACATGTTTGTTATTTTTAAGTCGTAAATACTCACACAACACAGTGCGAAACACATACGTAACACAGAATGGTTTTTACAAAATTTGAAATTTAAAAGGATGCAGAAGCAAAGAACGTTGTAAAATTGCGATTTATGTGATGCTGTTTGGGGTTTGGGCTATAAACTTAAAATTTAGCGTGGTTTTTATTTTTAAGATGTAAGAGCTCGTTGAAAACAGTTTCTCAAAAATTAGAAATTTAAAAGGGTGAAATGAGCGGAAAACGTCCTAAAAACATTCTAAACTAAAATTTATTTGTTGTTAGGAATAGAAATTTGAATTTTGACATGGCTGTTATTTATAAGTTGTAAATGCATCCACAGATCAATTTTTAAAAATTTTGAAAATTAAAAGTGTGCAGGAGCAACAAACGTTCAAAAATTGCGATTTCTTAAAGAAGCTTTGGATTTTGGCATAGTGGTTACTTTTAAGATGTAAATTCTCGCTAAGAACAATTTCTAAAAAATTCGAAAGTTCAAATGAAAATGAAATGGATGGAAAGTATCAAAATAAATTCTAAATTACCATTTATTTGGAATTAAATTTAGATTTTCTCATTAATTTAAATCTCATGTTCACCTAATGTAATATAAGAATGAACGTAGCAATATAATTTCCTCCAATAAAAATAGGCACACAAATACCACTTGGCATATTTCAACAACTGGTGTGCAAATATACGCAGCGTATAAGCGTGCAGTATATATATAGTAGCCACACTCTGAGAAAACAAACAAACTGTGAATTGCAGTTTTTTATTCGTTGCTCTTTTTTCGTTAAAATACGAAAAATTTCACATGAACTTTAGAGATCTGCACGGACCGGCCCGTGGCCCGAAGGGCCTATTTTCATTCACGGCACTCGGGCCGGGCCTAGGCCATACTTTTTTCTGAAGGCTCGGGCCGGGCCTAGTCACTACTCTTTACGGGCCGAGCTTTTAGCTGTTATAACGTGCCGAGCCGGGCCAGTAATTTTTTTCTACGGGCCGGGCCGAACTTTTAACTTTTTTACCGGGCCGGGCCAATATTTTTCTTGTACGGGCCGGGTCGATTTTTTTTTATGAGTCGGGCCGGGCCCGGGCCTGGAAATGTCGGCCCGTGCAGATCTCTAATGAACTTGCCCATTTTCCCTCAAAATACTGAAACATCACCGATCTAACGTAAAGATTAAAAGAAGTCGTCCAATTTAAGTTGCATTTTCGTCAGATCACAGGTCTGTTCCGGCAACTGTGCTGCTAGCACTTTTTCGTTTTAGAAACGGAATTTTTGTGTATGCCGTTTTTTACTCAAATCACCGAAATTCAAAATATCCTGAAATCTCCCAATCAAAAAATGGAAATTCCGCTAAGTACCAAAAAAAAAAAAAAAAAAAAAAAAAAAAAAAAAAAAAAATTCTTCAAATTATGGGGATATTCCGACAACTTTTCTGCCAGTTACTTTTTACGTTTTTTTCACGAAAACTTTTTTGAGAGTACAGAGCCGTCCTTAGCGTTCAAAGCTTTTGTTCTCCAGTTCAAAAACTTTTGTGAGATCCTTTCATTCCAAACTAGTTACTCAACCCCCTCTCCCATACACACACACACACAAACACACTTATATCACTTGAAAAAAGAAAGCAGAAACCTCGCAAGATATACGTGTATGTGTGGACAGTAGCATGGATATTTTTATAATAAAAAGGGAAACTTAATAAAATAATAAAATATGCAACATTATGATAAAATAACTTTTTTCAAAAAGTGTTATTGCATTACAAATAATCATTGAAATACTTGTTGTCATTTATCAAAATTCATCAACAGCATCGGCAAAATTTTATATTGAAATTTCAAAATAACAAATGAGACACAAGTGTATAGAGTAGTGCTTGCGATTATACGTATGTATAAAACGTATACGTAGAGAACCGCTTTTACCATATTATACCTGTCCAAAATCCGAATCGGTATAGGGGAGACCGGGGGAATGGCGACACCTTAAAGGAATTTAATTTTTTTCACCTCAAAAAAAAAAATATGTTTATTTTTTAATAGTAAAAATTCTAAAGCTGAATCATGATCTTTAATATCTGTATAAATTTAACCGTAATCATAACTGTAAAGTAAGCACACATAAAAAGAATTTCCTTCAACCTCTGTACAGTCGCGGGATTACCCAGGAAACTGGGGTAATTCCGCCACTGTATCAGGGTAATGACGCCACTCTTTAATGACCTAGTAAATACATAAAATGGATACTAGGAAACACATAACCTATTGAAAACATCTAGAAAGCAATAATTTAGCAGAATAATGAATAAATACAATGTTCCTTAAGCTAGATTGATTAATGTGCTAAGCTCAAAATTTAACTCAAATTGGAAAAGTCACCCTTTGCCATGGTGGCGGCATTACCTTGAGAGGACAATAAGCGGAAATCCCCCAGCAAAGCCGAAAGAAGAACCGAACTTGTTCAACAAATTGCATCAAAATGTCGGCGAATACATGTAGATTACGGGTAATATTATCTTGAGTATCTAATCTTGCAATAAAAGGTGTTTACCTCTATTCATTTGAAGCTCCAAAATCAGAAGCAACTAGATAAAAACAAAATTTTTCATTAGAACAAACGAACGACGTACAACAAAATCACTCTCATTCTAGGCACTGTTTCTATTGTTGGTCGCTATAGTGCAGGCGCATTCACTATCTAAAACTGCCGTTAGTTTTTAAACTAGGCGGGATAGCGGCATAACCCCGAGTGGCGCCCTTCCCCCGGTCTCCCCTAATACGTTTTATACGTATAATCGTGAGCACTAGTATAGAGTGTAGATTATAATCGGTGGCATTTATACCATATGAACTTAGTTCCTTAAGATTGTTTTGAGTATACTCGCATGAACTAGTTAGATTTTATTTATTCTGCCAAAATATCACACTTGTAATAGTGTATCATATGCTGAGTAAAGAGCAGAATCAGCTTACTTTTTCTGCGTTAAATTTAACAAATAAAACACACAATATACGCTCCATAATAGCTAAAAATCTTATTCTAAATAAGAAGAATTGTTAAGGGAATATTAATTATTTAATAATGTATGCAAATGAATACTAAATATTCAAAATTTTTTATTTAAGAAAAAAAAAATCCGACGCCAGTCTTTCTTATAGACCCGAGGCCCAGTGCGGTTGCATCAGTCGTCCAACCCTAAGGGCATCGTGTTAATAGAAAAGCTATAAGTATTAAACCTCTTTAAAGTAAAAATAATAAAAGTAATTTAGATAAACTTACTCGTAACAGTTTTCCTATAGACCTAAGTTTAATATGCTATTTTTACATTAAAGAGGTTTTAACCCTTTATGTATTAAATTATGAATTCATGAAAATTTTATCTTCTAAAGCATTTTTCGTCAATTGTTTAAACTACATTAGAAGATTTACATAATCACTTAATAAATTGTAGAAGGATTTTAGAAGTATTGAAGGTTTTAGAAGGATTAATTAAATTTGAATTTATAGGGATTTTGTGCAATATTTATAACCCCACTCAAATCTTCTTTTATTTTAAATCTTTTTCTTAGTATTTTGTAGAATTAGGAAATGTACAAATACAATGTTCTTACAATAGAAATATAGAAATATTTCCGAATAGAAAAATCCCCCCCCCCCCCCCCCCAACGCCAAGAAAGCTGAAAAGATGTGAAAGCAAAAGAAATCATCCTCTTAAAAATAGTTTTCGTATTTTTGTTTTGTGTAACCAATAATGCTTTTGGAACAAGATAAAGTAATGTATCTATAACTCATTCTAAACTGTATTACAACTAATCGATGTATTAAATGAATTTTATAACAAGTTGCTTTAGTGGTACTTATGAGTACCGTCACTAGATAAAGGGTTAATTGATCTATGTTATTTTTACTTTAAATAGGTCTAACATAGCAGTCCTCTCTGTAGGTTGAAGGAAAATAAACATGCAAAGTTAATTAATTAACATTTTGTGTCTCTCTGATTTCAAACTTTTAATTATAATTTTGCAAAAAAAAAGAGAAAAAACATACTTATGTTCCGAAAGAACTCACCATCAGTAGTCACTGCCACATAAAATCCTTCTGGATCATATTCGTACCAAGTGTCTATGGAATATGTGCCTTCTGATAGGTGAGTTTCTCTCCAGAGATCAAGAACTTGCGGCACTTCTTCCTTTTTCATGAGTCGGATCTCATATTCAGGTACTTCGGCAGCCATTTTCTGGTCAGAAAAGCAAAATAATTAAATAGATCTGCAAAGAAAAATTGAAAGAGTTCTCAGTGGCGTGGTTGGTATTAATCGATTACTTTTTTAATTGATTGATTAATCGACTAAATTTTCAATCCTACTAAATTTAATCATGACTGAAATATACTCTTTACAAAATAAATAAATAAATAAATAAATAAATAAATAAATAAAAAATAAATAAATAATTCATAATTCAATCTTTATTAGTTTAATCATTAATCTGATTACTCAGACGAAAATTAAATAATATGAGGGTAATTCCATGGTAACTTACATTACATTTAGAATAATTTGCTTGAGGTATGTGCCTACCTTCGGGGCACTTTTTATAGAATTTTACTTAACTTTTCAAAGTTTGGCAATACTTAGTCAAATTTTAGTAAAGAAAATACGTTTATGCCAAACCTTCTGTAACGAAATCTAGTAAATATATTTCATTCTAGAGACGTAAATGCTCGCTCAGAACAATTTAATAAAAATTCGAAATTTAAAAAAGTGAAATGAGTGGTAAACGTTCTAAATTATAATTTAGTTGTATTTGTTCGGGTTAGATACTTGAAATTTTGTATAGTGGTTACTTTTAGGATGCAGATGCACGGTATAAACAGTTGTTTTAAAATTCGGAACTTAAAGGTGTGAAATGACAATGAGCAAAAAACGGTCTAAATTACGGTTTATTTAGAATTGTCAGGGATAAAAACTTAAAATTTGATGTCTCAATACGTAAATGCTCGGCCAGAATAGTTTTTATAAACTGCGAAATTTAAAAGGATGTAGATGTAGAAGCAAAAAACGTTCTAAAATTGCGACTTTTGTAATGATATGGGAATAGAAACTTGAAATTTGTCATGGTGGTTATTTTTAAAATTTAAGTTCTCGTTAAGAATGGTTTCTAAAAAAATTCGAAATTTAAAAAGGTGAAATCTAAAAACCTTCTAAACTATGAATTATCTAAAATTGTAAGCAATAGACACTTGAAATTTGACATTGCTTGGAATTTGTTATTTTAAGAGACGTAAATGCACCCACAGAACAGTTCTTAAAAATTTAGAAATTTAAAAGTGTGCAGGAGAAAAAAACGTTCTAAAATTGCGATTTCTGTGATGCAGTTGATATAGAAGCTTTGATTTTGGCTGGTTACTTTTAAGATGTAAATAGCTAAGAACGATTTCTAAAAAATTCAAAATTTTAAATAAAAATAAAATGAGTGGAAACTTTCAAAATGAATTCTAAATTATAATTTATTTGGAATTAATTTTAGATTTTCTCATTAATTTGTCTTGTGTTTGCCTATAGCTGTATAAGAATGAAATTTACTCAAAATTTGACTTAATTGGTAATTTTTGAACTACCCGTAGCTGGGTCATTCCTTATCACGTGTGGTACAGTTTTTCTGCATATTACTGCTGCTTAAACTATGTTATTACAGTCGAACCTCGTTAACGTGAACACGCTTAACGTGAAGTACTTTTAACATGAACAGTTCCCACTGTCTCCGTCAAAACGAATACGGATTCTAGTGTTTTTTCTCCTTTTAAGATGAACACATTTAACGTGAAATTTCGCTTAATATGAACAATTCTTGATGTCCCCACGAGAGATTTTGACGCTTAACGTGAACGAAAATTCCTAGAAAAGTATGAAAGCTTCCCTTTCCCTTGAAAACAATGGGTTATACTTTAGAACTGAAAAGGATTATTCTTTAGAGCGATGGAAACATTTACTATTGCCATTAGAATTTCCTCATTTTTGGACAATACAATGCGTGTCACAAACTATATGCTAACAGTATTAGAGGAGGTTGCTCCCTAAAGGGAGTATTTTTATGTATTGTTTCTTTCTTCACACGTGGAAAATTTACAGTCTAGTATTGCAACATTCATATGAAAGGTAGCATGAGTTCTATTAATAAATAAAAAAATAAACAATAGTTTAATTATTAAAATAGAAATAAGTCTCAATTCTAAAACAAAGTTTTCTCCCATTAGACCCTATGTGAAATCCACATTTGTCCCTGAATCCTTTACCACTTAAGCGTATTGTAAATTAACTGTTTATCTCTGGTACGAAATATGATTAAAAATGAACATTGTATAAAAGCTTCATAATAAATGGTATTATTATTAAAAACTGATTTAATCGTTGATCAAAACAAATGTTTATTAAATATTAAAAAAATTCATCTTCATGCTTAAATATATCTTGTTTCTTGCTTTGCAAATAGCTAATGAAAAAAAAAAAGTGGTTCAATCCATGTTCTTGTGTAATACTGGAAATGACATTTACTGATAAATTTTGACTGTTATATTTTACGAGAAAACTCTACTGTCCCGTTAGCTCCTATGCCCTACTAGCTCCAGTCTCCCCTATATGTATTTTTCTCATTTTTTTTTTTTTTTTTTTTTTTTTTTAATCTGGATTTTTTGTTACTGATAGCATGACCTACGGATAACATGAACAAAAATTTAATTCCCCTTGAGATTCATGCTAACGAGGTTTGACTGTATATCCTCAAATTAAAATAACTGCTAATATGAAAATCTAGGGATTTTGTTACTTTTAATGCATAGGTTACGTATATTTTAACAACTTATAAGTTAATAAATACAAACACTTATGTAAGTGTCATGCGCAGTACATTTTGCCTATTTTTCATGGAATGGTCCTGAAAAGGGAAGATTACTTAGGTCTAGAATTTAAAATGTGAAGTTTTTTAAAGCATTAAAAACGGGCAGCTCACTTAGGTAGGATGTTTGAAAGGTGGAGATTTTTAAACCTATTAAGAGGTCTCAGGACTCTTAAAGCTTCAAAATTTTCGAAATTTTATTTTTTTTATGTTAAACTCATATTTTCTAAATATTTTGATATAATTGTTTCCTTGAAATTCCCTTTAGAACTGAAGTTATGGCTTTTAGAATTATACCTGCTCAATAGCTGAAGCGGCGTTTCCGAAATTTTGAAATCATTTTTCTCCAAATCAATTTTTGGGCATAACGCGCAGGATATCTCAAAAACTTCTGAATATTTTTTCATCAAATTTTCAAAACATATGTTTCATGCTAGTCTGTATAAACTAAACCTAAAATTTCATTTTTATTGTTTAAAAAAATATTTTTTTAGGCGATTATACATTTGAAAATTTCAAATTTTGTATTAGCTAGATGGAACTTTGTATAAAAAATATAAAAATCCTTTAAATACAATTTTCTTTAGGTTCAGAGTAATTATTGTAATCTGAAGTATAATTAGGCACAGGAAATTTCATTCTAGTTACAAAATTTATTTTGTAATCCTGCGCGTAAGCTGTTATACCAATTTTCTGCTCGACAAATGTCTGATAATTTGGAGACATCAGTAAATACTAATTCTGCATCTTGTAATTTTTAAGTACACGAAATAAAAGAACATCTTTCATCCCAATAAAAAATGTGTTTTTAAATTAAACATATTTTAAGATATTAAATGTTGAAAATAGTCTTTTTTTTTTCATTTTTGGGGCAGCTTTTTCACATATTACTGCTATTTAACTATAATATTGTATCCTCAAATTAAAACAACTATGCTAATATAAAAATCTAGGGTTGTTTTTTATTTTTAGTGTATAGTTTATATTTTAACAACTTATAAGTTAATAGATATAGATATTTATCTAAGTGTGCCTTGAAGGACATTTTGACATTTTTCATAGAATGGGCTAGCAGTATAATTTCCCCTAATAAAAATAGGCACACAGATATCACTTGGCATATTTTCTCAATTACGCGAGCAAAGCCGCGGGTTTTGCTAGTCTTTTATAAAATATTGATCCATAAAAATTTAGAAACACAATTTTCCATTCTGACTACTTGTTTATTATTATTTTTTTTAAATCCAGAAAATCAGAAAGCTATTGGAATTTTGACCAAGATTTTTTTTTTTTTTTTAAATTACCTTTGAGTGACGTTAAGAACAGTAAATAGCATATTTTAAGGTTTATTTTGTCAAACTTTAAAGGATTCAAATTAAGAAAATTCATTTAAAGGTTCACGTAATACATTGAATATAAAATTAATATCTTTATGTTCATATAGCATGTTGAAAAAATCATTAGTAAAAAACGACTTGCTTTAAAAACTGTATTAAATCTATATATAAAAGTATTGAAACTATATATAAAGTTTAATATTAAAATTATACGCATGTAAATGCACATATTTGGAAAAGATTAATTGTCGTTAAAATTGTTCAAATATTTTTCAAAATCAGACAAATTTCTTGAATTGCACAACAAAGTTTCTTTATTTTAGATCAGGACGCGGATGCACAGACCATCACCTTAACGAGTTTGCGGTTGAACTTCCAGGATTAGACATAACTCGATTAGCATATTAAAATGAAACTGGTCTGCCAAGTCATATCTTGGTGGAAACTATCTGCAGACCTGATGTTAGTGGTTGATCGGTAGGTTTATCATCGTGTTTTCTTACACCCAAAGGTACGAAAACATAAGTACTGGAAGCAGGAAAACACAATGTAAAACCTGCCAGTCAACCACTAAAATCGGGTTTGCAGGTGTTTTCCACCAGTATATGACTGGACAGGCCAGTTGCATTTTAATATGCAAATCGAGTTCTGTCTAATCCTGGAATTTCAGTCATCAACTCGATGAGATGCTGGTCTGTGCACCGTCTCCCGGTCTATTATGAATGGTAACTTTTCACCATGCAGGTCTTAAATTAATCCTATTGGTTTGAAATTAACAGGGATAGGGAATTTTCAGAAAATCTCACCAGCGATGATTTTTTTTTTTTTTTTTTTTTGTACCAGCCAGCAAGATGTGGTCAGTGTGGTGGCAAGATTGCGCAATCAAAAATTGTTATGACAAAATTTACGTGACTGTAAAAATATATTTTTACTACAATACATTTTCAAAGTAACATTTTTATGAGAAAATTTTGTACAAAATTAAGAAAGACAAACAACAGAGAAAAATTTAGTGTAGAACAGAACTTAGAGCCATGTTTACTTTTGAGCATTTCGAACACACGGGAAATACGGCCAACAAATTAAAATGTAGAAAAGTTTTGGTACATTTTTTATATCCTTCAGTTTTTAAAAGACTGACTAAAAAATAATTCGTCTCATTAGAAAATGTAGTGGTTATTCCACTGAAATTCATTCAGAATATTAGGAGCTATTGTCCATTATTAAATTCACTGATACTAAATTCTCTCCAAAATATACTTTTTTTGTTAATAAAATGTTGCATTTGTACTATAATTCTGGAGTAAAAAAGCGGCATTTTAAGGTATACATTTTTTTAGACGCTACTGAAAATAGTTGCTAGACAACTGTTAAAGGAAAACGGAAAAGAAAAAAAAATATGGATGATGACAAAAACGTAAAAGTGGGGGGGAAATGTTTCATATTTTTCGAACAGATGCACGAAATTCCACCAAAATTAATGCAGCTTTTTTCGAACGTCTAACAAATGTATCGACAAAATTTCAAACCAATAGAATAATTTAAGACCTGCATGGTGAAAAGTTACCATTCGTAATAGACCGGAAGGCGAGGCACAGACCATCATCTCATCGAGTTGATGGCTGAAATTCCAGGATTGGACATAACTCGATTTGCATATTAAAATGCAACTGGTCTGCCAAGTCCTATCTTGGTGGAAAGTACCGACAGACCCGATGTTAGTGGCTGTTCGGTAGGTTTATCATCGCGTTTCCCTGCACCCAAAGGTATGAAAACATGAGTACTGGAAGCAGGAAAACACAATGAAAAACCTGCCAGTCAACCACTAAAGTCGGGTTTGCAGGTTTTTTTCACCAAGATATGACTTGGAAGGCCAGTTGCATTTTAATATGCGATTCGAGTTTTAACTAATCCAGGAATTTCAGCCGTCGACTCGATGAGGGGATGGTTTGTGCATAGCTGCCTCCAGATCTATTTGTAAGTCAAACTAATATGCAATTCTAAATGCAGGGTGATTCAAAACTTATCGTTCAAATTTTGTGGGGAGGTAGGGAATACGTCAGGAAACCGATTTTACATAGGAAAGTATGTCCCCATGCGTATGTAGAGGGCGCGTGTGTACCCAACCTTCCATTGCGTCCCAATCATTGTTTTGACTTTCCTAAAGCTAGTATTTATTCTTCACCTTGTTCCACTTCTCATTTTTACTTACACGAAGCCTTTTACATCTTTAAAAACTCCAAAAATCTCGTTAATGACCTTTATTCAATGCCTAGAAACTTCTCGTTTAATTTTCTTCTTTCCGATTCTTTTAACATTTATTTATTTTTTTTAAGTTGGTTTGTTTTTTACTTTTTGTTTTCATTTTCATTTTATTTATTTTTTGTTAGTATATTTTATTCTTTGATTTAAACTTTCTTCGTTCATGAATTTTTTAATTTTCGTTTCACACCAGAATTTTAAACGTCATTAACGAGATTTTTGGAGTTTTTAAAGATGTAAAAGGCTCTGCTGAAGTCCAAATGAGAAGTGGAAATAGGAGAAGAAATAATACTAGCTTTAGGAAAGTCAAAACAATGATTGGAACGCAATGGAAGATACACAGAGCGCCCTCTACATACGCATGAGTATATTTGCGGCCATACTTTCCTATGTAAAACTTGTTTCCTGACATATTTTTTACCTACCCACGAAATTTGAACGATAAGTTTTGAAGCACCCTGTATATGATTGATTCAAAATATAACTGTCTTTATATTAAGCATAGACTGAAACAGGAGATTAAGTTTTTTGAAACGTTACACAGAGAGACAATAAGAGACTCTTGTACTTATTACCCGGGCAGTAAGTATTGGCGGTGTAATAAGAGATATTGTTGAAAGTATGTACCTAAAAAGAACTCTCCATAGTTTACAAAGTAGAATAGTATTAATATATTATGCGTCAAAAACTGAAATATTTATATCTAAAATTTTAATTCATTTGACACTATAAAATTTTATTGTCAAAAAAGTCTTGAATTATTATGAACTAGTTTGTGGTAATCCAAGTGTTGCATTTAAATTGCGCGAGATTTTTCGATTATTTGGAGGAAAATAAGTCAAATTTTATTATAAATTAAGTAAAAGCATTATAAAATTTATTAAATATTAAATTTTAAGTAAGAGATCAAATGACGTAAATTAAAATATAATAAACTCTATTATTTCCCTTTTCCCTCTTTTATCCATAACAACGGGATAATTTTGTTGCCACCAGGTTAAACGTTTTCTCAATAAAAATGCACGTTTTCAATGACTTAATTTGTCAAAAGCATGTCGTTCTTTCAAAATTTGGCTTCTAATTTCGGAGCGTTTGAAATAAAAATATAGTTCTTTTGACAAACTTATACAAAAATACATTTTATTTAATTAAAATAATAATAATAATAATAAAAACGCTTAACTATCCCGCTTTTTAATTACCCATCTGAAAACTTTTAACAGACATCGTTAAAAATAAGTAGTTGAAAATGTGTGTTTCTTCTTTAAATTTATTTATTTTAAATAGGTGGCAGCAATTGTCTAATTAAATGGGATGATCTTAAATTAGTTTACGTCCAAACTTCTTCGTTAAATGTAAAAGTCAAAAGCTATTACAGAACGATTTACTGATGTTAGTTTGTCGAAATCGTCATCTTGGAACAATTTGATTCCTGGAAGTTGTACATGTAAAAAAAGTTTTTATTACTTGGAAGTATTTTGAAAAATGTCATTTAATCAAGAATATTTTTTAATCAACTATTCAAATAAAAATATTTTTTTTTAATTTTTATGAGAAAATCACGCCAATAATAATGAAAAATAATCTCTGTAATTTCCCCTTCTCCCTCTTTTTATACACAATAATCTAGCAATTTAGTTGTCGTCATTCTAAAAATGTCATAAAAAGTACAAAACTCATATTATATATAACATTCTATATCTACCCTGTATAAAATCCTAATGAACGAATTTATGAAACGACTGATTATGTTTCACAGGTATATTACTCCTAAAATATGAAACGCTTGGCGGTGAAATTCATACCAATTACCCGTATTGATCCGGGTATATCAAAGTGTTAGAATTTTTTAATTTGAATTAGTTTTCGAAATGTTAATTTTTTCTACTTATAATGATATTTCTATTATGATGGAAATTAAAATGATTCCACTTTTGTGAAAAAAAGGTTGAAAGGGAAAAATATAAGGATTATTAGATTTCTGTTTTTTCGTCATTTTCAAAATGAAATTAAAATTATCTTTTATTTCAATCGAAAGTGAAGACAATACTGTGATTAAATTATGTTTTTCAGGAAATTTTGAAAAAATAATTCATTAAATAATAATAATAATATTAAATAAATAATAATTTCTTATTTATTTTAATCAAATTTGCACAATTTCAAGAGAAATATTTTTTTACCATATTTTAGAAAAGGTTATTATTTCAAATTATTGCCAATTGTAATAACAGTGCAAATAATTTTATTTCCTTACGATTAAAAGTGTATTTGTACGAGACTATAAAAAACAGAAAAAACTTAAGAATTATATGATTACATGTTAAAAGCAGGAAAATATTGAAAATTACGTCATAATAATTGTATTTACACTGACTATTAAAAAAGAAAGAAAACTTCAAAATAATAAATTCCTTAATGTGCGTTAAAAACATTAAATAGAGTAAATTACGTCATATTTAAAATGATCAAATAATAATACTGCCAAACAGTTTAAATTTACAAATATATTTACGAGAAATTTATTTCTTATTTCGAGATGATTTTGTTAACGTTTGTTGCCAATTCTAAAGCACAAATAATAATGTGTTTTTTCTAACAACAAAAGTATTTTCACGTGAATATTAAAAAGAGAAAGAATACTTTAAAATGATAAATTCTTTAACATGCGTTAAAAGTAGCAAATGGGGAAAATTACGTCATATTAGAATGAACAAATGATAATATTGACAGACAGTTAAAAATTAAAAATATATCTATGCGAGACATTTATTTCATATTTCGAGGTGATCTTTTTAACTAATGTTGCCAATTCTAAGACAGCGCCAATAATAATATTTCCTTTCTAAAAATAAGTTTTCACGTGAATGTTAAAAAGAGAAAGAAAAATTTGGTGAAAATTAGCTAGGATTTAAAACGATACATTTAAAATATCTTATTTAAAACAATCTTTTTATAGTGTTGTTAAAAAATACCAGGAGGCAAAGACATTGCTTACTTAATTCATTTTATATTAGCTTATTTTCAAATGTTTAACTGATCTTATTGAATCAAACACGAAAACAGTCATTAGAGTGATGTCTTAACAGCACCAGATTCGGCCATAAAATTTCACAATCAAAGGAGAATGAATGGAAACATTTTTAAAGGGAGATCTCCCCACTGGTTTTTTAATTATAATTCAATCTTCTGCAATCTTTTTATAACCTATCAAATTAGCGTGTTTTTAGAATCTGCGGTATCTGAAAGGGGGTTGGGGAGCGTAGCTCGTAGGGGTCAGAGTCCCCTAGTAATCGGAACATAATTTAAATTTCAAACTTTCGATAGTTATCATGATATCATCGGATCCTTATGAATAATTGGCATTCTTTTAAACCTGTAAATCAAGCTGTTCTCTACAAATTACTTTTTCTTTTCAATTTTAACGAGAAAATGATGTCGATAAGAATATAATAAACTTTATTATTCCCATTTTCCCCCTTTTATCTATAACAACGGAATGATTTAGTTGCCCCCACTAAAAAATTATCATTAAAAAAGTACAAAAGAATTAATGTTTTGGAAACTAATTTAAATTTCAAAATTTCGAACGTTAATAAGACATTCTCGATTTTTTGGTGTTCTTTTCAACTTGTAAATTAGCCTACTTGGAAGAGTGGGTGTCAAATACAAACACACAAACACATTTTAATATAATAGAAAACGTAAATCGAGTGAAAACGAAGGCATTTAAAAAAATAAAGATTAAATTAAATTAAAAAATAAATAATAAATCATGATATTTTTTTATTGGTTAGGGAATAATAGTTTAAAGAAAAACTATTAGCATTTATATATTTTTATACAATTATATACATATTTAGAGTCGGTCTTTCTCCCTCCGTTATTTATTACGCCACCTTTCCTTAAGATAGAAAAGTCTGAAAAAGGCATTTTAATTTGTTTTCAATTAATTTCACAACACAGAAATTCTAGTATTCCGAGATTGACTTGTGTCAGAGACTCCGTAGTAGTGGCCGGAAATTAACACGAAAAACCGGATACGACTCAAGGAAATTGTTAGCATCAAATCTCTTCACCTGGATAAGAAATGCCGTAAAGCAAGAATCTTTCATTCAATTTAAGATAATAATGCAGCGACATCAGTTCCTACTTACAAAGTATCTAAGGCAAATTTTAGCAAATGATCTTATTCTTAAAAGCAAAATAATTAAGATTATTTTACATTGATTTTCATTTGTAAGTTTAATTGTGCAGCGGAATGTTATAATTTTTTTTAAAATCATTGAAACTGGGTGAAATAGCGATAATGAAGACCGGTGTATGGTTTTTCTAAAGTAGAGATCACCAGCTTCTTCACCATCCCAAACGCATTTGAATTTCATAAGCATCTTCGTGGGCGCACTGTCTCCCTCCCACACACATATTTATTTATATTGATGCGCGTACATTTGCATCTTGCATTTAAAATCTCATATATATAAATATTGGGTGATCGTAGATTATGTATAAGAAAAATTTCATCTTCGAAGAAAAACAGTCCTCCCACCCACATCTATCAAGGATATAAATAATAAAGTCATTGGAATGCCCGAAAATATTGTATTTTAGGGAATTGTCTATGCACATTCTGTATCTTTGAACCACAAGTTAAGATTCCAGTCTTTTGTTCTCAGCAGATTATATGTTGTACAGATGTATAATCCCCCATCTCTTTTCATCAAAATAAACATCTATTATCCATGCAAAGAAAATATTTATTTTTGCATATAAATTTCTAAATTTATAGCTGTTCGTGGGAGAAACAGAAGGGTATGAGGGCGTAATTGCACCTGCGGGCGCATGTTTTGCCACTCCTGTTCTAGAGCGTGAGCAAAAAATCAATTTTTACATGGCCAAACCATACCGAATTATGATATTTTGAATTTTATTGAAAGAATTTATGGAGTTTGTTTAAAACTCTAACAAAAAAGTGCCAAAACCACTGAGTTGATATCATTATCCTAGTTCGAGAAAAAATTCCCCCCTAAACATATCTTCTTTTTACCAAAGATGGTAAATTTCTCCTTAAAATGGCTGTAGACAAAAATATTTTTAATATAATCATTTTTTTGAAAAATACATAAAATGAAGCGATATAAAAGGTATTTTGCCTCCAAACCTCAAATGAAAATTTCAATTAATCCGAGATTCCTAAACATTGAAATAAAAATGCAGATAAAATGGCAAACTAAAGGTCTCAGAAAGTTAAAAGAGCATTTTTTTTTTCTTCTTTTTTTTAAGTTTCACATTTTTGAAGTAAGCATTTAACGATTTATTGAGTAACTCCAAACCTTTTCTTTAACCGACGAAAAAAATAATGTGATGTAAAAACTATGAGAAAATTCGTGATACCCAAAAATATCGATACCGGATACCTTAATGTCTAGTTGATTAAATTCACTACATCTAGTGCTGAATTTCTATTTTATGGACCCATTTGACGCCATGCTTGTGCTGGGTGTTTTGAGAGGGCGGTGGACAGATGGTGATGAGAGCGGTTTCACACTAAATCGCATGCCATCACTTAAGCTGCTAATCACTAAGCTTCCGAATTTCCCTGGGTAATGTTAAGTCTATGGGCGTTTGATGCTTTCGTATATTTAAAATATCTCCTCGGGAAATTAATATTTTTAATTTCTTTTTTCTGTGTACTCTTCTTAAAGGATGTCTCTTTTTTTTCTTAGTTCTCAAAAGATTTCTAAAATCTACGCTTACTTTTATATGAAGTGTTAAAATTTTACTCCCAGTCCGTCAGTTTTTAAAACATAAAATATTAAATTAAGCATAGATTTTAGAAATATTTTGACAACTAAGAAAAAAAGTGACATACTTTAACACTAGAACGACCGGAAGGGGTCGATCCCACTCCGACCATATGATTAAATGTCAACTGAAATCAGAAATTCTTTCATGAAATAAGTTAAATTTAAACCACGCAGATTTACGTTAAATAAATCAGTCAAATAATTGTAAATAAAAATTCTGGTGTCAAATTTTTTTTATGAAACTTGAGTAAAATTTTCGGGCGTTCTAGTGTTAAGAAGAGAAGACTGAAAAAAGAAGTTAAAAATATTAATTCATTGGGGAGATATTTTAAATATAAGAATGTATCAACCGCCCATAGATTTAACATTACCGAGGGGATTTCGGAAGTTGAGTGACTAGCAGCCTTAATATGCCTCGTTATCGTTAAGGGCCACCCTTCAATCTATCTATACAAATTGTCCCTGAATCATGCTGAAAGGACTAGTACTAAAATCCCTACCTATTGTATGTATGCATAAATTTCGTATCAGGTATCATTCACATGTGTATGCAGAGTAAAAATACACAAAATTTTTTAAAATACGAATATAAGGTCTCGTATGGGCCTTTTAAAGTTTAAATACAGGTTTTTCAGTCACTCTTGGGGATGGTGAGTGCCGCACTTCCTTCCTAAATCTTTACAAATGTATGAAATTTGGCCCCCTTTGGCACCCTTTTAACAAAATTTCTGATTATGGCCATAGCGAGACCCTCAAATGTGGGGGTCCGGGGAAGCTGCCCCACATGCTC
Organism: Maratus speciosus; assembly: GCA_963932465.1. Lineage (NCBI taxonomy): Eukaryota > Metazoa > Arthropoda > Arachnida > Araneae > Salticidae > Maratus > Maratus speciosus. Next base: position 391,876,538 of record OZ010790.1, on the reverse strand, counting down.
CCCTGCACTAGTCAGGCCCTGTGAACATACAGATTTTTCTCACCATTGCAGTAAAACATTACAGATTTTGAATAAATATGTTGCCTTATAGTTAGTTATAATCTCTATGACATAGGATTGGAGATGATGGCGTGCAGTGCCTCTTTATCATTTATTGTGGCATTTTGCGCTATCCAATAATTTCTCAACAGATTGAGGTGTGATATCCAGTTTAATAAATAGCGAATCCCAATGTTTGTCACGGTTTGCAATAAAGTATAATTTGCACTGTCAGGGTTGAAATTAGTGCTAGCGATTATACGTATAATACCTATAAAACGTACGCGTCGAGAACCGCTTTTCCCATGTTATACCTATCCAAAATCCGTATCGGTATGATACGTTTTATACGTATTATACGTATAATCGCGAGCACTAGTTGAAATAAAAGGCGCTCTAGCATACATTTAGTATTCGTTTAACGGGAAAATATTGTATAAAAATAAAATATAAATACAGTGAAATACGTTTAACACGAAATGATATAGCGGTCCGGACAGTATACTATGCAATTTAATACATTTTGTTTCTTTTAACACGAAGCAAAAATCGTTTAACACGAAAAAAATTCGCTTTCGATCTGGATAGTTTGAGTTGAAATTGGTAAATTTTGTGTTAAAACCACTGAATTTTGGGTGAAAATCAGTGAATTTCGTGGTTTTTTTTTTTTTGTAAATTAGCTTTTGTTTTATGAGCACAATCAATGGCTGCAAAATCGGTGCGAAAACAAACTGCTATTTCGCTTCAAATAAGTAGATGAAGCTGCTTAATGTAGTTGATGAAAAAAAAAGGACGAAAACAGAAATCTGCAACAAGTTCGGCATTGCCAATTCTACATAATTAACGATAAAAAAAACAGGGAACCTATTACTTTAATGTTTGAACGCAGTATGTTTAAGCCAGAGAGAAAACGTATGAGAACCGCAAAACACGAAGATTTAGAGACAGCCTTGCTTATTTGATTCAAACAAGCTAGATCTCACAATCAGAAAGCTGAAAAAAACATTTCAAAAAAAGATATCTGATTTTTTCCCCAAAAAAAACAATATTTTTTTACTTGTTTTTTATCCTAATTGATGCAACCTAGTAGCTTAACAGGAAATCGAAATAAAATTTGACGACGTTGAAAATATTTGTGAGTTTTGTTCTTTTTTTTTACGAATCTTTTAACGCGAAATTCTTTTAACACGAAAAAAAATTTCGGTCCCCTCAATTTCGTGTTAAACGTATTTCACTGTACTAGAAAACAGAAATTCTGCTTTTTCAGAATTCAGTGTCGCCCTAGGAGTAAGATAGCTTATGTTTAAGTAGAGTAAATCACCATTATAGCAACTGAAAGGACTTTTGAAATAGATTCAGCAGTTTCAGAGTAATCGTGATTTTAGAACGACTTTAGAATGCTCATTTCACCTTTTAAATTTCGAAAAGAAAAAAAAATAGTTCTTAGCGAGCATCTTTCTCTTTAAAGTAACCACCGGTGTCAAATTTCAAGCTTTCAATCCTAACAATTTCAAAGAAATCGTAATTTTAGAACAGCTTTCGCTCTTGTACTCGCTTAGAGTAAGAGAACCGGTATGAAGCTCTGGACCGAGGGGTGCCCGCAGAATAAAATTCACGGTGAGGCAAGATTTTGGAACAGATATATCTGTAGTTTGCAGCTTTTTTTTTTTCCTTTTAACGGAGAATAAAAACATGGAAAACTGAACAAAAATTTTTGTCAGAATCCCACGTGAAAGACAATCATTAAACATATAGAAATACAATAAAAATACAGAAATGTAACAAATAAGACATACTTAAAATCCGAAAGTAAGCTTTTACTTGTTTTTTAAATGGAAGAATCTAAACAATTTTTTATGTTTTTTCATTTTACTTTTTTTCTCTTTGTCCCCTTTACTCTCCCCTTTTAAAATAACTTTTAAAAGAACGTAAAAAGAAAGACAAAACTAATAATTCTTTTCCACAGGGTGTTTCGGGGTGTCTCTTCCATCCCCTGGCGAGAAATAATTAGTTTCTTTTTCTCTTTGAGTTTAATTATTTCTAATCATTTCATAAGTATAAATTTTATTACTTTTTTATTTTCCAAAATCATGGAAAAAAATGAAAATATAGTTAAATTTGAAAATCCAAGGAAAAGCAAATTGCCCTCTCTTTCCACCCCTTGAGGGAGTCCCTGTTTTGAAATCTATCCCGAAAAGAAATGTTGACTACACCACTGTTTGCGAAAACTCGCTACAAATAAACAGAGCGGATACGATTAGTGAAAGTGAAAAGTCGGAAACTTACCGCTCTAGAAACTCTTCAACAAGTGTCCTGGAATCGTTCGGAGCAAGATCTGAGCTCTCATGGAGCGACCTTGGCTTTTTATTGATCCACAGAGACAGTCCTCCTCTCACTCCCTTGTCCTCTCTGGAGCGAGCATTTCGAACTTGACGATTGTTCATTCCATCCCCAGACGCTTCTACACCACCCCGTATTCATCCCCTCTAATTGTTCGTCCTCTCTTTTTCCGAAATTCCTCTTTGGAAATTCGAAGTTTTCCTTTATGCGCATCAAAATTAAATTCTTGTAATAGATGATGGAATTTTGAGCTCGAGAAAATTCATTCCCTTAAATGAAGGGGCATTAAACACGGCTCAAGCAAATTATTGTTTCGCAAAACGGCGTGTTCTTCAAGCAGTGATTAAGTTGTGTAAGAACTTAGCATTGAGATAAAGTTTCAAACTTTGGTCTGAACTTATCAAATTTGATTAGAATAAATCACCTTGAGAAAAAGAAAAGAGAAAGTAAAACAGTATGTTAATAATTCACACATTCGAAGTGTACTAATGATGGGTTTTGTAATTCCTTCAAAATTTAGTTTCAAACCGAAATGGAGGCAGAAAATGTTATGATACCATGCAATAGTTTTTACTGTCTTGGTAAAAACATGTGAATGTTTGTACTACCTTTTGGAAAAAGAAAAAAAAAGGTTAGTGTTTCAACAATTTTCATGAAAATGTATTATTTTTTTTTCCCTACCAAAAATGTGTATTTTTAAAGTCATCATTGTCTAAACGTTAAGCTCAAAAATTATTATTCTGATTAGCGTGCGCATTTCAATACCGTAAAACTTGTGAAAACGTAGCCTGTCTAAAACGAATTTTTTAACTGTTTCTTGTGGACTCTCTTTCTGGACTTCCTCGGCTGAGCTATTCTTCTCTTCCAGTTTTAGTGATTTAATGCTTTTGGCTTTTTCATGAACTGTTCTCTTTAAATCTATCTAATTCATGGAAATTTTTCGCAGAAAATTTCACCAAGAGAAGAAGAAAGACCACGATTATTACATCCTCATCATACAAGACGGAACTGGAACTAGAAGAAGATGCGATGAAAAAGAAACAACCAAGCAAAGGCAAACTTTTCGACGGCACAACAAAAAAACAGTAATATTTCAAATTTTAATTGCTTAAAAGGCGTACAGCCAACAGAGTGAAAAAGTATCCTAGCCTTTTAAGCAATTAAAATTTGAAATACTATTGAATGCAAGGCGTGTGAAATTTTCTACGAAAAATTTCATGAATTATATAGATTTATTCAATTTCATCGATGATGAATTCTCTTTAGTTTCGTGTTTGCCTCAGAGTCGGTGGCTCACGGAAAAATAATCTATCTTGTGCTGCGGTTGTAGTGTTGCCAACATATGATAGTGAGAAGTGTAGGCTGGGTATCGTTCCAAGTGGTTCAGTTGATAGAACGTCCGTGCGCTATTCCGATGACATGGGTTCGAGTCCCGGCTTGGACACTTTTTCACTATGTTGATTGCACACCTTTTAAGCAATTAAAATTTGAAATATTACTGTTCTCTTTGTTGGGACATCGAAAAGTTTGCCTTTGCTTGGTTGTTTGTTTTTTCTCGTAGCTTCTTCTAGTTCCGTCTTGTATGATGAGGATGTAATAATCGTGTTCTTTCCTCTTCTCTTGCTTTCCTTCTTTTTAGCTCTTTTTTCTTGAATGCAGATGATGGCTTCGATGTTCATGGTTTGTCTTAGTTACATGTTGATGGTTTTATGACGCCCTTGGAAGTTGATAGCTGGCTTTCTAAAAATGTGGTAGAGAAGATTTATCATTTACTACGTGTCAGAGTCAAGAGTGAATAAGGATGGACAATTACCCGGCTTTGCTTTACCCATGGGTACCCTGTTTTGCCCCAACAGACAACCAAAAATCTACATGCAAGCTGGACGTACACACAATCTACATGCAAGTGGGACGTTCTATTTGGCATCGAAATATCGTGTGAAAGCTACAAAAAACAGTGATTTAGTTACCTAAATCGCTGGCTGGTTGTCGGCCCAGTTAGCTTAAATGGAAAAGCATTGGCCTTGTAAGCTAAGGATCTGGGTTCGATTCCCGGCCTGGGCATTTTTTCGCTCAGTTGGAAATATTCAATTCGTATGATAACTTTACCAGTCAGTTTGACTGTGTTAAAATAATAGTTCATCTACGTATCCATCGTTAATATGGAGGTCCTTAACCTGCGGTTTATTCTGTTGAGCTGTCTACATGACAGACCAGATGTTCCTACCAATAAGGTTATCTGAGCGAAATATGCTGGCTGGTTGTCGGCCCAGTTAGCTTAAATGGAAAAGCATTGGCCTTGTAAGCCAAGGATCTGGGTTCGATTCCCGGCCTGGGCATTTTTTCGCTCAGTTGGAAATATTCAATTCGTATAACACCAGTTAGTGCTGGCATGTTTTAAAATTGTTATTTTTTCTTTTTGTTTACATTTTTATTATTAATTTTTTTCTCTTTTTATCAATTTCCGAACTCCAGGGATTATAATTTAATCAAAAAAAGCTTTTTATTGTTGTTTGCTTCAATGAAGACATGCATTTCAAGGCTGCCATACCTCGAATTTTCCTTAAACACGTTAGTTGAATAGGATCAACGTTCTTCTGCCGTTCGAGCCATTTCATAACTGTTTTCAAACATTCAAAGGCTTCGTTGTGTGATGGACATGGGTTATTTTCAGAGTATTCGTTTTCACTTTCTTCAATTTCTTTTCCATCATGAATCTCATCTACAATCTCATCATCATTTAAAATATGATATCCAGGGTCATGTACTTCACTATTTAACCACTCATTAATTTCATTTTCTTCATAGCTTAGGATTCTTTCCATCTCCTTTATTGTGTTACATTCCGCTTTTTCTGATCCACTATCAGTTTTTTTCTTTATTTAAAATTTTATTCCAAGCCAATGGATAATTGGGAGTTTCGTTTAAAATTTTTTTTGGGAGAAATAGGCTGTTCAGATAACTGGAAGTTCGGTTAAAAAATATTTTTTTGAGAGAAATAGGCTGTTCGGATAATTGGAGGTTCGGTTAATTGGAGTTCCGATAATCGGCGATCTACTGTAATTTGTAATGGTTTCAAAACACATTGCAATGTGGGTAGTTTTTTAAGCACAATTGTAAAGCTAATTAAAGGAATGAGCTGCAATTTTTAATTTGCATATTTGAAGCTTTTACAAACTGATTTCTGTTAAAGATTAATATGTTACAAAATGTTAAATGTTCTGTTAAAATATTCATATGTTTGTCGAAAATTATAAATTTTGAAATTAATTTTCGAAAAAAAATAATAATTGTAACCTATGCATTTTTTTCAACAGAAATAGATTTTTAGAAGTTTCGAATATACGAATACAAAATTACAACTCATTCCGCCAAGTATTTTTAGAGTTATGCTTAAAACAACTAACTGCATTGCAATGTGTTTTGGAACAATTAAAAGTGGATTTAACATTAAAAGTTCCAAACCTGCATAATTCTTAAACTAACTGACCGAATGAGCTCCCATACAGTATCCGAAGGTAAAATTTACCGAAGACTCCAATTTTATGGTGTCGAAAACATTTGATAGTATTGAAACTTTTAAAGTTTGGTACAATTTCTATATGTAGAGGACCCCCTAAGCAAAATTTGTATAACATTAACTAGCAGATGTTATTACTAATCGATTGGTAACAGTTCTACTTTATATGATAATTTTTGGCAGAGTTAGTACGGCAGTACACTTTTTTTTTCACGTCTGTGCATTAACCTATCGGATATTTTCCGAATGCATATGTTACAATTCATGGCAAATTCCCTGCTTCTTACCAGAGATTCTTAAAACAAGTTTCTCAAATGTGCTTCTGTGGAACTTTTAAAACAGAGTCATTACATTACAAACCTGAATGCCTACTTTGAGTGAAATGAGAATATAATGACTTCAGTATAACCTTCTAGAAATCAAGATATTGCTTATGAATCCATATTCAAGAAAAGGTATTACAGAAATATGAAAAATATACTGACTAATAAATTTTTTATTCTTTCTTATCCATGATGCTTTTGGCTTTTTGCGAGTTGTTTAGTCTCGCTTTTATAGTCATCACATAATGTAGTTGTTGCTTGGATACTAATTTCGGTGTTTTGAAAAGTGTTGCTGTATTTGAGTTTTTCTATGATATGTTACGTCTATTTTTATTTTCGGTTTTTCATGTGACTGTTTTTTTGTCGTTACTTCTGAGTTGATTGTTCAGTTTTCAGGCCTCGGAGCGGTCTCTTTTTTTTTAGCCACCACTATTAAAAGAAATTAATAATTTAATGGTAGATTTCTACAACAATTGCAAGAAAAAACTAATCACGAGGCGGATTTCTATAACATTTGCAAATGAAATACAAAACGAAAATTTTCGTTTGAAAATAGTGGTGGACAAAAATGAGACCGTTCTGAGACCTCGTTTTGCAATTGTTGCTTGGCTTGTTTGTGTTTTTGTGTGATTGTGGGTAACTGCACCACTAATGATAATCATGAACTAAAACTAACCATAAGCTTGCCACAATCATACCATGAACCGAAAATTTAAACAGAATCTAAATTGAATATTTAGTTTTGGTACTGAAATGAAATTGTTTGCTTTTTGCTCCTGAAATAAAACGTAATAATACTTTTACTTAAAAAAAAAAAATCCTAATTATGAAATCGTAGAAACCTTTAAAATCGTAGAAATTTATTCTATTAACCTATCTATTAAACCTATCTATTAAAATCGTAGAAACCTTTTTGAAAAGCTCTATTTTTGATGTTTGATGGGTCATAGCACAACTTTCTTTTTAAGTAATACCATAAAATTATATACTAATGGAAAGAAAATTTAACCAACAATGTAATGAAACGAATTTCACGAAGGAATGGAAAGAATGTATAAATAAGAAAAGGGGAAAATGTAAAAAATTGAGATATACAATATTTATCACAGTCTTTTAATACTTAGTTGGGTAATCTTTACTCTTAATTACGGCTTTACAACACCTCCCACTAGGGTGAACCCGTCTTTTAGTTCTGAAGCGGTTATAATGTAATACCAAGACTGAATTATTGCTTCTATTAATCGGATTTTATTGCTGGGTTGCTTCTGTGCGACAAGTTTCTTTAGACTGCTCCATATATTTTCAATTAGGTTAAGATAGGGTCTATTCCCGGGCAATTTCAACACTGGGATATAATTATCTTCAAAATTATCTTAATATATTATTATATATTATTATCTTTTTGCACACTTTAGCAACATAGCATGGAGCTGAATCCTGCTGAAATGTAAATGCTTCATTATCTTGGAAAAGATCACGTGCAAAAATCTTTAGTCGTGATTGAAGTATTTCAATTATGTATTTTTGGACATTTACATTCTCATTATTCACATAAATTCTGCCCATACCTTTTGATGTCGTGCAATCCCATACAGTGGTGCCGACTTATATGGACACATGGGGCGCGAGCCCACCCAATAATTTGATCTATCCGCCCACCCAATTTCACTTGATTTAATTCATAATTTATTTTTTAATTATTTAATCGCTGAAATGAAATTTGGTTTTATTAAAGTACTCAAAATAGTTTTGTTTAAAAAATAGTAAGAACATAAATTAGACTTACAGGAACATTGAAAACCCTTTCATTGGATATATAGTTAAATTTCTATGAAAACAAATTTCCTGCTTATTTTACCATCTGTTTCGATGTCTTGAATTAATAAAGCACTTAAGTGACTAAAATATATGCTTTTCTTGACATTTAGTTTTTTGCACTTTCAATAGATTATTTTTTTTATTCAAGTGAAGCAAGAATTCTTCGAATCAAAAATGTTCTGTAATTTACTTTCATACAACGAATAATTCCCAAATCCAACGACTGAAGTTTACTTCTGCAGTTTGCAGGGAAGGAAACAATTTTTATAGCGCTGAGCTTTGAGAAGCCCGAAGGGTGAGCAGGGCACTGATCAATGAATAAAATAACTTCTCATTTTTTCTTTTGCATCTTTGAATCAAATCGCTAAAGAAATTTCAAAAACGATGTTAGCATTCATCCATGCTTTACTGCTATTATCGTATTAACATGGCAATTTTTTTACGCTTTTGAAACAGCGAGGATTTCTCGATTTTCCAATAACACCAAAGGGGATAATTTCTCAGATCTGCATTACAGCAAAGTAGAATTGTGAGTCTCTCTTTACTTTTTTTACCGCCATGACACCACCATGCTTCACCCTTGAAAGATAGAGCTTTATCGAGCATCATTTAAAAAAAGAGCACCGTTTCATCTCAATTAAAGATGTCACAAAGATAATCTTTCAAAGAAGTTGCAAAATCACTTAACCACTGTTTAACATTATCTTCATTAACGCTTGCACTTTCACCACTTATAATGCGCATATCTAATCCATGCCTATGTTTAATTTCTCTATCCATCCTTGGGACGCAGAGAAATTTTCTATTTCAAACGTCTGCGTTAATTCAATTCCTTTTTCTCTTAATAACTGACAATTGACTGATATATTGGGGGCACGAGCTTCACTGAGCCACTGCACTAAAGCTTTTTCCAAATGATAAAACTCCCCCCTCTGTATTCTACTCCGTTTCTTGGAGTGAATTTCACATCCTTTGTTGGCTGATTAATTACATCTTTGTTTTTCAAAATGTCTTTTAAAGTTGTAACAGGAATTTTGAATTGTTCTGCTAAAGATTTTTTAGTCACATGGGGGATCTCTTCTGACATTTTAATAACCCCCATTTTAAAAGAAATCGGCAATTTTGTTCGCTTACTCATTTTTAATAATAATAATAATAATAATAAAAACACTTCAGCGTTCTGAGCGAGGACGGAAATTTGATAACGAAAAAGACTTTTAATATGCACAGGCTAATAGGACAAATTTCAATTGCTTCGTTTCTGGAAAAAAACCCTCTCACATTTCCAGCTACTCTAGAAGTTGCAGGTGCGAAGGGGGTGTGGCCAAGGAATGCAGCTTCCAATTATTCTACAGAAAACAAAAGCAAAAGACCAACAACTGACTTCCCTTTTTCAAGCTGATGTGTTTTTTTAAAGGACGCGTGTAGAATAGCAAGAAATTTTAATGGAAACTTGAAAATTCTCCGACTCATAAGTGAGAGATGCATTTAACGTTGCGGCGCATAAACGAAAAGAAAATAACATTGCGTCACTATATGTTTATCCGGGACTATCGAAAATCGACGTGTAATTGAGAGAGACGCATAAAAGAGACCACGTATAAGTGAGAGATTACTGTACATTATTTCCTCACAGGGAGTGCTGTAAATGCAAAATAAAAATTTGCTAAATCTGTACTACATAAATTTAACTTGAAATATGATTGTCATATGAGAAAGCATAAAGAGATCCATTTAAAGTTTTAGTTATGTAATTTTCCCCCATGGGCACTACCAGAATGAAAAAAAGTCTATCATGTGAAATTTTTTATATGCATCTAGGGGAAATTTTTTACCAAAATTTAGTTACCTTATTTCCCACCAGGGGGCGATATAAATGCAAAAGAAAATTGTGTTGAATCTGTACTACCTATTTTATATACTATTTTTTTTTTTTACATTATATACTAATTTATTGCCCTTTTTTTTATCTTGAGTACTACCTATTTTTACACTCTTTTATTACATTCAACCTGGTTTTTGCATGTAAAGATGGAATTTTGTAATCGATTTTTAACTCACTTTCTGATATGCTAGAATTATAAAAATTCCGTTCACAGGCAAGTTTCCAACACAACATTTGAATAATCTTAGAATTTCATTATAAATATAATGTTTTCATTTTAATGCATTTTTAGCTCGACATGGATGGTAAACCACCAAATATTTTCTGTAACTCTTACAGTTGTATACGAGTTGAAACAGCAATAGATTTAATGATGCGCCAATAAACGCTCACCAAACTATACCAAATGGCTGTGAAACTGCAACAATAAAACATTTTAAAAGCTAAAAAGTGAAAAATAAATTATAAATGAAAAATGAAAAGTGCAGTATTATTATTTTTAAATCAATTTTATCAATTTGCTTTTATCAATAGATTAATATTAAAACTAGTATGTTGTGGCCATCACAAAACTTTCTTCTATATAAATCACGTCAATTAAATCATTTAAATAGTACAAGAAATTACACCAATTTAGCACCAATTCATATCAAAGTACAGAGTGTTTATAAAGTCCCGGACCCATTTTGATGTTTAATAACTCATAAAATAATGAAGATATAAACAAACTTATGGCATTTATTGATGGAATAATTCATATATTTTCCTTTTCAGGTTTGAATATCTTTACTTTTGTAAATATCGTCTGCGCGTGTGGTTAATTTCAGATAATTTCATTTTCCAGTCTAAATATCTGTACTTTTCTAAATATCGTCTGCTGATTAATTGCATTTTTCTCTCTTTTGTTTTTGGCAACTATTGCAATGTTATGTTTACTTTTGATGTGTTTGTTCTATGTTACTTTTGTATGCGATGTTTTATTCGAGCGGATATTAAGGAGAATGCATACACCACAAGAGAAAGCACAGATTTTATGGTGCTTCATAGAAAAAAAAATCGATAGTGCAAACACAGAGAAATTGCAGAAGAATTTACCAGAAAGATCCTCCATCCAAAAGCAGCATCTTGCGGTGGAAAAAGAATTTTCTAGAAACTGGAAGTATCGCAGATAAGAAACGTTCCGGACGTCCCTGCACAAGGGATTTTGATGTTGAGCGTGTCAGAGAGACATTTTTACACAATCTTAGAAGATCTGATTATCCGTGCGACGAAGGGGGCACACGTGGAAGTTCATTGACAAGGGTCATGAAACTTTTTGAGTCTATCTAACCATTTATGTTATTAATTTTAATCTATCTTTATTATTTTATGAGTTATTAAACATCAAAATGGGTCCGGGACTTTATAAACACCCTGTATATCTGAATTTGAAGTTTGATGAATTAGTTCTTGAGATAGAGCTATAGCGAAAATTCTGAAAAATGTACCATAGCAGCGCCAACTGTTGAGCGATTTACACCAAAAGATAAACAGCACTAATTGATATCAAAGTATACCTGAATCTGAAGTTTGATGAAAATTCGTGCATTAGTTATTGAGATAAAGCTATAGTGGAAATTCTGAAAAATGCAGCATAGCAGCGCCACCTGTTGAGCGATTTGCACCAAAAAGTAAACAGCACTAATTCATATCAAGGTATACTTGATATGAATGATATACCTGATATGAAAGTCCGTTAAAAATTCAAGCATTAGTTCTTGAGATAGAGCTATTGCGGAAATCGCAAAAAAACAGCATAGCAACGCCACCTGTTGAGCTATTTACACCAAAATGTATAAAATGTCAATTCATGTCAAGGACTAACGGATTCTGAAGTTTGATGAAAATTCGTGCGTTAGTTTTTAGATACACCTATAGTAGAAATTCTGAAAAATGCAGCATAGCAGCGCCACCTGTTGAGCGATTTGCACCAAAACATAAACAGCACTAATTATATCAAGGTATACCTGAATCTGAAGTTTGTTGAAAATCCAACCATTAGTTATTGAGGTAGCGTTACTGCGGAAATCGTAAAAAATGCAGTATAGTAGCACCACCTGTTGAGCGATTTACACCAAAACGTATAAAACTTCAATTCATGTCAAGGACTAACTGAATCTGAAGTTTGATGAAAATCCGTGCATTGGTTCTGGAGATTGATCTATTGCGGAAATCACAAAAAATGCTGCATAGCAGCGCCACCGGTTGAGCGATTTAGACCAAAAACTAATCAGCATCAATGTATATCAGGGACTAACTGAATATGAATTTTTATTAAATTCCGTGCATTAGTTCTTGAGATAGAGCAGCCACAAAATTTGTGTCATATACAGACAGACACACTCACAGACAAACATCGAAAATTTTCACGTATCCAATACTTTCTTCTTGTAAAGATAGAAGAAACTAAAAATTACGAATGTACGTTGAGAAATCAATTTAGAAATCACAAAAAGATAGTTTAAATAATGTTTAATTTCTTTCTTTCCTGATGCCTTATCTTAAACTAGTCGGATGTACCAATCCCAAACTTTCTTCTATCTCATGCATGTCAATACTTCAAAATTCGTTATCACTTTGCCAAAATTAAATGGGAATCTATGCTCATCATAAGGATTCTAAAAAGATAAAATTCTGTGCATTAGTTCTTGAGCTATGACTATCGCTGAAATCGTGTAAATCCAGCAAAATGCAGCATAGCAGCGCCACTTATAGGGTGATTTACACCAGAACCTAATCATCATCAACCTATGTCAACGTCTAACTGAATATGACATTTGGGGGAAAATTCGTACATTACTTCTTGAGATAGAGCTATTTTGCAAATCATGACAAATGCAGCATAGCAGCGCCCCTGTTGAGCGATTTGCACTAACACATAATCAGCAGCAATCAAGGTATACTTGAATCTGAAGTTTGATGAAAATTCGTACATTAGTTCTTGAGATAGAGCTACTGAGGAAATCGTGCTAAATGCAGTACAGCAGCGCCATCTATTGGGCGATTTACACCAACACGTAGTCAGCATCATTTCATGTCAAGGACTAACTGAATCCGAAGTTTGATGAAAATGTGTTAGTTCTTGAGATAGAGCTACTGCGAAAATCGTGTAAATCCTGCAAAATGCAGCATAGCAGCGCCACCTGCTGTGCGATTTACACAAAAACTTAAACAGCTCCAATTCATATGAAGGAGTAACTGAATCTGAAGTTTGATGAATATCCGTGCATTAGTTCTGGAGATTGAGCTATTGTGGAAATCGTGAAAAATGCTGCACAGCAGCGCCACCTGTTGAGCGATTTACACCAAAAACTAATCAGCACCAATTTATATCAGGGACTAACTGAATATAAAATTTTATTAAATTCCGTTCATTAGTTCTTGAAATAGAGAGCCCACAAAATTTGTGTTACACACAGATAGACTCACAGACAGACATTTTGTACAGGAAAATTGTATTGAATTGTTCCTATCTATTTTTATCTTGAGTAAAACTATTTATTATCCTAAGACTGTCATACAGTGATAAATAAAAAAAAAATTCATTTTACTGTTTTAATACTTAAATTTATTTAATCTTTTTCCGCTAAGGGGCGTTATCTGCATAAAAGGAAGTTGAATTGAATTTGGCTATTTATTATTTTAACTTGGAGTGTGATTACCACATGAGATAACATAAAAAAATCCATTTAAAAATTTTTGTATCAATTTCCTACAAGGGGAGCTATCAGCGTAAAAAACCTGCTATGTGAAAATTTTTACTAAAACCTAACTTTGACCATGGCAGAAACTTTTTTATTAAAAAGGCATAAAAAATGGATTTCCTTAAATTTGCTAACCCTATTTCCTCTCAGGGGCGCTAGAAACGAAAATCTTGTTGAGTCTCTATTACCTATTTTTAACTTCGAGTGTGGTTGTCATATGAGAAAATACACACATAAAATATCTATTTTAAAGTTTTAGTTATCTTTAGTTAGTTTAGTCCCATCAAGGGTGCTACCAGCGCTAAAAAAACTATCAAGTGGATATTTTTATCAAGACATACATTTGACAGTGGAAGAAAGTTATTGTAAAAATGTATTTAAAAAAATGGACAATCAGTTTTATTTAAATTTATTTACCGTATTTCCCGCAAGGGGACGCTATAAACACTAAAAAGAAAATTGCGTTGAATCTGTGCCACCTATTTTTAACTTCAGTATAGATGCCTTACAATGATACAAGAAAAAGCAATTTTATTTAAATTTGTTTAATTTGTTTCTGTCTAGGGAGCATTATCGGTGTAAAAGAAAGCTGAATCTAAATTTAATTTTAACTGGGAGTATGTTTTCTAGATGAGAAAACATAAAATAAATCCATTTTAAAATGTTAGGTATGCAATTTCCCACCTGTCACACTACCAATATATAAAACAAAGCAATGAGAATTTTTTTTTCTTATCAATACAGAAATTTGACAAAGGCGGCAGCTTTTTCTGAAGATTTGAGCAAAAATCGTTTGTGTGAAGGAAGCTTGAAATGAGTTTGAATAGTTAGTTGAAGACAACGTTATACACATAGAGATACTTGAGGCGTCATAAGTTAAATAAACGTCAAATAGGGCTTTAAACAATAATTGGCGATAAGGTCTAATGCTTCTAAAATCTTTTATGTTGTCCTGTAAAAGAACTATAAATGTTACATCCCATTATTTTCAATGCAGCGCATAACGCAATAAGCTTTAATTACATATACACTTTTCGTAGAGTTTCAAATAATGCAATGATACTAAAATGCGTTTTAAATAATTTCCGCCCATAGATTGTTGTCATTTATGCGGAAAAAACATGATGTAGACGACTGTAACAACATACTAAAATGACATTATTTACATTACATTACATTAGAGTGTTCTATAAATCTTGCATTTAGGCGTCTAAAATAAATAAATAAATCATAAATTCGTTTCATAAAATCTTTACACAAATTCGTTTCATAAAATCGTTATACAAATTCGTATCATATAATCGTTATACAAGTTCGCTTCATAAAATCGTTAGACAAATTTGTTTAATAAAATCGTTAGGGGATACAAGGAGATAAACCCGGCCTTCTCGAGTTAAAGAATATAGGTAAAAAACTATTATTTTTTAATTCAAAATTCTAATAGATTTTTTTAATTTAATATATTTTATAAGAATGTCCACTAACAATATCAAAAATATTTTTAACCATTTGGAAAAATGGTTATTGTCCTCTGTCAGGGTAGGAAATCAAAAACATATCTGAAGCGTTTTATTAGTTGAATCCGCATTTTATTCGTTTTCTGATTGGTCTATACAGTAATCTGTATTTTCCCTTTACTTTCAACAGAGATGGATACTTCTGTTGACAAAAAAGTAATAAAAACTACAAAAAAAAAAAAAAAATTAATAACTCAGAAACAAATTGAGATACCAGCTTTCAAACAAATTGCATTTAAAAGTACATTTTTTTCTTTATACGACGGGTATAAAAAGTAATATTGTGGGATGTTTAGAAGTTTAAGAATGAAATTTCATTTTAAATGGGTCGTCAGATTTCTTGGAAATCTGACGATGGAAAAGCCTTTTCCCGAACAGCCAATGAAATGCTTGGATAATATGTAAGTTTCAGGTGGATAATATGTAACTTTCAGGTGGATAATATGTAACTTTCAGGTGGATAATACGTAAGTTTCAGGAAATCTGACGAGTCGCAGGCGATTTTTGTCGCTTGCAATTTTTACGTGTAATAACACTATTAATGTTTAATTCATGGCGTACGTAATGTATGATAAACTCCGTGCGATTTGTTTTGTCTTAAATTTTAGTCTTTGAAAAAATCATTTTCTAAATTATCGTTGTAATTTGTTAAATTGCCTTTTTTTAAAATGAAAAATAGCAATTATGCAGTCAAGTAAAGGTTTGAAATTTATAAAAAGTGATACTTTCGTATTGGCCTCGAGCCAAGAGTTAACAGCCAAAGAAAAATAAATCGTCAAAGAGCGCTATTTACAACAGCCTTTTTTTATTCTGTTCATTTCAGTGGTTTAAGCGCGGAGTTCGATTACACGACTTAAATTTGTAGCTTGTTTATATTTTGTACTTTACTTATTTATTTTTTAAGTTTTATTTTCTTAATTTCGTTATCGAATATAAGTTGCAAACAAATATTTAACTTTTTATATTAAGTGAAAATGGATTTATCTTTCGTAACCGTCTGCACGTGATAAAATCAATAAAAAAAATGTATGCTTGAAAGTTATTTTAAAACCCATAAAAAATGAGTAAACTTGCGATACAGTTTTCAAACAAATTGTATTTTAAAAGTAAGTGTAATTTAAAAGTAGATCCTTTTCCATATTCGACGGTCTAAAACTTGAAAATATGCGTTATTTAGAAGTTAAAAAAAAATGCAGTAAAAACTAAATTTAATCGCCACTGTCAAAATAACGCCAGCGTGCACGGACACGTTTGTCCTTCATAATATATAGATAGGATAGATTATGAAAATTTCAATCCGCAGTCTCTTTCTTTGATATCAGCATTGCTGTAATCAAGATTCAAATGGTTTTAGGAGATTAAATTATTATATATTATAATGGGAATCACAATGACATGCACTTCTACTCAAATACCAGTTATTTTTCGGTAAGACTTTTTATTATAAGACTCATAATTTGATAATCGCAGCTCCCTACAGTTTTGAGTACATTAAATTGCTTGCATAAAATAATCAAAATGTCGATTTCTTGACAATGGCTTTTACAATTAGTTTGAATGATTAATTACTCTTATAAATATTTTATTAATTATTGATAATGCTAATGGTTCAATTTATTTGAAAGCGACTACTTGAACCTTTCCCATAATCATTTCATTTGGTATAATATTATTGATATAAAATTTTGCATTAGCTTAAGTTGCACCTTCTGACGATTTAATGAAACAGAGCTTCGAACATGAACCAGGCCATAAGCTGAAAAAAACTGTTATTCCGGTTAAACAAAAATAGGAACAGAACCAAAATATTTCAACAGAACCAGAACAAAAAATATATATTAACGTTCGAAGCCTTAGCATAATATTACGAAATGTCACAAACGGTTTTGCTGCGCGGAGACTACTGTTGCCCAGAAACAAGTTTTACAGGAAATGTTGAATAATTCACATCCTGTAATGGTATAAACCATTGATCCAATTTAATAACGGGACTTTATTTAAAGATTTCATAGCTTTAAAATTTATAACTTTTTAGTCTTTTTTACACTCCTTTATTTAAATGAACTGGGTTTATGTATGTAAAGGTGGAATTTTGTAATGTACACAGATGTGTTTCCGACAACAGCACAGCATTTTAATATTTTTAGAACTTAAATAAAAATTGATAAATTTATTTTAAGGCATTTTTCCATTATCCCACCACAGGTGATAAACTACCAAATAATCTTTATAGTTGCAACTGTTTACGAGTTACAACAATGGAGTTAATGATGCGTGAACGGCCTGTGAAACTGCAACAACAAACACTAAAATCTCTCTATTCTAAAAAAAAAAGTAACTAACGCTGTCACCGCCGCCGGTTTCGAATTTTTTTGTGACCGGAAGTCTTTTTTCGTTAATATTAAGATAAATATTGCATACAAAAATATGAAAATCGGTGGTATTATAGAGAAATGTTTGATAAACACGCTGATGCAGACAGTTTTCAAATCGACGAAGTATTTTAAGAGATATTTAGTGCTAAAGTTGGACAAAATCGTTCCATTAAAAAAGTTTTATAGGAACAAAAACTATACATGGGAATTTAATCATTTTTAGATCATATTATGCATTAGAACTTCACGGTGTGCAGACTGCATTTATTTCTTTAATTTGACACATTTTTTGAGGTTTTATTTCTATTTTAAATTCAAATTTTCAACATTTCAAGAGATAATTTTTACATATTTTAGAAAATGGTATTAATTTAAACTGTTGCCAACTGTATAAACAGCGCAAACAATAATGTTTGCTTCAAATTAAAAATTTATTCACACGTGACTATTATAAACAAAAAATATAAAAAGCAGGAACTCACTGAAAATTACGTCATAAAAACTATATTTACACGTTAATTTTAAAAGAGAAAGAATATTGTAAAATAATAAATTCATTAACATGCGTTAGAAGTCTCAAATAGGATAAATTACGTCACAATTACGTCGCATTACACTTATTACGTAAAATGAATAAAAAATAATATTGCAAAACAGTTTAAATTTAAAAATTGCGCGAGACATTCATTTGATATTTTTAGATGATCTTTTCGACTATTTTTGTTAGGACAGCGCAAATAATATTTCATTTCTAACAAAAGTATTTTCACGTGAATATTAAAAAGAGAAAAAAAAGTTTGGTGAAAATTACGTCAGATTAAAAACGACACATTTAAAATACCTTATTTAAAAATCTTTCTTTTCGCTTTGTTAAAAAAATACCCGGAGACAAAGACTCTGTTTAATTAATTCATTTTATATTAGCTTATTTTGAAATGTTTGACTGATTTTATTTAATCAAAGGCGGAAACGGCCATTGTATCCTTTAATAGCAGCTGATTTGGCCTTAAAATTCCTCAATCAAAGAGAAATGAATAGAAACCCGTTTATAGGGAGATCGCCACTGTTTTTTAAATTATAATACAATCCTCCGAAATCTTTTTAAAGCCGGTCAAATTAGCATGCTTTTAGAGCCTGCGGTGTCTGAACGTGGGTTGGCGAGTGTAACCCGTAGGGGGCAGAGCCTCCTAGTGTAGAAAATATAAATAAAAAACAAGGAGTGTAAATAGAAAAAAATATATAGTATATATATTTTTTATCATTTACTCGCTTAATTTTGATTAAATCATGATGGTGCAGCTAGTTTAAATCAATTTTCCCTTATCATAATAGCTATGATAAGATGTTATGTTATTATAATAAGGGGGTCTTGGCTTAAATGACGATTTTTTTCATTCCCGTTACCATATTTTAAAAACGAAACGAAGCAAAAATTATGCATACAGGGTGTTTCTACGATAATGGAACAAAGTTGGAGGGGTGGTGCAACTGACTAAAACAAACATGTTTTATATAGGAATGAATGGTCGGAAATAAAAAGTTTTGGCGAAAACCAAGAAATGCGGAGGAAATGTAAACTTTTATTGATATAGCAATTCCAGTAAGTGTTCAAATTTGCCACCGGCAGCGTCAAACAAGTGATTGGCGAACCTTTTCACAGATTATAAGTGTTTCACGAACATGTGCAGCAACGACTGAAAGTCTTGCAACGAGGTCCTCATCAGAGTCAACTAGTGTCTCATAGATGAGCCATCTGAAACCTTCGAAAGGGTACGCCAATCAGTTGATAGTCAGGTATGTATCGATGTTGGTGGTCGCACATTTGAGGGGTTACTGTAATTGTTATGTCAATAAAACACTTGTTTTCATTTCCTCAGCATTTATTGTTTTCCGCAAAAACTATTCATTTCCGACTCTACATTGCTATACCAAAATAGCTTCTTTATGTGTATTTTATGTTCCCTTAAAGTTTGTCCCATGATCGTAGAAACAGCCTGTATATTATGAAAATTAAATTTCCACACTTCATTAAAAGTGTTTCATAAAATTTTCCTCCTAATATGGTTCTACAATCCTAGTTTATTATTTTCCATCTTAGAAAAAAAATATATATATATTCCAATCATTCATTTTACTTAAATTCATTTCAAATTCAATTTAAATCCGTTTAAAATGCGTACATTAATATTTTATTTATCTCCGAAATCAATTCTAAACAAGTGAGTTAGTGTGATCGAAGATTGCACAGTGGCACACTTTAATAAATGGCTTTGATAAAGTGAAGTAATATCTAGAACTTACCCTAAATTATATTACTGCCAATTGATGTGTTAAAATAATTTTATATTATTTTTACTTTCTTCTATCTTTACAAGAAGAAAGTATTGGAGTCATGAAAATTTTCGAATTCCGGTTTTCGACGGATTTACACGTTTTAAGGATCAGAGAACCCGAAAAACATGTTTTTACAAAATGTCTGTCTGTGAGTCTATCTGTGTGTAACACAAATTTTGTGGGCTCTCTATTTCAAGAACTAATGAACGGAATTTAATAAAATTTTATATTCAGTTAGTCCCTGATATAAATTGGTGCTGATTAGCTTTTGGTGTAAGTCGCTCAACAGGGGGCGCTGATATGATACATTTTTCCCGATTTCCACAAGATCTCATTCTCCAGAACTAATGCACGGATTTTCATCAAACTTCAGATTCAGTTAGCCCTTCACAGGGATTGACGTCTGATACATTTTGGTGTAAATCGCTCAACAGGTGCAGCTGCTATGCTGCATTATTTTGTGATTTCCGCAATAGCCCTATCTCAAGAACTAATGCTTGGACTTTCATCAAACTTCAGATTCAGGTATACCTTGATATCAATTAGTGCTGTTTATGTTTTGGTGCAAGTCGCTCAATAGGTGGAGCTGCTATGTTACATTTTTCAGAATTTCCGCTATAGCTCTATCTCAAGAACTAATGCACGAATTTTCATTAAACTTCAAATTCAGATATACTTTGATATGAATTGATGCTAAATTGATGTAATTTCTTGTATTATTTAAATTATTTAATTGACGTGATTTATATAGCAGAAAGTTTTGTGATAGCCACAACATACTAGGTTTTCATGGTAGTTACATTAAAGTACTGCCAGGGCATAAAAAATTAATTCGGCTTAATCTTTTGAAAGATATGGAACCTTTGCTTTAATATCATAATGCTTTTCTATGAGTACTTGGGCGATTTTAAAATTTTATGATTCACTGGAAAGAAAATTATTCATCTTGATAATTCATTTAAATGTTAAATATGAACAGTAACGTTTCACAACGCAGGTCTTCAATTAATCTGATTGGTTTGAAATTTTGTCGATACATTTGTCACCATGGATTGTATGGCAAGAACTCCTTTATACAGGATCCCTCTTACGCAAAACCATCGGCGCTTGCGGCCGCAATGGGCTCATGAACTTACATTCTGGCGTGCAGATTGGCAGCAAGTGATTTTTTTTCGGCCGAATCCCGCTTTCATTTGGGGTACTATGATGGCCGCTTTCGTGTTAGACACTATGCCGGTGAACGCTACCTTCCAGAGTGCATCATCAAACGTCATAGTGGGCGAAAACCCGAGGTATGGCATGGGGTGCGATTGCGTATCATACACGATCGCTGCTGCTACGAATTGTGGGTAATCTGAACTAGTGATGGGCGATTCTCGAAAATTCGACAATCGAGAAAAATCGTCATCGTAAAAAATAACAATCGATACAGCCATCGATTAATTCCTAGAATGTACAATCGAGATGTTTTACAATCGATTATAACGAGAGAAGCTAAAAACAATTGTTGGAAAACTTAGCTATTATTCTGGCCGAAACTTTCATAGTAGTGATAGGGTTTGCTCGATAATTCTGCTATCGCAATTATTTTCTCCTGATTTAGGCTTAAGGGGTTACTTCAGTCAAGTGAAAAGACCTGCTCGCTAATGCTAATCTTATGGAAGAAATTTATAAAGATATCTCATTTGAATTTCAGTATTTTAAAATGATTTTCTTTGCATTGGAATAAATTCCTCTTTCTTCTTTATGAAACTGCCATGTCCAAATCGCGTAACTATGGCGCATTTGATGAATCAAATAACCTTTCTATTTTTTAGATAACTCCAAAAAGTTTGATACAGTTTAAAGTTCCCCTAAATGTCAAATACTGTGGAATTTCTCCATTGATTGAAAACAAAAGTTTCTTTCGAAAAACGTAAGGATAGTAAGATAAAGATACCTGCCAAGAAAGAACCTGCCTAACACGGAAACTGTTTTCCAGTACCTAGCGATTCCAACATGACTCTTTAAGTCTGTATCGAAATCCAAAGTAGCTACTTTATGAAACATTTAAAAACTCATTTTTTATTTTAGGCGCATTAGCTAGAATCGATTAGCATTTCCCTCTTTTCGATAAAGGAAAAAGGTTTGATACAAATTAAAGTTCCCTAAATGTCTAAAGTGTATCAAATGCTGTGGAATCTCTCCGTTCATCGAAAACAAGACATCTTTATCGAAAAACGTAAGGATAACCAGACATATATAACTACTGAGAGGGAACCTGCCTAACACGGAAATTGTTTTCCAGTGCCTAGCGATTCCAACATGATTCTTCAAGTTTGTATCGAAATCCAAAGCAGCTAGTTTCTGACACATTTACTAGCTCATTTTTTATTTTAGGCGCATTAGCTAGAATCGATTAGCATTTTCTTCTTTTCGATAAAGGCAGAAGGTTTGATACAAGTTAAAGTTCCTTAAATGTCTAAAATGTATCTAATGCTGTTGAATTTCTCCGTTTATCGAAAACAAAGGAGTGTTATCGTAAAATAGAAAAGTAAGCAGACAAATATATCCGCTGATAGGGAATTCTATAACTAAAATAAAACTTCAATGGACTTCATTTTTGGTATTTTGGATAATTTTAATTTTCCAATCCTTACCAACGTGGTATTAGATGATGGGTCTGGAAAAGGTAGAAGAAACGCCACCCCCACCCCCAAAAAAAGGGGCATTAGGCCCCAAATTGACAGTAGGGCAGACCAAGGATGAAAGTTAACTTCATGTAAGAGAGGACTAGGGGAAGTTGAGAATGATAAAAAAACTAAACCATTGAATAAAAAAAAATTGAAGAAAAAGAAAAATGGTAAAAGAACAAGTGAAGCGTGTGATTAGAGCCGGACAAATGAAGAGGGGCCCGATGGGCCACAGCTGGTCCAGAATGAGTGCCCAAGTAGTCAGAATGGGTCAAGAACTTGGAGACAATGAAGAAATCTACAATGAAGAAAAACAATGTATCTACATATACAATAGGTACAATAGGTATCTACAATGAAGAAAAACAATGAGACAAAACATTATGAAAAACAGATGAAAAATACCAATAGCCTCAGGCTAAAAGTAAAATGTTTCACTGGGCGGCGTCCCCTGGTGGTAGTAAAAATAAAATTGATACGAGAAGATAGGGGAGAGTGAAAAGACTTTATTTTGTGAATTTTATAATTTTTGGACAAACAGTATACTAAAGGTTTGAAGAAACAAAACTTTAAAGCGCCCTCTTGAGGCGAAGAAGGGAGTTAAAATTAAGAAACATATGTCCATATTTTTTATTCGATTTTAGACACAATTTGATGTTAGTCTTATAATTTTCCTATGAGTGCAAGATACCGTACCAGAGTACGAAAAAAACCGCCGCTAAGTATATTCCTTTAGAGTATTTTAAGCCCAGGGGCCTACAATTAACGGTGGATTGACAAAAGAAAGGTAGATTTAGAAAGGTTATGAGATTACCCTTATTTTAATATATTACATGAGTGGGGGAAAATAATTTTGAAAAATCCTGTTTCCTGAGGCGACACTTAAAATCTTGAAAACACATAATTTGAAGTCCAGTTTTGTTTTAACAATAGCATTCTAATATTAAGAGATATGGGACAGCTATGAGGGCTAAAATAAGAGAAACATTGAAAATTAAGACAAACTGGCGCCGCCAAATTCACTAGAAAACTTCTATATCAACAACAGAAACCCGAACTGATAACTTAAACCACTATGCCTCCTAACCCATATCGGTTAATAACAAAAGCGAATGGAAAAGAACATGTACTCCTTTGGGAAATCATGACTTACACCAGAAGCGCGGCAAGTTTGACTCTTCTGAAAACTTCCTTTCTCTCGTCCTCTCTCTCGCATTTCGAGATATATTTTCTGCTGCTGCAAACTGCTCGTTTATCTCGAGGAGATGGCAAAACCGAGGGCAAACCTCTCGCTTACTTCGAGATATCTCATTGATTGTAACTCATTGCTTCCCATTGCCATTCTCGTTTCTCGCTCTCGGTCACTGTTCAACATTTCATATGACATTGTCGAGAATAAGAAATCAGTTTTCGTCCTTCCTCGAAATGCTACTCTCGATGATTGTCATTTCACGCTCGGCCAAGAAGGGCCGAGATGAGATTTTGAGGGGCGAGCTGGACAGAGCTGACAGGCATGACAATGAGCTGTGAAATGAAGCTTTAATTTTCAATGTTTTTCTTATTTTAGCCCTACCAAGCTGTCACATACCCGGAGCCCTTCGATAAATATTATTTATTAAATATAAAAATTTCAAAGAGGAAGGTGGGTCGGTTGAATTCAGAGGACGTGAGAGTGGGCGGGGAGCAATTAAAAAAAAATTACCGAACTCTTCTTGTGACATATTATCGAAAAGTCCTTTGACAACTCTTTCATATTATGAACCTTTCTTCCCCTGAAGGTGAAATTCGGGGGGCGGGGAGGGGGCGAACAAATTTTTAAAACCGTAGCCGATTTCTACAATAAATTTAAATATAATTTTCGATGTGGGTTTTTTTGCAGTCTTCCGGTAAATATTATTTATTGAACATAAAAATTTTAAAGTGGGAGCTGCGTAAATTCCGGGGCGAAAGAGTGGACCCAAGTGGGGGGAGGGAGGGGAATCAATTTTCAAACTTTTTTTCGACCCATGATGTGATATGTTATCGGAAAGCTCTCGAATGACTCTTTCATATTATGAGACTTTCTTCCTCCCCTTCCCAATTTGGCCCCCACCGCGGGAGGTAGTTTTTTCCGTTTTAATCATTTTAGATCGGATTTTTTTATGGAGCCCTCCGATAAATATTATTTATAATATATGAAATTTCAGGACACTTTTCTAAATTTAGTCAAGACCCCTCGTGTGACATATCGTTGGAAAGGTTTGTGACTCCTTATTGATGTTATGCACTTCCGGTGGCCGTCCCCCCACTTTGCCCCCCCCGGGGGACACTTTTCCAAATATAGCCAAGACCCCTCATGTGAGATATCGTTGGAAAGGTCAGTGACTACTTATTGATGTTATGCACCTCCGGTGACAGTCCCCCCACTTTGCCCCTCCGGGGGGCATTTTTCCAAATTTAGCAAAGACCCTTCATGTGAGATATCGTTGGAAAGGTCTGTGACTACTCATTGATGTTATGCACCTATGGTGTCCGTCCCCCCCACTTTGCCCCCCCGGGGGGCACTTTTCCCAAATTTAGCCAAGACCCCTCATGTGAGATATCGTTGGAAAGGGCCGTGACTACTTATTGATGTTATGCATCTCCGGTGACAGCCCCCCCACTTTGCCCCCCCGAGGACACTTTTTCAAATTTAGCCAAGACCCCTCATGTGAGATATCGTTGGAAAGGTCTGTAATTACTTATTGATGTTATGCACCTACGGTGTTCGTCCCCCCCACTTTCCCCCCAGGGGGGCACTTTTCAAAATTTAGCCAAGACTTCTCATGTGAGATATTGTTGGAAAGGTCTGTGACTACTTATTGATGTTATGCACCTCCCGTGACAGCCCCCCCCCCACTTTCCCCACCACCACGGGGGACATTTTTTCAAATTTAGCCAAGATCCCTCATGTGAGATATCGTTGGAAAGGTCTGTGACTACTTATTGATGTTATGCTCCTCCAATGACAGTCTCCCTCCACTTTGCCCCCCCCCGGGGGACACTTTTTCAAATTTAGCCAAGACCCCTCATGTGAGATATTGTTGGAAAGGTCTGTGACTACTTATTGATGTTATGCTCCTCCGGTGTCCGTCCCCCCACTTTGCTCCCGCCGGGAGACACTTTTCCAAAAATATAGCCAAGACCCCACAAGTGAGATATCGTTGGAAAGGTTTGTGACTACTTATTGATGTTATGCTCCTCCGGTGTCCGTCCCCCCACTTTGCCCCCCCCCCCCGGGAGACACTTTTTCAAATTTAGCCAAGACCCCACATGTGAGATATTATTGGTAAGGTCTGTGAATACTTATTGATGTTCTGCACTTCCGGTGACCGCCCCCCACTTTTCCCCCACGGGGGACACTTTTCTAAATTTAGTCGAGACCCCTCATGTGACATATTGTTGGAAAGGCCTATGACCACTTACTCATGTTATCCATCTCCCGCACCCTTCCCCCCTCTTTGCCCCCAAGGGAAGGGCATTTTTATAAATTCAGATCCAGACCACTCATGTGACATATGGTTCGAAAGGCCTAAAGACCTGTGACGACTTATTCATATCATGCAGCTACTGTGCCCCTCCGCTCACTTTGACCCCTCCCCCAAGACATCTGGTCCGAGGTTCGTTCGTTTCGAGATTATATTTTTTTACAAGATTTTGTAGTGCGTGCACACCACGCCTGCTATACGGTGTCTTATAGCGGGTAACATGTTCGTGATTTCATATTACAAGATTACGTATAACTTAGGGGGCCCGATTGAAGGAGGGGCCCACTAGCGGGCGAAGTCACCTAGTCTTTATTAACGCCGACTCATTCCAGTTCACCCGCAGACGATTCTTGATAAATGTATGACGTATATAATATATAATATATGATGTATAAAAGCAATTGGCAAACTGGAGTCATCGAGAAAAAAATTACACAATCGAAAAGTATCGAGATGTCCATACAATCGAGATAATCGAGAAAAACATCTCGTTATCGCCCATCACTAATCTGAACTGCAACAGGTACATCAGTGAAGTGCTAGATCCCGAAGTCGTTCATTTCCTTCAAGGCATTCTTGGAGTTATCTTTGAATAGGATAATGCCCGCCCACATGTTGCAAGGAATGTTCAAGACTTCTTGTCAGCAGAACACATACAGCTTCTTCCGTGGCCTGCGTATTCTCCAGATATGTCGTCTATTGAGCATGTGTGGGATTTCGTTGATCAGCATGTCGTTCGAGATCTTCGTTCTACACCTTCTATAGATGAAATTTGGGTACGCATACAAACAATATGGAATGCTCTTCTCCAGGCAGACATTCAAAATCTGTTTGACTCCATGCCACGTCGTATAACAGCCCTTTTTGAACGCGTGGTGGCTACATTAACTACTGATTTCGAACTCTTAATATATATATATATATTTTGCTTTGAAAATGTAAATATTTATCTGCACTAATACTAGTCGTTTGTGTGTTAAATTTCCTTTAGGGGACACCGGGGCTAGTTGGCTACAGGGGTAAGTAGGCGCAGTCCTCATAAATCGCCTGTTTGTGGATAGATTACGCAACCACTCACAGATTACCCTTCTTATTGCTTTTTATAATGTCCATTGTAGTTTTGCAGCGTTACCTACGTGCAGTGGACATTTATTACGATTTTCCCGTTTTTTGCACTCATAAGTAATTTTTTGTTGCTTCATTCTTTTTTTAATTTCTAATACTTATCTTAATAATTGCGATTTAACTTGTGCAGTTTTTCTTAGTGTATGATTAATTGTACCTACCCCATATGTGATTTCTTGGATTATTTATGCTTAGAGGATTACGTGTCCCTTTTGTGAAGAAATTTATTATGGGACTAGTAGACGCATTGAACACGGGGCAAGTTGGCTCGGTGTTTGGTGTATGTTAGTAGCTTGAAGAACAGCAAACAACGAGAAAAGTGGTTGCAATGCAAGATTTCGGGCACATGAGGCTTGCCCAAACGGAGACACTTGATTTTTTATTTGTGACAACTGTAACTCTGAGGATGATATAGAGTAGGATAGAAGTTTATCAATGTTAATGTTTTATTCATTATTTTTATGTCTGTATAATTTAGATTTTACATTGTACAGCTATAACGCTTTTGTTTAAACTTACTGGTAATAATGAAATTGATTTCGCTTAACTGCATGTCTTATTTGGGCTTCATTTAAATTTTTATAAAGCGTGTGCCAACTTACTCCATAGGTATAGGCAATTTGCCCCGTGACGGGGTAGGTTGGCGCACAATTTTCCTTTTAATTTAGGCTTCAGCTAAACATAAACTACAAAAGCTACAAACTCAAAACTCCGGGTATTTATAGCCCAATGCCTGTTCTTTAAAAGTACAGTCAAAGTTTCATAAAAAACTTAAACAAAAAATAAATAAAAATTAATAAATAAAAACTGCGCCTACTAACCCCGGTCTCCCCTAATTCTGATGATCCCTTCATGATATTGCAATTTTTACAAACACGAGCTTATGAAACACTTTTACGTTTTTGTCATACTCCACATTTCTTTTTCTTTTCCCTTTTCCTTTAACAGTTGTCTAGCAACTATTTTCAGTAGCGTCTAAAAAAAATGTATACCTTAAAATGCCGCTTTTTTACTCCAGAATTATAGTACAAATGCAACATTTTATTAACAAAAAAAGTATATTTTGGAGAGAATTTAGTATCAGTGAATTTAATAATGGATAATAGCTCCTAATATTCTGAATAAATTTCAGTGGAATAACCACTATATTTTCTAATGAGACGAATGCATTTTTAGTCAGTTTTTTAAAAACTGCAGGATATAGAAAATATGCCAAAACTTTTCTACATTTTAATTTGTTGGCCGTATTTCCCGTGTCTTCGAATGACTGAAAAGTAAATATGGCTCTAAGTTCTGTTCTACACTAAATTTTTCTCTGTTGTATCTCTTTCTTAATTTTATACAAATCTTTCTTATAAAAATGGTTCTTTGAAAATGTATTGCAATAAAGAATTATTTTTGCTGTCACGCAAATTTTGTCATAACAATTTTTGATTACTTGCTGGCTGGTAAAAAAAATTCATCGCTGGTGTGAGATTTTCTGAAAAATCCCTACCCCTGTTACGGGGTAGTAGCGTAGCCTTTCTTAGATTTGAAGATTCCACTTCTTGAAGAACGGAACATAATTTTTCAAAATCTCATCGACAATCTCTTCGCACCTATGGAAATCAGGTGTTCAATAACCTTACCTGTTCGTGCGGGCCATATTACCACTCGCCATGTTAAAATTTCCCCACCATCTTAAAACAACACTATTTTTGATATTTTACAGGTGTAACCCAATTGGTGCCTTAGAGATGCTCGGGGTCATGCTGGGGGTTCCTGACGTATTTTAAAGCAATAAAATTCCCTTACCTCATTTCTTCTGCATTACTCTTTATAAATTCATGCTTTCTATTTTAGACCCATGACTGGGTGTCTAACATGATTTCTTCCACTGTTTTGTTTGTGCTCCCTTATTTATATTTTGCGGAGTACTTTCTTGAACGCCATATTGTTAAACAAAAAGTAATTGTACAGGATGTTACAAAATGAATGGGACAAAAAAGAAAACCTACTTGCGACTGCTGTACCGGATTTATTTTTGAAATACAAATTTAACTTGAAATTATAAATATAGAAGTTTCATTTTTGCCAGATAAAACTTGTATAGTTTCATTTTCACGCTATATATTTATCTTCTAATTAAATCCATTACGGCAATTTAATGTTGCTTGCCTTTTTGTCCCATTCATACTAAATCAGCCTGTATAACGTCAAAAAAGTAGATAACGGATAAATTTAGTGGTTAAAAACAGAAATTAGATGTAAAATGTTTGAGACAGTACTACAGTACTACATTGAGTCGGATAAGTTGATTTTGCCCGATTCCGACCTGAACCGCGGTTATCGGGATAGGCTGGCGCTAACTTGTTGCGTTGTGGATTGGGTTTCGTTTGGATTGACTCTTCTTGCTTCGTGTTCGAGTCTGTTCCGAGTTGAGTTTTGACTCTTGCAAGTAGTGGTTTGGGTGAAGCAAATTTTTCCAAGGCGATTCCACAATATTTTTCAATATATATTTAAAAAAACATACCGTTGAATATGAATGAGTTTATACCGGGCGTCGTAAAATGGACTGACTGTTTTTAAAATTCAATAACTTCCAAATGGTGAAAGCTATTCAAGAAATTCATGCAGGAGAGTAATGTATGATGTCAGGAGTTTTTCTGCTGCGATTCTCGGTTTTAGTTTCAAATATCAACGATAGATGGCGCTGCAAGCAATAGCCGCTCAATCGAGGTTGGAACAGAAATCACCCAACGTTAATACGAAGGAAGGAGGTTAAGTATATGGAATGGATCGCGAAGAACAAGACTGTATTGGAAAACGAGAGCCACTCAATATATTTAAACTCCTTCCTTCGCATCAATGCTGGGTGATTTCGGTTTTAGCCTTGATTTCTTGCTTGCAGCGCTATCTATCGCTGCTATTTGGAACTAAAACCGGGAATCGCAGCAGAAAAACCCAAGTTATTGAATTTTAATAGCAGCCAATCCATTTTAGGACACCCGTTATAAACTTATTGTTTAACATAAAAGATAAAATTGTATTAAAAGTAAATTATGAAATATTTTTCATATTTGTATTAAAAAGAATTGATTTCCTTTTCTTTCTCGTTTCAGACGCAATTAGTGAAGGAGGCAGCCCGCGGTGCTCAACCGATCTCACCTGCTTTTCAGCTTACCTTGATCAGAGTTAGGCAAATTTGTAATTACAATTATCTTCAATGTAATTACAATTTAATTGTATGTAATTAATTATAGTTACAATTACATGCCGTAAAAAATGCTTTAAAGCAGGAACGCCACCCCCCCCCCCATCCCATTATTTGACGAAATTTCTGTGCTTGGATGTGTGTAACTATAATCAATTACATACAATTAAATTGCAATTACATCGCAAATAATTGCAATCACAAATCTGCCCAACTCTGACTTTGATCACACAGTAGTTCGATAAGTAATGGAAATCAGTCTATTTTTGATCATGTGATGGCTAATAGGGATGGAAGTATGGTGGCCTGTCTCTTTCGTTGGCTGCAGTTTTGGGTTGAAGTGTATCGGGTTTTGCGGCATTGAAAAGTATTTTGTTGGTTTAAGTTCCAACAATAGATATTTCTTTTTTTCGTTATTTCAGGTTGATTTGAAGTAGGATTTTCGGGTTTGTGCAAGACGCTAGTATCGCACTCAGCACGTCCGTGTGTGTAGCAGTTACCATTTAGGACTTCAGAACCAAACAAATGTACTGAGTCAACTCGCTGTCAGTGGCATCTGAAAATATTCAGTTTACAAGAAAATCTCGAAAATGCCAGAAGTGGCTTAATTTGCAGTAACAGATCATTATTTGTAGAAGGCGCTTTCATGAACTCGGTCAGTGATTTGTTGTACAGAAAACAGTTAATTTTTTTCTTTATTTCTTTCTTTCGTGAAAAAGCTTTAATTTTTTGGTAGAACGTTGCCGTGAAAATTTAGGTATGGTAATTTTTTTTTATAGTTAATAAATATTTTCCCCGATAAAACTCCATTTTCATCCTGACGGGGGCCTGAGGGAAGGCAGGTTTTCCTAAAAGATGTGTACATGCTTCTCCCCCCCCCCCTCTTCCCACTACCGCTGCCCTTGTTTTCTTCGAGGAATGTTTTTGAGTTGAATAATAATTTGCGAACAATTCGAAACAATTAAAATTTAACATTGTTAAAGATAACGATAGAGGACAGCACTATAAAATTCTAAGCTCCTATAACAATAAACGAAATGAAAAGAAGTTTCAAATGTTCAGCAGTTTTTTTTCCCTTATAAAAAATTTCTTCTGACATAAATTTCATAGTCTTTAAATTCCTTCGGTCTACAAGAAATTTTAATTTTGAAAAAAAATGGCAGTTCTTTCATTTTTAAAATCAATTCAAGGTTAATTATTATCGTTATCCCTTTCCGGCGCAGAGTAATTCGGTTTATAAACTGATGAAATAATGGACTGACACCAGAATTTTCGTGTATGTCTACCCTCCGCTTTTTGAAAAGTATTGATCGCTTTTAACTCCTTGTTTTGCTGTATCATTATTTGAACCTGTTTCTTGGATTATTTGAGGCAACAGCCTGCCGCTTTGGTCTCAGAGAACCCCCCTCTCAAAGTTCAAAGACACCAGAATTTATAAACGAATTTACCAGAAAATACGAACTTGCTTATTTTCACATACATAACAAAAGGAAAATTGTAATAAAATATTCTTGGTGCCGATTGTCAGTTTTGGAATTAAAATTAGGTGCCCTTTTTCAAAGATACCGCCCTCGAAAAGGTTAAAATGAATATTATTCTATACATATATGTGTAAAAAAACTTTTCACAGATTACGGTTCTATATAAAATTTTAAATAAATTTATATAAAATAGATTATGAGATGCAGGCTTCCATTCATTTAATTTTTAACAATTGCTGAAGCATAATTCAACTTCATATTTTCAGTCTCTAGAATTGACAAGATATCAAATTTTAGAGCAAAATTCAAACATGTCTATTAAGGCATAAATTAAATATATATATCCAGCATAATAAAATATTAGTTACTGTGAAGGCCCCATCTTTTTCACTGTTTCTGCTCAGCTTGTACAGAACATGGAACTAGGAACTATGGTACAGAATTACCCCAATCAGGACTTTTTCTCCTCGATACACATTTTCATGACACATGTTTAGTGCTGCCATCTAGCAAAACTGAAAGTAATTAAGACCTAGATGAATACGAATGGGCACGTGTGAACTCGATTCGTAATACCGGTGTTTCTCGACCCCATTTACCCCAGTCAATAGTCATACTAAAATTCAGTATCTGAATGCAGTGGTGTAAACGTTTTAAAAATATTGTGTG
Organism: Maratus speciosus; assembly: GCA_963932465.1. Taxonomy (NCBI): domain Eukaryota; kingdom Metazoa; phylum Arthropoda; class Arachnida; order Araneae; family Salticidae; genus Maratus; species Maratus speciosus. The sequence continues at coordinate 391,843,998 of OZ010790.1, read as the reverse complement.
GGCTCAAACAGTTTCTGGGCAAATGGAACAGCCATTAAGGAGATTCTGAAAAAAAAAAAAATAAAAAAATAGTTGTACCAGCTCAGCAACACGAAATTTTCTGAAATTCGCGAACTCGTTTTTAAGGGTAAAAACGTGGAATTGGTAGGCATGACTATTGAAGCGATCAGGAATCGAAAAGCTTTTTAAATTTTTCGATAAATGTACTACATCTTGAATTGTAATCAAAAGTTGTCTCGTGATCAGGGCCCGACTTATGCAGGGGCATGCGGGGCAGCTGCCCCGGGCCCCCCTTCTTAGGGGGCCTCCATAAGAGTAATCAGGATTTTCATTAAAAGGTGCCAAATGATTAAAATTATACGAAAGTGACCAAAATTCCTACATTTTCAAACATTTAGGAAGAAGTGCTGCCCCCCCTTCCCCTCTCTACTTCCAGTACCCCCTGTATCCATGCAAAAAACAAACTATATGATTAAAAAACTAATGATTAAAATTTTTTTATGATAACTTAGTATTCTGTTGTTTTCAAAAGAAATTCTTTATTAACGTTTTCCTCGCAATGTGGCAAGTTAAAAACCATTCATTATGATCAATTTGAGGCATTTTCTTTTACACATCTTATAACGTACTTAGATAAGCAAAGCAAAAAAAAAAAAAAAAAATACTTGTGTCAACTATTCTATTATTTTTTCTGCTATTATCCTACTAGTATTTTTTCTTAAATTTGTGACCATCATTTTGTGATACCCTGTTTACAATTGGGAGCAGTACCGGGTACAAAATTTATGCATACATACAATACGTATGAAGTTTAGTACTAGCCACTTCTGCATTATTCCAAAAAAATTCTATAGATATATAGAAGGGAGGGCCCCCCAGAATGATGCTTGCCCCGGGGCCCCCCATAGCCTTAGTCGGGCCCTGCTCGTGATAATCTTTGTCTTGCTGTCGATCCGGAAATTCCGTTGAAAATACTCACTTTGACAGCATTTTCTGAAAGATCCTTTGCTTTTATTGAGAAATGGGAAACATCCTTTGATTTCACAGTTTCTGGGTAAGATGATTTGCATATTTCATACGTCTGATATTAAAATTGACTTCACGAATATTTCAGAAAAGTTTTTATTTTAGAATATCCTTAAAATAAAGATTGAGTTGATTTTACACTTTCATTTATTCGTGCTTTTCAGCCTAAAATGTATGCCTTTATACTGCATAGACTTTTTTATCAGTTTATTAACACTTTGAGGACGAGTGACCGGTATACGAGCCACTTAAGGTATTCAGAATCCTTCATTATTCCTACAAGTTATTTTTAATTGTAAAGTTTACCTTATTTAATCAGAGCATTTTCGCGATTCAATTATAGAAAATTTCCTGTTTTGAAAAATCGGTGCTAAAAGATTAAAAATTTAGCAAAGGGCTCTCGTCGCGAAGGGGTTAATACAGAAGTGGGATTTTGTGTTTTTCTACGATTCCCTACAAAGAATGAAATCTTGTTCGTTTTTTACAATTGAATCTCTGAAATTCACGATAATTTAGAAGTTTCATAAAAACCGGAATATTAAATTAAAAACAGGATTGTCCCACGAAAAACAAAACGCCTGACAAGCTTGAAAAGGAGTAGTGGTAGACTGTGTGAACATGACAAGAGATTTCGATTGAGAATTCAAATAAATTGGTTATGTTTTGAAATAAGATGACTTGACGCCCCGGCACTTTTCTTAAATGTCCCAGATTTTATAGAAATATCTAAATTATTAGGTTCTTAACCATTCTTGTTACTATACATTCAACATTAAAAAAATTAATAAGCTGAGATTCTTTGAAAGTAATCGTAGGTAGGAAAAAAAAACTGTTGAAAAACTTCAACTTGTTTAAAAAATAAAATAAAATAATACACAAAAAAGAGAAAAAAAACGCTTGACAAAAAACTACAAATAATTGACACTTTATATTCTACTGAATATTTTCCTATATTTATATATATACTAGCAAACCACGCGGCTTTGCTCGCGTAATAGTTGAAATATGCCAAGTGATATTTGTATGACTATTTTTTGATTGCAAGAACACTTTTTGGAATAATTCAAAAATTACAAATTAAGCCACAGTTTGACTAAGCTTCATTATAAAAGTGCAATAGACAGAAATGAGATTTTAATTAATAAGAAGAACTAAAACTAATTCCAAATAAATGATATTTTAGAAAGTATTTTGAGACTTTTATGCTCATTTCATACGCGCATTTCAGTATTAATTTGAAGTTTTGAGTTTTTTAGAAATCATCTTAACACATTTACATCTTAAAATTAACCATCATGTCAAATTCCAAGCTTCTTTTCTAACAGTCTACCACCTCTATGGTGTTAGGGGCACCAACATAAAATGCCGAAACACAGTTGAAATAGAATGTCTCGAAAAATGTTGAAACAGAGACTGTCACCATTAATTTGCCAACATTAACCTTGAAATCGGTTGGTATTTTTCTAATATTCTATAGAAAACGGAATTTAGATGTTTTTAAAGGCTTTCTTGTTGTTCCCGCAAACCAGGTGGTAGTGACACGGCATAAAATACAGTAAAACTCGGATATAACGCTCACCGCTTAAAACGCTTTCCCGCCTTTTACGCTCATTTGTCCCGGTCCGTTGAACCGTACCCATAAGGATAATGTTAAAATTCCTCGCTTTTAACGCTCCCCGCTTTTAACGCTTTCCCGCTTTTAACGTGCTTTTTATTGGCCCTTTGAACAAAGAAATCCCGAATATTACGCTTTGGTGCTTTGGGATCAGAGAACAAAAGAATTTATGTCGTCCATCTCAGCAGCACCTGTCTGTCTCTTACTTCACACAAACTGTTTTCTCTTTTTTCATTTACACATAAGTAAGTAGAAGCGTTGCCGATTCCAATTAGGTGCAACATGGAAGCTAAGAGTATGAAAAGAAAGACGCTGACACTTTCGAAAAAATTAGAAATTCTAAAAAATTATGACAAAAAATCACCTATTCTGAGCCAGAAAGATTTTGCGTTATCTATGAATATCGCGCCGTCGTCTCTTCGGGCTCTTCTTCAAAACAGATAAGATATTGAAAAAAATGCTGCGATTAGTGACTCAGAGAAAAAGAGAGTGAAAGCAGGAAAATATGAAGATTTAGAAAAAGTTATGTACGAGTGGTTTCTTGAGTCAAGACTCTGTAACATACCTATCAGCGAATCCATAGTTAAAGAAAAAGATGCCGAAGTAGCCCAAAAGCTAAGAATTCAAGATTTTACTCCGTCTAATGGGTTATTAAACCGATTTCAAACCCTCCACGGCATTGTGTACAAGAAAATTTGCGGAGAATCCGCTGCCGTGAACATAGAAAATGAAGAATTTTGAAAAAAAGAACAGTCTTCCAAGGCTTATCAAAAATTATGCCAGCTGTGATATTTATAACGCCGACGAATTTGGCTTATTTTTTAAAGCGATGCCTGATAAATCCTTAACATTAAAAAATGAGCAGTGCTATGGAGGGAAGCTCAGTAAAGAACGTGTGACTGTGCATGTTTGTTCCAACGCCGATGGAAGCGACAAACGCAAGCCTCTGGTGATTGGAAAATCGGTCAAACCTCGCTGTTTCAAGAACATCAAACGACTGCCCTGTGACTATGCACATCAACGTAAGGCTTGGATGACGGGTCCCCAGTTCATTAAATATGTTTCTGATTTTGATCTCGAGATGCAAAATAGGCCTGTCATACTATTCGTAGACAATCGCGCAGCGCATCCCCAAGAAACACCAGATATTTCAAACGTCTCTCTGGAATTTTTACCTGCAAACACCACAAGCGTACTTCAACCGATGAATCAAGGGATGATAAAAGTTTTAAAACAACTTTATCGCAAACGTATAGTGAAACGATTTCTACATGAAATGGAAATTAAAAGTAGTCGATCTTCTGTAACTCTCCTCGACGCCATGAACTACCTTAACGCTGCTTGGGATGCAATCGAACCTAAAATAATTCAAAACTGCTTTAAAAAGGCAGGCTTCATAACGGACGTCGATGATGATATGGATGCGGCTGAAGAGGGGTCGGCTCCTATAGACGACGAGGACTGGCAAGCTGTTTGCGAGCATCTTGCAGAAAACGCACAAAGCCTTCAGAACTATCTTAAGATTGATAAAGACGTTATCACAAGTAACGTTAGGAGCATTGATGACATTATAGGGGACACTGTACAGGATACCGCAGAAGAAGAAGACCCTGATGAAGTTGCTGATGGCGATGTTCAAGAGCGCATCCCAACAATAGCTGAAGTAATGGAAGCTTTTAGCACTATCCGCCTATACATCGCTTCAGTAGATACTGCCGCTTCACATGAAGATATATTAAGACACATAAACAAAGCAGAAAATGCTGTTTTATGTGGTCGTTCTTCCACCCGTCAGACGAAACTCGAAGAGTTTTTCTCTAAAACAGAATAAACAGTAAGTGAAAGTGTACAGTCCTCATAGTAGTGCTCAAGAATACAAATGTTACATTAAAAAAATTATTATTAGTTTCTTTCATAATTTTATTTTATGTTTAATATAAAGATAAAGGTTCCTATTAGAAATGTTAAATGTATTTTGTAGCTTTTGTTTTAATGCTAACAATTCTTTTACTTATTCTGATTTGAAATAATAATACACTTTGTAAACACTATGTAAATTTGTGATATTTTAAATGAAGGAAACGTTTTTGTACCTATGCTGTGGATTTTCTATTTTAAATAATACACAAAAATGATTCCCTGCATTATTTAAAGCATATAATCCAATATTCTCAATTTTAAAATGCCAAAAACCTTCTCCCGCATTTAAGGCTTTCCCGCTTTCAACGCTCTTCTAGCCTGCTCCCCCGGAAGAGCGTTATATCCGAGTTTTACTGTATAGCCCGTATAGGATCAGGGAGTATCACTTTTGATTCGCAACCAATAACTTCTGTAATCGATTTATTATTTCCTGAGATTCCATAGAAATCGTAAATTAGGACACTTTTAGAATGCTTTTCAATCCTTCTTTTCGCTTCACCCCTTTTTAATTTCGAATTTATTTTCGACTGTTCTTAGAGGACATTTATATTTGATACGTAACTACCGTGCTATATTTAAAGTTTCTAGCCTGTTCAGTACCTCAGAATTCGCAATTTAGAAAGTTTTTTGCTCCTGCAACCCTCTAGAGGTTGTGGCACCGACATAAAATATAACTTGTGTTTGAGCAGGTTCTATCACCATCAATTTGTAACCATTATGTTTGAAATCTGTTTCGTATTTCATACGATTGCATAAAAATCGTAATTTAGAACGCTTTTCGCTCACTTCATCCTTTTAAATTTGGAATTTTCTTTCGACAATTTTTAGAAACATTTGCATCTTTGAAGTAATTACCATTCCATATTTAAAATGTTAGACCCCCTCGGTAACACAAAAAAGGCAATTTAGAACATTTTTTCTCCTGTAACCACCAGGTGCTAGTGACAATAACGTAAAATATAGGCTATGTTGGAGCGGGGACTGTCGCCATCAATTTGAAACCATTACTTCTGAAATCGGTTTATATTTCCTGAGATTGCGTTGAAATCGCTATTTAGAACGCTTTTGTTCATTTTCACCTCTTTTAAATTTCAAATTTTAAGGAACTCTTCTCAGAGAGCATTTACATCTCATAAGTAATTACTATGCCAAATTTTAAGTTGCTACCCCATCAGTATCACAAAAATCACAATTTAGAACGCTTCTTAAAATGGAACCGCAAGGTGGTAGTGACGCCGACATGAAATAGATCCTATATTGGAGCAAGGGCTGTCATCATAAATTTCCAACCATTACTTTTGAAATCGGTTGGTACTTTCCGAGATTGTGTAGAAATCGCAATTTAGAATGTTTTTTAGAAAGTTTTTCGTCCAATTTCACCCCTTATATATTTTGAATTATTTGGGAAATGGTCTTAGAGATCATTTATATCTTATAACTAACTACTATGCTTAGTTTCAAGTTCCTAGCCCCTGCAGTATTACAAAAAACGCAATTTAGATCGTTTTGTGCTCTTTCACCCCCTTTGGGGTAGTGGCACAGATATAGGGACACATGAAATACAGCCTATGTTGGAGCGAGGGCTGTCACCATTGTTTTCACACCATTATTTTTTAGATCGGTTCGGTACTTCCTGAGATTGTTTAGAAATCGCAATTTAGAAAGTTTTTTAGAACGCTTTTCGCTCATTTTCCCCCCTTTTAAATTTCGATTTTTTAGGAAATGTTCTTAGAGATCCTTTGTATCTTATAAATAACTGCCCTGCCTAATTTCAGGATTCTAGGCCCTTCAGTAACAAAAAAGCGCAATTTAGAACGTTTTTTGCTTCTGCAAACCCTAGGTGGTAGTGACACCGACATGAAATAAAGCCTATGTTGGAGCAAGAGCTCTCATCATCAATTTCCAACCAATAATTTTGAAATAGTTTGGGTACTTTCTGAGATTGCGTAGAAATCGCCATTTAGAACGTTTTTTAGAACTCTTTTCGCGCATTTTCACCCCTTTTAAATTTCGGATTTTTTAAGAAATGTTCTGAGAGATTATTTATATCTAATAATACCTACCATCTAATAATCTCTACCTACTATCTAATAATCTCTACCATGCCAAATTCCATGTATCTGGGCCCTTCAGTAACACAAAAATCCCAATTTCGAACTTTTTTTGCTCTTGCATCCCCTTTAGAGGTAGTGGCACCGACATAAAATGTAGCCTATGTTGGAGCAAGAGTTGTCACCATCATTCTGGCACCATTATTTTTGAAATCGGCTTTGTACATCCTGAAATTGCGTAAAAATTACCATTTAGAACGTTTTTTAGAACGCTTTTCGTGCATTATCACCCCTTTTTAATTTCGATTATTTTAAGAAATGTTCTTAGAGATCATTAGTATCTTATAAGTAACTACTATTCCAAATTTCATGTTTCTAGGCCCTTCAGTAACACAAAAATCGCATTTTTAGAACGTTTTTTGCTCCTGCACTCCCCTTTTGGCCAGTGGCACGGACATAAGATATAGCGTATATTCTAAGCTGGACTAACACCATCATTTTGATACCATTACTTTTGGAATCGGTTCGGTAGTTCCAGAGCTTACATCCTACAAATAAACAATTTTTACTTCTTTATAATATTAGTATAGATATATAAAAAATGGTTCTGGTCTTTTTGTTAAGGCCGATTATTTGCACGAGCAATATAAGCCGAAGGGGGATTGTTCTTGACTGGGGGGGGGGGGGGAGTTAAGAGACTCGATAATCCGTATTTACGCAACATAAGCAAGGTTCAAAGAAAACCACGGAAAATTAGGATTAAGGTATATGGGTTTGAACATATGGATTTGTATTATTTCGGGTTTCGCAGACTCGAAAAAGAGGAAGAGGAAAAAGAAGATAGGCGAAAATTTTACGATTTCTGGCATGATTTCGCATCTCGCGCACTCGAATTTTTTTTTTTTTTTTTCAAAATTTCAACATTTTGGCGTTTTTTCGGCCTCGCAGACCCAAAAAATCCGTGGAAAGAGGAAAAAAACCCCGAAAATTTTACAATTTCAACAGTATCGGATCTTACAGACTCGAAAAATTAAGAGCAGCAACTTTACAATTTCGACTGTACTTTAGGTCCCGCAAATCAGACAAATCCAAGAGAAAAGTGAAAATGGTACTCTTTCGGCGTTATTTCAAATCCCTCGTAGACAAAAAAAGAGGCGAAAAATTTTACAATGACTGGCGTCCCAACAAACACAGAACTTGTGGGCCACTGATGGGTTCGTTAGCCTTGGCCGAAAGTGTTCGATGGCGGCCCGCTATCATTGGTCGTAACGGCTCCGTCAAAAAAGTGTCACGCCGGACACAATAAGGCCGGAAGAAAATTGGCCGTAAGTACAAGAAGTTGCCCGCAAATGCGCCATTAACGTTCATCTAAAACTTATATTTAGCCGCAAACTGGCCACAAGTATGCTTTAAATGGCAATTATAGATGCAAGCTAGCCACAGCTAGGCCACTAACGATCGTAATTAATAAATACTAGCCAGAACCTCGCCCAAAGCTGCCCACAATTACGCCGTTAATGACTAACATAAATGAAAACTTGTTTAAAGCCAACCATTGTTAAGCCATAAACGTTCACCATTAATAAATGCTGCACAAAATCTAGCCATATTCATGCCGTTAATGGGTGTAATTAATGGATATAATGAATAAATACTAGCCGAAAGCCAGCCACATTCATGCCATTAATGGATATAATGAATAAATACTAGCCGGAAGCCAGCCACATTCATGCCATTAATGGATATAATGAATGAATGCTAGCCGAAAGCCAGCCACATTCATGCCATTAATGGATATAATGAATGAATGCTAGCCGAAAGCCAGCCACATTCATGCCATTAATGGACATAATTAACGAGTGCTAGCAACATTCGCGCCATTAAAAATTTGCTCAACGTGACCTTAATTATATATAATTAATGTCACATTGAGCAAATTTTTAGGAGTATACGTATAATAAGGAGTATCACCTCTTATAGATACAAATCTGAAGAATATCGGAGTAAAGATCCATTTTAAAAAAATTCCAAACAGGGACACTTTTTTTCCTTCTTTGATAAAATTTAGGTATTTACTCGTTCTGTGATAAATTTTTGCCTGAACTTAAACACAAGTTACTTAGAAAATATTAATGTATCTCACAGTTTAACATTGTCTTTGTCTCACACTGTGCTAACTAGTCCCAGTTACTAGTTATATATATAAAAAAAAATCGGGTTCCGGATTGAAGAAATTAACTTAAAAAAATGTTAAAATGCAGTAAAATATGCTAAATAACCAATGTTTCAGATACTGCATATTTCAGTCATCAAACGAAAAATAAATTTTATCAATTCATCACAGAAAGAAAAAAAAGTGGATCTAATTTACTCATTGTCTTTAGTTAAAATATAATAGAATTATGGTTAAAATTTTTTCACCAAAAAAAAAAAAAAAAACATATTTCTAATATGACAACTAAGTGCATTATTAAGACACTTTCTTTAATTATTGAACATTAACGGTCATCCACCATATTGGCAAGAATATCGCAAAAATTTCCTTCATTTTCTGATTAAAAATACAAGCAGTGTATATGTATATATTTTAACAGTTTCTCTTTTTTCATGTTTCAACATTGATAACTGCAAGCTAAAAATCACGCATAACCAAAATTTAGCCATGAAGGGTTAATTTCTTGTAACAGAAATCTTGCAAAGCTGAGATTTTAAGTATAAATTTAATTCATTGACTAATTTAATAATATTAATGAAGAAATAGCTCATTATTCTAAATCTTTATAAATTAGCATATTAATCAGAATTTTTTTTTTATTATAAAAGATTTACTTTATGAATTTTCATTTTTTAAAAAATATCTTGGCAGTTTACTTTTATTTTCAGTAAACAATTGTAGATACTTTGTATGAATTTTATCACATAACATTCCTATGGATCGATTGAATATTTCAAAATTAATTTTGTGATCACTGTTGCCACTGAGGATAACCTGAACAAGTTTGCATAATTTAAACTTTAGAACAATCTCCAATTATTAAAAATAATGTTCGATATCTTAATTTAAAAAAAATAGAAATGAAACTTCCCTGTATTAAAGAAAAATAAAGCAGGATATAAGTTATGCGTGAAAACAATTGTATGAATCAGTTTATCAGCAGTTACAATTGTATTACCACATTTATTTATAAACGTTTATATATTAGAAGTAATTTTATTGGAATTCAGTTTTAAAGTCAATTAAGGAATTTCATAACATCAAGGAAGGATTAAAAAAAAAAAAAGCTTATTCCTCATTGAAGTAATAATTGTTAAATATTATAATAGTATTCCCGTCGAATTACGATGAAAGAAATTGTTTAAAAGGGAATTGTTTCACTGAATTGCAAACCTACAAAATTATTTATTATAAAAAATTGAACTTGCATTGGTTAGCCTACCACTTAAAATAGATTCCTTTTCTTTTAAATGTGGCATCATTTATTTTTCTTTTCGCTGCAACAATGGAAGTAATCCAACTGCCACAACTTTGCAGAAATAATAATACAAAAAGAAAACCTTTAAAATTAAAATATAAAAGGGATAATATTTTAAAAAATAGCTGTGGGCACATCTGCAATTCATCAGCTTTCATTTAAAACAAAAATTAGTAAAATTAGTTCAGTAGAAAAAAAAAAGAGCTTTGTGTTTTAAATATATAGGTAATTAGTTTTTGAAACAGGATTAATGTGTCATTCTATAATGAACAGCAAGATAGAATAATTTCTGCAATCTATTGCAACAATCTAACCATAAAACAAAGCAAAGTATTTATTGACTATTTTCCAAGTTACCAGCAGCATATTATTATTTTTAATATTTGTGTGTACTTTCACAAACTGTGGAAGAGGGGAATAAAAAAAGGGTACTCAAACTTATATATTTATTTTAGTTAGAGCACAATTTTTTTTATTTACATGCATGATGTGGATAAACTGATAATGTGTTACAAAATACCTAAAAATACAGAAATATTAAATTAATTTTATTATGTATATATAAAAAACAGAAACAAGTACAGAAAAAAATTGAGTTTATTTTATTTGCTGTTTAAGAACGACAATGTCGTACTTTCAGTATTAACAAGAACATTTTCAGGGACCACATCATTATTTTGAACAAATAGTTTATTTCGCCGCATATTTCTTCCACCATCTCTGTCACTGGCTGATCTCAGCCATTTTTTTTATCACATCCTCAACGTCTGACTGGCTGAATGATTTGAAAATAGAATGTCTTCTTACAGCCGCTGAAAAAAAAAAAATAAATAAAAATAAAAATTAAGTCTATAATGTCGAAATGATTAATTGTATTTTTAAAATCTTGACTTTAAAGGAATGGTGACCTGCAATTAACAAAATGATGTTTTTCAGTTCCCTGAATGGAATTTTTGTGGGACCACCAACCCAATTAATTTGAACAGCAAACGTATTTGTAATCAATTTTGAAAGAATTCGCCTCGTCATATCCTTTCCATCTTTGCCTCCAAAACATCCTAAATATTTCACCTAAAATAAAAATAAAAATATACCTACAAGATCACAAAAAGAAACTTACATAATTAAAATAATAATTAAATCTCATGAACACAGATGTCATCATTTAAAGATTGCTACCAATGTTCTTTTTTTAATTTTCACATATAAATTTATCACATATTATAGTTATATTTTATTTAAAAATGCATACATTTATAAAAGAATAGAACAGGGACAACAAACCTATGGCATGTGTGTGTGCCATAAGTGGCACGCTTCAGATTATTTTTGACACAGCATACATTCAGGTTCAACATCAAAATACAATAGAACCTCAATTATCCAAAGTAATTGGGACCGACCCTCTTTCGGAAAATCGAAATTTTCGGATAATCGAGAATGCTTCCATTTTAAGATCAAGGAGGAATATATACGCTATTTCTTATTATGGTAGCCTGTGCTTAATAAAAATAAAGCAATAGCAAAATAAAAACAAGAATAAATTACCAGGATTTTAATTTTGAAACTAAGTACCTTTTACATACTTCACGAGGGTTTGAAATAATGTTTTGTTTGTCAGTTTCGATTGCCTTTGCTTTGAAACTATCAGGAAGTTTTTAAATATTATTAGTTCACGAATATAACAGTCTTTCTGCTGCTCCAGCAATGGCAAAAACCTTTTGCAAAACTTTTAAAAGCTTCAAAATTGCTAATTTGTTCGTTTTCTTTGTTCGTTCTACTTCGCAGCTTACGGAAGCTCAAGTTAAAATCAAAGGAACTCTAAGAAAGGAGATCCAAAATATTTACATGTACTCGCAGTTCGGAAAGGACCGCTTGCACACAAGTAATATGATAGTTTTTAATAAGAAGCTTTGAAAATGTATTTTGCACACACGGAATGAGATACTAAAAAACAGCTTTAAAAATGGATTTCGGTTAACCGTGAGTTTCGGATAAAGGAGGTTCTACTGTATAGTAGAATTTCACAAAATGCATTAAATTATCTAGATGTTGTCTCTGTTTATCTGAAATCTATTAGTCCATTTGGTTGTCTATTCATACAGATTGAATTAACTGAAATATAACTTAATGTAATCCAATCTAGCTCAATATTGGCTCGCAAAGTTTTAAGAATAAGAGATAATGAAGAAATTATTACAAAATAAAGATTAAAAGAAAAAATGCTCATTGTAAGATCATAACTTGAAATTCAATTCCAGACACTAAAAGCTGTAGATTCTCTTGCTTACTATTTTGACAATTTTTTCTGTGAGACATTCTTTTCGAAATAAATGATATGAAAAATTCAAGTAAAAATATCTTGTCAACCAATTCAACATGTATTCTCTTAAAAATAACTAAGTACGAAGCTGATATTATTTCTCATCTAAGATGAGACGACAGAAATATTTTTAAAATAAATTTCTTAAGTATAACATCATATTACCCACATTTTTTAATGCAAAAAACAAGATTTTAAGCAATTTAGATAATTAAAATTTTGTATTGTTGGCACGTCATGATCTTGTAAAATATATTTTTCAAAAAATTTGGCATGTGGATGTGAAAAGGTTCGCTGTCCCTGAAAAAGGCCATTAAATTGTTTAAAAAAGGCAATTCATACCAGTTTCGAAAACTCTTCCATTGAAGAAAGCCTATTATTTAAAGCGTTTAGTTCCTCTTTATTTGTTACAGGCAACTCAAAGTGTTCGTCACCTACAAAGTCTATTTTATTAGTTGCCTGTAACAGTTGCGTGTTCATTTGAACTTACTTTGAGAGCTCTTCCAATTGTGCACTTTATCCTGGAAAGGGAGCCTAGAAAATAAATATAAAATTTTGTATATCATCAATTGGATTATCTATTTATATCTAATAAAATTCAGCCAATAGAGGAAAAAACTCACTAATTTGCTTTTTATACCATTAAGATAGTTCAAAAGATAGTTCTCCCCCAAATCCGCAAACACTTAAAATCTGCACATCATCCCAGATATAAACAATGAAACTTTCAGTTCATCAAGTCAAAAAAAAAAGAATTTTTCAGTTTCATATCATTCCGTATGTATTTTAATATGTAATTCTCCGTATTGACTGAACTTGTGGTTCTTCACGAAGAAAGTATAAATTTAATTTCTGAAAAAATTCAAGATATTGCTGATATCACTGGTAATCACCACCTTTTTATCAAATGTATTTACAGTAAAATCCCGAATGTAAGCCCCCCCCCCCTTTTTCAAAACAAAAGAAGTTAACATTGGGAGGGGGCTTATAATCGAGATTTCTTTAAACACAGTCATTAAAAACCATTTACCATCAGTGTTGTAGTTGTACAAAAACCAGAGAGTATACGCTACCGGCAGAGAGTATACGCTAGAATCATGAAGTTCATGACAGAGTATATATGCTATTTATTTGATGAACAGAGGGTATACGGCACATACCTCCGTATACTCTCCACTACACCCCTGTTTACCATTAATTTAAAAGTAAATAAAGCAAGTACAGGAGTGAGAATCTTTCGTATTTCAAGAGATTTGTGATTTGTAAAAAAATTTATCTAAATCCCCCCCCCCCCCCACACACACAGCAAAATTTTAAAACCTCAATTTTTTTTTCCAAATTTACTTTGTGGTATTTTATTTATTGCAACAATATTTAATCAATAACTAAGCCTCCCACACCCCCCAAAACCTGCTTCCCCCTTTGCTCCTCCCCCTCTGGTGTCGAACATGTATAATTTAATCTATAAAACTATTTATTTCCTTTATTTTCTTTTCTGACCTGTTTAATACACTATAGTAACAAACAAATGAATACACTTAAATTATCCCCTCCTCCCAAATTCTCTGCTAGTCTTCCCTGTACCCCCCCCCCCCCACCACCATCGTATCATGAACATCATCTCCAGTACCCTGCATCTTATGCAGTTTGAAATCTTTATAATTATTTTTCCCCTGCTGGATTAGTAACTGTAAAAATATTTAAATAATCACCTAAATATTTTCTCATCCTCCCCCCTCAAAAAATCCCCCCCTTCGAAAAAACACACACAGTATAAAATCTTTATATTATTTTTTCTCTATTTAAACATAAAATATACATGTGATTCACAGGGGAGAACATATTTTTTTTTTTTTTTTTTTTTGCTTTTCTCCCACACATTCAGAACCTCCCCCCTTCCTTTAGGGAAAAAGGATGGAGCACAAATTTCAAAGAGGATTAAGATTTTCAATGAGTGAGATTAAATGAAATTACAGTCGGCTCTCGTTAATTCGAACTTGTCGGGACCACAAGAAATGTTCGAATTATCCAGAGTTCGAATTACGGAAAGTATGAGAAGAAAACATGTTTAAAGGGTACTATTACAAAGGAATTAATATTATGGTATTTTTTTAATTTATTTCGGCTGTTTTCGTTAGAATATGACTTAATATTAAATTAAAAGATATAAATACATAAATAATTAATAATATTAAAATAATATAAATAAAACATAAAAATTAATTATGCACTATAAAACAACTGTATTTAAAATTACATTTTAATTGTACTATAATTTTCTTACCTGAAATTAGATGAACATTTAAGAAATTATTTACACTTATTTATCATCTCTATGAAAAAAAAATATCAATTGTTGTTTGCTACTATTCATTTTTGACTTTTTAGCCAGTTTTTCTATTTGTAACAAACAGTTAAGTTCTTTGTCCGATGACGGCTGCATCAGGATAAATGTACGCAAGCACTCAATTGATTGTGCAGTTGACTTTTCTGTGGGTAAGGAAAGCACTTGGGACATAGTAGCAGAATCGCCAGAATCTGATTCCGTCTCCTCATTGCATTTTTCGTGAATTGTTTCAACAATTTCTTCCGCAGTTAAGGGTCCAGATACTTCTAAACTATTATCGGCTGCTACATACTCTGCGAACGTAATACCACACTGGATCTTTTCAGAAAAGTTTGGAAATTCTATTTCTTCGAAAGGTCTGTCGTTTTCGCCATTTGCATTATAACCACTCTTTTTAGATGGATGGATAAATCTTGCATGTCGAAAGCATTTTTCTATTGTTTCGGGTTGTACGGCGTCCCATGCCGCATATAAGTCGTTGATGGCCGTGAGTAGTTTTATGTCGTAGCTTTCTTTAAGATCAACCGAAAATAAAATGTGTCTAGAACCCTTTTACGATGACTCTGCACATTATCTAGCAGCAATAGAATTTTTCCGTTTTCACGAGAAATTTTTTTATCCAGCTCTTTCAACCAACTGGTACAGATTTCACGCGTCATCCAGGCTTTGGCATTTGCCACGTAATCAACAGGCAGTGTTTTCACTCCTTTGAAGCAACGTGGATTAGTTGATTTAGCAATAATTAACAATTCTAACTTCTCATTTCCATCCATATTGGCACCTACCATCACAGTTATCCTGTCTTTTCTAAGTTTATCGTTTGTGAACGTTTCACCTTTAAATGTTAAAGTCTTATTAGGAAGAAGTCTATAAAACAACCCTGTTTCATCGGCATTAATCACGTCTTTCATTGCATGAGTAGAAATAAGTTCGGGTAGCTTTTCGCAGAATTCATTGCAAGCAGTGAGGTCTACAGCACCACTTTCACTACACACAGTTTTGTGTACGATGTTATTTCGGTGCTTAAAACGTATCATCCATCCTTCGCTGCAATTGAAATTTTTAATACCCATGAGTAGTGCAAGTTCTTTCGCTTTAGCTGCCAATATAGGTCCACTCAAAGGTACATTTCTTGCCAATGCATCCTTTGTCCATAACAGCAAAGCTTCCTCTAAATCCTCATCGGCTGCTGTTGTCATACGTTTTCGTCCTTTAGCAAATCTTTTCTTTTCCCATGATTTCAGGAAGAATTTTTTATTTTTCAAGTAAGTAGAGAGTGTATTATTTTTATTCCATATTCTGCAGCAATTTCTGTCTTAGATCGGCCACATCCTACCTTTTTAATAATTTCTACTTTAGCTTCTAAAGTTAACGATTTATAACTTCCACGTGGAGCCATATTTTAAAGAAGCAAGATCTTTTACTTTCTCAAAAAACACTTTAGCAGCAAGTAAAACCATTGACTAAAAAATTCGATCCCCACACTGCAAATAGAATGTAGTGATAAAACGGGTTTCCCCTATCTTTAACAGATGTCCACCCTGTGAATTTCTCGGAATGTGACTGGGTCAAATGCTGTGGAAGGCATTAGGAACAAACACAATGGAAGAAGGGGCGGAGGTGTCATTGATGGACAGACGGGGCGGGGCGCACTAAAAAAGAGGATATCAAATGCATGGGACTATTATACTAGTTCAGAACAATTCTGACAAAAATGAAAGAAAGAAAGTTATTTCAAGGATCTGAAGTCCGTGAGAAAGTAAGAAAAAATGAAAAAAATGGAATTCTCGTTAGTTCGAATTAAACGAAGTCAAGAGAAAATGAGTTCGAATAAATGAAAAGTTTTAGCGTTATTATGCCATTGAAAATTTCGGGACTTCATGTTTAGTTCGAATTAAGCGAAGATTCGATTTATCCGATTTCGAATTAATGAGAGCCGACTGTATATAGATGACTAACAACATTCTCTTACAACAAAATAAGAAATATTGCAAAATTTTAAATTAGAATAATTTTTAAGTTTTTTAAACTTTGTTGAGTGGGGGGTTAGAGGAGAAAGACGAACTTTTAGAGAAAGGAGTGTAATTTAATTTAATTGATAATTTATTTATTGTTACTAGCAAGCAACAAATAGAACAAAAGAATTATGATTTTCAAGATGTTAAACTTTTTGTGCTGAGGAGGGAGTGCAAAAAAGAAAAGTGGACTTTTCATGCAGGAGAGGAGGGATTTTATTAAGGTTATGTAAAAAGATGAAAATCCACCAAAAAAGTCAACAGATTCAAAAATATCAGACTTTTAAATCAATTTTTTTCACAAAAAAAATTTAGTGAAAAGGGGGGGGGGGAGGGGCTTATATTTGGGAATAGATAGAAAATCAAAACTGGGTGGGGGGCTTACAATCGGGATTTTACAGTATGTATTAATCAAGCTCTTTTGGTAATTAAGACTCGCTAAACCTGAAATAAAACTTCTTTACATGATTTTGATGTAAATTAATAGAATACTTTCTCATTAATTTAAGATAAATGTATCTCATCTTTATTATGCATATTTAATTATACACTATAAATTAGTTACTTGATCTTTACTTTTAACAATTGAATCATTTTTTAAATTATCTTACTACAGTCGAGCCCCGATTTAACGAATTTCTCGATTTTGTGAATTTTTTTTATGGTCCCGACGAAAATGGAATAAAAATACTTCGATTTAATGAATTTATAATCCCGATTTAACCAATAATTTTCGATGTCAAAAAAAGAAAAAATTGCTAGAAATTTTCTACTTCTTGTCCTTCTTATGTACTTGCGTATTTCTTCAATGTCCCCGATTGTTAATTTTCTAAATTTGTATCTTGTGATGCAGAAATATTTACATGCAAAAATACACATTACACCGAGATTATTAATATCAGTAGTAGTGGATCAGAAAGAAGATGAAATACAGATTAAGCATGTAACGTTCAAAAAAGCAGTTAACAGTTTGGATACTTTGAGACGATAGTTGATGGCTCATGATGTTGATGACACTGTTTTCAAACTTCAGAAAAAAATCTATAAAGAAGTTCGAAATACAAAATCGAAACAAAGTAAAGAAACATCTATAAAAGATGCCTTATAATTTATCGATAAAATTTGAATAAATGAAATTTTTTCTTAATTACAATGCTTTTGATTTATAGTAGTACATAAAAAATGAATCAATTTTTATTCATTTTCTTAAAGCAATAAATGTTTATCATTATTACGGTAAATGAGCATTGTTCTTCTTATTTATTGCCATTTTTTTTAACTTGTTCGGCTGTATAAAAATATTCCTTTGATTATCCCGATTTAACGAATAAACTCGATTTAATGAACAAAGTTGCTATTCCCGAACGATTCGTTAAATCGGAGTTCGACTGTATTAACCATTTTAGTTTATTGCTTTACTTAATAATTTTAATATTCTACTATATTGGAAGCATTCATTACAATTTTGATTGCATTATTACATTCAAATTATTGTTTAAAAAATGTAAAGAAGTCAATGACCAGATGTCCACAAAATTCTAAAATCTGCACAACCACTGGTCTCAAGCTGTGCAAATTTGAGGGAGTCTACTGTATTGCCAAAATAAATGGAAAGAATAATTTTTTATGCCCATGTGTATTTGTATTAAAAAAATATATTTATTCAAAGATGCTTAGAAGACCATTTTAGAAAATCACAAGTGTAAAAAACTTTTCATGCCTATTACCATCAAATGTTAACATTCATAGATCAATTTAGTACTTTGCAAGTTATTTTCTTTTTATTATTGTAGTTTTCATAAAATTTATTGCAAAAGAAAGCCTTTTAAAAAAAGTTCAATTATTACTTTTTTAAAAAAGAAAATATTCGTAATTTATGTACAATCTCTTTATTCTCCAAAAAAGTAATACTGTCACCCTTGCCGCTATAAATGAATTTTTTGCAACTGGGGGGCTTTTTTCGCTAATATTAAGGATGGGGGTTGACGAGTGTAACTTGTAGGGTAGAACCTTATTTTAAAACTGTTAATTTCCCAAAAAATGCAATCAATAAAATAATCACTGATAAAAATGCAGCAATAGACAGATCCATTTTCATTAAGCTACTAAAAATATGGGTAACTTTTAGTATTATAGTCCAATGTTTAACAGTTAAATTTTTAAAAATGTTAATTTGAGTAAATCTTAAGGGATATTTGTATTTTAACCAAATAACAGATCTAACGTATAGAAAATGTAAATAAGTATGATAGCATTGTGTATTAAAAAATTCTTTACCCTTCCCATTATTTTCCAAAGGGGGGGAAGAAAAAAGATTTTTATTGACTTGGAAGGAAATTAACTTGAATGGAAGACATTGTTGAAGAATCATTTAACTCTGCTGATGCCGAGTTTTCTTGGGATGTACTTGATGAATTTTGCAAAAGCTATAAATAAAGTAATATAAATAAATTTTTACAGAATAAAATTATTTTTACAAATTGAAAGCAAATCCCTAACACTAATGACTTTTTACATTATAGTATTTAATTCAGCAATTTATCGTTTGGGAAAACTGCAGGTTGTTTTTGATAATCTTATTCACAGTTGGGGTACAGCCTCCTCTACTGATTTTGAGGAAGAGTGTCATGTGATCTGCCGTAGGCTGAAATGTAATGCTTGATCTTTGGGCTGTGTATAAATAATAATAATAAATCCAAAGCTGTAAAAAATACTTTGACAATTTAATACAACTAGCAATTTTTTAATCATAAATGTACCAATGCGGATGATTTTTTGCTTTATTCTTTAAAGTCTTACATAATACATCTTAATATATAACGGTTTAACAGCTATAAGTTTTTGTTCACTAGAATAATGTTTTATCAAAAAATAGCTTAATACAAATCATTCATTCATTAATGTGTAAAGGTAATGCATCGCATACATACTCTTTTATTTCCACCGTTTTCTTGAAAAGAATATTCAAGGGTCCTCCTTGCTGTAGGTAAGGGACCTATTAAAAAAAATGTATAATAACTATAACAGTAAAAATACTTTTTAAAAACAACCTTTTATAAGCATTCAATTTTAATGTTAAATTTTACATCTAACTTTTGCTTAACTTTAACTTAAATTTTACATCTAAAAAGATACCTCTTTTGTGAAACGTTTTTTGTTTTTTATATTTCCCTTGAGGCGGAGTTGGAGGAACCTCATCATCATAATTGTCTGCCATTTTCTTTTTTGGTGGTATCTTTGACTTCTGTATCTTTCTTGCGCTTTCAACATCTGTGCTGAAACTGTCGATGTCACTTTTATATTGATAATCTTTTTCTTTTTTTCGAGCACCACTTAAGGATCCTATAACAAAATACACATTACTGTAAATATAGGAGTGACCATTTATTCAAAGCACAGAAAAATTTAGACTATAGCAATCAAGCTATGTTTAAAAAAAGTATTTACGTGATTGAGCCACAATTTTAGCACGATACTCCGCCCATGTACTTTGTGGTATGGCCATATCTTCCACATATCTGGCAACTTTTTCTGTATTTCCTGGTGGTCAAAAACATGTTGTAATAGTCTTCCCTGGATCAGTAATCCATGAATTTGGCACTGTATACAGTGTGTTACACTCATCAATAAAGGCTATCACAGAGAAATTAGTTAACGAACTAAAAAAAGTAAATAATAATAAATATATATTGAATTTTTAAGCTTCACTATATATGTTTAATTAAAAAGTAGAACAACAGAATTAAAAAAAAAAAAAAAGAGTTATGCAATGAATATCACTTTAGATTTTCAATGTTATTAAACCCTTCAAGGGCTTATTTTACTTTTGCTTATTTAAAAATAAATTTGCTTGTAAATTTTGGCATCATTCTCTCATTTCAGTATTTTACAAATAGGAGTACTTTGCCCCTGAAAGGGTTGAACAGTTCAATCAACTTCCAATTACACTGTAAGAGATATATTATATACTTAATGCAATAATCTATACTATTATGCATAATATATATATTAATTATAAGACCAAACATAACTGTCTCTATATTTATAAATTTCATTGACATAATAAGAAATCATAGAAAATAATCACCTATAAAATATCATGAAGGTACAACTGATGATCAGAAATGCTCGCATTGTATCAAAATTAAATGTATTTTACAAAAGGGACCACTTTAATATTTAGAATAGCAAAAAATCCTTTCCAATAAAATATAAACCAGTAAAAATTAATACCTCTAAGAAAATATTAAATCAATCAATTACTAGCAGTTACAGCATTAACAGCATACATATTATTAATTATTAACCCTAAACACCAAAAATTAATGCAGCTATAAAACATTTAATAAACCAATTGCTAGCATTTACACATTAACAATTAAAAGTATAGCACATTTTTTAGTATTTAACACAAAGTGTAACAGTGATCAGTGAATAAAAAAAACACAGGGACTCCTGTTGAGTATTAAAATTAGATTAAAAACATACATACTGCTAATTATTAATGTCAAACATAAAATTTAGTTCCTTTCTACACAATAGAAGCTATGATAAACTAAAATTTTCATCAGAAAAAATAGCATAGAAATCCCCCTCCCCCCCCGTCCCCACCCTGGGGAATTGATAAAAAACACAATTTATGCCAAAAGCTAATACATTCGAAGATCTTTATAACGCATATCAAAAAACGCAAGGTTGTGCGTTATATAGAAATTTGCGTTATATGGATCATATTTCACACATCATTAAATTTCTTGTAAACATGGCCAAATATGTCTGAAACATATCAAAATACATTAGAGTATCTTTATACCGCATTCCTTGTTACCAGGAAAAGAAACCTTGTCAAAGAAATAAAAAATTTTATTATTTTACAATTCTGGTGAAAATTACTTTCTTATCCAAGATATAAAAATATGGTGCAACAGTAGCTTTCCCACAACACCTGTACCTGTAACTGTTGAAGTCCGTGCAGCCCGAAAATAACGTTATTTTCGGGCTGCACGGACACTGAGAAAAATGACAGAATTTGGTATTTCCCTGTTACTTTAGGTCGCTCAGACCCAAAACATCCAAATGATAAGAAGGAGGGGGATGAAAATTTTACTATCTCTGCGTTATTTCGTGTCCCGCGATTTCCAGGGGGAAAAAGTTGAAAATTTTTACAATTTCCGCGTTATTTTGGATCCTGGGTACTCGAAAAATAACTCAAAAATTTTACGATTTCTGCGTTACTTCAGGCTAAACAGACCTAAAAAATCTGAGTGAAAGGAAGAAAAAAAAATTAGAAAATTTTACTACTTCGATGCTATATCGGGTCCCGTAAATACACATGCAAAAAAAGCAGAAATTTACCATTTTTAACACTTTCCAACAAAGTTGAAAAGCGTTTATGACTTCGGTTTGTCTGTCCGTCTGTACACGCTCTAACTCTCGTAAATATGCTCGGATCGTTCTGAAATTTTTGGATGTCAGTGACCTCTACCATAGCACGTTGCCTATTTCAAATGAAGTTTGTGACATGTTTAGTTCATTTACAGGGACAGTCAAAAGTTTTCCGTTACATTACGGCCAATGGGAAAAAAATCGTTTCAAATGATTTTTAATGGTGTTACACTCTTTCAAACATAGTAAAATTGATATTCATTTATGAAGTCTACAATAATATTCATTCTGTTGAATATGCGGTGCAAAGAATAGTTATTGTTCATTTACAGGGCCACACAAAAGAATTCCGTTCATAATGGTATAGGGGTGTGTTTGCGGTGTATTTGAAAAGATTTCAGATACTATATTGTATCCGAATTACTGTATATTAGTAATGGTTGCCATTGTGAGCCATTTTTTATTCAAGTCGCGACCCGCATAAGAAGTTTTAATTACTATGACAAATGAAAATGTCTCTTCGCACAAATATTTTGTTGAAAACTAAATCAAAATTTTCATTTCTTTTTCACTCAGTATTGGGTATTCACTTTTTACAGAGAGCAAAAAATAAAAAAATATTGCCTATTTTCTAAGTAAGTAGTAAAAAAACGTTTATTAACATAATTGCTAATGCCTACTGTAATTTAAATTTTCAAAAATAAGAATTTCTGAAAATATTTTAGATTCAAACAATATCCAGATTTTTTTTTTTTTTACGGACCGCTAAAATTTTATCACCGACCACTAGTGATCCGCGTACTACCGGTTGGCTGGCGACCGCTGTTTTAGCATAATGTTTCCTATATATATATATATAATACCAAAAACACATATTATACATCCAATCCCAAAACTACTGAACTACTGAGAAAAATTAACAAAATAACCATGGAAAATTCTTACTAACAAAACCATGAACAAACAGAAAACATCCATTGGAGACAGATTGCAAGGCTAAAGACTTGCATGCTGGGTTATACTGGTAATTACACATGCAACTTTCCCATATCTGTCGAGACCATACTGACCAAAGAAAACTTTAAAACTGGCCATACAAAGCAATAACCCAATTCGAAAAGAACGACACTTCCAAACTGAACTCCTTATAAAGCCTACGAATATTTGGCGATGTTTTTAATCGCCAAAAGCAAAACATCGCGGTAATCTTTATCCTTGACGAAATTGTTTGTCAAACTATTTAACAGTCTAATAGGATAATTCTGGATCATTGCATCCTGATAGAGATTTTTAGTATCATTTATTATACTATCATGATTAGAATTTAACTTAGCAATCCTTATTAAACTATTGATAATGATATTTCTGAAAATGGAAATATGTACATTGGAATTAAAATTTAATATCTTTATTGTTTCAAAGTTGTAATCCCTTCTCTTATCATAAATGCAGGTCTTCAATCCACCCCTCTCAATGTCGATAGTGAGATCCAAATAATTTACATGTTTTTCGTCATATGAAGTTTTCTTTAATGTCAAACCTTGTGGATAGTAGTCTAAATTTAAATCGCTATTGGAATCGTTAATCCTAACCATCAATACATCATCAATATATCTAAAACTTAAAAAATCCTTATTTAATGTCTCATTAACCTCGTATAAAAATAAATAAATATCTGCAAGTACCGAACTACAACTACCCCCCATAGGTATACCCCTTATCTGTTGAAACACATGTTTACCATCGAGTAAATAATTTTCATTAACTACAAAATTAAATAAATTTGTTAAATGATCCAAATTTTTACCCAAAATATTGTACCGCTTAAAAAAGTCAAACATTTTATTTTTAAGATCAGTTAAATCAATACTATTATACAAATCTTCAAAATCATACACATATAAACCTTTAACATTACTCAAACCCTTCAATCTATTAAGCAACTCAAAACTATTTTTTATAATACATGTGTAATTTTGTTTTAATGCCACTTCAAATAAACTCTGCAAAATATCCAAAAACTTTTTATTAGCAACTTCCAAATAAGTGCCGAAACCACATGTAATTGTACGAAAGGCAATGGGGCCCTTTTGAAATTTAGGAACCAAAACCATATAAGGCAATTCCTTACTACGTTGTGTGTACTTTAACCTTTTGTAAAAAGCATCAATTCTACTTTCTGTTTCTTTTACACTGGTATTTAATAACCTATAATTATGTGTATTATTATAACATTGTCTTAATTGATTACGGTATAGCTCTTTACAAATAATTGCAAAGTTTGTATTTGCCTTATCAATATATGTTACAATAGAGCTACTCTGCAAATCGTTAATAGAATCTTTTAATACTTTATAATTCTCTAACGAAATCCCCCCTGTTTTACCGCTGTAAATTGAACACGATTCTTTCAGTATGTTATGTTTCCATTCCAGAAAAGCTATTTCTGGTAAGCAAAATTTATTCATTAGTTTATGTATAAACATATCAACGTTGATTTTTAATCGTTTTTTTATAAAATCCTTAGTGTTTAATCTTTTTAAACGACATTTTGTACCAAATTGCATATAATCCCTCAATGTCTTGCCCTTGACAATATCCAGGGGCGCCATTTGAGGGGGCGGGGGGGGGGGGCATAGCCCCCCCCCCAAGGAATTTGATATTTTAGAAAATTTATCTGTCATCGCAGGAATTTAAAAAAATTACTCAAAACCTAAAATAACTTGTCAAATTTTATTACAATAAAAACACGTATAAGTAAACACTTTAGGTACATAAACTAATAATTATAAAAAAAAAAAAATCTAATTTGCCAATTTATCTATTTTTTCCAAGTCTAATTTGCAAATTTTGCAATTTTTTTCTGCGGTCAATTGACGAATTGATTTTGCGTCGCTCTGCAAAAAAAATAAGCAAATAAATAAATAAAATAGCATGGTCTTCCCTTGAAAATTAAACAAGAGAGGAAAATCATATCACAAATATACACATATAATAAAAACACGTATAAGTAAACACTTTAGGTACATAAACTAATAATTATATTAAAAAAATTCTAATTTGCCAATTTATCTATTTTTTCCAAGTCTAATTTGCAAATTTTGTAATTTTTTTCTGCGGTCAATTGACGAATTGATTTTGCGTCGCTCTGCAAAAAAAATAAGCAAATAAATAAATAAAATAGCATGGTCTTCCCTTGAAAATTAAACAAGAGAGAAAAATCATGCGTCAAGCATAGATTATGAAACACTTTCCAACACATCAAGAATGCTTTAGCAAAACTTAGCCTTTCAATAAGGTAAATAATATATCTAATTAAACATTTTAGAAAACATAAGGACTTTTTCCTAGAAATCCGTACAAACTTTGCAATTATGTAAAATAGCAAAGGAAACCGAATTAGGTGAAACTTGCGCGTGAAGTGTTGTGCTATGGTATATAAGAGTATGGCCATTAGCCAAGAGATCATTAAATAATCTGTGTTTTCCGAGAATAGAGCCACAAGAGGAGTGTCTATGTATTATTGTGTACAAGTTTTACGAAAGCAATATTCATCAAGGAGCAAGTCCATCGTGAACTATTTATTTTCCGAAAATATCACCAAACGAACTACATACGATGTTCTAGAATGTTACTAGGAGGGACTCTCGGCCAAAAAAAGAACTGGGATCGGGTAGGAAGGCAAAAAAAAAAAAAAAAAAAAAATCTCCAAGCCAGAGTTAGAGCAGTTGAAAGGACTGTTTGACGAAAACGACCGAGTATTAATCCATCCCATGCCTTCGAAATACAGTGTTTCACCTAACCACCAACAAAAGACAAGAACCTGAATATCAAATATTACAAGAAATGGTCATAACAGAACAAAAAGAAAAACAAATGGTTGTCGTGAAAACGAAGTGTGGTCACTTGTTCAGAAAATTCTCTGATAGAATATTCATCTTCGATGACGGTGGCGGCTCATATTCTAAGCTCAAGCGCTCCACGTTTTACTATAACGGTGGCTATTATACATCTGACGTCTCCACGACCCAAGATATCATTAAATTTTCTACTAAAGCGAAATTCCAAGACAAGATCCTCGTATGGATTGCAATGGGTCCGAAAGGTTTGAGTCGTCCGTTCATCCGAAAGTCTGGGTTCGCTGTCAATGGGCAACGACATTTGAACAAGGGCATTCGCCGTCTTCTCATCCCCTACATCTGTAGGAACTACAATGACGGTGATTACGGTATCTGGCCAGACTTGGATAGCAGTCATCTCTGCAAAATCGTTCTCAGCCATTTCCGCCAGCAAAACATCCCTTTCATAAAGAAGTCTGACAACCTGGTTAGCGTTCCCCAAATTTGACCAATTGAGCGGTTCTGAAAGTATCTGAAGTCAAAAGTGTATGCCAAAGGCTAGAGAGCAGGTAACATCCAGAAATTGATCAATCGAATCAAGTATTGTTTCAAAATTATGAACTTAAATTTTGTACAATGTCTAGAAAGTACCACCAAAAGTAAAATCGATAATGTCAAACGAAACGGTTTAATTGAAATCCGATAACAGTTTTACAGAGGAATGTGGTTATTGAAGTCACCTTACAGTGCCCATTTGAGTTCTTTATCTCGTTTTTTAATAACTTTCAAGTCAAGAAAAGTTTGCGCAGATTTCTAGGAAACAGTCCTTATACCACATTTAAAAACCATATTTCAATAATTACCGCCCATAACCGTAAAAGTAATCCAGTTCTTTTGTGAAGCTCTGTATATGATCTATAAATTTGTACATATGCTACACAGTGTGCGTAAATTATGTTTAGTAAGAAAATGCATAACACAGTAAAAAATTGCCCTTCAGCAGTTTCTACCGATAGGGGAAACGTACTTAAATTCTTTTGTACAGCCCTGTATATAACATACAGATTTTAATACACGCCACATATTAATGCTGAAATTTAATTCAAGCACCGCTTAAGCTACTTAAATTACGCTTTCATAGGCGATTATATATCCAGTTCTTTGCATAGTCCTGTATATGATTTTATTTATATGCAGCAAACTTACCTTAGTATATTATACTAAATGTAGTTGAGCTTGAAAGACAACTTGAAGCTGCATAACTCAAATTAAAAATAACATCTTTAAGCAATTCCTGCTCTTTCTCAATAATGCTTACGAATTTTTCTGTGTGTCTTACGAATTTAAAAATTGCTCTGTATATATTCTATAGAATTTATGCACACCATGTAGTATTCAAAAATTTAGTTAAACTAAAAAACCATACCATAAGTGAAAACGGACTTGCAGCAATCATTCCTAATAGTCAAACTTCGCATAAAGTATAAAGTTTTTCGCAGTTCCCGAAGTCTTTTATGTGTCCCTGTAAATGAATGATAAATGCAATCCCCATCCTATTTTACTGCAAGCATTTTGTTGTTAGCTTCAGTAATATATATCAGTTTCATCATGTTTGAAATAGTGCAACATAATTGAAATACGCTGCGAACAGTTTTTACCCGTAGACCATCATATAATCGAACTCTTTTGCATAACCTTGTAAATGAGTGATGAATGCTTCGCACCCCATATTCTATAGAAAGTATGTATTAGCACTAGAGATGAGACGGACTCAACCCGGACCTGGCACGGGTTTGATTTTTATACCAGTCTTCGGATTCGGGCCCATTCTTTCTCAAATTGGCAATTTTATTTATTCTCGTACTCGTGTAGAAACAAAAAATAACTTTTTTACCCCTTAAAAATTAATTATCCCATTGCAAGTCTTTTTAGTGCTATTTTGATCAGGAGGAAAGATAAATAGATTTTTTCTTTTTTTTTTTTTTAGTATTTGTCGAACATTATTTTGAAAGAAAACTTGTGATATTTGATGATTTATGTCTGTAGTTTAACGCGAGTAACGACCTGTTGATGTTGGCGGCAATCAGAATATGGCGCCATTAGGATACTCTTTAATTGGAATGTTTATTTATTATTACTTTTTTCAGAGATCTAACGCGAAATAAATATTTTCTTTTACGTCATGTCAATCAGCATTAGCCTAAGATTTGCAAATTTTTAGTCTCCTATTGTCTGCGATTGTAATCGCTCTTTATATGAAAATAATGTTGGTGATTTTATTCATGCTTCTTCTTGAAGTCTGCTCATTCTGTGGCCCTGTTCTTCATATTCATACAATCACTTTCATACGTAAGTAGATAATGTGTTGTTATTCCCGATTGAAAGCAATCAAGCAGCGTTTCCTCTTTTTCTATAAAAGCATCGGATCTTTTCGGTAACGGTGTCAAATTTATAATTTAAACTGATTTTCAAAGCCATGATAAATGCGAAAGATGTACACCTTTTATAGGAAACAGAAAACGCTGTTCGATTCTTCGTCATATAAATCATAATTTCTGCAAATTTCATTAATTTATACATAAAATACTCTTCGTTATTATGTCCATCAGAGATACCTACTTGTTGCGGGAGAAAAATTTAAAAATCTTTTTAGGGAAGTATATTTCTATTTGACACTAAACGTCTCTTTTGATAAGATTTAATGTAAATTTCATAAAATTAATTATGTGCTAGAGATTAACAGTTGTTAAAAAATGAGATCTATTACATTTAGAACAGCTTTTAAATATGCATTTTTGTTAAACCTTTTTTTTTCCGTGCATACTTTCGATATCGGAATCGGGCTCTGATGGCACAAACTTTTCGGATTCGGATTTAAAATTGTTGACCC
This sequence comes from Maratus speciosus, assembly GCA_963932465.1. Lineage (NCBI taxonomy): Eukaryota > Metazoa > Arthropoda > Arachnida > Araneae > Salticidae > Maratus > Maratus speciosus. Next base: position 391,815,114 of record OZ010790.1, on the reverse strand, counting down.
CGAGTTCTGAAAAATGAGCCCGAACTCATCTCTAATTAGCACATCTCAGAAATTTTTATCCATTTCATTATGTTTGTAACGGAGCAACATTATTAAAATAAGTCACAAATATTCTTTCTTCATAGACTATATAATAACGGAATACTTGTGAGTTCTCCTGGACGCGAACTGTAAGTGCTAAACATCATAACATTACATGTAGTAGTCATCTTTTAGTACACCCCAATAATGTATATAAATGTTATCATGTTTAAATACTGTAATACAACAATATTAAAATATACCGCAAATGATTTTACCCGATAGACCATAATCTAACGGAATACTTTTGAGTCCTCCTGTAAATGAACTATGAATGATACAAACTTCATTTTGAACACCGAACATTCCATTGTAAACATCAATAACATATATCAATTACGCGTTAATCCGAATATATTTACGTGAGTTAGAGCATGACCAGACGGCAGACAAACCCAATTCACTTTTCAACTGCGTTGGAAAGTGTTACAAATATTTCTTGAAGAATCCCATGCTTATGAAAATGTTAAGAATGGCATGCTATTTCAAACCCTTCCCCTCAAACAAAATCTTGCCTCCTCTCCCCACTCTAAGAAACTTATTAAATGGCTCCCTGTCCTGTCCGTAAAGCCTGCAAAGTCAAAAAAAAAAAAAAAAAATCTCCATTTTATACAGGTACCCTTCTTAGCAAGTATAATTATATAGTGCTTTCTTCATTGACACTTAATTTTTTTTCCGTTTACGAAACAATTCTTTTTTTGATAGGTTTCGTATTCGCAAGTTTTACAATAAATGTAATATACCTATACTCTTCAGAGGTAAACTATAGAAAGGATGTTTTAAATGCCTTTAAGAATACTTGTAAAAAGGGAAACTGTCTATAATATAATACTGTCTTAAACGGAAAAAATGTTAATCACTGTCTTGAAATTATACCTGCTAAGATAAAAAAACCTCCTTAAAACGGAATTTTTCATAGGTTTTCGTTTTGATGAGAGAGAGTACAGGTCCCCCGCCCCCCCCCCACCCCCCCGCAGCCGAACCCTACCCCACCCTTGGCTATGCCACTGTCCTTAAAGACAGCTTTGCCCCCCCCCCCCCAAGAAAATTCTGAAATGGCGCCCCTGACAATATCCAAATTTCCGGTCAATACATGACCGTGATCCACATCCACAAAATCACGATAACTTGGATCATAACAATGACATAAATTGTTATCGTTGTTTCTACGAATTTCTTTTGAAAAATTATTATAGTTAAAAACCATACGTCCTAAAGGTTTATCATATCTAAAAACCTTGACGATTTCCATGTCCTTATCTGGAAGCAAATCATTGCATTTATTCAATACCTTTCCCATATTTATGCCATGTTTTTTAATTTCTATGTAATCCATTACAAAATACATTCTATTAACTAATTTATTGTTGTTATTGCTTCTCCCTAGATATTCCTCCAAATGTTGTGATCTAATCCTATACCTCAAAATGTCCAAAGTCAAGTCAATATTGTAATTACTCTTATGTGAATACAATAAGTTTAACAAATCACCTATAAAACGTTTTTTCACATTAAATATAATAAATTTTATATTACTGACTAATCCCTCAAAATCACTCCTAAGAATTAAACTTTTAATTTCATTGATATTATCATAACCCTTTACTAATTTCTTGTGGTCTAACTCCTTATTGAATTTATAATTCAAATGATGTTCAATACGATCGTATATTGAAACTTCTAATAAACTGTTTCTTAATTTTTTCATAACGTTAGTCCCATTGAACATAACATTTAACCCGTAAGGGTATACTGTGCCACATTTAATCATCATGTCACTTTCACTTATCAATCTTTCCTTTTTGTTAGGAACAATCTTTAAAATCGTTAATTCCATATTTTGAATACCATGCCTGTTAAAATGTCTAATTTCAATCTCTTGTTCTTCTTTATTAGTTTTACAATGTCTGATATCAGACTTATGGTTATTAAAACGCTTATTAATTGGGTCAGAAGTTTGACCAATATATGCCATACCACATATCTTACAACTAAGTTTATAAACACTGTTGTAAACCTTACATACTTTTAAATACCTCATGTCCTCGATAGTATTATACTCTGAGCCCACACTCGGGCAAACTTTACAACGTTTATCACTACATTTTCTTAATTTAAGATTACTGGAATTCATCCCCCTTTTTAAGTTTCAGTTATAAAACATTCTAGTTTTATATTTTACTTTGATATCTCTACCTTCGATATCTCTACCATATATATATATATATCTGGGAATTTATTCGGTAAGTTGTGTAAGATTTCTATTGCTATAAATTAAATATTTAATGGGTTGTAGTGTTTTTTTTTCCATTTCATGCCATTTGATAATGTTCTGTTTTCATCTTGAGACTATTCTTTTGGTTCTATTGGTTGTTCGAGTACAGGAGAAAAAAAATTTTCAGCCTTTAGCTTTTTTCTCACAGAAAACAACCGATTTGCTTATATCATTGGATTCTGTACTCTTGAAAACGTAATTCAATATATAAGTTTTTCAATTTTTTCGGAATCGATATTCTTCTTTTTTTCGGAATCCATATTCTTCTCTTTTTTTTTTATTCTTCTTATTAATTCTTGTAATTAAGTATAAGGTACTTTATTTTATACATACAGTTCTATATTATAGGTTTGTGACACCCATTTTTATTGTCAATTCATTCACAATAATGCGGTTTTTGATGATGGTCGGTAATGTTTAATTAATGGTTATATATATATATATATATATATATGCTAGTGAATTAGTGGAATTTAGCATGTTTCTGTATTACTAGTTACAGGTTCCATCTTTATTTTGTATAATGTCAGTGTTATGAATTGTAGCTAATTTATTAATAAATTTAGCGACAATCTATAACATTGACATTATACAAAATAAAGATGGAACCTGTAACTAGTAATACTGAATCATGTTAAATTCCACTAATTCACTAGCACATTGCGGGCGATAAATCCATATAAAACATATTAAAAAACCTCCAAATTTTGATAAAATATCCTATTACAGACAAAAGATACAATTATCCAGCTAAATAATGTTGAACCAGAAAGAGCCGTATCATAAACATACAATAGATCAAATGGATGAATGAAGCCGGAAGCTTATATAGTATTTCACTTTTTCAAGGGTACATAAAATACATATATAAGCAAAAATCATAGTCGATTTCTGTAATGGAATCCAGCAATAAGCGAAAATTGAATTCCATTATGTACCGATCGACTAATCACCAGTAATTATAAATCCACCATGTAAAATAAATTGAAAAAAAAAATTATTAATCAATGTAATATCCACAACAATGAACAACATTAAAAAATGAAACGATTAAATCAAAGACATACCCAGCGAGAGAACAGCCATGACATATTGACCATGACACAAACATTTAACGGATTTTGGCATAGCAAAAATCCCGCCCCAATAACTTGCACAGTTAAAAGCGTATCCTCACGGTTGCCGCAGGAAATATTCACATTATTAAAATATAACAATTATAATTAACATATAGTCCATATAATAATTATTATTACATGCTATTATAATGATCTGGAATAAATTAATACAAAAAGTATATTAAGAAGTATTTGTTTAAAGTTAAACGATTAATAATTAAGAGACAATATCTAATATAATGGTCCATGGCAACCTTATTATATGAGAACTAAATAAATAATTATTTAATGCTGCGTTCTAGCGGTACTACATGAAATTAAAATTAAGATTGCCTATATATGAATAAGTTCACGTCTAAAATTAGAAGTTATGTTGTTTAGTGCTGCCATCTATTGTAGATTACCGAATATAACAGTAGAAAAATTGCATTTTTTAAAATTGCTAATATTTGAACGTATAATATCACTTTAAGACGGCTCAACAATATCATTCTAAAACAGCTCATCAGAATATTGATAATAACCATTTAACATCTTTAATATAATGTGTTATAATTAGTTATAATTATTTTTATTTTTTATTATTTACATTAAAATTAAGCAAATTAATAATAATTTCGAATAAGTTACTAATAAAAGTTTGTTTATATTAATCACTTAATAAAATTAATGTATCTTTGCTGATTTGGGGGGGGGGGAATATACCAACAGATTACAACATTTCTACAAACTTATAAATACATATATCATAAACTGTATAAGCGTATATCATTACAAAGCAAAATATATTGAAATAAATCAATAAAAGTAAATTAAATTGATGTAAATTAATTTAATTTAAATATTTTTATGCGGTACAAATGAGAGCAACCTCACAAGGACCAAAATAAACATAGAAATACGTATATTCAACGTACACTTCCAACTTTTTTTTTTAAATAAATTTATATTAAATCAACATTTGCGTATAAATTATCCAGACAACTCCGCCCTCCTCCTTAATTTAACATCTACCACCGTATTTAATTTTTTTATATATATTTTGCATTTAAATTTTTTTTTGTTTATTTTTAGTTTTTCGTAATTTTTATATATATATATATATTCGCAAAATGGGAATAGTAACATACAAGAAATCACTCTACTCTACATTGTTTAGAATATATATATATATAAACACAATTTATTTAGGGAATATTTGACAACCTAGATTCACTGATAAAAATTTCTCTCGGAGAACAAGAGAACATAATCAAGACAACATAACATCATAAGCAGAACATAAAATTTGCGGAAATTCAAACTAACTCTCTAAAGTTTCAAGCAAATAGCTATTATCAAACCTAAAAATTAATAAAGAAAAGAAAATATTTATGAAGTTTTTATTGTGTTGAGATTATTAACTAATTACATGTTGAAGATTTCTATCCCTTGCTTTGGCGAGAAATTTCGTTTCCTAAATGTAAATTTGAAATGTTATTAATAAATCAACTATTATCAATCGCAAAAGCAATATGACAATTTTTGGATTTTATGAAATACATGTTTGGAATTAAGTTTTGCCACCAATTCGCTAAGATTTTCGTCAAAGTAGGCTTCTATAATTAATTATAAATGCCTGTAAAATAATTTTTATTGCAACAAAGTGCACATCTGGAAAAGCTGACATTTTGAATCAGTACTAAAATTCAGCCCAATTTTAAAATATGAAACTTTCTTTAAAAACATTGATTAAAAGAATTTTTTGGGGAAAATGTGGTGATAATATGAGACATGGCACAAAAATTTCTAATCTGAACATTCCCTTTGTACTTATGTCATTAAAGAAACTCTACGGAATACCTGTGCATTTATCTTGAGTGAATCTTAGACGTAATACAAAGATGAAATAAATGAAAAAAACGTGAAGGTATAATGCTTTGAATACGATATTGAACAAATGAATATTTGAAAGAATGTAAATTTGGGATTTCATTTAAACATTACAAGTGCCATTTTCTTAACAACTGGTCCGCCGAACTCACAAAATATTAGGAAGTGGTTCTACCGACCCGGTGCGAACCGGTTGAATCCCACCACTGCCTAAAAAGGTTATACCAGTTGCTTTAAATCTATTTTACTTCTCAACACTCTAAAATTCACGTCCGGAATATGACTTTTTGGGACCTGGGTACACGGTGCCTGATTTACGGCAGGGCATTCGGGGCACGGGCCCAGGGCTCCTGATTTTCTGGGGCCCCCAAATGCTACGGAAGGATTTTCAATTATTGTCCAAAATATGATGTAGTTTTAATATCTAATGGAATTTTACATTTCATTCTACATTCTATTGTGCTCATATTGCATTTTTATAATGTTGTATATTTTGTCTGAAACATCCATTTATAATTACTTTAATATAGTGAATATTTTCTTTTATCTTTATCACCTTAAGCCGCACCAGTGGCTGAGAGGTTCTGCTCTCGAAGCTGGTAGACGGGAGGTGCTGGGTTCGAACCCAATCGCGTCCGTCGGCCTAACCGTTTCGGAGTTTTCGTGGTTTTCTTCGAAACCTTGAATTTCCATGCGTAAATACGGGTTAGTTTCCCTTAGAAAGACCCCCCCCCCCCACACACACAGAGGACACTTCCCCATTGGCCCTATATCCCTAGCGTAGATAATCGGCCGTCAAAAATCAACCCAACCCAACCCTTTATCACTTTAAAAATGCATTGCATTTTTAATTCTTATTTAATCCTGCTCCTGTTCTCGTCAGATTATTTGGGGGTTAGTGAGGGTGGCTTGTAGATAGTAGAACATATTTTAAATAATTGTAGCTTGGTGTTGTCGAAAATGTATTATTAGTTGTTGCATATTTTATCAGTCCAGATATATAAACTTGTATAGGAAAAGGTAATCAACACCAAACATTTATTATAAAGCGTCTATTCATTTATAAATTTCATAATTATGAAATAATTATTTAAAAATAAATTAATGATTATCATATTTAATTTTTTGATGGATATTTTAAAGTAATTATTAAAGTCGATAAGGGTTATTTTAGTAAGTACCTTTTTTCATTTTTTTTCCCTACTCGATCCCCCTGTAAGTATAGGTGCAAGGGAGGCCCCTGTAAGCATCTGTGCCCAGGCCCCCTAAATTCGTAAATCGGTCCACGGTCCCTGTAACAAACTCAATAGAAGGTTCTCTCTTGTGTATGCTATGGAATAATTTTCATAGATGTTTCGCTGTTGTATGACTTTAAAATATATTCATAATGAAACTTTTTTAAGAGGCTACTTCAGTCAGGCGAAAAGACCCGTTCGCTAATGCTAATCCTATGGAAGAAATTTATAAAGATATCTCGGTTACATTTCCATATTTTAAAATGATTTCTTTTCCATTGGATGGCTGAGATCGGTCTGTATGCAGGCCGTTTTTCACTTTTTCGATTTTCATTGCAGATTTTTTTTATGGGGATGTTTTCCTTTTCGAAACCGGTTCCGAAAATGAAAGTGTCCCCATAAAAAATATCTGTAAACAAAATAAAAAAAGTAAAAAACAACCTTTGTACAGTTCGATCTCACCTGTTTAATGCAAAAAAAATCATTTAAAAATATTGAAATGCAATCGAGATATCTTTATAAATTTCTTCCATAGGATTAGCATTAGCGAACGCAGGGCCGTGCGAAGAGAAAACTGCGCCCGGGGCAGCGCGTCAATTTGGCGCCCCCCCCCCCCTTCAAAATTGATAAAGGGCAGAAATAGAAATAAATTATATTGAATAAATATTTTGCGTTTATTTTAGAACTTTAAAAGATTTAATTTTAATTCAGAAATTCGAAACAACTAAATAACAGAAAAGAAAATTGCACTTATTTGTTAATGAGATCATGATGCTTTGCGACAGATTTTTCTTAACCTTTGTCACATATTTTTCTAGCCATTTTTAGTTCTTGTTACTCTTTAAGCTGCAGAAAATGGGTAAAAATCGCTAACAACCAGATTGGAAACAAGCGGTCCCTTCAACCAATAAGTACTAAAAAAGCAAAACAAACAAAAAACCTGCAGAACATAATGTAATAGATAAAAATAAATTATAATTTCAGTACATTTATTAAGAAAGATAACTGAAGCATTGTTTTAATTAACCTTTAACTGATGTCACAGAAATTGTTACATAACTAGTGTGAAGCGGTCTGTGAGACCGCTCCATTGAAAGACGAATAAAAGGCACGATTAACTCATAGGATGGTGTTTTTGTACTAAACTTTTTGTACGGGACTGTTATAATTTAAATTCACCTATTCAAAAGTCTCTGGTGATAGTACTAAAGTTCCAAACGGAACAAAAATTTGGTAGTGTTGGTAGTTAAACTGAAAATTGCAAGTTAAACTGTAAAAATTGAAAAAAGCCGAGGTCTGAGAGACCGGTAACATCAGTTAAAGGTTAACCTTTAACTGATGTTACCGGTCTCTCAGACCGCGGCTTTTTTCAATTTTTACAGTTTAAATTGCTTTAACTACAAACACTACAGAAATCTTGTACCATTTGGAACTTTAGTACTATCAACAAAGACATTTGAATAGGTGCATTTTAATTATAACAGTCCTGTACAAAAAGTTTAGTACAAAAACACCATCCTATGAGTTAATCATACCTTTTATTTATCTTTCGATGGAGCGGTCTCACAAATCACTTCACACTAGTTATGTGACAATTTCTGTGACATCAGTTAAAGGTTAATATAGAATATAATATCAGGCAAATACATTTGCTTCCATTTTATTTTTCTTGCATTTAGGGTAACAAAATCGTTTATTATTTTATGTGTAAAGATTTTGACACACTAAATTTTATAGAAAGTAAATTCAGGTTGCTTAATCTCTCGACTCATAGCAGATCTTAAGTTAAGTAGCTTTTTACTACTTTATTGTTACTGGAATACTTATATATTATGTACGCTGTCTCCATGTTTTTGTAATTCCTTGTTTTCCCAAAGTTAAAATTATGGAGCAACTAAAGGATTTCTAAATGATCCATTTTATAAAAGTTCTTATATAATGGTAGAAATAAGGTTTTCGCATTTAAAACCTCGCTTAACAATTCAAGTCCATTCAAGTCAGCAATAAAGGGCAAGGTCCAGGCAATATTAACAGATTTTCGATAACTGATTTTAGATTCGCACCAGCCAGAAACTCAAATTCTTGTTTTACATTTCTCAGTTTCTCAAACCTCCACCTCAGTTGCACGGTTATAGTGTCTCTACATAACACGAAATCCTTCACATTCATATAAATTTCCACTTTCATCAGAAGCTTCGTAGTCAAATTGTTCTGCGAATTTTACGTTTTCTGTTTTGCTCAAGTAAGGACTCTAACATTTACAGACATAACCAAATCTTCGCTTTCTTGTTCAAAAATTTCCTCTCTTATTGTCTGAGATGTGTTTTTTAGTGCTTCAATCAGTTTTCTGGCGATCAAAACATTGACAGTTTTTTTTCTTCTTTTTTTTCGTGAGAATAATATTAACTTTTTCCATTTCATTTAAAATGCTGTGTCAAACTAGTAGGCCGTAAATTAAGGGGAATTTCCTTATTTGCTTTATTAAGCTTTTTGCTCCTGAGTAAGTTTACTCATTTTATTTCATTTCTATAAGATCTTCCAGAGCTTTAAAAATCTGTGGCAATTGTTTGTAAACTGCAGATATAGCTTTATTTTTTCATGACCATAGATTATCGCAATGTTTCTTTAAATAAACTGATAAGTGGGAGATAAGTATATCCCATCTTTCGGTAGAAGAGAAGAAAAAACAAACACATTTTATGCAGTTCCGGACATTTTTGGAAATACACCAGCAGCACGAACTCAAAGTTTAGAGAATGTGCAGAACATGGTAAAAAATAGACGAATTTATTTACTTCGACGATTCGAGCTTACACAACATTATATTGGGAAGCCATATTTGCACCATATCACAACATTGAGCTCTGAAGGGTTGATATTGGTATTGTTTATGATGGCCGATTATCTACAAATTGGATATAGTAGGCCGGAGTGGGATGGGAGTGTCCTCTGTAAGGTCTTTCTAAGAGAACCTAACACGTATTTACGCAAGGTTCGAAGAAAACTACGGACAATTTCGAACGATTAGGCTGACGTGCGCGATTGGGTCGAACTCAGCACCTCCCGTTTACCGTCTTTGAGAACAAAATCTCTCGTGCAGCTGTGAATGTCGAGATTGCCGGACATTAGCTTATCTTAAATTTCTTATGCTAGTTTTTTCTTCTTTTTTTCTTTTTTTTTGACTTGATGTAGTCAAGAAACCTTTCCACGAATGAAAATTTTCTATTTTCGGTAACATATAATTTGAGTCATTTGTTCTTTGTGGGGTGTACTGGATTCCTAAACTGGACTGTGTTTAAAATTCAGTAACTTGCAAATGGTTACAATTATTAAAAGAAATTCTTTCAGCAGAGTTATGTAAGATATTAGAAGTATTTTTACTGCGGTTCTCGGTTTTAGTTCCAAATAGCAGAGATAGATGGCAAGCAATAAGCACTCAATGGAGGTCAAAACTGAAATCCCCTAGCATCATACGAAGGAAGAAGGTTAAATATATAGAATAGGCCCCTAAAAATAAGATTGTATTGGAGAATGAGACCTAATCCATACATTTAGCCTCCTCTTTTCGCATCAGTGTTGGGCGATTTCAGTTTTGGCCTTGATTGAGCACCTATGGCGCTAGATGTTGTCTTTATAATGCTTGTGTGATTATACATTGCTGGCATAATTGTCAATTCAGTATAAACTTGATTGATTTACACGAATATGGTTTAATAAAGTATACTGCTGTAACCTGAAATGACTATAAACCTGTTTAATTCTTCAACAAATCATCGATATTTATGTTGTAATGTGAAATTGTAAAACTGCAGTATAAGAATTGAAAAAGTAATTTGTAACGCGAGCAGCTAGTGGATTTGGTCTGCCCCTCGGCACTGCACTATCACTCTAAAGCGTAAGCTGAGTTCCCGAGGTGGTCATCCCTGCTTGCAGCGCCATCTATAGTTGCTATTTGGAACTAAAATCGGGAATCGAGGTAAAAAATACTGACATTTTACATTACCTTCCGCAATTTTTTTTTAAATAGCTGTCATCATTTACAGCTTATTGAATTTTAAAAACAGTCAGTCCATTTTAGGACACTCGGTATATGGAGTGCGATCGAACGAAATTGAAAAATATCTTGCTCTATTAATTCTTCTACAATCGTATTTCTATCTTCATTGGAAAGAAAGTTCATAATTTCATCCTGAATATATTTTGCTATTTGTCTTTTTCACTTTCAATAATTTTCACTTTAGCTCTTTTCAAATTTGCTGTCGATTATATGATTTAATTTTAAACGTCTCTCAAGTTTCTTTTAGCGAATGCATGCACTCCTGTGTTCTAGAGCATTTTTATGCTCAGGAATGTTAGGATTTAATTTCTTCAACATGAAAAACCCACAATCTGGATTGGCTAACTTTGGAGGGCGATCAAGATAATTGGTGAATAGTAAAAAGAGAAAACAAAATATAGTGATTCCCTTAATTAAGTTATCCAATAAGCCGCAATCACCGTTAATAATTTCTCCACTAGGACTAGGTATAATTTTCTTGAACGTTAGTTTGAAAAATCGTAGTCCTTATGCAATCGCAGATTTTATGTAATCAGCATTTTCATCCTGTGCTGGACCTTTTTTTAACGGCAAAGTAATGACCGAATGACTATAAGAATGATCCCATAGTGGAATCAGAATAGGTTAGCAATTCATATTCACTGAGGGTGGCAGGTGGCAGAAACTTTCGTATACGATGTAAAGGGCCCGCAGAGTGCAAAAGTTTAAGAAACACTGTAATAAAATATCACAAAAGCATATTATAAAATCATCAGATCTAAAGAGATCAATGAAAAGTAAATGTGAACAGCGCAATAATTTTGAAATGAAAAATGTACATACTTCCATTAGGAAAAATATTCCCGATATGTAAATATATACATTTAGTTTTACAAAAATATAGAATATCGAAGAGGGAAAAAAAAAATTCCAATGAAAAGGGTTGGGTTGGGTTGATTTGTGACGGCCAATTATCTACACGAGGGATATAGGCCCAGGGGGGAAGTGCCTTCGTGGGGGTCTTTCTAAGGGAACCTAATCCGTATTTACGCATGGAAAATCCACGGCTCGAAGAAAACCATGAAAACTCCGAACGATTAGGCCGACGGGCGCGATTGGGTTCGAACCCAGCACCTCCCGTCTACCAGCTTTGAGAGCAGAACCTCTCGGCCACTGGTGGGGCTCCAATGAAAAGGATCGACGACAATAAAAAAAAAAACTGAAATTGGTAGTACAAATTTGGCGCCCCTAAATTTCCGCGCCCGGGGCGACCGCCCCCTTCGCCCCCCTTTCGCACGGTGCTGAGCGAACGGGTTTTTTCACTTGACTGAAGTAGCCTCTTAATAACACTAAAGGTGCTTTCTCTACCTATTCATCCCTACTTGATGATGCCCATCAGAATTTTTTTCCCATAAGTTTCATTTGGTGCTGCCATCTACCGAAACAATTTTTTCAGTGTTTCTTAACGTCTTTCACCTTGCAGCACATTAAACTCAGTTTTCGAATATGATTTTTGTTTTAGGAGAGGCCCTACCATCAGGGATGTAGTGGAGGGTATACGGGGGTATACGCCGTATACCCTCTGGATTTTTTTAAGGACCACGGTATACCCTCTGTTTCTCAAGAAAGCTATTGTATATATACACTAGGGTATACCCTCTGCCTTGAGCGTATACCCTCTGCTTAGAACGTATACCCTCTGTTTTTTTTACGACTACATCACTGCCTACCATGCATACATTATGTAGCAGGATGGAATAACTTTCTTACATGTCCCTCTTATGTCATTTCAGAATGTATTCATAATTAAACTTTTTAACGTTATAAGCTTTCAAACGTAGAAGATAGGAATGGGCAAGGCCTAATTGGATCCCTCGCACCAATGTTATTCAATCCCTTTTTACCTTACGGCACACTAAAATTCAGTACCCGAATATGAATTTTAGAAGCCTTTCCATGCATATTCTATTGTAAAAGAATGAACATTCAATCATTTCAACATTTTTGGAACATAACTACTTTTCCCCAAAAGGATTATACCACAGAAGTAAGAAGAAATTCTCTTATCGCTTATTCTATGGACTATACCAGGGTTTTCAACATTTTTTACTCTAAAATTCAGGTCCTGCATTTAGGGTACCTGGTCACAGACTTAATACAGGGCCTTTTCGTACGTATGGAATGAGAATAATAACATGGAATAATTTCCATGCATGTATAGCTTATCTCTTATACAACTTTGAGATGTATTCATAATTAAACTTTTTTTTCAGCATGGTATGGCCGTTGGCAGATTAAACTTTTTTAACGCTGTATGTAAGCTTTACTATAGCTACAACACAGAGATGCCTGGACAATGTTTAGTGCTGCCATCTGGCGAAATAATAACAAAATAAACGTAGAAGAATAGGAATGGGTATAGCCGATTTCGATCTCTATACCCGTGTTTCCCAACCTATTTTATCCCAGGGCACACTAAAAATCTGTACTTGAATGTGACTTTTAGGGACACTGGACACAGACTCAATACACGACCATCTCATGCATATACTATTTACTAAGATAGAATAATTTTCATACATGTATCTATTATATAACTTTAAAATGTAATCCAAATTAAACTTCTGTAATACCATAAATAGCACTAAATTATTATTTGAAGATTATAAAAATATGTTTAATTAAAATATTTTTTCAAAAATACGTTTGAAAAACGTTTCTTTTAAAAATAACAAAATGTCATTACAGCGGTGGAATAGCTGCACACCAGCGGACCAACTTTCTGGACTGATTTTTTATAGTATTGTTTGCCTTATTTAATCGGAGAAATTCTGTCATTAAATAAGACGAAGAATATTATTTAAAATAAGCGGTGACAAATATTCCACTGGTTCGCAACTATCCCATCACTGTGCATCTATATTATAAAGGTTAAACATGTCTGTGCATAACGTTGACGTCATTTTGATTGTGGTAACAACAGAAGACTAAATTTAACTTTTATTAACTTTCTTTTTTTTTTTTTAATTTTTTAAACTTCTAAATACCGCACATTTTTAATCTTTACACCGTCGAATAGGGTAAAAAATGTGCTTTCAAATGCAATTTGTTTGAAAACTATATCGCTGTTTATTTGAAAACTGTATGGCAATTTACCCAATTTGAATAATTTTTTAATTGATTTTCAAGCATGAATTTTTTTCAAATCTAACTCTATCGCGAGCAGACGATTACGAAAGATAAATCTTTTTGCACTTAAATTAATATAAATAGATCATCATTTGATTCCAGCTTATATTCCATAACGAAATGAAGACATTCATCAATCAATAAATAAAACTCAAATTTAAGACATGTAGACGAATTTCGCTTTTCGTTCGACTGAAATGAACAGAATCAAAAAGATTGATTGTAAATAGCGATTTTTGGAGATTTCTTCAGCTGTTAACTCCTGACGTGAGGTCAATATGAAAATATCGGTTTTAATACGTTATAAAACTTTATTTGAACGCATTATTGCTATTTTCCATATAATTGTGATTTTTAGTATTGTTAGTGAGCATTCAAAAAAATATATTAAATGTAAAAAATCTATTAGAGTTGTAAAAAAAGAAAAAACCCGTGCGAGGTTTTTACACCGTAGTCTTTGAGATTATTTGCGATTCTTTTTTTCTTTAATTCTTGGTTAACTGAAATTCTTTTTATCAATCAAACAACGTGTTTTAAAGATATATAAGTATACTATGCCAAAAACCGCTTGCAGAACCTTTCGAAAAATTCCTCATTCATGGCTGTGCCTTTAGTATGTGTATGTGAACAGAAAAAAAGGATGTTAACATAAAAAAAATTCCCTGCCGGCTCGGCCAGTAGGGAATTTCGAAGTTCAGTACTAATTTCACAAACTAAAATTAAATCAAGATTAGAGATAAACCCAGTTTAACAATATTGCCTGACCGCTTTTGACGGGTTTTTAATTTCTTTTTTCTGTAAGAGCTGGTTTTATCAGAATCGTGTTCATACGATAATTTTTTCTGCAACCCCTAATTTTTTTAATTTGTTTTTGCTGTAAGAGTTGGTTCTACCAGAAACTTGTCAATATAAAAGTTGTTGGTAATATGAAGCAGAATTATAATAAATTTAAGCGGATTTGATAACTTGTGAATTTTATCTGCTTCAATTCCCCCCCCCCCCCCCCGCCCCGCCTCTTTTTTTTTCGCTTTATTTTTATTTTATTTACTTTTTTATTTCTGTAAAAGTTGGTCTTATCAAAAACTTGTCAATACAAAAGTTTTTAGCTACTATTAAGAAGATTTATATTAAATTTAAGTTAATTTGATATTTTGAGAATTGATGAAGTTACGAATTTTTTTTCTTCCTAAAACCTTATTTTTTTCGACCCTTGAGCCCATTTTTAATTTTATCAAAATTTGTCATACATAAATTTTTGTCCCTTTTCCTAGAAGTAATAATAACTTTAAACTGATTTGATATGTATTATAATTAAGAAGTTATGGTTTATTTTTGGTTTTCACCCCTCCCCAATTTCTACCCCCCTTGGTTCAATTTTGCCCATTAACGAACTTGACCGAAATTTTCTGCCCCTTGATTTTATGTATCAGTTTGAAAAAGATTTGTACAGAATTATGGAAGTTATCGTGTCCATAAAAAAGTGATATGTATATATATATATACCGGGTGTCCCAAAAATGACTGATGGATTTTAAAATTTAATAACTTCCAAAAGGTGACAGATATTAAAAAAAATTCTTGCAGGAGGGTTATGTATGATGTCAGGAGTTTTTGTACTGTGATTCTTGATTTTAGTTCAAATTTCAAACAATAGATGGCGCTGAGAGCAATAGGCGCTCAGTCCAGACCCGGTTTTTGGTACTCAATCGATCCATTCAATACATTTTAATGTGTCTTTTTCGCATGGAAGAAGACAGAGGCTGAAAAATACAGATTGGATTTAGCGGTTATTGCTTGCAGCGCCATCTATCGATGCCATTTGAACTAAAACTGAGAATCGCAGCATAAAAACTTCTAACATCTTACATAACACTCCTGCATGAATTTTTTTAATATTCGTAACCGTTTGCAAGTTATTGAATTTTAAAATCCATCAGTCATTTTTGGGACACCCGGTATATATATATATATATATATATATATATATATATATACATATATATATAGTTTTGAACTGGGGATGGTTTTGGGTTCTAGTGGTCATGATTGGCGTAGATCTACAAAATATTTTCAGAAATTCCAAAATAGGGGAGAATGTAATTGGTAGTATTTTTTACGAAATCTACATAAAATAATATATATGATGGTTTACCCCTATATTCTGTAACCCGGGAAGCCCGGGTTTACCCCCCTTGTATGTATCATAGTACAAGTATGCAGTGACACGATACATTCATAATAACGATGAAATCAAAGTAAATTCCTTACACTTTGCGAATTTTCTAAAATATGCTAAAGCTAGTATATTTTCAAAATTAAAATAGCCCTTTGAAATAATAATAATAATGTAATTTATTTGCTCGTCTCTCCCTACAGTCTGAAACGGTAAGATTGTCATATTTTTTTTTTTCTTGCATCATGATACAGTTGGACTATTCTTGATGGAATTGCATAGCTTCCAATTCAAAAATTCAAGGAGATTTGGAAGTGATGCAATTGGACAGTGCCTTTAAATCAGAAACATTTATCAGTTTGCAAAAGAGAAAAACGAAGAAATTTCGAAGAAAAAGATGATTTTTATGATCTAGTAATTACTATTAGACCAGGAGGCGTCTGCACAGACCATTATCTCATCGAGTTGACGGCTGAAATTCCAAGATTAGATGGAACTCGATTAGTATATTAAAATGCAACTGGTCTGCCAAGTCCTATCTTGGCGGAAGCCACATGTAAATCCGATTTTAGTGGTTGGCTGGTAGGTTTATCATTGTGTTTTCCTGCACCCAAATGTATGAAAACCTGGAGGACAGAGAGCAGGAAAACACAATGATAAAATTGGGTTTTCAGGTGTTTTCCAGCAAGATATGACTTAGCAGGCCAGTTGCATTTTAATATGCAAATCGAAGTTTAAGTAATCCTAGAATTTCAGCTGTCAACTCGATGAGGTGATAGATCGTGCATCCGCTTCCCGGTCTATACGGTACAGTCAATCAGGGTAACTTTGAATCACGGGGTGTAACTTTGCACCACCTCCTATTTTTCAATATTTTTGACTCTAAAAGACTAAATAAACTCCAGAACTGTGCTCTGTTGGCAAGGTTCTAAACTGGGATTTCTACTCTTAATTTAATTAACTCTAAATTAGCAACATTATGCGCAATTAATTGCATCATCTAACTATTTTTGTAAAGTACTGTTTTCAAGTTAATTTTGAATGCTGTTTTGAAGTTGTTGTAATCCAATTAAATTTTCATAGTAAGTAACAATATACTCATTTATAAGACATATTATTATCTAAATGTTGTAAATGTGTTAATATTTTGTGATTATTCATTTATTAATAGTTAATAAAATGTAAAATAAGAAGGCAGTATTTACCCCATTTTCAGGGTAACTTTGAGCCGGCTCAAAGTTATACTGATGCTTATAATTTACTAATTATAAGTGCTACTGTCAAAAATTTCCTATATTTCCACGTATATCTTATATAAATGCCGAAAATGAACATTAGATATAACATGTAAATATTTTCACAAATATGTGTAAAATACATAAAATCCATTTAAAGATGTTTTTCGGGGCGAGCTACTCAGATTTGACATTTCATACATTCGACATTTTTTATTATTCTTTGAATAATACTAGTACTAGTATGTATTACTGTAACTATGGATATATTATAGAGCTAAAACATTGAAAATTGTTTTCCATTGCATTTTTATGTTTTATATGAACAATAAACAGTTTTTTTTTAGTTCTAAATGTTCATGGTTCTCTTCTTCCACTTTTCTTATGCCTGATATTTGTTGTAATATCCTAAATTATACAAATCTTGTGACGTTGGGAAATGTAAATTCGCAGTCTTTACATATCTAAAAACCTTTTTTGGGTTTTAATTTGTCCTGACTACAATACTTTTTTTATAATGAATTATTTTATATAAAAATTTATCATATGGTGCAAAGTTACCCTAAATGGCTGGGTAACTTTGAACCAGGCTAAAAATCCATTTTTCATTGCTTTTATCCTTATTATTCCTTAATTTTTGATAGTCAAAATATAATTTAGGATCATTTCTTCTCTTTTATGCCCATAGTTGCGACAATATTCTTCAAATAAGAGTGTGGCATATGAAAATAGAGAAAATGCGGATCAAAGTTACTCTGAATGACTGTACTACATAGAATTAAAGAAATCGCTGAATTCTACTGAAAATTTTAAAACTTTACCTCACATATAGGCCGCCTTCTCCCCTGAATTACCGGACGCTGGGCTAGGATGAAATTAAACATCCAAATACGGAATTTAGAAAACGTCAAAGTATTGAAAATAATAGAGCGTTCCACCGAAATGATATTAGCCGCTTACCATATGAAAAAATTGCACAAATGACCCTCGACCCCCATAATAATTTAAATACAAAAATACGTTGTTTTAATTGCAATGAATTTTCTCACAGGTGGAGAGATTGCCCTGAAGAAAAGAAGGCCCGGTCTGCTGGAAGTATAAGATTCCTGGACACAGGTCTGACCAATGCACGTATAATTCACCTAAAAATGCAAATGCTGCCGTAATAACACCTCAAATCCATTCGATAAAATAATATAAAGCGTGAGAATTTTAGGAAAAAATATGCATGCCCTCATCGATACAGGAAGTGGTGTTAATATGGGGAGCAACGATACTTACATTGCCCTGGGACGCCCTGAACTACATGAAAATGACTCGGTTTTGTCAGGTATTGGTGGCAACCAAATACCACCCATAGGATTTAAGCAAGTGAATATTGAAATAGATGGCTGTACAATGAATGCAGATTTATACATTCTAAAAAATTTGAATCATTCTATAATTTTAGGGAATAACTTTTTGAAACAGTTAAATTACAGAAAAAGGATCGCAAGTTACACCCATAGGATTTACGACAGTGAATATTGAAATAAATGGCCATACAGTGAATGCAGATTTATGTCTCGTAAAAAATTTGAATAATTCTAAAATTTTAGGGAACTAGGGGGTCTCCGCCCCCCTGCTTGCTACGCTCACCAACCCCCTGCACATTCGCTTCGGAATCGCGAAGTAGTCCCTATTTTCTAACCAACCCCAGCCATTATTGTTTCGCGTTACCATTATGGATCGCTTCGCGATTCCTTAAAGCCAACTATCACTAATCCACAGAATCACATTTTTCCAATAGATGGCGCTGAATTTCACTCGGAAAAGGCGATCACGAATTATTTCTGGCAAGCCCATCTTTGAGAAGTCTATCACGTCATTTCCTGTTTGTAATCAAATCCAAATGCTGGTAAACAGCGAGGGAAGGTGTTGGAGTTGTTTTATGACGGCTGATTATCTGCCCAAGGGATATTAGGCCCGAGGAGGGGGGGGGGATGCCCTCCGTGGGGGATCTTTCTAAGGGAACCTAATGACACTTATTTACGCATGGAAATCTAACGTATAAAGAAAAACAACAGCAAGAGAAGGAATGGATATAATATAATCTTACCGGGATCTTGCTCTTTCAGTTTTAGAATTAATTATTTTGAGTGGGAATATTTTTTTTATTATTATGGACTTCGAAATTTGCATTTTTTTTTTCTAAATTACATTAATTTCTTTACTATGTCGCTGACACATAGTCTTAAATATGTTATAAAAACTTTATGTTAAAAATTTTTACATACGTATGTTTATATTACACTAAAGAATCGATCAAGAATTCTTTGTAGAAACTGAATCTGGTGGGCCTTATTTCGTAGATTTTTTTCACGGATGGTCCTGTGAACTTCGAAAATGTAATAGTCCGAATTGTGCCCGAATCAACTAATTTATGCATTTCCGCAATATTGACAGCTTTTTTTATTATTTTCTCAAATTTGTAGCTACATTTCTAATGTATTTAACTACTCAAATTAATAAGTGTATCAGTGTTCCTCAATATTTTTGCTTACCTATATCAATATATCAGTATTTCTATAAAAAAAGAATTGCGATGACCCAAACCAAAATTTAAGAAAAAAAGTATTAAGGGAAATTTAATTAATTTAAAAGGACACAAATATAATTTAAAAAAAATCTGATAATTTCCAGTATACTATATATTTTATTTACAAAATGTATTTGTTTTATTTACCGGCTTAAATTTGAAAAGGCTGGTGTCTAATTCGAAGTAGTTAATTTCTGACACATCTTTTAATTCATTTTTATTCAAAAACGCATAAAATTGGAAAGTGCGCTTATTAAGAAACTATGTTATAAAACTATTTCTCTCTCTCTCTCTCTGATCTCTTATTTTCTATGCATTCAATTTTTAGATTTCACTTGGTAAAAACGTGCTCTTCGCTAGTTTGTAGTTACAGTAAATAATAATCTTATCGTATAAATCTCTTCTCCTCTGAAATTTTTACTTCGCCGCCTTTTCTCCGCCAACATATATGTGTAAAATTATACATATAGTGTTATGAATATTGTAAATAGTGTTTGTGCTTAAAAATAACGCAAATAGTTCAATTAAGCTCTATTCATAAGCTAATATTAGTTTTTGTTGCATTGAAATATGCATAAAATAATATACTCTACCTGCATACTCTAATTTATTAAAGTAAAGTTCTAATTAATATCTCAATTTGTTGATTTTCTGCAAGCAAGTAAACCCTATTGTATTTCAATGGGAGTCTATGGAAATTTGGCGAAATACCAGAAATACAGCCAAGTTGGCGTCACTTTTGGCGGCTAATTTTTCTCGCCAAATTTGGCGATATATTACCAAATTGGTGACGTTTGACGACAGAGCCGCCCTCCCCCCCTCTTCCTTATAGCGTCACCAATCAGATGCGTTTCGCGGTATCTACGCAGATTTACATTTGTCCATTTCCAAAGCGTTACTTTTTTCTATATATAGAAGGATAACTTTTTGAAACAATTAAATTTCAATATTTCAGAAAAAGGATTGCAAGTTACTGTTGTGTTTGGATGACAGGTAGAAAGTGAAAGAATAATATCTTAAGTTATTTTTAAGTATTAAAATTCCAATTAATAATCCAAAAATCATTTTTCGTGATCAATATGTAGGATATAGTGTTTATAACATTGTGCTGTGGCCACAAAAGACCACTCAGACATAACAGTCATTAATTAAAATAATCCAGTATTTATTTTTCATATATTTGATAATCAAGAACAAAAAATAAAAGCAAAAGAATTACCTGTATTGACCTGAAAAACAGAAATGATGGACGCATTAGAGAAAGGAAATACACAGAAGATAATCATCCTCGAAAAATTTTTATTTATGAAGAAAATTCTCTTGAAAAAAAAAAAGAGCATTGTCGTAGAGTACACCTCTTTTAGATGTACTTTTTTTATGATGAAACACATACAGTCGACGTTTATTATACACTCTTATTAGAGAAGATATAATATACAGTAACATTTTGAATTACTCTAAAAGTCACAATAGGGGAAGTGATGATATATGTACTCATACTATATTTTATATCAATAACAATTTACTTTTTAGATAAATACCTTATCAAAATAATTCAATCAATGACACTTCATCTCCAACTAAAATATTGAATTATAAAAAATTTGATTTGAAATTTTTTTTTAAATCTTTCTTATTATTTAAATGAAATACTGAAATTAAAAATTCTGAGTTATCAGCACATTTTACATTAAACATAAATTCTAAAAATGAATAAGGTTTTGAAGAAAATATTTCAGTGAGCAACATAGTGAACAGGAAGAAAAAAAAATAAGATTTACATACTTTTGCAGGATGACAATTCCACACTGTCAAGGTGAAGGCGATTAAAAAAAAAATAAACATGAAAAATCACACAAATGCTGCCTGCAGCTTTAGTAGAAGTAAAAAATAAAACAAACAGTCAGTCTTCGTATTTGACAATCCAATCATAGAGGAGATATTTTACAATGGTAAAGGCATCCTAAATAAAATTGAAGATTAGTTTATATTTTATAGTGTTTATGACTGCGAGGACGAAGATCATAATGTTTTTTACTTTGAGTAGATTTATTTAGAACTGTAGTGGAAGTTTTACTACCAGATGCTTGAGAATGCACTGAACTATGTGAATGCGAAGTTGTTTGTTGGCACTTCGAAGAGGTGTGAATTTGAGGATAATCAAAATTAGTAGTATGAGTAGGAATATGTCGTTTCACAGGAGAAGAAAAAGCGCTATCACCAGGTGTTTGAACATGTATTGTACTTCTAGATGAAAGAGAAGGATGAAGCAATGCTTCATTTCTTTTCTGGAGTTTCAAGATTCCGTTAGTACGATTTAACATAGGTGATGCTTGATTATTATTGCAATCTTGAATTTGAATATGTACAGGTGAAATTATTTTCTTTACCATACAAGGTCCTTGTACTTTTTTGTTAAATACACTGGGAAATTTTACATAAACAATATCATTAACTTTGATATTAGCAAATTTTAATTTTTCCCTTGATTTCTGATACACTTTTTGCCTAGAATACTCGTTATTTTTGTACGCTTGGTAGTTTACTTTTTCAATTACATCCATTAATTTGTGGATTTCATATGCAGTGTTAAGAATTTTCCAGGAAGAATGGGTTTTATAATTGATGATTCACCTCCCTTCCAAAATGAAGAAGATTTGGAATGAATTTTGTAGCTGGTTGAGGTGTAGCGCTGTATATGGACTGGTGGATTTTTAAAGCAGTTGGAACATAAAATCCTTGGGAAGCCATTGTATTCACAGATGACTTTATTTGAGTGTTACATCTCTCACTCAATCCATTAGCCTGTGGATGCGCTACTGCATTGTGCTCTAGTTTTATGCCAAGTTTTTTGTTGAAATAAGAAAACAAATCACTAGTGAACTGGAAAACATGATCTGTAAGAGTTAACTCAGGTTTTCCATGAGTATAAATGTAATTCAACAGAGCTTTAGTGACCGACTCAGCATGAATGCTAATCAAGGCATATAATTCAATTAACGAAAAAAATGGTCGATTACAGTCATAACAAACTGGTGATTTCTCAAGGGGCCAAGTAAATCCATCGAAACTTTCTCATTGGGAGCTGTAGGAATTGGTGCTGGCAGATATGGGGCAGTGTTTTTCTTATCATTTTTAATTACTAAACAAATTTCACAAGAGCTGACATAATTGATTATATCAGAAACTAGAGTTTTCAAGTGAAACTTTTCTTTAAATTAACAATGGTTTTATGAATACCAGTATGAGTAATATGAGCAATTCTTAAAGCTTTAGCTCTAAGTGAAGATGGTAAAACAGCTCTATGTAATTCAATGTCTTCTGAAGAGAAGTGTCCATTATAACAAAGCAACTCATTACTTGGATTAATTTAATAACCATTTAAAATTTTGATTTTTTACTAGTTTTAGTACCTTCATAAATTTTCTTAGTTGGGCAACGGGGCACAACGGTACGTAATTCTTCCGTAGAACAGAAAACGTGTTAAGTCATCCGACAAAAATAACGATCTGAAACTCATTTTGAAACGAATGACGAATACTGAATACGCTTTCGGCGACACGAGCCAATGAGATGCCTTACCAAGTGCTTGTCGGACGAAAAATATTTTTGTCGAAAAATGTTCAGAATTACGACTGTAAAATGGCAACAGTTGTTCGGGCAGGACAAAAAGGACGCTTACGACTCGGTTGGCCTGATCACGTGATATTGGAATTTCCGCTCGCATTCCAAGATAAGAAACATCACTTGAACTGGGATATGCTTCTTTGAAGCGAAATGGCGGAGCATGAATATGCATTATAAATACATATTAGACAGGAAATTCTTTTCCTGTTTATCTGGTAAAGTAGAAAAGCAATTGCACAGAAATTTTACCAGAACAATGAGAAAAAATATTAGAATTCAATAAATATGATTTCAAATAAAAATATTTAAGAAATAAGATTTTAGATTTTTAATATTTAAAACTTTGATAAACGAAGTATAAAAATTTAAATTTATGTAAATTTTAAATGGGGAATGTTATGTAATGCTTTTATAACATAACAGTTACAAACAGCAGTGATTTTCAGTAGTTGGTTTGCCACGCTTATCCGTTTGATTGGGACACATTTCGATTTCCATGTCGCTGCCGCGACATCTGATCGCTGTTTCTGGGATTGATAAGCAAGATCAATTAGACAAATTTAAAATCAGCGTATGTAAAATGGTTAAGTAAAAAATGTAGTTACGTCTCGGACTCTTATAATGATGCCAAGGACAATATTCTTCCTTTTTGTTCGAGTTTATGAAAATTCAGCTGCTTGGGAATAACATTCGTAACTGCGGCCTTGAAAAGCATCGTGTTTAAAAAGTTCACGCTTATATTTTATGTTTATATGTAGTTTTAGGTACTTTTAGAAACAGATATAACTTATGCATGAATTTTTTCTATATTTTAATGCACCTTCATGCATATTTTCATGTAATATTTTTAAAATGTAAATTTTTTATTTTAAATAATAATTATATACTAATTTTGTAATATGAATTTATCGAATAGTAATTCATGCACAATAAATCTAAAGTACTTTACGCATGCATTTATCTGTATTTATGCTGCATCAAGTTATGAAATATATAAACAAACTTGTTAACGGCGCTAGTTTTACGCTATATGTGATTCCAATTGTAGCGTCACAAGAATATTGCCCTTAAGAAAATCGTTTCAAATGTATAGATTTAATATATGATGTAATTTCAACCATTAAATGCATTTCACTTGTAATCGTGAAATGAGTTTCTGAATAGCACAGATTTAGTTTATGGACCTGACTTCCTTATATAAGAGTATTTTTTGAAAACTAGAGCAAGAAGACTGGTAGTGTACCGGGATGTCAGGGATGAATGCCCCGGGAACCGAGGTTTCGCTCAAGAATATAAGTGCGATTCTGGGGGGACGCAGGCATTATGCAACTATACCACCCTTAAATTTTTATAGGACAATTACATTCTAACAATGTATTTTTTTTACGCTCGTCAGTAGCAGATTGAACGACGAGATAAATATATTTCTAAAATTTTGCGAAAAAGCTATAGAGGAAATACTTTTTCTTTTTCAAGATACATTGTGACACATGTACTTAATTCTTTAAAAATGTTTTCTTTTCTGTTTTAAATATTTGCGGATAATTTATATGTTTGCTACTGTGGAAATAGACAAAATATTAAATTATATACTAAGCCTTTAGGTTGCATACGATGTCAAGAGTTAGCACAAATTACTTCTTGAAAATATTGGAGCTAAAACTTCTTCTGATATTTTAAATGATTCCGTCACGTCTTTAATACTTCTAAGATTGATTAATTGTTTGTAAGATTAAATATTTGTAATAAATATAACAATGTAAAATATCAATCGTCTTTGGTTCAACAACCGGCTAACAATGAGACACATAGCTTCTAAGAATGAAATTTTCTCGTATATATCAGTAGCAGGGTGAACGACAAATGAATACAATGGAATAAGACACAGCTCACCGCTAACGCTAATTTACATTTTAAAAAGATGACACATAGTTTCTACGACAAATTTTGAACGTCTTCAACACTGATTCTGCTGTTCAGTGGTAAGTATTTTGCGATTAGTTCATAATGTTTAATATACTTAATGTACCGTAAAGACTATGAAGTAAATAGACGAAGATAACAATGCAAAAAGATCTTTTGTACAATAGGGTTTTTGCGCGTTCGTCAGTAGACGTCCAGTAAAAAACTCTACATGCACCAACAGTAGATTGTAAGGTTACCTCGCGGTATAGGTACAATATTTCTCAAAAATATTTTCTATATACTACCTAGTATTTGGGGATAATTTTTTAGTTTTCAAGTGTGTAAACATACACAATTGTAAACTACACATCAAGTACATATATTACACAAGAAGCAAGAATTTGAACAAATTATTTCCTGAATATATTTTTCGAAATCTCTATTTATATTTTAAATTATCTCTTGACTTTTCTTTAACACTTGCTACGCAGGCCTCGAAAATACATGCAAAGTTAACGAATGATGATCTAAGAATGAATAGTTGTTTGTGGCAAATATTATTAATAACAATTAATATTTTTTGGTGTCAAAAATTATTCGCAACAAATCTAACAATGTAAAATATCAATCGTCATTTGCTAACAAATCTAGCAACAATGCTAGTAACAACTTCCGGGTAACTAAATGTAGCTTTTACAAGATATATTAGGGGAATCTAAAGCACTCACACAGAAAACATGATATTCTATCACAATTCTACTTTTATTCGTCCTTTTATCATTTTTCTCACTTTTATATGCCCCTCTTGATAGTTTTGTATGTTACTGTATACGCATCTGATATTTTACCTTGTATATTACTGGCGTATATGAGGGTGTTCTGTCCCTTTTCTCTCTCTCTACAGTTTTCTGAATTGAAGGGATTAAGAGTATGGAGCTGTCTTGTCTACACCGGAGTGAGGCGCAGATGTCATATACACATTGGCACAATTTTTTACGGTGCCAATCTGGCGAAAACCTCGTTACCATATCATCTGTATCCGGGTTATCATATCGAGCAAAATAACAACACTTTGGCGCCTGTTAAGTACACGGTGCGCATATGACATTGGCGTCAGAAAAATATCGTGCCAATATATGACATCTGTGCCCGAAGGAGTTACTGGAATCTAAAGCACTAAGAGAGTTAACAGGCAAACCTGTGATTTTTCTATATTTTTTGCCTCTGTATAAATGTTTTCTCATTTATATATCCGCCCTTGATACTTTTCTTGCATGCTGAATTGTGAAATGAATTTCTGAATAGCTCGGATTTAGTGTATGGACCTAATGTCTTTACCAGAGTATTTTTGTAAATCTCAAGCTACAAGATAGATAACATACCGGGACATCAGAGATAAATGCCCCGGGAATACAAGTTTCGCTTTAAAATATAAGTGCAATTCCGGGGGAACGCAGGCATTATGCAATTGTATCCCCCTTAAATATTTATGGGACAATAACATTCTAGCAACGTATTTTATTCATGAAGTAAATAGGCGAGGATAACAGTGCGACAATATATTTTTTTACTGTGTATATGAGGGTGGTCTCCTCGTTTTCTCTCTCTTACAATTTTCTGAATTCTTAAATTGGTTCCTGAATTCGATGGATTAAGAATATGGGGCGGACTTGGCCATACAGGAGTGTAAAGTGGAATCAAGACAATAAGTCAGGTAACATGCAGTTCTATCACCCTTCTATTTTTTTCGTCCTTTTAACATTTTTTTCATTTTTATATGCCCTCCCTTGATACTTTTGTATGTTACTGTATACACATTTGATATTTTACCTTGTATGTTACTGTGTATATGAGGGTGGTCTCCTTGTTTTCTCTCTCTTACAGTTTTCTGAATTCTTAAATTGGTTTCTGCATTGGATGGATTAAGAGTATGGGGCGGACTTGTCTATACAGGAGTGTATAGTGGAATCAAAACATTAAGTCAGATAACATGCAATTCTATAACCCTTCTATTTTTTTTTTTTGTCTTTTTATCATTTCTTTTTTCAATTTTATATGCCCTCCCTTGATACTTTTGTATGTTACTGTATACACATTTGGTATTTTACCTTGTATGTTACTGTGTATATGAGGGTGGTCTCCTCGTTTTCTCTCTCTCTTACAGTTTTCTGAATTGTTAAATGGGTTGCTGAATTTGATGGATTAAGTGTATGGGGCTTACTTGGCTATACAGCAGTGTTTAATGGAATGAAAACAATAAGTCAGGTAACGTGCAGTTCTATCACCCTTTCTATTTTTTTGTATTTTATCATTTTTTTCCAATTTTATATGCCCTCCCTTGATATTTTTGTATGTTACTGTATACACAATTGATATTTTACCTTGTATGTTACTGTGTATATGAGGGTGGTCTCCTCCTTTTCTTTCTCTTACAGTTTTCTAAATTATTAAATTGGTTTCTGAATTGGACGGATTAAGAGAATGGGGCAGACTTGGCTATACCGGATTGTTTAGTGGAATCAAAACAATAAGTCATGTAACATGCAATTCTATCACCCTTCTATTTTTTTCGTCCTTTTATCATTTTTTTCATTTTTATATGCCCTCTCTTGATACTTTTGTATGTTACTGTATACAGATTTGATATTTTACCTTGTATGTTCCTGCTTATATGAGGGTGTTCTTCTCGATTTCTCTCTCTTACAGTTTTGAATCAATTGAAAATGTAAACGGGCCAAGCCGGATTCGTTCCGAACTTTTAACGTTTACACCGGGCCGGTTTCGGACTTGGAAATTGCGGCCCCTGCAGACCTCTAACCACTTTCAGACTCCGAGCTCTCTAAAATTATGCTAATATGCCCTGTTTTAAAAGGATTACCCAGTTACGGAAGATTGTGTGAGATTGTTAGTTGTGTGACTCTAGGTTATGCAAATTGGAATGAAAATTCAATTGAAAAATTCAAACTGAAGCAAAATAATTCCAATTCACACACCCAGAATCACATTACAGCCGGTCATATTGTGGCCGACACATACGCGTTGAAACCAATTGAATCTATTTCCTGATGATAATCTAAGATTGAATAAATGTCTGCGGCAAATGTTATTTATAACAATTAATATTTTTTGGTGTCAAATATTATTCGCAACAAATCTAACAATGTAAAACATCAATCGTCTTTTGCTAAAAAATCTAGCAACAATGCTAGTAAGAACTTCCGGGTAACTAAATGTAGCTTTTACAAGATATATTAAGGGAATCTAAAGCACTAACACAGGTAACATGATATTCTATGACAATTCTACTTTTATTCGTCCTTTTATCATTTTTCTCACTTTTATATGCCCCTCTTGATAGTTTTGTATGTTACTGTATACACATCTGATATTTTACCTTGTATATTACTGGCATATATGAGGGTGTTCTGCCCCTTTTCTCTCTCTCTTCAGTTTTCTGATTTGAAGGGATTAAGAGTATGGGGCTGTCTTGGCTTCACCAGAGTGAGGCGCAGATGTCATATACGCCCCATATTGGCACAATTTTTTACGACGCCAATCTGGCGAAAACCTCGTTACCATATCATCTATATCCGGTTTACCATATCGAGCAAAATAACGACACTTTGTCGCCAGCTAAGTACACGTTGCGTATATGACATTGGCGTCAGAAATAAATCGTGCCAATATGGGACGTATATGACATCTGTGCTCGGAGGGTTTACTGTATCTAAAACACTAACAGAATTAACATGTAATCCTTTGATTCTTCTATATTTTTCGCCTTTGTATAAATGTTTTAACTTTTATATATCCTCGCTTGATATTTTTCTTGCATGCTGAATTGTGAAATGATTTTCTGAATAGCTCGGATTTAGTGTATGGACCTAAGGTCCTTACCAAAGTATTTTTGTAAATCTCAAGCTATAAGATAGATAACATACCGGGAAATCAGGGATAAATTTCCCGAGAATACCAGTTTCGCTTTAAAATATAAGTGCAATCCCGGGGGGACGCAGGCATTATCCAATTGTATCACCCTTAAGTGTTTATGGGATAATAACATTCTAACAATGTACTT
This sequence comes from Maratus speciosus, assembly GCA_963932465.1. Lineage (NCBI taxonomy): Eukaryota > Metazoa > Arthropoda > Arachnida > Araneae > Salticidae > Maratus > Maratus speciosus. The sequence goes on along the minus strand of OZ010790.1, from coordinate 391,785,712 downwards.
TATTCACGAAGTAAATAGGCGAGGACAACAGTGCGACAAGGTCTTTTGTGCAAAAGGGTTTTTTAGTGTTCGTCAGTAGAAGCCTAGATAAACATATCGGTGAAAGATGGTAAAAAAACCACTAGGGACACTAACAGTATATTTTAAGGATACCTCTTGGTATAGGTACAATATTTCTCAAAAACTTCAGTATTTGTGGATAATCTCTTAGTTTTCTAATTTGTAAACATGCAGAATTTTAAGCTATATAGCAAGTATCTACATTTTGCAAGAAGAAAGAGTTTAAGCAAATTATTTCTGAAAGATATTGCCGCGAAATCTCTATTTATATTTTAAATTATCTCGACTTATCTTAACATAGGCCTGGAAAATACACGCAGATTTAAAGAATGATGATGTAAGAATAAATAATTGTTTGCGGCAAATATAGTTTATAACAATTAATAATTTTTGGTGCGAAATATTATTCTCATCAAATAGAACAATATAAAATATCAATCGTCTTTTGTTAAACAATATAGCAACAATGCAAATAAGGAATTCCGGCTATCTAAATTTAGGATTTAAGAGATATTATTTTTACATGGTACATCATACTATTTTTTTTCCGTTTATCATTTTTTCTTCACTTTTATATACCCTCCCTTGATACTTTTCTATGTTACTTTATACACATTTGATATTCTATACCTATTCTATACCTTACTGCGTATATGAGGGTGGTCTCCTCGATTTATCTCCCTTTCAGTTTTCTGAATTGTTAAATTGGTTTCTGAATTTGACGGATTAAGAGTATGGGGCTGCCTTGGCTATACATGAGTGTTTTGTGGAATCTAAACATTCAGCCTGGTAACATGCAATTCTATCACCCTTCTATTTGTTTCGTCCTTTTATAATTTTATATGCCCTCCCTCGATACTTTTGTATGTTACTGTATGCACATTTATATTTTACCTTGTATGTTACTGTGTATATGAGGGTGGTCTCCTCGTTTTCTCTCTCTTACACTTTTCTGAATTCTTAAATTGGTTTCTGAATTGGATGGATTAAGAGTATGGGGCGGACGTGTCTATACAGGAGTGTTTAGTGGAATCAAAATATTAAGTCAGGGAACATGCAATTCTATCACCCTTTCTATTGTTTTCGTCCTTTTATCATTTTTTTTCACTTTTATATTCCCTCCCTTGATACATTTGTAAGTTACTGTATACACATTTGATATTTCACCTTGTATGTTACTACTGTGTATATGAGGATTGTCTCCTCCTTTTTTCTCTCTTACAGTTTTCTGAATTGTTATTGGGTTTCTGAATTGGATGGATTAACAGTATGAGGCTGATTTGTCTATACAGGAGTGTTTAGTGGAATAAAAACAATAAGTCAGGTAACGTGCAATTCTATCACCATTCTATTTTTTTCGGACATTTATCATTTTTTTTCACTTTTAAATGCCCTCCATTGAAACTTTTGTATGTTACTGTATACACATTTGATATTTTACCTTGTAAGTTCCTGTTTATATGAGGGTGTTCTCCTCGATTTCTCTCTCTTACAGTTTTGAATCAATTGAAAATGTAAACGGGCCAAGCCGGATTCGTTCCGAACTTTTAACTTTTACACCGGGCCGGTCCCGCACCTGGAAATTGCGGCCCCTGCAGACCTCTAACCACTTTCAGACTCCGCGCTCTCTAAAATTATGCTAATATGCCCTGTTTTAAAAGGATAACCCAGTTACGGAAGATTGTGTGAGATTGTTAGTTGTGTGACTCTAGGTTATGCAAATTGGAATGAAAATTCAATTGAAAAATTCAAACTGAAGCAAAATAATTCCAATTCACACACCCAGAATCACATTACATCCGGTCGTATTGTGGCCGACACATACGCGTTGAAACCAAATTAATTTAAAATTGATTAACTTTCAAATGACTACAAAATGTTATTATTTATTAGAAATCTTTAAGAGATATTAGTCTAATAAAAAATATATTAAATTTAAATATCTGGCCAAACTCAGTAATAAAATTTATGAACCTGAAAATGAAAACAAAAAGTTTTACTCACCCCATGAAAAGTTGAAGATAGAAAAGACACAAATGAAATTACATTGCTAATTCAACCATTATTTATTAGTATCAAAACATAAGTACAATTTGTGCAGGATCCGTGCACTATTTTTAGAATTATGATTATTAAAAAATATTTAAATTATATATATTATACAGCAGACAATGCTTTCTTGAGACACATTCCTCTATAAGAGTTTTTGGAAATAGCTATAAATCTATATTAGTATACTTACAGTGTTCAGAAAATGAACATATTTATTTCAATTTGTGATATGATTAATAAAGTGGCTAATGTCTGAGTATGGTTTATTAACAAGAATGAAGAATTGCTTCTGAGAATTAGATTGTTTATTCGTAAATTGCACAGTTTTTTTTATTGTGAAACTGTCTATAGATATCAGCAAGGATGAACACGAAGCTTAATATTTCAGGTAGAATTCCAAGGAAATGTTATTGAGTTCATCTATTGATCGAAATTGAGATGACATAAAAATATACACCAGGATTTCACAGAATTATCTTTTACATTTAAATCTCTTAAAATCTAAGGTGGTTATGGATAAGGAATGAGAAGAAAAATAAGAATCCCAAAGATACGGTGGATGAGTGTGGTTAGTATGGTAATCCATTATAAGACATTATCAAGAGACGCAATCGATCATCAAATGGTCGGAAGCAGCAGACATACCCATTTTCAATGACAATAGACATCTTCAGAATAGAAAAACACCTCATGAAATTTCTTGAAGCAGTCTTGGAAATATTGCAGGGCAAAATATTTATCTATAATTGCCGAAACGTCAGTGAAGGCTTACTGTGGAGACCCGAATTTTTCTTGTTTCCATCTGTTTGTTTGTATGTTAGTTAGTTAGTTAGTCTGTCTGTCCCGCGATAACTGCCGTAAAAAGCATCCGATTAGCTTGAAATTAAGGATGTATATTGGAAGGCTCACCGGATTTAGCTGTATAGTTTTGGGTTAAATTTGGTTCATTCGTTCGGAATATATAGAACATTTTATTTTGTGACATAATGCTTTTCTATGGAAGTCAGACGATTTTCAAATTTTCATTTATTGAAAGAAATCGCTCATATGAATAATAAATTTAAATGGTAAATTTTGGATGCTGAAAATTTTAAATAAGAGTATTAAATTATTCCTTTTAGTTTGCAATTTTGTCAAAACATTTGTCAGAGCTTTTAAATTAGGTGTATAACTTATGATGGAATTTTATCTGATATTTTACCTTGTATATTACTGGCATATATGAGGGTGTTCTGCCCCTTTTCTCTCTCTCTTCAGTTTTCTGAATTGAAGGGATTAAGAGTATGGGTCTGTCTTGGCTACACCAGAGTGAGGCGCAGATGTCAAATATTGGCACAATATTTTACGACGCCAATCTGGCGAAAACCTCGTAACCATATCATCTGTATCCGGTTTACCATATCGAGCAAAATAACGACACTTGGTCGCTAGCTAAGTACCCGTTGCGTATATGACATTGGCGTCAGAAATAAATCGTGCCAATATGGGGCGTATATGACATCTGTGCTCGGAGGGTTTACTGTATCTAAAACACTAACAGAATTAATATGTAATCCTGTGATTCTTCTATATTTTTCGCCTTTGTATAAATGTTTTCACATTTATATATCCTCGCTTGATACTTTTCTTGCATGCTGAATTGTGAAATGATTTTCTGAATAGCTCAGATTTAGTGTATGGACTTAACGTCCTTGCCAGAGTATTTTTGTAAATCTCAAGCTATAAGATAGATAACATACCGGGACATCAGGGATAAATGTCCCGGGAATACCAGTTTCGCTTTAAAATATAAGTGCAATTCCGGGGGGACGCAGGCATTATACAATTGTATCACCCTTAAGTATTTATGGGATAATAACATTATAACAATCTACTTTATTCTCGAAGTAAATAGGCGAGAATAACAGTGCGACAAGGTCTTTGTGCAATAGGGTTTTTTCGCGTTGTCAGTAGAAGCCCAGATAAATATATCGGTAAAAGGTGGTAAAAAAACCTCTAGGGGCACTGACAGTATATTGTAAGGATGCCTCATGGTATAGGTACAATATTTCTCAAAAACGTCAGTATTTGAGGATAATCTCTTAGTTTTCTACTTTGTAAACATGCAGAATTTTATGCTATATAGCAAGTATCTACATTGCGCAAGAAGCAAGAGTTTGAGCAAATTATTTCTGAAAGATATTGCCGCGAAATCTCTATTTATATTTTAAATTTTCTCGACTTATCTTAAAATAGGCCTGGAAAATACACGCAAATTTAAAGAATGATGATGTAACAATAAATAATTGTTTGCGGCAAATATACTTTACAACAATTAATAATTTTTGGTGCGAACTGTTATTCTCCGCAAATAGAACAATATAAACCATCAATCGTCTTTTGTTAAACAATCTAGCAACAATGCAAGTAAAGAATTCCGGCTAACTAAATTTAGGATTTAAGAGATATTATTTTGACATGGTACAACATACTATTTTTTTCCATTTATCATTTTTTTTCACTTTTATATGCCCTTCCTTGATACTTTTCTATGTTACTGTATACGCATTTGATATTCTACCTTGTATGTTACTGTGTATATGATTGTAGTCTCCTCGATTTCTCTCCCTTTCAGTTTTCTGAATTGTTAAATGGGTTGCTTAATTGGATGGATTAAGTGTATGGGACTGACTTGGATATACAGGAGTGCTTAGTGGAATGAAAACTTTAAGTCATGTGACATGCAATTCTATCACCCTTTTATTCTTTTCGACCTTTTATCATTTTTTTTCACTTTTATACGCCCTCCCTTGATAGTTTTGTATGTTACTCTATACACATTTGGTATTTCACCTTGTATTTTACTGTGTATATGAGGGTGGTCTCCTCGTTTTCTCTTTCTTACAGTTTTCTGAATTCTTAAATTGGTTTCTGAATTTGATGGATTAAGAGAATGGGGCGGACTTGGCTATACAGGAGTGTATAGTGGAATCAAAACATTAAGTCAGATAACATGCAATTCTATCACCCTTCTATTTTTTTTTTATCCTTTTATCATTTCTTTTTTCAATTTTATATGCCCTCCCTTGATACTTTTGTATGTTACTGTGTACACATTTGTTATTTTTCGTTGTATGTTACTGTGTATATCAGGGTGGTCTCCTCGTTTTCGTTCTCTTACAGTTTTCTAAATTGTTAAATTGGTTTCTGAATTGGACGGATTAAGAGAATGGGGTAGACTTCGCTATACCGAAGTGTTTAGTGGAGTCAAAACAATAAGTCAGGTAACATGCAGTTCTATCACATGTTCTATTTTTTTCGCCCTTTTATCATTTTTTTCGCTTTTATATGCCCGCCCTTGATACTTTTGTATGTTACTGTATACACATTTGATATTTTACCTTGTATGTTACTGTGTATATGAGGGTGGTCTCCTGGTTTTCTCTTTCTTACAGTTTTCTGAATTGTTAAATGGGTTGCTTAATTGGATGGATTAAGTAAATGGGGAAGACTTGGCTATACAGGAGTGTTTAGTGGAATGAAAACTTTAAGTCAGGTAACATGCAATTCTATCACCCTTTTATTCTTTTCGTCCTTTTATCATTTTTTAAAACTTTTATACGCCCTCCCTTGATACCTTTGTATGTTACTGTGTACACATTTGATATTTTACCTTGGATGTTACTGTGTATATGAGGGTGGTCTCCTCGTTTTCTTTCTCTTACAGTTTTCTGAATTGTTAAATTGGTTTCTGAATTGGATTGATTAAGTGTATAGGGCTCACTTGGCTATACAGGAGTGTTTAGTGGAATCAAAACTTTAAGTCAGGTAACATGCAATTCTATCACACTTTAATTCTTTTCGTCATTTTATCATTTTTTTTTCAATTTTATATGCCCTCCCTTGATACTTTTGTGTGTTACTGTGTACACATTTGATGCTTTACCTTGTATGTTATTGTGTATATGAGGGTGGTCTCCTCGTTTTCTTTCTCTTACAGTTTTCTAAATTGTTAAATTGGTTTCTGAATTGGATGGATTAAGAGAATGGGGTAGACTTCGCTATACCGGAGTGTTTAGTGGAGTCAAAACAATAAGTCAGGTAACATGCAGTTCTATCACCCTTTCTATTTTTTTCGCCCTTTTATCATTTTTTCGCTTTTATATGCCCTCCCTTGATACTATTGTATGTTACTGTATACACATTTGATATTTCACATTGTATGCTACTGTGAATATGAGGGTTGTCGCCTTCTTTTCTTTCTCTTACAGTTTTCTAAATTATTAAACTGGTTTCTGAATTGGACGGACTAAGAGAATGGGGCTGATTTGGCTATACAGGAGTGTTTTGTTGAATCAAAACAATAAGTCAGGTAACATGCAATTCTATCACCCTTCTATTGTTTTCGTCCTTTTATCATTTTTTTTTCATTTTTATATTCCATCCCTTGATACTATTGTATGTTACTGTATACACATTTGATATTTTACCTTGTATGTTACTGTGTATATGAGGGTGGTCTCCTCGTTTTCTTTCTCTTACAGTTTTCTGAATTGGATGGATTAAGAGAATGGGGCAGACTTGGATATACCGGAGTGTTTTGTGGAATCAAAACAATAAGTCAGGTAACATGCAATTCTATCACCCTTTCTATTTTTTTCGTATTTATCAAATTTTTTTCACATTTATATGCCCCCCTTGATACTTTTGTATGTTACTGTATACACATTTGATATTTCACCTTTTATGCTACTGTGTATATGAGGGTTGTCGCCTTCTTTTCTTTCTCTTACAGGTTTCTAAATTATTAAATTGGTTTCTGAATTGGACGGATTAAGAGAATGGGGCTGATTTGGCTATACAGGAGTGTTTTGTTGAATCAAAACAATAAGTCAGGTAACATTGAATTCTATCCCCCTTCTATTTTTTTCGTCCTTTTATCATTTTTTTTCATTTTTATATGCCCTCCCTTGATACTATTGTATGTTACTGTATACACATTTGATATTTCACCTTGTATGCTACTGTGTATATGAGGGTAGTCTCCTCGTTTTCTTTCTCTTACAGTTATCTGAATTATTAAATTGGTTTCTGAATTGGACGGATTAAGAGTATGAGGCTGATTTGTCTACACAGGAGTGTTTAGTGGAATAAAAACAACAAGTCAGGTAACATGCAATTCTGTCACCGTTCTATTTTTTCCCTCCTTTTATCATTTTTTTTACATTTTTATGTGCCCTCCCTTGATACTATTGTATGTTACTGTATACACATTTGATATTTTACCTTGTATGTTACTGTGTATATGAGGGTGGTCTCCTCGTTTTCTCTCTGTTACAGTTTTCTGAATTGTTAAATGGTTTGCTGAATTAGATGTTTTAAGTGTATGTGGCTGATTTGGCTATACAGGAGTGTTTAGTGGAATCAAATCATAAAGTCAGGTAACATGCAATTTTATCATCCTTCTATTTTTTTCATCCTTGTATCATTTTTTTTTTCAATTTTATTTGCCCTCATTTGGTACTTTTGTATGTTACTGTATACACATTTGATATTTCACCTTGTATGTTACTGTGTATATGAGGGTGGTCTCCTCGTTTTCTCTCTCTTACAGTTTTTTGAATTCTTAAATTGGTTTCTGAATTGGATGGATTAAGAGTATGGGGCGTTCTTGGCTATACAGGAGTGTATAGTGGAATCAAAACATTACGTCAGATAACATGCAATTCTATCATCATTTTATTTTTTTTGTCCTTTTATCATTTCTTTTTTCAGTTTTATATGCCCTCCCTTGATACTTTTGTATGTTACTGTATATACATTTGAAATTTTACCTTGTATGTTACTGTGTATATGAGGTTAGTCTCCTCGTTTTCTTTCTCTTACAGTTTTCTAAATTGTTAAATTGGTTTCTGAATTGGACAGATTAAGAGAATGGGGCAGACTTGGATATGTTTTGTGAAATCAAAACAATAAGTCAGGTAACATGAAATTCTATCACCGTTTCTATTTTGTTCGTATTTATAATTTTTTTCACTTTTATATGCCCTCCCTTGATACTTTTGTATGTTACTGTGTATATGAGGGTAGTCTCCTCGTTTTCTTTCTCTTACACTTTTCTGAATTGTTAAATTGGTTTCTGAATTGGACGGATTAACAGTATGAGGCTGATTTGGCTATACAGAGCGTTTAGTGGAATAAAAACAATATGTCAGGTAACATGCAATTCTATCACCCTTCTATTTTTTTTGGCCTTTTATCATTTTTTTCATTTTTATATGCCCTCCCTTGATACTTTTGTATGTTACTGTATACACCTTTGATATTTTACCTTGTATGTTACTGTGTATATGAGGGTAGTCTCCTCGTTATCTTTCTCTTACAGTTTTCTAAATTGTTAAATTGGTTTCTGAATTGGATGGATTAAGAGAATGGGGCAGACTTGGATATACCGGAGTGTTTTGTGGCATCAAAACAATAAGTCAGGTAACATGCAATTCTATCACCCTTTCTATTTTTTTCGTATTTATCATTTTTTTCACTTTTATATGCCCTCCCTTGATACTTTTGTATGTTACTGTGTATATGAGGGTGGTCTCCTCGTTTTCTTTCTCTTACAGTTTTCTGAATTGTTAAATTGGTTTCTGAATTGGACGGATTAACAGTATGAGGCTGATTTGGCTATACAGGAGTGTTTAGTGGAATAAAAGCAATAAGTCAGGTAACATGCAATTATATCTCCCTTCTAATTTTTTCATCCTTTTATCATTTTTTTTTCAATTTTATTTGCCCTCCCTTGATACTTTTGTATGTTACTGTATACACATTTGATATTTTACCTTGTATGTTACTGTATACACATTTGATATTTTACCTTGTATGTTAGTGTGTATATGAGGGTGGTCTCCTCGTTTTCTCTCTCTTACAGTTTTCTGAATTGTTAAATTGGTTTCTGAATTGGATGGATTAAGTGTATGGGGCTGTCTTGGCTATACAGGAGTGTTTAGTGGAATCCAAACTTCAAGTCAGGTAACATGCAATTCTATCACCCTTTTATTCTTTTCGTCCTTTTATAATTTTTTTTTCAATTTTATATGCCCTCCCTTGATACTTTTGTATGTTACTCTGTACACATTTGGTATTTCACCTTGTATTTTACTGTGTGTATGAGGGTGGTCTCCTCGTTTTCTCTCTCTTACAGTTTTCTGAATTGTTAAATGGGTTTCTGAATTGGACGGATTAAGAGTATGGGACAGACTTGGCTATACCGGTTTGTTTAGTGGAATCAAGTCATAAAGTCAGGTAACATGCAATTGCATCACCCTTTCTATTTTTTTCGTCCTTTTATCATTTTTTCATTTTTATATGCCCTCTCTTGATACTTTTGTATGTTACTGTATACACATTTAATATTTTACCTTGTATGTTACTGTGTATATGAGGGTGGTCTCCTCTTTTTCTCTCTGTTAGATTTTTCTGAATTGTTAAATGAGTTTCTGAATTGGATGTTTTAAGTGTATGTGGCTGACTTAGCTATACAGGAGTGTTTAGTAAAATCAAATCATTAAGTCAGGTAACATGCAATTCTATCACCCTTCTATTTTTTCTTCCTTTCATTATTTTTTTTCAATTTTATTTGCCTTCCTTTGGTGCTTTTGTATGTTGCTGTATACACATTTGATATTTTACCTTGTATGTTCCTGTTTATATGAGGGTGTTCTCCTCGATTTGTCTTTCTTACAGTTTTGAATCAATAGAAAATGTTAACGGGCCAAGCCGGATTCGTTCCGAACTTTTAGCTTTTACACCGGTCCGGTTCCGGATCTGGAAATTGCTTCCCCTGCAGACCTCGAACCACGTTCAGACTCCGCGATCTCTAAAATTATGCTAATATGGCCTGTTTTAAAAGGATTACCCAGTTACGGAAGATTGTGTGAGATTGTTAGTTGTGTGACTCTAGGTTATGCAAATTGAATGAAAATTCAATTGAAAAATTCAAACTGAAGAAAAATAATTCCATTTCACACACCCAGAATCACATTACAGCCGATCGTTTTGTGGCCGACACATACGCGTTGTAACCAAATTAGTTTAAAATTGATTAACTTTCAAATGACTACAAAATGTTATTATTAATTAGAAATCTTTCAGATATATTGGCCTAATAATATATGTACTAAATTTAAATATCTAGCCAAACTCAGTAATAAAATTTATGAACCTGAAAATGAAAACAAAAAGTTTTACTCACCCCATGAAAAGTTGAAGATAGAAAAGACACAAATGAAATTACATTGCTAATTCAACCATTATTTATTAGTATCAAAACATAAGCACAAGTTATGCAGGATCCGTGCACTATTTGTAGAATTATGATTATTAAAATATATTTAAATTATATATATTATACATCAGACAATGCTTTCTTGAGACACATTCTTCTATAACAGTTTTTGGAGATAGTTATAAGTCTAAATTAGTATACTTACAGTGTTCAGAAAATGAACATATTTATTTCAATTTGGGATATGATTAATAAAGTGGCTAATGTCTGAGTATGGTTTATTAACAAGAATGAAGAATTGCTTCTGAGAATTAGATTGTTTATTTGTAAATTTCACAGATTTTTCATTGTGAAACTGTCTATAGATATCAGTAAGGATGAACACGAAGCTTATTATTTCAGGTAGAATTCCGAGGAAATGTTATTTAGTTCATCTTTTGATCGAAATTGAGGAGATGGCATTAAAAATTATACTCCAGGATTTCGCAGAATTATCTTTTACATTTGAATCTCTTAAAATCTAAGGTGGTTATTGATAAGGAATGATAAGAAAAATACGAATACCAAAGATACGGTGAATGAGTGTGGTTAATATGGTAATCCATTAGAAGACATCATCCAGAGATCCATTAGAAGACATCCTCAAATGGTCGGAAGCAGCAGACATACCCATTTTCAATGACAATTGACATCTTTAGAATAGAAGAACACCTCATGAAATTTCTTGAAGCAGTTTTGGAAATATATCAGGGCAAAATATTTATCTATAATTTAATGAATTTTGTAAATGACTTCCGATTAATTTTTCACCCATGGGCTATATTACAAAAGGGAGAAGTTCGTTGGGCCATGTGGCCCAACGGTACATAATTCTTCCGTAGAGCAGAAAACGTGTTAAGTCATCTGACAAAAATAACGATCTTAAACTCATTTTGAAACGAATGCCGAATTCTGAATACGCTCTAGGCGACACGAGCCAATGAGAGGCCTTACCAAGTGCTTGTCGGACGCCCAGCCGACGAAAAATGTTTTTGTCGAAAAATGTTCAGAATTATGACTGTGAAATGGCAACAGTTGTTCGGGCGGGACAAAAAGGACGCTTACGACTCGGGTGGCCTGATCACGTGATATTGGAATTTTCGCTCGCATGCCAAGATATGAAATATCACTTGAACTGGGATATGCTTTTTGAGGCGAAATGGCGAAGCATGAATTGAAATCCATTATAAATACAGATTAGACAGGAAATTCTTTTCCTGTTTGTCTGGCAAAGTAGAAAAGTAATTGCGCTGAAATTTTAGCAGAGCAATGAGAAAAAATATTGGAATTCAATAAATATGATTTCAAATAAAAATATTTAAGAAATAAGATTTTAGATTTTTAATATTTAAAACTGTGATAAACAAAGTATAAAAATTTAAATTTATGTAAATTTTAAATGGGGTTGGGTTGGGTTGTATTTATGTCGGCCAATTATCTGCACGTGGGATATAGGCCCTAAGGGGGAGTGCCTTCCGTGGAGGTCTTTCTAAGGGAACCTAACCCGTATTAATGCTTGGAAAACCAAGGTTCGAAGAAAACCACGAAAACTCCGAACGATTAGGCCGACGGGCGCGATTGGGATCGAACTCAGCACCTCCCGTCTACCAGCTTCGAGAGCAGAACCTCTCGGCCACTGGTGGGGCCTAAATGGGGAATGTCATGTAATGATTTTATAACATAACAGTTACAAACAGCAGTGATTTTCTCTAGTTGGTTTGCCACGCTTTTCCGTTTGATTGGGACACATTTCGATTCCCATGTCGCTGCCGCTACATCTGATCGCTGTTTCTGGGATTGATAAGCAAGATCAGTTAGACAAATTTAAAATCAGCGTATGTAAAATGGTTAAGTAAAAAATGTCGTTACCTCTCGGACTCTTATACTGATGCCAAGGACTATATTCTTCCTTTTTGTTCGAGGTTAAGAAAATTCAGCTGCTTGGGAATAACATTCGTAACTGCGGCCTTGAAAAGCACTGTGTTTAAAAAGTTCACACTTATATTTTATGTTTATATGGATTTTTAGGTATTTTCAGTAACAGGTATAACTTATGCATGAATTTTTTTCTATATTTTAATGCACCTTTATGCATATTTTCATGTAATATTTTTAAAATGTAAATTTTTTATTTTAATTAATAAGTATATACGAATTTTGTAATATGAATTTATCGAATAGTAATTCATGCACAATAAATCTAAAGTACTTTACGCATGCATTTATCTGTATTTATGCTGCATCAAGTTATGAAATATATAAACAAACTTGCTAACGGCGCTAGTTTTACGCTATATGTGATTCCAATTGTAGCGTCACATGAATATTGTCATTAAGAAAATCGTTTCAAATGTATAGTTTTAATATATGACGTAATTTCCTCCATTAAATGCATTTCACTTGTAATCGTGAAATGAGTTACTGAATAGCACAGATTTAGTATATGGACCTGACTTCCTTATATAAGAGTATTTTTTGAAAACTAAAGCAAGAAGACAGATAATATACCGGCATGTCAGGGATGAATGCCCTGGGAACCGAGGATTCGCTCTAGAATATAAGTGCAATTCTGGGGGGACGCAGGCATTATGCAACTATATCACCCTTAAATTTTTATAGGACAATTACATTCTAACAATCTATTTTATTTACGTTCGTCAGTAGCAGATTGAACGCCGAGATAAATATATTTCTAAAAGTTTGCGAAAAAGCTATAGAGGAAATACTTTTTCTTTTTAAATATACATTGTGACACATGTACTTAATTCTTTAAAAATGTTTTCTTTTCTGTTTTAAATATTTGCGGATAATTTATATGTTTGCTACTGTGGAAATAGACAAAATGTTAAATTATATACTAAGCCTTTAGATTGCATCCACTGTAAAAACAAACTCCACTAAAAAAACGGAAAAGGTACTGGCAGCAGAGTTGCCGTATCTTTTCGGTTAAATCACAGAAAATCAGTTACATGACTTTTTCGTTTTAGAGACTGAAAAGTTCCGTTTTGTTGGCTGAAAAGTTCCGTTTTGGAAACTGAAAAGTTCCGTTTTGGAGACTGAAAAGTTCCGTTTTCGAGACTGAAAATTTCCGTTTTGGAGACTGCAAAGTTCCGTTTTCGAGACTGAAAAGTTCCGTTTTCGAGACTGCAAAGTTCCGTTTTTGAGACTGCAAAGTTCCGTTTTTGAGACTGCAAAGTTCCGTTTTGTAGACTGCAAAGTTCCGTTTTGTAGACTGCAAAGTTCCGTTTTGAGACTGCAAAGTTCCGTTTTTGAGACTGAAATGCTTCGTTTTTGAGACTGAAATGCTCCGTTTTTGAGACTGATATGCTCCGTTTGAGGCAAATATTGATTTTCAGAATGAAATTTTCCATTCCTGAAACAAATTTTAGATTTAAGCATGGTTATTTACCCCTTTACAAACTGACATTTTCAAATTTCTCCTTACTGATCGAAACCTATTGGTACATAATAGATTCGCATTTATGTCAGTAAATAGCTATTTGTAACCAATTTTTTCTGTGTAAAGAATGTTTGTCAAAATATTTCTAAAATAATAATTGTATGTATATCAAATCAAAGTAAAACTCAAATAAAATTATATATTAGAAATATTTAGACAACAAAAAGAAAAAAGCTATTCAAGAAAAAGTGCAGAGAAAAAAAGTTGAAAATATTAATTTTATTAGAATGTGTACATTACACATTCATTGGTTTAACATTAGAGGTAAAATAGCGATGTCACCAACGTTGCAGCTGATATTTATATACATATTTACTCAAGAACGAATTATTTTACTTATTTCTGGCAATATAATTTGCTATATTTAGATTTGGGAAAAAAGTTACATACATATCAACTGTTTTCCCTTGTCACAAATTATGTTGCCCATGCCCATGGTGATTTTGGTGTGAATTCAACACTGCAGAAATGCAATGACGTGTCCCGAAAGAGTTAAATATGTAAATTGTTGCCATTTTCTTTGATTACTTATGTGTATATAAATATATTTAAAAAATAAAAATGTTTTCACACATGTGCTACAAATGTAATAAAATAACTAGCGATTTAAATTTATTTCCATATTTAGAGAAATATTTTGAGAAATTATTAAAACTTTACATTTCAATTGCATATAAAAGTAGTTTTAGTGTAAATAATTTAAAGTATTTTGATTAACTGTCAACAATTCACTTTGCATTTACTTGCATAAACAGAACTCATTATGAAGAAAAGAGGCGGGGGGGAGGGTGGAATAGCCTAATTGCTCTAATAATGAATAAGCTGTTTTGACATTTGTCCTTTAACACGTTGACGGACACTTGCATCTATAGCCGTCGAAGCGAAGTTCACTATGTGACATAATGATTGATTGACACCAGGATTTACATGAAAAAATATATGAAAATAAGTAAAAGCTTAACTTCACGTACATTAAATAATGCAAAATTTAATTTTAAAATACTGGTGCCAATTTAGGAATTAAAATTAAGTGAACTTCGTTTTGACGGCTATAGATGCAAGTGTCCATCAACGTGTTAAAAAAACCTTAGCTTGAAAAATGATCGTTTTTATGTTTAATACATTTTCTAAGCTTTAAATATGAAATCTGATGGTATAAGTTTAACTGTCAATTTTTTTTTTGGCAAATTTCTCTATAACATAAACAAAATAAGTATATTAAACATTTTGGCCATATATAACCTTGGCAAATTGAATGAGTCAGACATATACAGCAATGAGAATATGCTGCAATAACTACAGAAGGTATGCAGTTATCCAGATTTATGTTACATATTCAGTAGAGAAATGTATTTTACTTACTATAAGAGAGCATATTTTCTTATACGGCATGTGTATTTTTAGTTAATCCTTGAAAAACTTCACGTTATATAAGGTATGCCAAAAACATTTACTTAATAATAATAATAATTTAAAAAAAACTCCTTTTGATTTCTGTTAATTTTAAATGAGTCAAAACATTCCGCCGACATTTATGGATATGAAGAACTACCTCAAAAGTATAATAGCTCCAAATCCTTTAATTCTTTTAATTAAATGAAAGCAAATTTTATTAATTTTTTTTTTCATTATAAAAAGCAGCATTTCTTTATTATAGTCCATTCTGAACTAATTTTACCTTTGCATGTTGAAAGCTTCATGTTGAAATTCACATTATCAGAAAGTTAATACGTAAATATATATAAAGTAAAGCATTTTAATTTTATTTTAAAATTTCACTATTATTTGTATCACTGCTATTTGCAACTTTAGAATCAATATCAGATACAGACAGCCAATTCATGTGAAGAAATATCAGTATGACACTATTTCTCTGCTTCTAAAACTGCCCGGTTTTCAATTTGACTCTTGAAGAACCCTGGTAAATACAGACTTTATTATCAAGTAGTGAAAATTTTCTAAATCTTTAAAACTGTAAACAAAGAATTTAAAAATTGTTCTATCTGAAATATTCACCTACACACAAAAGATTTTTTACTGAAGACCATGTTTCTTAAATGCAATATTACATTTTCATTTGGTACATCTTAAATTCATGAAAACTCTAGATTGCTTAATTATACATTGAGACAGTGCTTGTAATAAAACCATAACAGCTGAATATGTACAGATTAATATACAAATGAAAATGCAACTATTTCAAATAACAAAATTTAAAGACTTCTTGTATCACCGTACAAGATGACAAATATCCTGATAAATTCACTGTAATTTCTTTACTTCCTAACAGTGGCATTTGTGAGAAACAAGATCATAATCATAATTACCCTGGTGAGATCAAACTACATTGAAAATATGAGATAAATATAAAATTAGCAGTAAAGAAAACACTAAATAAAATAAAAAAAATTATTGATTGTTGCATTACAAATTAAAATGACTTTCAAAGTCTCTAAGTCCATTCACAAGATTTATAATTGGCTTGGCAACCATATTATTTCTTTTCTCTTTCATCCTAGGTGCTTTGCTATCTTTATCCGGATTAATATTGGCAAAGATTCTGAAAAATGAAAATATGAAATTTTGTAATAAAAGACACTGATAAAGTTAAAAGATATAAAAAGATATTACACAATTACACACAGTTATACTTTTAATTTTATTTTACAGTAACCTTTTGTCATATAAGAAATCTTGCAGGTAATATAACAGACAAAAAAAAATCTTAAAAGATGACTTACAATAACTCATACTCTCACATATAAGGATTAGAATTCACACCATTATATATAAATTAATTTTTTTTTTTTGGGGGGGGGGGGAATTATTTAAAATTAATGACCAAGCTCAAGAGTTGAGGCAGCTTTTATTCTTGGGGCCCATTTTGTGAAGAGTAGAAGTTACTTTTTGTGAATTTTATTAAACATTTTTTAACGTTAGTTGAAATCCAATTACTCAAATTCGAACCAAAAATTTATTAACAAAAACTTCTTTGCATCCCTTTGCTAAAGTTTTTGTTTTTCAATCGTTTATTTACAAATTACGCATTTTAAAACACTTTTTATGAAAAAGAATTTTACAAAGGGAGCCTATTTTATAAAAAGGAATTTTGTGAAGGGGCCTGTTTTATTAAGTTCCTTTTTGTGAAAGGGTCCTATTTAATAAATTTATTTTTGTGAAGTGGCCCTAAATAGGCCCCAAATTTTGCCTGGATCGATCCTTGAAGCTGCACTGCATTTATAAAGAAATTAATCCACCATTTGGGATGGGTATTTTCTGATGTTCAAAGTGATTCCTTGATGATTATTACAATACATAACCACTCTTTTTACAGTTAAATTCTTATCTTCCACTTTCTATATTTCACCATATGTTATTTCACACACACACACACACACACACACACACACACACACACACACACACATAATATATACAATCAGTATCGGATATATGGTCACCCATGCGGTCCTGAAAATTATGACCATATAAGCGGGGTGACCTTATATGCGGTGTAAACAGGAATTTTATTTTGACAAAATATTATTGTGTTAGTTGTATTAGTAAAATAATGTACAAAAAAATATGAAAATATAATTTATAAGAGAAGAAGTATAAACAAGAATTTCTTTACACTTAAATTTTCGAATTGTTGAGCATAATATAGATTAAAGCTTTATTTTTTAATTAAAATAATCTTTTAAGCAGATTTGTTTATTATCATAGTTGATAAAACTACTTTTCTAATTGACGAACGTATTTAAAATATTCCTCTGTACCAACGGAATTGGTTAACATGTTGAGTGCACGGTGACACTGAAGCTGAAAAATTTGCAATGTTTTAAGTAATTTTTAAGAAAGTATAATCCTGTAATAAATAAAAGGCAAGTAAATTTTTAATAAATTTAAAGCAATTACTTAAAACAATATATATATTTTTAGTTTTATAACATATTTTAGACCGTCAGTTATCGGTGAATGATGGGTTCTAAACGGAAAGTTCAGTGTCAGTGACCGGTGACTGATGTGGCGCTTAACGTGTTAAAAAACATCTGAGGATATTTAGTGTTTTGAGAGCTTCTGCTCGCGTTCTCAGTTCAGCTTCAGACTCACTCTCTTTATCATAGCTTCCATCAGTGTTTTATTTAAAGCTTCCGAAATAATTTACGGTATGGAAGCTCCGCCAGTAGTAGCGACCTCATTGTCAATAACTGCACATATCAGTTCGTCTTGTATTGTGCAGCCAGCATTCCGTAACTTTTGTGCAAGTAGGAGCACAGCATCATTTCATTGTTGTCATCTTCGAACGATAATTCTTTACATTCTGGAAGCCAATCATGTCAAAAGTAATTTTCAATGGTTTTCTTTGATACCATATTCCAACTCTAGGCTACTTAATACATGGAATCTAACACAGACACGTAAAAGTTATCTTTTTGATCAATTGCAGCAAGGAAATATTTTAGAAGCAGCTTTCGTATATTTATCTTAAAATTTTGAATAATTCCTTGATCTAAGGGTTGTTCAACACTAGTGTAGTTTGGAAGCAATAAAACGAATTCAATCTAATTTAAATTGCGAATTATGCAATGACCAATATAGTTGTCTGCGATGATGGAGAAATCCAAAGAGCCATAGAAAGTTTCTCTTATCTCCTGCGACAGGAGTAGCCATATCAATCTTCGACTATGGAAAGCTTTGACGTTGAAAATGAGTTCTTTCGTCCTCTCCCGCGTCTGCCATATTTGACTGGCCGACAGCAGTCAAATCAGCAGTCTCCAATGCAAGACTCGGCTAAATATGACGAGCGCAAGAGGGCGGTATGAACGGCATCAAGTGACGTTATTTATGACTGCTTCATCTTTTGGAATCCCCTTAGCTGCAACCCGCAAGAATAGATATTATTCGGTTAGCTGTGCCTTCTTTTCCACAGTGTGTATATACTCATCGAAGTCAAGTGGTATGAATTATTATCACAATCTCTGAGGCTGAGTTTAGATGCTTGATTTTCCTTCCTTCAAAACTTGTCCAGTAAACACTATTGACAACCATTCTTCTCCAATCGTTTGCAGTTATTCACAAAAGGATGGGGAGATTCAACAATGGAAAGAAAATTGGAAGATTAGATGGACTTGACGCAAAGATTTTCCTCTTTCAGAATGTCTGTCCGTTTTCTACAAAAGCTATTAAAGATGAAAAGCATCACGTGACCACAAAATAAAAGCTAAGAATTGACTTGCGAAAAGTAACCTTACAAGCGGGGTGACCATATACGCGGTACTGACTGTGTGTGTGTGTGTGTGTATATATATATATATATATGTCCATTTTCACCATTTTAGCTTATTTTCAATTAACTGTAAATGATTTCTTGTAAGATTTAAAAATTCGAAAAATGCTTAGTTCTTTAATATCTGTAGGTATACTGGTAATTTATAATCAGATTAACCCATAACATCCAGGACATATGGTGCGTACAGGGTGTATGTCCTGTTTTGTTTGTATCTGATCTGTTCACCTGTCAAAAGGTAGAACCTCACTAGAAAATGAAAAGTAACAGTTCAAATATGAATAAAATAGGACAAACATGCTGTACGTCTGGTATCATCTACAATAAAATCAGGACTTACGCCATACGCACATATCACAATTCTTATAAAAACAATGTACCAAATTACATGTATTATAATCCTCTCTGTAAATAAAATTTTTACAGTTGAAAATGTTTCATGTAAACTTAATAAATACTTAAACCCATACTTATGTAAATGATTTAGAAAATTTATCACCTTTAAAAATTTTTTTTTAGCTTTAACCGTATTCTCTACGCTTTCTAAATTTCATTGAGCAGAGTATTTTATGTGTAAAGAAATACAGCATTATTAATAGACTGAGTAAGTACATTTTAGCTTAAATTTACTTCAATGGTACTTTAAAATACTATTTAACTGCGAGTGTATAAAGGATTTAATCAAAAATAGAATTACTTACTCCCACTTAAAATAATTGCATATACAATGTAGCCATTTCATATCTATCTACTACATGTGCGGCTGGGGCTAACGAAAAAGACAGGCTATGGTGGCATTACATTTTTTTTTTTTTTTGAGTTCGACCAATAAAACTCGAGAAGCGCCAGAATCACGAACCTCACAATTTTTTTCTTCGATCTATTGAACAATTGGAATTTTTTTTTCAGTTATTAATCAACGAAATTCACAGGTCACAAGTTAACCCATCATGGGCCACTTTACCTAATTCACAAACAATTGCAAATGCTGTAATCAATTATTGTTGAATGTTATTGTCAGGGTTTGCCCAAGTGGGAATGCCGGGTTGTTTAGGACGGGCCCCACTAGAAAAAATCCATTGTGGGTTTTTCAAATAATTTCCGGTTATGAGAAAAAACAGTTAAAGTGGAGAAGTAAAAAAAAATAAATAAGTATCTGCATAATTTAATTAATTAAACCCGCGCGATGCATTTAGTTTTTTTCAATTTGTGTAGTTTTAAAAAAGTACATACTTTCTGAAATGAATACTATTTATACATAACTGAATTGACAGAAAAATTATCACTGATAACAAAGAATGCAAAATATTTAACGCAAATTAAATTGTTGAAAATCGTATCACACACCTTTATAAGAAGTTGAAATTATTCTACATTATGTATATTTAAGTTAATCAATCATAAAAAAATCAGTGACCTTCTTATGTTGAAGGCTAGATGGCAAACAATTTGCAGCATAATCTCTCCATTTCTTTAGCATCATAAGTTTAACCGAGGAAGCTGTTAGCCGCTGCTTGACATAGCGTAGCGCCAACTCCAATGCTTTTATCCCTTCCGTATGTGGAAATTTAGCTGTGTCAACTTCAACTGGATCATCATAATGATCGTCTTCGTATTGAACAACATCAGTTACAGTCCTAATTATATCCTCGTCAAATAATGATTCATGCTTGAGATCTTTATCAGACTCAAACAACTCTTATACATTTTCTACGGAGATCTGTTCGCATCCCTCAAGCTTTTTAAATTTTTGTACAAAACAGCTTGCAAATAGATCAGAAATTATAGAGTTCCAGGGGGGGGGGGGGGATGCACTTTTGACTATTAAAAACACAAAATCTCAAATCTTCCTGGGGGACATAACATTGTTCCTGGGAGGGGGGAGGGATATCCCCTCCCCGGGCCGCACCATGAATTAAACGTGTAGACATTTAGAACCGACGTTCTCCTTTCTGAATTTTGCCTCCCTCCACTCGGGATTGCACTTCAACTCGAAAGCGTAAGCTGAATTCCCGAGGTCGTCATCCCTGAATTTTGCCTGATGTTGGGGGAAAAAAGTCGGCGGGTTAAAGCGGATTTCCGGTTAAGAGGAAAGCTACTGTATCTCTTTACAAAACAACATTGAGTCAGATTTTACTATAAGTAAAATTTTTAATACAAAAAAGGAAAAAGGCACTTTTTATTAAATGGAGAGGCAAGAAGGGTGCTATTTTGTAAACCAAAGGGCAGGCAGGGGGCAGTACCTTCCTGAAACTGCCCGGTTGAAACTCTGCAAATTTAAATATATTTCATATATAAATTTAAATATATTGTCATAATTTATGATATAACAAATTTAATTATTAATTTTTTTTACAAAATGTTTCTGTATCCAAAATATAGTTTTTTCTTAGTTTTAAAAATTACCTATTTTTATTTTATATTAAAACTAAATTTTGAACTGCATTGTTTTTTTTTTAACTTTTCTATATTTTGTAGACATTTTTATATACTAAGTAAATAGTTTTTATGAATAATTACATATATTATACATTTAAATTCAAATAACTTTTACAGATCAGTTATCAGTTTCTTTTGTCTTCAATAATGATAATAAAGCTTAAAAAATGAAATTCTTACAACTACTCGGTATTGTATGCAGAGTACCGAGTAAATACCGAGTACTCAGTACAGTCCTAGAAAAATGAAAATGAGCAAGAAAATGTGAACAGCAAAAGGTTGCGAGAAAATGCGATTTTCATAAGCGCAGTGAATTTCGTCAAATGGGAGATGCACAACCTGTCGCCCGCGATGGGTTTAACTTATGACCCAATTAACTTTTGCCAATTAATAACAGAAAATAATCAATTTTTGGCAATAGGTCGCTGGAAAAAAATGCAAGGTTCATTGTTCATGCACCAAAAAATCTCAAAGTACATCAATCGAGCTCGGAAAATTTCCGAGTTTCGGCGATGGGGCTCGGAAAAATTGTGAGGTTGTTGATCAGGTGTGAAAAAAGCTCGAAGTTAGTTGTTCTGGTGCTAAAAAATCACGAGGTTCGTCAATCGAGCTTAGAGAAAGCACAGGTTGGTGAAAATTTTGCCAATAAGCAGTTGAAAATTACAGTGAAATTTGTCAATCAGTCATTAATAAAAAAATTACCCTGAATTTTGTATAATCATGTATCCTTGTCTACTTAATCGGGTAAGTTGACTGGCTAGAATTTAGATGGTCAAACTGTCCCACCTCTGAAATCATATTTTTAGTCTTATTTTACA
Organism: Maratus speciosus; assembly: GCA_963932465.1. Lineage (NCBI taxonomy): Eukaryota > Metazoa > Arthropoda > Arachnida > Araneae > Salticidae > Maratus > Maratus speciosus. The sequence continues at coordinate 391,763,291 of OZ010790.1, read as the reverse complement.
CCACAGATTTTCCCTCCAATCCCAGAGGGCCGAAACTAAGGAGGGGACAGACGAGGCATGGCGTCCCGGGCACCAGTACATGGATGCAAGAAGTATATCTCAGTCAAGGCTGAAAACTTTTCTGGGTATTAGAAATAATCAAATGAAAATGGGCTAGAAGATTTCTATGCCTGGCATTATGGCTAACAATTGATGTCATACAATAAAAGAAAGTGATTAAAAACACTTGATAATAAAATTGCTATTATTTAAGTATATCATGTAGAATTTTCTATCAGACAAAAATCCCTTCAGGGCAAGGTCTTGCACCCAAGGCGCCAGAACCAAGGGGCGCCAAATGAAGATTTTGTGTGGCGATTTTTCTCATATCTATATTTAGCGCAGTATTTTTAAAATCGTCCTTCTGAGGTATGCCAAAGCATAGAAAAATCTAAAGATAATATGGCATAAGGATATTGTATAAAGCGGAGTTGTTTTTCGATTCTTTTTGATTTCGTTTACAAGATTTTAATGAATCAATATTTGACAAAGCAGATTACGTAGTTCAGTATTAGGGATTGACCGAAGCAGTAATTTTGCCGAATACCGAAGTTTCGGTCAAAGTGTATACCGAATAAATTTTCAATACATATTTTTGCATATATTAACTTTTTTCATAAACTTTATTAAAATCTTAATAATTTAATTCAGTTTCATTTGTATTGTTAAGTGTAATTACACAAAAAATTTAATGACTTCTTTCTACTAACCAATTCATTAACTCATCACCTATTTTTTGTTATTTTATCACTAGTCATTACCCAAATTAACCTATGAAACTGTACAGTCTATTAATAAGGAAAAAGATTGTCAGAAAAGCAAAAGTTCGTTCAAATAAAAAGAAAAAATGTTGTCATTAAGTTGATTTACTGATTGTCTAATTATAAACATATTGAATTGAATAGGAATGTTCTCAAATACAAAAGGTATATCAATTTGTACATTTAACTATTTTCTGTCAAATTATTGATAGGGGAGATGGGGGCACATGTGAACAGTTCGCATAAATATAGCTTTTTCTCATAACTGGATTAATTTCGATAAACAAAAACTACTTAATATAGTAAACAGAACTTTCTTTTGCACATGGTATTTTTTTCAAAATCACCAGTATAGTTCTTCTTACATTTTTAATAGTTTTATAAAATCAAAAAATTGTTCACATGTGCCCCATCAGCGGGGTAGTTGTGAACACACGTGGGGCACATGTGAACACAAGGAAAAAATATCCTTTAATGTGCTTTTTATTCCTTTATTCATTTGTCATAGTAATCATTAGTTATATTACCTTTTAAATTCACCATAAAGAAAAATATATATGTATATTTCTCCAGTTTCTGCGTGATATGTTTAAGCAAAAGATTATAAAATGAAAATAAGTAGATTTGGTGGGGAAAGTCTTAGATGATTCATTAAGTATTGTTGCAATAAAATAAAAAAATAAAGAAGCAATTTAAAAAAAGAAATTAAAACTTTTAAATTTTGTTTAAGGGTTTTTGTTTGGGGGAAATTTTAGGGAGGGGGCATTTACATACTATTTATCGGAAATCTGCCGAAATACGAAAGATTCTCACTCCTGTATTTGCCTTATTTTCTTGTAAATTATAGATAAAGAAGGGTTTTTTAATGATTAAAAAAAATCTCGACTATAACCCCCCCCCCCAACTTCTTTTGTTTTTGAAAGAGGGGGGGGTGGGTACAATCGGGATTTTACGGTAGTTATCAGTTTAAAAATTGTACTTTCTTAAAATATTACTGGTATCTATCTCCATTCAAAGCATCATATACATAAATGTTTTAGAGATGGAAGTAAGCCATAATTGCAAGGTTAGAACAAATGTAAAAGAAAAATTTGCAAAGTTGTTCAAAGTAATACTTTTGTATTAACAATGTATAAAAAATATTGTTGTAAACCGTTTAGTAAAATAATATATAACACTTATTGCATTTTAGAAAACATTAAATTTATTTAAAGTACAATTGAACGTAGACGAGCCTGTTGTTCTTTATGTATTTGCTGAAAGATGTGTTTGTGGAAGTTTCAATACAAAATCAACTTTGTGAGAGGAAAATATCTTCAATTTCAGGAAAATTGTAGATAATGGAACTGACATTATCTCTCATTAAGTTAACTGAAAGAAACACAATCACAGAATGATTATTGGGGTACTTATGAACTGTTCATATCTGCCCCAACTAGCCTGTTCACAAGTGCCCCACATTGCTGCTTCTGTTAAATTGATGAATAATTAACATTTCTCAATTTTAGAAGAAAAAGAATTTTATCAAAAATGTTTATTAGTATTCATAGTATATGGTAAAACACTCAAATTCAAATAAATGAATAAATAAATAAAATTATTCGCTTATGAACTTGGAGCAATGATTTTACTTTTGAGATCTAAAAACAGTGTTTTGGCTACAGAGGACAAACAAAATGTCATAGAGCTTCAAAAAATTTTTACCATATGTCTACAGATGCTATCATCTTTAGTAATTTTTTTCAAATAAAAAAGCTTATAGTAACTATCGAAAAACTGCGATGTTCACATGTGCCCCGTGTTCACATGTGCCCCCATCTCCCCTACTTGATGTATAGTTTATAATTCTGTGTGTTTACACACTTGAAAACAATAAAATTATCCCCAAATACTAGGTAGTATATAGAAAATGTTTTTGAGAAGTATTGTACCTATACCGCGACGTAACCTTACAATCTACTACTGGTGCATGTAGAGTTTTTTACCGGTACATTTATCTGAGCTTCTACTGAAGAACGCGTAAAATCCCTATTGTACAAAAGATCTTTTTGCATTGTTGCATTAAATTTCATTCTTAGAAACTATTTGTCTCATTGTTAGCCGGTTGTTGAACCAAATACGATTGATATTTTACATTGTTATATTTATTACAAATATTTAATCTTACAAACAATTAATCATTCTTAAAAGTATTAAGAACGTGAAGGAATCATTTAAATTATAAGAAGAAGTTTTAGCTCCAATATTTTCAAGAAGTAATTTGTGCTATCTCTTGACATCGTACACTGTAAATAAATGTCCTGAAATTAACAGGTGTTATTCTGTGAATTTTCCCCTTTTTAACTGAAAAGTTCCGTTTTAGATAAAACTCTTACTTTTCCTGGAATTACAGGAAATGTTCCGTTTTCGGTTGGCCTTGAACTCTCAGAGTTTCCGTATCTGGCAGTAGACGCACCAAAAATGGTATATCTCCGTCTCCGTATCTAAACAAGAACTCCGGCGACAGCCATGTTGATTTTATGTTATCATCGGTTATCAATGTTCGGGCTACGTTTAGAAGGAATTTCTGCGATCATTTGATGTCATTATGACATTTAGTTGCAGCAAAAAAAAGGCTGATTCATCTTGAAATCATTGAAAAAGGAGTTTGTCTTGCCTTTCCGCGCTCGCTAACCAAGTTGTTTTGTTTACAGTTATTTCCTGATCTGCTCCGTGTTTCTGTTACTTTTGTGAAAAAGAGGTAAGTTATTCAGCTTTATTTTGTAATTATTTTTTATAATGAACGTTGTATTTATTTTAAATAAGTGTTTTACATAAAAGCTTGTTTATTTCTGCGATTGCACGTTAGGCCTATACAGCATACATTTTAATACACGGTACATGGTATCCAAGATCGGAAGGTATAATGTTTTCGTTCTTGGGAGGGACAAGTAATTTTTTTTTCTCTACACATATAAAAAAAGTTTAACGCTAGTATAAAAAATTCTCTGGGATGTTTACTAATTTGGGTTATCATTAACAATCTTTACCAGCCAGGAAGCAGAAAATGTTTAATCTTCTTTCGATGAAAATTTTATTGAGAATTAGTTTTACTTAACCATTTTATACCATTATTTATTTGCAATATTTCTGTTTTTATAGTAGTAGACTATGAATTTTGTTAGCCGATGGCATGTTTAATGTAAAGTGGGACACGTGTTTTCATTTGTATAAGAGAAGCTTTTTTTTTTCTTTTTCTTTTTTTCCCTCCCCGAAAAAGCTTTCCCCCCCCCTAATTTTTACTGAAATATAAATTAAAACCTTTTTCTTTAATCGCTTAAGTTTATTGAATTTTTAACAACTATTTTTTAATTACTGTTATAATTATCATATTCCAGTTTTTTCTATATTATATTAATCTATCAATATTTAGCCATTCTCATAGTTCATTTTCCATTAATATATCAAATACATACATTTCCAGAAATACATCAAAATTAGAGTAATGGAGCATCCAATGAAAAATACTACCGAATTGTGTTTATGATTGTATTAGCAGAATTTAATAAAAGTACACTAGTAAAATTATTTTCAAATATAATATATTTAACAATTAGAATATCAATAATTAAAATTATATTTTTGCGAATGATTCACTATTTAATTATTCAGATTGTCTCGAGATCAATAAATTATTTTAGATAGAGGTTTAAAATACTATATGATAGGAAGTTATCAAACTGAGACAGTGTTTGAGGGTGGGGGGGAAAGGGGGCGGAGAAGTATTCGCAGGTTGAATTTTTTTGTGTACTAACTTTCCTAACATTCCAGAACTGATGTTTAGGACCACTGATTTGCAGATTTCCTAGTTTTGTTACTATTCCACAAGCAGAATATTTTGCAATGTTCTGCAATAAACTTTTTTGTTCCAAAAATGTTTTGTCGGAATAAAAAATAAAAACACGGGGAAATATTAGTGCAATTTCATTTTTCAAAGAAGTGCAAAATATATTTTTTAAAACACACTTGGGATGCACAGAATATTCGATATTCGGTCATGTTGCCGAATACTTAAAAAAAAAAAAAAAAAAAAAAAAAACTTTTAAAACATATTTTTAAAAACCTTATACGACTTCTACGTTTAACAGTTAAATTATAAAGATATTCAGAATAATTAGAAACAGAATCATATTTAAATAAAATATAATGTTTTTACATTATTTATTTGCTGTTTGTTAAGTATTATTTAAGAAAATTAACCAATCACGAGGATTTTCATCGGAATTAATTATGCACAACCTTTCAAGAGAAGGGCCACTTGCAAATATGTCTGGGTTGTCGAGAGCCACATCAATTTATATTTCGGTAGATGGGTGCAGGGCCGAAACTAACCTTTTTAGCACCCGGGGCAAACATGGATTTTGCCTCCCCCCCCCTCCTTCTTCCGAAAAGTACATTTACAAAGAGAAATTTACTCATTTTTTAATAGCCGACTTATTTTAAAATTTAAAATATGTAATACTGAATAGGGATTGACCGAATACCGAATAGTCGATTTGATATTCGATGATTCGGCATTGTAAACCGAATAATTGCGGATAAGTATTTTCTTAGAAGTAGAAGAATTCTCTTTTACTTAGAAGTAGAATAGGCTAAATGATGAGTTTTAATATTATGTGCATGAGTTCAGAGTTCAGCTGCAGTGCAAAAAAACAAGACAAAGCCATTTTTAATTAAAAAAAAAAAAACTTCCTAAAATAGTCTACATAAGGGTGAAATTGGAACAACTGTCTACGATAGAGGAAAAAATTAAAAGTTTTAATTTCTTTTTTTAAATTGCTTCTTTATTTTTTTATTTTATTGCAACAATACTTAATGAATCATCTAAGACTTTCCCCACCAAATCTACTTATTTTCATTTTATAATCTTTTGCTTAAACATATCACGCAGAAACTGGAGAAATATACATATATATTTTTCTTTATGGTGAATTTAAAAGGTAATATAACTAATGATTACTATGACAAACGAATAAAGGAATAAAAAGCACATTAAAGGATATTTTTTCCTTGTGTTCACATGTGCCCCACGTGTGTTCACAACTACCCCGCTGATGGGGCACATGTGAACAATTTTTTGATTTTATAAAACTATTAAAAATGTAAGAAGAACTATACTGGTGATTGTGCAAAAGAAAGTTCTGTTTACTATATTAAGTAGTTTTTGTTTATCGAAATTAATCCAGTTATGAGAAAAAGCTATATTTATGCGAACTGTTCACATGTGCCCCCATCTCCCCTATTTATATTACACAAGAAGCAAGAATTTGAACAAATTATTTCCTGAATATATTTTTCGAAATCTCTATTTATATTTTAAACTAGGACTTCCCTCAGAGGGATTAGTCTGAGCGATATTACTGAGAACATAGATTTAATAATAACATGTGGAAGCAAAGAAAATGAGATGTTATCTTTAATTGTCCATATACTGCGAAAAATTGAATGATGAAAATAAACGAATTGTAGAATTACAAAATCTTATATATAAATTCGTATACACTGTTTAAAAAAATGGGAAATAAAACCATTCAAGACAGTCATTGAAAAAATTGAATAACCATTTATAAAATTGAAAGTACGCAATATATCAAAAGTAAAATAGAGAATGAAACACTAATTTACTTATATCGGAATTTTAACTGTATAAAATGATGTCAAGAGCATAATCAGACGCTCCGCACCCATTTGAGTAACTTTAAATGACAAATATATGATGTTTAAAAAGAATGGACTATACTTTATATGGTGTGTGCTCCCCCGGAATAGTTAATATTGTACAATATCTGTTTTCCACGGATGCAATGAGGTTGTCGATAACATTTAAGGAATTCTTTTCTCAAAATCTAATATAGTATCAAAGTACCGAATACATCAAAAGTGGCATGCAACGCTTCGTTAGAGTGTGTTTTAGATATGCTCGATCGGATTTAAATGATGAGTGTATGCTGGCCACTACATACGCTGTATTGTTTTGTTTTCAAACATATTCTGCACAAGTTGAGCTGTATTTAGCATGTATTAAATAAAAGAAATCGGCAATGATTACAACATAAAATATGACACAAGATCTGAATATATCGTCTGCATAACTTTTGAGTTGTCAAAGTGTCATTTGAAGAAATTTACAAATCCATGCATATTTATTCAGCAAATCATGCAAGCTAACATACGCCAATATGAACCCGATAACAAAATTTCACCAGAATAAATTAATATATAAAAAATCTACTAATGATAATTGAGAATATGACCTTATGATAAAATGTCTAGAAAAATGAATCGATAAAAAATTCATATCACATTTAAAACGGCACTTCCCTCTGTTAGTGGCCTTGGCGAGAGAAAGAAAAGCCTAGAGAAGGAACACTTTAACAAGTACTTTCGGGCAACTTACTCACTGTTTCATACAGGTCTTTATTCAATATTTACACAATTTATTTAATGCTAGGTGGGTATCTATCAGTTTTGTTGCATTTTAAACGCATGTTTTGCGGAAGAAATGCAGCATTATGAAATATTTAAAGTTGCTGTACCTAATAATTCCAAATTAATGGTAATTGAGATCGCTTTCCGTTAATTCCATCTTTTTAAATTTTAGAAACCATTTTTTAGAAACCATTCATAGAGACAATTGCATATTTTAAAGCTAACCCGAAGCAAAATTTCAAGATTTTGGGCTCAGCAGTAACAGAGAAATAGAAAATTTTTGAAAGTTTTTTGTTTCTGCACTGTTTTTTATAGCGACATTTTTAGAAATTGTTCTACTGCGAGAATTTACGTCATGATAAATACAGTCATGTCAATTTCCATGTTTATATTCCTAACAGTTCCATGTTCTTCGTTACTTAGATCATCTTTAGATCTTTTTCCGCTTTGTTTAGTCTTTCTAATTTTTAGAATTCGTTCTACAACGAGCATTTACATCTTATTAATTACTACCATGCCAAAGTTCTAGTTTCTAACCCCAACAATATACCAAAAATTTCAGTATTCCAAATAAATCATAGTTTAGAACCTTTCTAGAAATTTTTACGTTTATCCGTCAAATTGAACCTTTTAGAGAGCGTTCATTACGAGTATTTACATCTTAAATGTAACTACCGCACCAAATTTAAAGTTTCTAACCCAATCAATATCGCAGAAATCACAATTTTAGAACTTTTTTGCTCCTGCAGCGATGTAGGTTCTTGCACTGACATAAAATAGTCTTTTTTTCGGAGCAGAGATGGCCACCAACATTTTTTTAAGTTGGCTATGTAGTTTCAGAGATAACACCTCACAAATGTACAAGCATTAATAATATTATATACTTTATAATATTATAACGCTTTATAATATTAGCATTAGATATACAGATACAAAAGCCATTTATCTGTTACAAGCTAAAGTGCCGGCGTTGCCCAGAATTTGAAGGATGTTTGTTCTGAAAAATCAATTTCAAAATTTAATATACAACACTAAACAAACATTAAAAAAAGCAGTCGAAATGTTGTTGAATGAATCATATGAAAACGCTACATAAAAATGTATAAATGTATATAACAGACGCAAAAGAATACAGCTATGAATGAACTTATTTCAATTTATAATTGGAGCAATAATGTTAAAATACGCCAATATTTCCCTAATCGGGTTTTTATTATGCTTCAATACATTTTTCACACTCATATGACGTTATACTATATCCACCATGCCCTTTATATTTCCAATATGAAGTAATAATTTCCTCTTTCACGTGGAAACCTTGAAATAGAAAAGTTATGAAGTTATATTCACTTTCATTTAAATTCGTCAAACCATTTATTTCATTTTCATATTTCACGTGAATATCTTGCAATAGAAAAGTTATGACGTAATATTCACCTTTTTTTTTTAAAAATTCGGCAAACTATTTATTTCATTTTCATTTTTCACGTGGAAATCTTGCAGTAGAAAATTAATTGTTGTAGTAATAATTTTATTGTGTTTTTTAATTGTTGGCAACTGCTATAACGAAAAATGTTTAAATTTGATAAGAAATTGCGGTTAAATTGGTGGTTTTTTATTAATTAAAAATTAACTATAAGTTATTTCGATTCCGGATTACTTTAGTTGTCTCGGCCATGTTTTAATACACATGTACGTATCTCTTCACAATTTTGGCTTCCAAATTGTGGATTTTTTATAGAATTACAAACAGACAGCTAGACAAGTTTTCATTTTTATATATCTCTCTATTCTATGAAAAGTAACTAACGCTGTCACCGCCGCCGCCGGTTTTGAGATTTTTGTGACCGGAGGTCTTTCTTCGTTAATATTAAGAAAACTATTGTATACAAATATATGAAAATCGGTGGTATTATAGCGAAATGTTTGATCAACACACTAATGCATACAGCTTTCAAATTGAAGAATTATTTTAAGAGATATTTAATGCTAAAGTTGGACAAAATCGTTCCATTAAAAAAAATTTATAAGAGCAAAAGCTATACATGGAAATTTAATCATTTTTAGATCATTTTATTCAATAGAAGATCCCGGTCTGCAGATTTCATTAATTTTTTTTTTAATTTGACTCATTTTTTGAGGTTTTATTTCTATTTTAAATTCAAATATTCAGCATTTTGACAGATAGTTTTTACATATTTTAGAAAATGGTATTAATTTAAACTGTTGCCAACTGTATAAACAGCGCAAACAATAATGTTTGCTTCAAATAAAAAAAAATTATTTACACGTTACTATTATAAACAGAAAAAACCCTTCAAATTACAATTAAATAATTAGGTATAAAAAGCAGGCACTTATTGGAAATTACGCCATAAAAACTATATTTACATGTGAATTCTAAAAGAGAAAGGATATTGTAAAATAAATTCATTAACATGCGTTAGAAATCTGAAATAGAACAAATTACGTCACATTACACTTATTATGCAAAATGAACAAAAAATAGTATTCCAAAAAAGTTTAAATTTAAAAATTGCGCGAGACAAAATATTAGAGGTTAAATATTAGATTTTTTCAAAATTTTATTATTTGTCGTTTGATGTGAGGTGTTCAGCTATAAGTATGCAAATTTTTATGCTTCAACATAATTAGGAGCTGAGTTAGAAAAATTGCTTTAAATACACAAGTTAGAGCCCAGAGGGTTAAATATTAGACTTTTTCAAAATTTTATTATTTGCTGTTTGATGTGAGGTGTTCAGCTATAAGTATGCAAAATGTCATGTCTCCAACTTAATTAGGGGCTGAGTTAGAAAAATTGCTTAAAATACACAAGTTAGAGCCCAGAGGGTTAAATAATAGACTTTTTGAAAATTTTATTATTTGTCGTTTGATGTGAGGTGTTCAGCTATAAGTATGCAAAATGTCATGTCTCCAACTTAATTAGGGGCTGAGTTAGAAAAATTGCTTAAAATACACAAGTTAGAGCCCAGAGGGTTAAATAATAGACTTTTTCAAAATTTTATTATTTGTCGTTAGATGTGAGGTGTTCAGCTATAAGTATGCAAAATATCATGTCTCCAACTTAATTAGGGGCTGAGTTAGAAAAATTGCTTAAAATACAGAAGTTAGAGACCGGAGGGTTAAATATGACTTTTTCAAAATTTTATGATTTATTGTGTTATCGCAAGTGTTCAGCTATAAGTATGCAAACTTTCATGTCTCCAACTTAGTTAGGGGAGAAAAATTGCTTAAAATACATAAGTTAGAGCCCAGAGGGTTAAATATCAGACATTTTTCAAAATTTTATTATTTGTCGTTTGATGTGAGGATTTCAGCTATAAGTATGCGAAATTTCATGTCTCCAACTTAATTAGGGGCTGAGTTAGAAAAATTGTTTAAAATACATAAGTTAGAGCCCAGAGGGTTAAATATTAGGCTTTTTAAAAATTTTATTATTTGTCGTTTGATGTGAGGTGTTCAGCTATAAGTATGCAAAATGTCATGTCTCCAACTTAATTAGGGGCTGAGTTAGAAAAATTGTTTAAAATACATAAGTTAGAGCCCAGAGGGTTAAATATTAGACTTTTTAAAAATTTTATTATTTGTCGTTTGATGTGAGGTGTTCAGCTATAAGTATGCAAAATGTCATGTCTCCAACTTAATTAGGGGCTGAGTTAGAAAAATTGCTTAAAATACAGAAGTTAGAGACCGGAGGGTTAAATATTACTTTTTCAAAATTTTATGATTTATCATGTTATCGCAAGTGTTCAGCTATAAGTATGCAAACTTTCATGTCTCCAACTTAATTAGGGGATGAGTTAGAAACATTGCTTTAAATACACAAGTTAGAGCCCAAAGGGTTAAATGTTAAGCCTTTTTCAAAATTTTATTATTTGTCGTTTGATGTGAGATGTTCAGCTATAAGTATGCAAAATTTCATGTCTCCAACTTAATTAAATTAGGGTCTGAGTTAGAAAAATTGCTTAAAATACACAAGTTAGAGCCCAGAGGGTTAAATATCAGACATTTTTCAAAATTTTATTATTTGTCGTTTGATGTGAGGATTTCAGCTATAAGTATGCGAAATTTCATGTCTCCAACTTAATTAGGGGCTGAGTTAGAAAAATTGTTTAAAATACATAAGTTAGAGCCCAGAGGGTTAAATATTAGACTTTTTAAAAATTTTATTATTTGTCGTTTGATGTGAGGTGTTCAGCTATAAGTATGCAAAATGTCATGTCTCCAACTTAATTAGGGGCTGAGTTAGAAAAATTGCTTAAAATACAGAAGTTAGAGACCGGAGGGTTAAATATGACTTTTTCAAAATTTTATGAGTTATCGTGTTATCGCAAGTGTTCAGCTATAAGTATGCAAACTTTCATGTCTCCAACTTAATTAGGGGATGAGTTAGAAAAATTGCTTTAAATACACAAGTTAGAGCCCAAAGGGTTAAATGTTAAGCCTTTTTCAAAATTTTATTATTTGTCGTTTGATGTGAGATGTTCAGCTATAAGTATGCAAAATTTCATGTCTCCAACTTAATTAGGGGCTGAGTTAGAAAAATTGCTTAAAATACACAAGTTAGAGCCCAAAGGGTTAAATATTAGACTTTTTCAAAATTTTATTATTTGCCGTTTGATGTGTGGTGTTCAGCTATAAGTATGCAAATTTTCAAGTCTCCGATATATATAGTTTCTGAGAACGGGCTCTGTGACAGACGGACAAACAGACAGACAAAGGAGTGAGACAGGTAGGGTTTCGTTAGATGGACGAAACTCTAAAAACATGCTGCGGATGACTGTAACAACATCCTAAAATTACATTACCATCAGCGATCTACCAATCCCGAATTTAGTTTATATTCGTTTCATATATTCTTATTCTTTTGTGCGACCCTGTAAAATAATTATCAATATTATATACAGTAAAACCTCTGAATAGCGGACACCCCGAGAATGCAGAATTTGTCCTCTATTTAGAGGTGACCGCTACTGAGAGTAAAACATGTACAGTTATTTAAGAGTTGGTAATTGAAAAAATGTCCGCTAAATAGAGGTATCCGCTAATCGGGTGTGTCCGCTATGGAGGTTTTACCAGTAAAACTTCTGAATAGCGAACACCTCGGGAGGGCAGAATTTGTCCTCTATTTGGAGGTGTTCGCTACTGAGAGTAAAAAATGTACAGTTATTTAAGGGTTGGTAATCGAAAAAAAGGCCCGCTAAATAGGTGTCCACTAATCGGGTGTGTCCGTTATGGAGGTTTTACTGCATAATAATATCATCCTTTACAAGAAAATTGCATGCTGTATGATAGACAGACAGACATCCAGAGAAAGATAACCTCCGGATCAATAAACACTCATGTCTTTTGTTTTAATCATCCACAATTGTATGTCATACAACATACCAGATTTTATACAACAGGCTAAAAACGGTCAAAGTGGTACGGAATACTGTATTATTATTTGTTTGCCCACCAAAACTGGTTGCCACGGGTTGTTGCAAGGTTTGTGATCAAGTGGTTGAAACTGATCTATTCAATATTACTGCGTGCGTATTTTTTTTTATTTGCTCCGTGTGTTCAAACCAGTTGTCTACGAAAACATCAACCGGTGAAAGTGACGCACACCAAATTTCTGTGACGTATGCAGATAAATTGTGCTTTTTTAAGAGTTTTTTCTATATAATTTTTAAACGGTTTGGAACTTATTTTTCATAGTAGGTGCATTCAGTAGGCGACCCTCATAAGTACCTTCTGGTGCAATCAGAAACGAAATCCGACAAATATTTTTTGAGTTATGCTTGACGAAAGGTTTTTATTAGGCTTTTTTTTTAGTAGGACATGGCGTTAATATCCATCGTAGTAGTAAAGTGTCCGGACAGTAATATTTCGCTGAGTATTAGCCTTCGCTTCGCTCAGACAATTATCTCTTGACTTTTCTTTAACACTTGCTACACAGTCCTAGAAAATACATGCAATGTTAACGAATGATGATCTAAGAATGAATAATTGTTTGCGGCAAATATTATTTATAACAATTAATATTTTTTGGTGTCAAATATTATTCGCAACAAATCTAACAATGTAAAACATCAATCGTCTTTTGCTAAAAAATCTAGCAACAATGCTAGTAAGAACTTCCGGGCAACTAAATGTAGCTTTTACAAGATATATTAAGGAAATCTAAAGCACTAACACAGGTAACATGATATTCTATGACAATTCTACTTTTATTCGTCCTTTTATCATTTTTCTCACTTTTATATGCCCCTCTTGATAGTTTTGTATGTTACTGTATACACATCTGATATTTTACCTTGTATATTACTGGCATATATGAGGGTGCTCTGCCCCTTTTCTCTCTCTCTTCAGTTTTCTGAATTGGAGGGATTAAGAGTATGGGACTGTTTTGGCTACACCGGAGTGAGGCGCAGATGTCATATACGCCCCATATTGGTACAATTTTTTACGACGCCAATCTGGCGAAAACCTCGTTACCATATCATCTGTATCCGATCGAGCAAAATAACGACACATTGTCGCCAGCTAAGTACCCGGTGCGTATATGACATTGGCGTCAGAAAAAGAATCGTGCCAATATGGGGCGTATATGACATCTGTGTTCGGAGGGGTTACTGGAGTCTAAATCACTAACAGAGTTAACATGCAATCCTTTGATTCTTCTATATTTTTCGCCTTTGTATAAATGTTTTCACATTTATATATCCTCGCTTGATACTTTTCTTGCATGCTGAATTGTGAAATGATTTTCTGAATAGCTCGGATTTAGTGTATGGACCTAACGTCCTTACAAGAGTATTTTTGTAAATCTCAAGCTATAAGATAGATAACATATCGGGACATCACGGATAAATGTCCCCGGAATACAAGTTTCGCTTTAAAATATAAGTGCAATTCCGGGGGGACGCAGGGATTATACAATTGTATCAGTCTTAAGTATTTATGGGATAATAACATTCTAACAATGTACTTTATTCACGAAGTAAATAGGCGAGGATAACAGTACGACAAGATCTTTTGTGCAATAGGGTTTTTTCGCGTCCGTCAGTAGAAGCCCAGATAAATATATCGGTAAATTATCTCGACTTATCTTAACATAGGCCTGGAAAATACACGCAAATTTAAAGAATGATGATGCAAGAATAAATAATTGTTTGCGGCAAATATACTTTATAACAATTAATAATTTTTGGTGCGAAATATTATTCTCAGCAAATAGAACAATATAAAATATCAATCGTCTTTTGTTAAACAATCTAGCAACAATGCAAGTAAAGAATTCTGGCTAACTAAATTTAGGATTTAAGAGATATTATTTTTACATGGTACAACATACTATTTTTTTCTATTTATCACTTTTTTTTCACTTTTACATGCCCTGCCTTGATACTTTTCTATGTTACTGTATACACATTTGATATTCTAAATTGTATGTTACTGTGTATATGAGGGTGATCTCCTCGATTTCTCTCCCTTTCAGTTTTCTGAATTGTTAAATTGGTTTCTGAATTTGACGGAATAAAATAATGGGGCTGACTTGGCTATACAGGAGTGTTTTGTGGAATCTAAACATTCAGCCAGGTAACATGCAATTCTATCACCCTTCTATTTGTTTCGTCCTTTTATCATTTTTTAAAAATTTTATATGCCTTCCCTTGATACTTTTGTATGTTACTGTATGCACATTTGATATTTCACCTTGTATGTTAGTGTGTACATGAGGGTGGTCTCCTCGTTTTCTCTCTATTACAGTTTTCTGAATTGTTAAATGAACTCATTTAACAATTGGATGGATTAAGTGTATGGGGCTGACATGGCTATACAGGAGTGTTTAGGGGAATCAAACCAATAAGTCAGGTAACATGCAATTCTATCACCGTTTTTATTTTTTTTCGTCCTTTTATCATTTTTTTTCACTTTTATTTTCCATCCATTGATACTTTTGTATGTTACTGTATACACATTTGATATTTCACCTTGTATGTTACTGTGTATATGAGGGTTGTCTCCTCGTTTTCTTTCTCTTACAGTTTTATAAATTATTGAATTGGTTTCTGAATTGGACGGATTAAGAGAATGGGGCAGACTTGGATATACCGGAGTGTTTAGTGGAATCAAGACATTAAGTCAGGTAACATGCAATTCTATAACCGTTCTGTTTTTTTTTGTCCTTTTATCATTTTTTTAAAATTTTATATGCCCTCCCTTGATACTTTTATATGTTACTGTATACACGTTTGATATTTTACCTCGTATGTTACTGTGTATATGAGGGCGGTCTCCTCGTTTTGTCACTCTTACAGTTTTCTGAATTGTTAATTGGGTTGTTGAATTGGATGGATTAAGAGTATGGGGCAGACTTGGCTATACAGGAGTGTTTAGTGGAATCAAAACATTAAGTCAAGTAACATGCAATTCTATCACCCTTCTATTTTTTTTGTTCTTTTGTCATTTTTTTTCAGTTTTATATGCCGTCCCTTGATATTTTTGTATGTTACTGTATACACGTTTGATATTTTACCTTGTATGTTACTGTGTATATGAGGGTGGTCTCCTCCGTTTCTCTCACTTACAGTTTTCAGAATTGTTATTGGGTTTCTGAATTGGATGGATTAACAGTATGAGGCTGGTTTGGCTATACAGGTGTGTTTAACGGAATATCTATTTTTTTTGTTCTTTTGTCATTTTTTTTCAGTTTTATATGCCGTCCCTTGATATTTTTGTATGTTACTGTATACACGTTTGATATTTTACCTTGTATGTTACTGTGTATATGAGGGTGGTCTCCTCCGTTTCTCTCACTTACAGTTTTCAGAATTGTTATTGGGTTTCTGAATTGGATGGATTAACAGTATGAGGCTGGTTTGGCTATACA
The DNA here is from genome assembly GCA_963932465.1 of Maratus speciosus. Taxonomy (NCBI): domain Eukaryota; kingdom Metazoa; phylum Arthropoda; class Arachnida; order Araneae; family Salticidae; genus Maratus; species Maratus speciosus. The sequence goes on along the minus strand of OZ010790.1, from coordinate 391,747,124 downwards.
GGTGTGTTTAACGGAATAAAAACAATAAGTCAGGTAACGTGCAATTCTATCACCCTTTCTATTTTTCTCGCCCTGTTATCATTTTTTTCACTTTTAAATGCCCTCTCTTGAAACTCTTGTATGTTACTGTATACACATTTGATATTTTACCTTGTAAGTTCCTGTTTATATGAGGGTGTTCTCCTCGATTTATCTCTCTTACAGTTTTCAATCAATTGAAAATGTAAACGGGCTAAGCCGGATTCGTTCCGAACTTTTAACTTTTACACCGGACCTGGAAATTGCGGCCCCTGCAGACCTCTAACCACTTTCATACTCCGCGCTCTCTAAAATTATGCTAATATGCCCTGTTTTAAAAGGATTACCCAGTTACGGAAGATTGTGTGAGATTGTTGTGTGTGACTTGTGTGACTCTATGTTATGCAAATTGGAATGAAAATTCAATTGAAAAATTCAAACTGAAGCAAAATAATTCCAATTCACACACCCAGAATCATATTACAGCCGGTCGTATTGTGGCCGACACATACGCGTTGAAACCAAATTAATTTAAAATTGATTAACTTTGAAATGACTACAAAATGTTATTATTAATTAGAAAACTTTCAGATATATTGGCCTAATAATAAATGTATTAAATCTAAATATCTGGCCAAACTCAGTAATAAAATTTATGAACCTGAAAATGAAAACAAAAAGTTTTACTCACCCCATGAAAAGTTGAAGATAGAAAAGACACAAATGAAATTACATTGCTAATTCAACCATTATTTATTAGTATCAGAACATAAGCACAAGTTGCGCAGGATCCGTGCACTATTTGTAGAATTATGATTATTAAAATATATTTAAATTATATTATACAGCAGACAATGCTTTCTTGAGACACATTCTTCTATAACTGTTTTTCGAAATAGTTATAAGTCTAAATTAGTATACTTACAGTGTTCAGAAAATGAACATTTTTATTCCAATTTGGGATATGATTAATAAAGTGGCTAATGTCTGAGTATGGTTTATTAACAAAAATGAAGAATTGCTTCTGAGAATTAGATTGTTTTTTTGTAAATTGCACTGTTTTTTTTTTTTTTATTGTGAAACAGTCTATAGATATCAGTAAGGATGAACACGAAGCTTAATATTTCAGGTAGAATTCAAAGGAAATGTTATTGAGTTCATCTATTGATCGAAATTGAGGAGATGACATAAAAATATACACCAGGATTTCGCAGAATTATCTTTTACGTTTGAATCTCTTAAAATCTAAGGTGGTTATGGATAAGGAATGAGAAGAAATATACGAATCCTAAAGATACGGTGGATGAGTGTGGTTAATACGGTAATCCATCAGAAGACATCATGAAGAGACGCAATCGATCATCAAATGGTCGGAAGCAGCAGATATACCCATTTTCAATGACGATAGACATCTTTAGAATAGAAGAACACCTCATGAAGTTTCTTGAAGTAGTCTTGGAAATATTGCAGGGCAAAATATTTATCTATAATTTAATGAATTTTGTAAATGACTTTCGATTAATTTTCACCCATAGGCTGTATTACAAAAGGGAGAAGTCCGTTGGGCCATGGGGCCCAACGGTACGTAATTCTTCCGTAGAGCAGAAAACGTGTTATGTCATCCGACAAAAGTAACGATCTGAAACTCATTTTGAAACGAATGCCGAATTCTGAATACGCTCTCGGCGACACGAGCCAATGAGAGGCCTTACCAAGTGCTTGTCGGACGCCCAGCCGACGAAAAATATTTTTGTCGAAAAATGTTCAGAATTACGACCTTGAAATGGCAACAGTTGTTCGGGCGGGACAAAAAGGACGCTTACGACTCGGGTAGCCTGATCACGTCATATTGGTATTTCCGCTCGCATGCCAAGATAAGAAACATCACTTGAATTGGGATATGCTTTTTTGAGGCGAAATGGCGAAGCATGAATTGAAAACCTTTATAAATAGAGGTTAGACAGGAAATTCTTTTCCCTTTTATCTGGTAAAGTAGAAAAGCAATTGCGCTGAAATTTTAGCAGAGCAATGAGAAAAAATATTAGAATTCAGTAAATATGATTTCAAATAAAAATATTTAAGAAATGATGCCAATTATAATGATGCCTCTTATAATGATGCCAATGACAATATTCTTCCTTTTTGTTCGAGGTTATGAAAATTTAGCTGCTTGGGAATAACATTCGTAACAGCGGCCTTGAAAAGCACCGTGTTTAAAAAGTCCTTCCGGCCAGTGCCGGGAGGAAGAGGTAGCTTTCATATTCCTTATTTTTAAAATGCTAGCTTATATTATTCAAACACACGAAGCTCAATTTAGTGGAAACCGATTATAGAAGATTCAATACTAATTTTTATCAATAGTAAATCATTATGAATGAGAATTTCGCGAAATTAGTCAGCTTTATCCAAGCTGATATTATTTAAAGTACATTTGGTTTCCAAATTTGGCGATATCTTGAAGTGCCTGCCCTTTTAAGACAACGTGGTGGATGAGGCTAACCAGTGAATTTGGTCGAGACCTTAGTAATTCCTGTGCACATGCTCGCTCACATCGGAATCGGTTGATATATACGAGTGCTGTCGCAGGCAAAAAATCAGATTTTTTAAATGTCACCCACATAAAGAAATTCAAACTGCTATATCTGAGCCATTTTTTTAAGATAAAGTTAAAACAAAAAATGCTCCGGAATCCTTATATCAAAGTCAAATACTTAAGAAAGAGACCTTTTTCATTTTCTAATTTTTTTGCAGATCACTTTAAATATAATTTTTTTTTTAATTTAATGGCCGCCATTTTGAAACAAGTTGGCGATGAAGATGGCCAGTGAACTTGGTCGAGATATTGCTATATACTATCCACATGCCTTCTTACATCCAAATAGGTTAAAAAATACGTGGGTTATCGCGTGACAAATATCAGATCGTTTCGAAATGTCAGCCATGCTGGAAATTCAAAGTGCTATAACTCATCCATTTTTTAAGATATAGACGAAACAAAAACTGCCCCAGAATCTTCAATCAGTATCAAGGTCAAACACATAAAATAAAACTTTTTCATTTTCCAATTTTTTGATACCTCATTTTAAATTTTAAATTTAAATTTTTTTAAATGTTCCCTTTTGAAACAAGATGGTGAATGAAGCTTGCCTACGAACTCGGTCGAGGCATTGGTATGTACTATGTACACATTAAGTTACATCCAAATCGGTTCTCAAATACACCTGTTATCGCGTGACAAAAATCAGGTCGTTTCAAAATATCAGCCACAATAGAAATTCAAAATGCAATAACTCAGCTATTTTTTTAGATATAGACGGAACGAAAACTGTTTCGGTATCTTTGTATTAAGGTCAAACACATAAGAAAAAATTTTTTTTCATTTTCCAATTTTTTGATACCTCATTTTAAATTTTTAAATTTTTTTAAATGACCGCCATTTTGAAACAAGATGGCGGATGAAGCTGGCCAACGAACTACGTCGAGACATTGGTATGTACTTTGTACATACCAAGATACATCCATATCGGTTCATGAATACGCCTGTTATCGCGTGACAAAAATCAGGTCGTTTCAAAATATCAGCCACAATAGAAATTCAAAATGCTATAACTCAGCCATTTTTAAAGAAATAGACGAAACAAAAACTGCTCCGGAATCTTTGTATCAAGGTCAAACACATAAGAAAAAAATATTTTTCAATTTTAAATTTTTTGGTACCACATTTCATATTTTAAATTAAAAAAGAAATTTAAACGGCCGCCATTTTGAAACAAGATGGCGGATGAAGCTGGCCAACGAACTCGGTCAAGACATTTGTATGTACTATGTGTTTTGTATGTACACACCGAGTTTCACCCAAATCGGTTCATAAATACGAGAGTTACAGTGTGACAAAGATCAGATATATATATATATATATATATATGGATATATATAATATATATATATATATATATATATATATATATATATATATCAACTTTTGAACGGAGGGTGGTTTCGGGCTCTGGGGGTCATGATCGATGAAAATATACCAAAATTTTTTGAAATCGCTTTCCTCCTAACGGCTGCAATAGGTAGCTTTTCGTAATGAAAACTACCTAAAAGTTCACGCTTATATTTTATGTTTATATGGAGTTTTACGTATTTTCAGAAACAGGTATAACTTATGCATGAATTCTTTTCTATATTTTAATGCGCCTTCATGCATATTTTCATGTAATATTTTTAAAATGTAAATTTTTTATTTTAATTAATAAGTACCTACGAATTTTGCAATATGAATTTATCGAATAGTAATTCATGCACAATAAGTCTAAAGTGCTTTACGCATGCATTTATCTGTATTTATGCTGCATCAGTTTATGAGATATATAAACAAACTTGCTAACGGCGCTAGTTTTACGCTATATGTGATTCCAATTGTATCGTCACAAGAATATTGTCAGTAAGAAAACCGTTTTAAATGTATAGTTTTAATTTATGACGTAATTTTCACTATTAAATGCATTTCACTTGTAATCGTGAAATGAGTTTCTGAATAGCACAGATTTAGTTTATGGACCTGACTTTCTTATATAAGAGTATTTTTTGAAAACTAAAGTAAGAAGACAGGTAATATTCCGGGATGTCAGGAATGAATGCCTCGGGAACCAAGGATTCGCTCTAGAATATAAGTGTAATTCGGGGGGGACGCAGGCAGTATGCAACTATATCACCCTTGAAATTTTATAGGCCAATTACATTCTAACAATGTATTTTTTTTACGTTCGTCAGTAGCAGATTGAACGCCGAGATAAATATATTTCTAAAAGTTTGCGAAAAAGCTATAGAGGAAATACTTTTTCTTTTTTCAAGATACATTGTGACACATGTACTTAATTCTTTAAAAATGTTTTCTTTTCTGTTTTAAATGTTTGCGGATAATTTATATGTTTGCTACTGTGGAAATAGACAAAATATTAAATTATATACTAAGCCTTTAGTTTCCATACCGATGTCAAGAGTTAGCACAAATTACTTCTTGAAAATATTGGAGCTAAAACTTCTTATATTTTAAATGATTCCTTCACGTCTTTAATACATCTAAGAATGATTAATTGTTTGTAAGATTAAATATTTGTAATAAATATAACAATGTAAAATATCAATCGTATTTGTTCAATAACCGGCTAACAATGAGACAAATAGCTTCTAAGAATATAATTTTCTCGTATACATCAGTAGCAGCGTGAACGACAAATGAATACATTGGAATAAGATACAGCTCACCGCTAATGCTAATTTACATTTTAAAAAGATGACGCATAGTTTCTACGACAAATTTTGAACGTCTTCAACACAGCTTCTTCTGTTCAGTGGTATGTATTTTGCGATTATTTCATAATGTTTAATATACTTAATGTACCGTAAAGACTATGAAGTAAATAGAGGAAGATAACAATGCAAAAAGATCTTTTGTACAATAGGGTTTTTTTGCACGTTCGTCAGTAGAAGCTCAGATAAATGTACCGGTAAAAAACTCTATATGCACCAACAGTAGATTGTAAGGTTACCTCGCGGTATAGGTACAATATTTCTCAAAAACATTTTCTATATACTACCTAGTATTTGGGGATAATTTTTTTGTTTTCAAGTGTATAAATACACAGAATTGTAAACTATACATCAAGTATCTATATTACGCAAGAAGCAAGAATTTGAACAAATTATTTCCTGAATATATTTTTCGAAATCTCTATTTATATTTTAAATTATCTCTTGACTTTTCTTTAACACTTGGTACACAGGTCTCGAAAATACATGCAAAGTTAACGAATGATTGTCTAAGAATGAATAAGTGTTTGTGGCAAATATTATTTATAACAATTAATATTTTTTTGTGTCAAGTATTATGCGCAACAAATCTAACAATGTAAAATATCAATCGTCTTTTGCTAAAAAATCTAGCAGCAATGCTAGTAAGAACTTCCGGGTAACTGAATGTAGCTTTTACAAGGTATATTAGGGGAATCTAAAGCACTAACACAGGTAACATGATATTCTATGACAGTTCTACTTTTATTCGTCCTTTTATCATTTTTCTCACTTTTATATGCCTCTCTTGATAGTTTTGTATGTTACTGTATACGCATCTGATATTTTACCTTGTATATTACTGGCATATATGAGGGTGCTCTGCCCCTTTTCTCTCTCTCTTTAGTTTTCTGAATTGAAGGGATTAAGAGAGTGGGACTGATTTGGCTACACCGGAGTGAGGCGCAGATGTCATATACGCCCCATTTTGGCACAATTTTTTACGACGCCAATCTGGCGAAAACCTCGTTACCATATCATCTGTATCCGGTTTACCATATCGAGCAAAATAACGATACTTTGTCGCCAGCTAAGTACCCGGTGCTTATATGATATTGGCGTCAGAAAATATCGTGCCAATATGGGGCGTATATGACATCTGTGCTCGGAGGGGTTACTGGAGTCTAAAACACTCACAGAGTTAACATGCAATCCTTTGATTCTTCTATATTTTTCGCCTTTGTATAAATGTTTTCACATTTATATATCCTCGCTTGATACTTTTCTTGCATGCTGAATTGCGAAATGATTTTCTGAATAGCTCGGATTTAGTGTATGGACCTAACGTTCTTGCCAGAGTATTTTTGTAAATCTCAAGCTATAAGATAGATTACATACCGGGACGTCAGGGATAAATGTCCCGGGAATACAAGTTTCGCTTTAAAATATAAGTGCAATTCCGGTGGGACGCAGGCATTATACAATTGTATCAGTCTTAAGTATTTATGGGATAATAACATTCAAACAATGTACTTTATTCACGAAGTAAATAGGCGAGGATAACAGTACGACAAGATCTTTTGTACAACAGGGTTTTTTCGCGTTCGTCAGTAGAAGCCCAGATAAATATATCGGTAAAAGATGGTAAAAAACCTCTAGGGGCACTAACAGTATATTTTAAAGATACCTCATGGTATAGGTACAATATTTCTCAAAAAAGGCAGTATTTGAGGATAATCTCTTAGTTTTCTACTTTGGAAACATGCAGAATTTTAAGCTATATAGCAAGTATCTGCATAGCGCAAGGAGAAAGAGTTTGAGAAAATTTTTTCTGAAAGATATTGCTGCGAAATCTCTATTTATATTTTAAATTATCTCGACTTATCTTAACATAGGCCTGGAAAATACACACAAATTTAAAGAATGATGATGCAAGAATAAATAATTGTTTGCGGCAAATATACTTTATAACAATTAATAATTTTTGGTGCGAAATATTATTCTCAGCAAATAGAACAATATAAAATATTAATCGTCTTTTGTTAAAGAATCTAGCAACAATGCAAGTAAGGAATTCCGGCTAACTAAATTTAGGATTTAAGAGATATTATTTTTACATGGTACAACATACTATTTTTTTCCATTTATCATTTTTTTTTCACTTTTATATGCCCTCCCTTCATACTTATCTATGTTACTGTATACACATTTGATATTCTAGATTGTATGTTACTGTGTATATGAGGGTCTCCTCGATTTCTCTCTCTTTCAGTTTTCTGAATTGTTAAATTGTTTTCTGAATTTGACGGATTAAAAGTATGGGGCTGACTTGGCTATACAGGAGTGTTTTGTGGAATCTAAACATTCAACCAGGTAACATGCAATTCTATCACCCTTCTATTTGTTTCGTCCTTTTATCATTTTTAAAAAAATTTATATGAACTCCCTTGATACTTTTGTATGTTACTGTATACACATTTGATATTTTACCTTGTATGTTACTGTGTATATGAGGGTGGTCTCCTCGTTTTCTCTCTCTTACAGTTTTCTGAATTCTTAAATTGGTTTCTGAATTGGATGGATTAAGAGTATGGGGCGGACTTCGCTATACAGGAGTGTTTAGTGGAATCAAAACATTAAGTCAGGTAACATGCAATTCCATCACCCTTCTATTTTTTTCGTCATTTTTCTTTTTTTTTTCACTTTTATATGCCTTCCCTTGATACTTTTTTATGTTACTGTATGCACATTTGATATTTCACCTTGTATGTTAGTGTGTACATGAGGGTGGTCTCCTCGTTTTCTCTCTATTACAGTTTTCTGAATTGTTAAATGGGTTACTTAATTGGATGGATTAAGTGTATGGGGCTGACTTGGCTATACAGGAGTGTTTAGTGGAATCAAACCAATAAGTCAGGTAACACGCAATTCTATCACCGTTTATTTTCTTCGTCCTTTTATCATTTTTTTTTCACTTTTATATTCCCTCCCTTGATACTTTTGTATGTTACTGTATACACATTTGATATTTCCCCTTGTATGTTACTGTGTATATGAGGGTTGTCTCCTCGTTTTCTTTCTCTTACAGTTTTCTAAATTGTTTGTTGAATTGGACGGATTAAGAGAATGGGGCAGACTTGTATATACCGGAGTGTTTAATGGAATCAAGACATTAAGTCAGGTAACTGCAATTCTATCATCCTTCTGTTTTTTTGTCCTTTTATCATTTTGTTTTCTATTTTGTATGCCCTCCCTTGATACTTTTGTATGTTAGTATACACGTTTGATATTTTACCTCGTATGTTACTGTGTATATGAGGGCGGTCTCTTCGTTTTGTCACTCTTACAGTTTTCTGAATTGTTAAATGGGTTGTTGAATTGGATGGATTAAGAGTATGGAGCAGACTTGGCTATACAGGAGTGTTTAGTGGAATCAAAACATTAAATCAAGTAACATGGAATTCTATCACCCTTCTATTTTTTTTTTGTTCTTTTGTCATTTTTTTTTTCAATTTTATATGCCGTCCCTTGATACTTTTGTATGTTACTGTATACACGTTTGATATTTTACCTTGTATGTTACTGTGTATATGAGGGTGGTCTCCTCCGTTTCTCTGTCTTACAGTTTCTGAATTGTTATTGGGTTTCTGAATTGGATGGATTAACAGTATGAGGCTGATTTGGCTATACAGCTGTGTTTAGCGGAATAAAAACAATAAGTCAGGTAACGTGCAATTCTATCACCATTCTATTTTTTTCCCACATTTATCATCTTTTTCACTTTTAAATGCCCTCCCTTGAAACTCTTGTATGTTACTGTATTCACATTTGATATTTTACCTTGTAAGTTCCTTTTTATATGAGGGTGTTCTCCTCGATTTATCTCTCTTAAAGTTTTGAATCAATTGAAAATGTAAACGGGCCAAGCCGGATTCGTTCCGAACTTTTAACTTTTACACCGGACCTGGAAATTGCGGCCCCTGCAGACCTCTAACCACTTTCTGACTCCGCGCTCTCTAAAATTATGCTAATATGCCCTGTTTTAAAAGGATTACCCAGTTACGGAAGATTGTGTGAGATTGTTGTGTGTGAGTTGTGTGACTCTATGTTATTTAAATTGGAATGAAAATTCAATTGAAAAATTCAAACTGAAGTAAAATAATTCCAATTCACACACCCAGAATCATATTACAGCCGGTCGTATTGTGACCGACACATACGCGTTGAAACCAAATTAATTTAAAATTGATTAACTTTGAAATGACTACAAAATGTTATTATTAATTAGAAATCTTTCAGATATATTGGCCTAATAATAAATGTTTTAAATCTAAATATCTGGCCAAACTCAGTAATAAAATTTATGAACCTGAAAATGAAAACAAAAAGTTTTACTCACCCCATGAAAAGTTGAAGATAGAAAAGACACAAATGAAATTACATTGCTAATTCAACCATTATTTATTAGTATCAAAACATAACCACAAGTTGTGCAGGATCCGTGCACTATTTGTAGAATTATGATTATTAAAATATATTTAAATTATATATATTATACAGCAGACAATGCTTTCTTGAGACACATTGTTCTATAACAGTTTTTGAAAATAGTTATAAATCTAAATTAGTATACTTACAGTGTTCAGAAAATGAACATTTTTATTCCAATTTGGGATATGATTAATAAAGTGGCTAATGTCTGAGTATGGTTTATTCACAAGAATGAAGAATTGCTTCTGAGAATTAGATTGTTTATTTGTAAATTGCACTGTTTTTTTTTTTATTGTGAAACAGTCTATAGATATCAGTAAGGATGAACACGAAGTTTAAAATTTCAGGTAGAATTCCAAGGAAATGTTTTTGAGTTCATCTATTGATCGAAATTGAGGAGATGATATAAAAATATACACCAGGATTTCGCAGAATTATCTTTTACATTTGAATCTTTTAAAATCTAAGGTGGTTATGGATAAGGAATGAGAACAAAAATACGAATCCCAAAGATACGGTGGATGAGTGTGGTTAATACGGTAATCCATTAGAAGACATCATCAAGAGACGCAATCGATCATCAAATGGTCGGAAGCAACAGACATACCCATTTTCAATGACAATAGACATCTTTAGAATAGAAGAACACCTCATGAAGTTTCTTGAAGCAGTCTTGGAAATATTGCAGGGCAAAATATTTATCTATAATTTAATGAATTTTGTAAATGACTTCCGATTAATTTTCACCCATAGGCTGTATTACAAAAGGGAGAAGTTCGTTGGGCCATGGGGCCCAACGGTACGTAATTCTTCCGTAGAGCAGAAAACGTGTTATGTCATCCGACAAAATTAACGATCTGAAACTCATTTTGAAACGAATGCCGAATTCTGAATAAGTTCTCGGCGACACGAGCCAATGAGAGGCCTTACTTGTTGACCAATTAAAACATTGGCCAAACAGAGTTGCCGTGGTTAATGTGGAAGACTTAAGACACCAGTTCTAAAACAAATTCATTTTATTTCAGGCAAGATGATATGATGATTATGTACATTATAACAGCTTTACTTCGCCGTCAAATCATAATATAAAAATAAAATAATATCTAATGCATCTACATTATGACAGGTGATATAAACGTACAATAATTCACGAAGCTACTAATCCACAATCAGTCCAGATACTTATACTCCCTAAAACAGCAATGTTTTGCATACAAACAGTTGCCAGTCAGTAAATACAAACTTACTCAGAATACATCCGAAACTCCGAACATACGAACGCTGCTGAAACGCCATTGGCTGTAAACTATGACGTCACAAGTCAGCCGTTCACGGTGAAAGATGTGATCCCGAAATCACTGTTACTGACAGTTACTCAGCAACGGCACTTGCCTCAGGAGCTAATACGCATGAATGAAAATGCCGGTCGTTTCGGATGTAAACAAGAACAAGAGAGGGTGAAAAATAAACATGCATCAATCGGAAGTAAAAACTTTAAAGCTTTAAAGCTTTATCATTCAAGTTAAACTTTACTGAATGCTTAAATAAGCAATTGATGCATAACAATCGGCCTCCTTTTTCACCATCTCTTGAGCTTTACAAAAATATGGAAAAGGTCATATAGATACAAAAAATTACAAGTACATGACAAATTCAAAAAGTTCAAAAATGTAAAACTTCAAAAAGTTCAACAACAAAAAGGTTACACCTTAAATTCAAAAACAATCTGATCAATGTCAGGTCATATAAGACTTTATTGGCAAGGCATTGACCAGAGTGAAGAACATTGTAGTGAAAAATTATAACCCCCCCAATAAAACTTTAAATATCAAAAATACTTTTACAAAATTTCAACAACTGCTCTTTAATCTGTGGCTTTTTAAAACTGTCTGCAAGATTAAATTTACTAGCAATATATCTAAGTTTAAATACTTTATCAAAAACTAGATTTCTAAGAAAAATATACTTTATATGAATATGTTTGGTTTTCTGATTTTCAAAAGGAGAATTAGAAAAGGCTATTGCAGCTTGGTTATCACAGAACAGAGTACAATCCCTCAAGTCCAAGTTAAGCACTTCATTTTGAAAAACATTTTTTACCCAGATCAATTCTTTTGCAGCTTCAGTTAAACTGACATATTCGGCTTCCATGGTAGAAAGACTTATACATTTTTGTTTAAAAGTCTTCCATGATATGGGTGTTTCATCCAGAAACAAAATATACCCACCCATAGAAACACGATCGTCTCTGTTTGCTGCAAAATCTGAATCTGAATAACATGAAAGATTTAATTGACTGACTCTGGATAACTCAAGTTTATATTCTTTAGTATATTTTAAATAACCTAATAATTTTAGCAAACTATTCCAGTGAGTAATTCCAGGATTTGATTGAAATTGGGATAATAAATTAACTGCATACATTATATCAGGTCTAGTTCTCCCAGCTATAAAAGACAAATATCCTATAAGATTTCTGTATGGAAACCTAGACATAATTTCCATTTCTTCCTTAGTGGAAGGTGAATCTTGTTTTGACAAAACCAAGCCCTTGGGAATAGGTACAGAGCTTACAGGAAATTTAAATTCTGCAAACATTTCACAAACTTTCTCAATGTAAGAGGTCTGGTGAAAGTACAGATGATTTCCTATCTCTTCAAACTCTATGCCCAATAGCTTTCTGGTTGTCCCCATAATTTTTAAATTAAAATGTTTTTGCAGCAAATCTAACCCAAAATCTAAATCATCTTTAGTTTTACCAAAAAGAACAATATCGTCAACATAAAGTAAAAGAATCAATCTGGATCGAAACATGTATACACAATTGCACCAATCGAGTTTATGAAAATCAAATTTGGATAAAACATCATCCATCTCAAAGAACCACTGTCTGCCAGATTGATGCAGACCATAAATGGCCCTATTCAGCCTACAAACTTTATTTCTTTCTTTAATAAAACCCTCAGGTTGGTGCATGTATACAGTCTCATCCAGATTAGCATAAAGATAAGCGTTGTTGACATCTACCTGGACATTAACCCATTTTAACAGACATGGAAATATGGCAAAAAATAATCTAACTATTGAAAAACTAACTACTGGACTGAAAACTTCCTCATAATTTACTCCTTTAACTTGGTTAAAACCTTTCGCTACCAATCTAGCCTTATACCTCACTATTTCATTTTCTCGTTCCTTTTTAAGGTATACACCCAACGGTTACCAAGAATTTTAGCATCTTTTGGTGGTGTCACAAGATCCCATACATTACGCTCATGCATAACATTTATCTCTTGGTTCATTACGTCCCTCCAATTTGATGCTTCAGGTGTATAATGGCTTGATTGTAGGTTTGAGGAATTTTAATTTCAGTTAAGTTAGCTTCACCTATATTTAAAAGATTAGCTACTTTACCGGATTCTTTATTTTTACTGCTGAAATCAAACAAGTTTTTATCACATTCTATTTTATTTGCTTTACAATAATCTATTAATTCATTAAAAGATCTAATTCTAGTATTGGTTCTTTCTATGCCATAATAAATGTCTGTTTTATCCCTTCCTGTTTTACGTGTTACTGCCTTACGGGTCCATGGAATAGATCTACAAGGTTTTAAACTAAACTGCTTTGAACTCTGGTCTTGATCTGTCACACTAACTCTTTCAATGTCATTCCCCAATTGAGGTGTATTCTCAGGTTCATCAAAAATATCTCCATCTTCTGGAAAGTCAAAAAGTGAAAAATTAAATTTTTGTTCTTTTAGTTTTGAAACGATATCTACCCCCCTTTTAGTTTCATCAAACTTAACGTTAATAGTTTCAACAACTTTATTTTCCTCTATTAACCAAATTCGGTAGCCTTTTGTTGTATGAGCATACCCACACATGATCCCTAGTTTAGCTCGCATATCAAGCTTCCTTCTGACCTGCCTGGGCACTCCAACATATGCTAAACAACCGAACTTTTTAAAGTAAGAAACTGAGGGTTTTCTGCCTGAATACATCCCAAAAGGGGTCTGTTTATTTTGTTTGTGACAAACCCTATTCCAGGTATAAGTAAAACACATTAAGGCTTCAGCCCAAAATTTTTGACACAAGCCACTAGCATTAAGGAGAGTTTTTATACCATCAAGATCAGTTAAATTGAAACGCTCCGCAACGCCATTCATTTCTGGGCTGTATGGGTTCGTTTTCTTGTGAATAATTCCCTGTTTTTCTAAAAAATTCTCAAAATCTTTGTTACAAAACTCCATGCCACCATCAGTCCTGATAGAAATTATTTTCTTATTTAAGTACCTTTCGGCCCTACTTTGGAATTTCAAAAACGTCTGAAAAACATCAGACTTATTCCTGATGGTGTATACAGTAACAAAACGAGAAAAGTCATCAATGATGGTAAAAAAATATCTACTCCCCCCATGCGATGTCACCTGTAAAGGCCCGCACAAATCCATGTGCAAGAGCCCCAGAGCAGTTTTAGACCTTACTTTATTTATTGCCTTAAATGATGTTCTTTTAGATTTTGCAAGTTTACAGGAGATGCAATCCTCGGTTAACCTTGACAGCTTTGGAAGTCCATTAACACTCTCATTTTTACATGTGTTAATTAAGTATTCATTATTTACATGGCAAAATCTTTCGTGCCATAATTCATCCAAATTAACCTTTTCGGAATAATTAGCTGAAATGTTAACCGAGTTGCTTTCTCCTTTACATATGGAATTATAATGAGAAGGTTTTAAAAAATACAAATCATTTTTTCTAACTGCATAAAATAACCAATTCCAATCCTTGTCATATACTACAAGTTTACCTTTACTACCTACAAAATTTGCTCCTAACTTTTCAAGTTTACTGCCAGACAAGAGATTTCTTCGTAAATTTGGATTATATAAAACATTCTTTAAAATAATCTGATTAAAAGTGCCATCTTTACATTTTACAAAAAAATTTACAGTACCCTTTCCCTGAACAGGATTTCTTTTTCTCCAACAGCAAGTGATATCTGCATATTTGAAACAGGTTCAAAATCCAAAAACAAATTTTTGTTATTGCAAAAATGAGCCATAGCAGCTGTGTCAAACACCCAGCTACCACTTTGGCCAAAGTCATATGAATTAGCTTCATATGGAGAAATTTCAATTAAACCAGCCTCTTGTTCAGAGAAAGTACATTTTACATTATTACATTTTACTTTATCACAATTTACTTTACTACATTTTACATTACTACATTTTAATTCAATATTACTAGTTTCTGAAAATTTATTTTTAAATTGAGAATTTATAGAGTGAGAGCCTTTAGGTTGATAATTTTTAGATTGACCTTTAAATTTACAATTAGCAATTAAATGACCATAAGATTTACAACAATAACAAGGACCTATTAATTTACTTTGCTTAACATTCTTATTTTTAGAAAATTTACTTTGATTTACATAATTATCAAATTTAGAAGGTTTACCTGTTTTACATTTAGCTATTTCCCCAGAAAAAGCAACATTATCTGGAAGGTCTCTCTTTGCTAATTTCAAACGGTTCTCCTCCAGCAGCAATTCAGACTCAATCTTGTCCGGAACAAATTCAGTATCTGGACAACGGTAAATCGCTTGTACTGTTGACTGGAACTCTTCTGGTAAATTCCGGATCATCTGATACCCCAAATACAGAGGCTGTAAAGTATGTTCAACTTCCCGAAGGCGTTCGGCAGCTTGCTTCACTCGACAGAGGAAAATGCCAAGATTTTCACTGGGATTATATCGGACATCAAAAAATTCATCCAATAGATGTATCACTCGGGCTCTTGTTGTAGGTTCAAAATGGTCTTTTAGAATTTTCCAGGCAGCAGCTCCACTTGTAGTACCGGCGATTAAAGGCTTAAACTCAGGCGATAAGGTCTGATAGATTATTGTATATGATCTAGCTTTACGTAAATTCATCTCGCTTCTTTCTCTCCATGTCAACTGGTCTGTTACAGGAACTGTTTCATCCTCTTTCCCTGTTTTCGGTTCCGACGATTCCCCTGTTTCTTTCACCTCGTTTTCTGGATCAGGATTCTCAATGTAGTTCCAAGCTCCAAAATGCATTAACAGGACTTTCACTTCTACCTTCCATGTTGGAGGTCAAAAGAGCAATGTTAGATAATTCCATCTTTAATACGGCCTCCGTCGAAGCAATTGTAAACACACTTCAACAATGTTGGTAAAGTTCACAAAAAAACATCCGAAGAATTGACGAAAAACATAACGAAAGTCCATGGGAGACGTCGAAAAAATTCATAACAAACGTCGCCGAAAAACGTCACTCAAAACAATCGGAACTCATGCAAAGAGGTACATCTTTTAACAAACAGGAAAATTCATCAGCGTTCAGAAAAAAACATCATCTTCACTTCCACAGGGCCACTGGGCCCATAACCTGTTGACCAATTAAAACATTGGCCAAACAGAGTTGCTGTGGTCAATGTGGAAGACTTAAGACACCAGTTCTAAAACAAATTCATTTTATTTGAAGCAAGATGATATGATGATTATGTACATTATAACAGCTTTACTTCGCCGTCAAATCATAATATAAAAATAAAATAATATCTAATGCATCTACATTATGACAGGTGATATAAACGTACAATAATTCACGAAGCTATTGATCCATAATCAGTCCAGATACTTATACTCCATAAAACAGCAATGTTTTGCATACAAACTGTTGCCAATCAGTAAATACAAACTTACTCAGAATACATCCGATACTCCGAGCATACGAACGCTGCTGAAACGCCATTGGCTGTAAACTATGACGTCACAAGTCAGCCGTTCACGGCGAAAGATGTGATCCCGAAATCACTGTTACTGACAGTTACTCAGCAACGGCACTTGCCTCAGGAGCTAATACGCATGAATGAAAATGCCGGTCGTTTCGGATGTAAACAAGAACAAGAGAGGGTGAAAAATAAACATGCATCAATCGGAAGTAAAAACTTTAAAGCTTTAAAGCTTTATCATTCAAGTTAAACTTTACTGAATGTTTAAATAAGCAATTGATGCATAACATTACCAAGTGCTTGTCGGACGCCCAGCCGACGAAAATTTTTTTTGTCGAAAAATGTTCAGAATTACGACTGTGAAATGGCAACAAATGTTCGGACGGGTCGAAAAGGACGCTTACGACTCGGGTGGCCTGATCACGTGATATTGGAATTTCCGCTCGCATGCCAAGATAAGAAACATCACTTGAATTGGGATATGCTTTTTTGAGGCGAAATGGCGAAGCATGAATTGAAAACCTTTATAAATAGAGATTAGACAGGAAATTCTTTTCCTTTTTATCTGGTAAAGTAGAAAAGCAATTGCGCTGAAATTTTAGCAGAGCAATGAGAAAAAATATTAGAATTCAATAAATATGATTTCAAATAAAAATATTTAAGAAATAAGATTTTAGATTTTTAATATTTAAAACTTTGATAAACAAAGTATAAAAATTTAAATGTACATAAATTTTAAATGGGGAATGTTATGTAATGCTTTTATAACATAACAGTTTCAAACAGCGGTGATTTTCTGTAGTTGGTTTGCCATGCTTTTCCGTTTGATTGGGGCAGATTTCGATTCCCATGTCGCTGCCGCTACATCTGATCGCTGTTTCTGGGATTGATAAGCAAGATCAGTTAGACAAATTTAAAATCAGCGTATGTAAAATGGTTAAGTAAAAAATGTCGTTACCTCTCGGACTCTTATAATGATGCCAAGGACAATATTCTTCCTTTTTGTTCGAGGTTATGAAAATTTAGCTGCTTGGGAATAACATTCGTAACTGCAGCCTTGAAAAGCACCGTGTTTAGAAAGTCCTTCCGGCCAGTGCGGGAGGAAGAGGTAGCTTTCATATTCCTTATTTTTAAAATGCTAGCTTATATTATTCAAACACACGAAGCTCAATTTAGTGGAAACCGATTATAGAAGATTCAATACTAATTTTTATCAATTCTAAATCATTATGAAGGAGAATTTCGCGAAATTAGTCAGCTTTATCCAAGCTGCTTTTCTTTAAAGTAACTTATATTTGGCTGCCAAATTCGGCGATTTCTTAAAGTGCCTGCCATTTTAAGACAACATGGTGGATGAGGCTAACCAGTGAACTTGGTCGAGACCTTAGTAATTCCTGTGCACATGCTCGCTCACATCGGAATCGGTTGATATATACGAGTGCTGTCGCAGGCAAAAAATCAGATTTTTTAAATGTCACCCACATAAAGAAATTCAAACTGCTATATCTGAGCCATTTTTTAAGATAAAGTCAAAACAAAAAATGCTCCGGAATCCTTATATCAAAGTCAAATACTTAAGAAAGAAACCTTTTTCAATTTCTAATTTTTTTGCACATCACTTTAAATATATATATTTTTAATTTAATGGCCGCCCTTTTGAAACAAGATGGCGGATGAAGATGGCCAGTGAACTTGGTCGAGACATTGCTATAAACTATCCACATGCCTTCTTACATCCAAATAGGTTAAAAAATACGTGGGTTATCGCGTGACAAATATCAGATCGTTTCAAAATGTCAGCCATGCTAGAAATTCAAAGTGCTATAACTCACCCATTTTTTAAGATATAGACGAAACAAAAATTGCCCCAAAATCTTCAATCAGTATCAAGGTCAAACATATAAAAAAAAACTTTTTCATTTTCCAATTTTTTGATACCTTATTTTAAATTTTAAATTTAAATTTTTTTTAAATGTTCCCTTTTGAAACAAGATGGTGAATGAAGCTTGCCTACGAACTCGGTCGAGGCATTGGTATGTACTATATACACACCAAGTTACATCCAAATCGGTTCTCAAATACACCTGTTATCGCGTGATAAAAATCAGGTCGTTTCAAAATATCAGCCACAATAGAAATTCAAAATGCCATAACTCAGCCATTATTTTAGATATAGACGAAACAAAAACTGTTTCGGTATCTTTGTATTAAGGTCAAACACATAAGAAAAAATCTTTTTCATTTTCCAACTTTTTGTACCTCATTTTAAATTTTAAATTTTTTAAATTTTTTTAAATGACCGCCATTTTGAAACAAGATGGCGGATGAAGCTGGCCAACGAACTCGGTCGAGACATTTGTATGTACTTTGTACATACCAAGATACATCCATATCGGTTCATGAATACGCCTGTTATCGCGTGACAAAAATCAGGATGTTTCAAAATGTCAACCACGGTAGAAATTCAAAGTGCTATAACTCAGCCATTTTTAAAGATATACGCGAAACAAAAACTGCTTCGGAATCTTTGTATCAAGGTCAAACACATAAGAAAAAAATATTTTTCAATTTTAAATTTTTTGGTACCACATTTCAAATTTAAATTAAAAAAAAATTTTAAACGGCCGCCATTTTGAAACAAGATGGCGGATGAAGCTGGCCAACGAACTCGGTCGAGACATTTGTATGTACTATGTACACACCGAGTTTCATCCAAATCGGTTCATAAATACGAGAGTTACAGTGTGACAAATATCAGATATATATATATATATATATATGGATATATATATATATATATACAGTGGTGGACATAATTATAAGATACCTACCTAATTTGACATACGGTGAAAGAAAAGATTCAGAGCTTAAAAATGCTTTATCAAATACGACAAAAACATAAATTTATTCTGTTATCACACGTAATTGTTTTACAGAAATGATATTTTTATAGAGTTTAATAAAAAAAAGTCCTTCCGGCCAGTGCCGGGAGGAAGAGGTAGCTTTCATATTCCTTATTTTAAAAAAGCCAACTTATATTATTCAAACACACGAAGCTCAATTAAGTGGAAACCGAATGTAGGAGATTCAATACTAATTTTTATCAATACTAAATCATTATAAATGAGAATTTCGCGAAATTAGTCAGCTGTATCCAAGCTGCTTTTATTTAAAGTAACTTATATTTGGCTGCCAAATTCGGCGATTTCTTAAAGTGCCTGCCCTTTTAAGACAACATGGTGGATGAGGCTAACCAGTGAACTTGGTCGAGACCTTAGTAATTGCTGTGCACTTGCTCACTCACATCGAATCGGTTGATATATACAAGTGCTGTCGCAGGCAAAAAATCAGATTTTTCAAAATGTCACCCACGTTAGAAATTGAAACTGCTATATCTGAGCCATTTTTTAAGATAAAGACGAACAAAAAATGCTCCTGAATCCTTATATCAAGGTCAAATACTTAAGAAAGAATCCTTTTTCAATTTCTAATTTTTTTGCATCTCACTTTAAATATATATTTTTTATTTAATGGCCGCCATTTTGAAACAAGATGGCTGATGAAGCTAGCCAGCGAACTTGGTCGAGATATTCATGTATACTATCCACATGCCTTCTTCCAACGAAATAGGCGAATACTTGTGGTATCGCGTGACAAATACAAGATCGTTTCAAAGTGTTAGCCATGATAGAAATTCAAAGTGCTATAATTCAACCACTTTTTAAGATATAAACAAAACAACAAATTTTCAGAAACAAAAACTCCTCCAGAATCTTTGTATCAAGGCCAAACACATAAAAAAAAAATTTCATTTTCCAATTTTTTAATACCTCATATTAAATTTTAAATTACATATTTTTTAAAAAATGGCAACCCTTTTGAAACAAGATGGCGAACGAAGCTGGCCAACGAACTCGGTCGAGACATTGATATGTACTATGTACAGACCAAGTTACATTCAAATCGGTTCATAAATACGCCTGTTATCGCCTGACAAAAATCAGGTCGTTTTAAAATGTCAGCCACAATAGAAATTCAAAATGTTATAACTCAGCCATTTTTTTAGATATAGACGAAACAAAACCTGTTCCGGAATCTTTGTATTAAGGTCAAACACATACGAAAAAAATCTTTTTCATTTTCCAATTTTTTAGTATCTCATTTTAAATTTTAAATGTTTTTAAATTTATTTAAATGGCCGCCATTTTGAAACAAGATGGCGGATGAAGCTGGCCAACGAATTCGGTTGAGTTATTTGTATGTACTATGTACACACCAAGGTACATCCAAATCGGTTCATAAATACGTCTGTTATCACGTGGCAAAAATCAGGACGTTTCAAAATGTCAGCCACGCTAGAAATTCAAAATGCTATAACTCAGTCATTTTTTAAGATATAGACGAAACAAAAACTGATCCCGAATCTTTTTATCAAGGTCAAACACATAAGAAAAAAATATTTTTTCAATTTTCAATTTTTTGGTAACACATTTCAAATTAAAACTTTTCTTAAAATTTTAAATGGCCGCCATTTTTAAACAAGATGGCGGATGAAGCTGGCCAACGAACTCGGTTGAGACATTGGTCTGTACTATGTATAAACGAAGTTACATCCAAATCGGTTCATAAATACGCCTTTTATCGCGTGACAAATTTCAGGACGTTTCAAAATGTCAGCTTCGCTAGAAATTCAAAATGCTATAACTCAGCCATTTTTTAAGATATAGACGAAACAAAAACTGCTACGGAGTCTTTGTATAAAGGTCAAATACATAAGAAAAAAATATTTTTCCATTTTCAATTTTTTGGTGCCACATTTCAAATTAAAAATTTTTTTAAAATTTTTATATGGCAGCCATTTTGAAACAAAATGGTGGATGAAGCTGGCCAACGAACTCGGTCGAGACATTGATATGTACTATGTACACACCGAATTACATCCAAATCGGTTCATAAATACGAGAGTTACAGTGTGACATAGGTCAGATATATATATATATATATATATATATATATATATATTGATATATATATATATATATATATATATATATATATCAATTTTGAACGGAGGGTGGTTTCGGGGTCTGGGGGTCATGATCGATGAAAATATACCAAAATTTTTTGAAATCGCTTTCCTCCGAACGGCTGCAATAGGTAGCTTTTTGTAAAGAAAGCTACCTAAAAGTCCTTCCGGCCAGTGCCGGGAGGAAGAGGTAGCTTTCATATTCCTTATTTTAAAAAAGCCAACTTATATCATTTAAACGCACGAAGCTCAATTTAGTGGAAACCGAATATAGGAGATTCAATACTAATTTTTATCAATATAATGAATGAGAATTTCGCGAAATTAGTCAGCTTTATCCAAGCTGCTTTTCTTTAAAGTAACTTATATTTGGCTGCCAAATTCGGCGATTTCTTAAAGTGCCTGCCATTTTAAGACAACATGGTGGATGAGGCTAACCAGTGAACTTGGTCGAGACCTTAGTAATTGCTCTGCACATGCTCACTCACATCGGAATCGGTTGAGATATACGAGTGATGTCGCATGCAAAAAATCAGATTTTTCAAAATGTCACCCACAATAGAAATTGAAACTGCTATATCTGAGCCATTTTTTAAGGAAAGACAAACAAAAAATGCTCCTTTTCAAGGTCAAATACTTAAGAAAGAAACCTTTTTCAATTTCTAATTTTTTTGCGCCTCACTTTAAATATATATTTTTTTCTTAATTTAATGGCCGCCAATTTGAAACAAGATGCCTGATGAATCTGGCCAGCGAACTTGGTCGAGGTATTGATGTATACTATCCACATGCCTTCTTACATCGAAATAGGCGAATACGTGTGTTATCGCGTGACAAATACAAGATCGTTTCAAAATGTTAGCCATGCTAGAAATTCAAAGTGCTATAATTTAACCATTTTCTAAGATATAAACAAAAGAACAAATTTTCAGAAACAAAACTGCTCCGGAATCTTTGTATCAAGGCCAAACACATTAAAAAAAATCTTTTTCATTTTCCAATTTTTTAATACCTCATTTTAAGTTTAATTTTTTTTTTAAATGGCAACCATTTTGAAACAAGATGGCGAATGAAGCTGGCCAACGAACTCGGTCGAAACATTGGTATGTACTATGTACAGACCAAATTACATCCAAATCGGTTCATAAATACGCCTGTTATCGCGTGACAAAAATCAGGTCGTTTTAAAATGTCAGCCACAATAGAAATTCAAAATGCTATTACTCAGCCATTTTTTTAGATATAGACGAAACAAAAACTGTTCCGGAATCTTTGTATTAAGGTCAAACACATACGAAAAAAATCTTTTTCATTTTCCAATTTTTTGGTATCTCATTTTAATTTTTTTATTATTATTTTTTTTTAAATAGCCGCCATTTTGAAACAACATGGCGGATGAAGCTGGCCAACGAACTCAGTCGAGACATTAGTATGTACTATGTATATACGAAGTTACATCCAAATCGGTTCATAAATACGCCTTTTATAGCGTGACAAATTTCAGGACGTTTCAAAATGTTAGCCATGCTAGAAATTCAAAAAGCTATAAATCAGCCATTTTTTAAGATATAGACGAAACAAAAACTGCTTCGAAATCATTGTATAAAGGTCAAATACATAAGAAAAAAATATTTTCCATTTTCAATTTTTTGGTACCACATTTCAAATTTTAAATTTTTAAAAAAAATTTAAATGGCCGCCATTTTGAAACAAAATGGCGGATGAAGCTGGCCAACGAACTCGGTCGAGACATTGGTATGTACTATGTACACACTGAATTATATTGAAATCGGTTCATAAATACGCCTAGTATCGCGTGACAAAATTCAGGACGTTTCAAAATGTTAGCCACGCTAGAAATTCAAAATGCTATAACTCAGCCATTTTTTAAGATATAGACGAAACAAAAACTGCTCCGGAATCTTTGTATAAAGGTCAATTACATAACAAAATAATATTTTTCCATTTTTTATTTTTGGTACACCATTTCAAATTTTAAATTTTTTTAAAAATTTTAAATGGCCGCCATTTTGAAACCAAACGGCGGGTGAAGCTGGCCAACGAACTCGGTCGAGACATTGGTATGTACTATGTACACACCGAATTATATCGAATCGGTTCATAAATACGCCTTTTATAGCGTGACAAAATTCAGGACGTTTCAAAATGTCAGCCACGCTAGAAATTCAAAATGCTATAACTCAGCCATTTTTTAAGATATAGACGAAACAAAAACTGCTCCATAATCTTTGTATAAAGGTCAATTACATAACGAAATAATATTTTTCCGTTTTTAATTTTTTGGTACCACATTTCAGATTTAAAAATTTTTTTAAAATTTTAAATGGCCGCCATTTTGAAACCAAACGGCGGATGAAGCTGGCCAACGAACTCGGTCGAGACATTGATATGTACTATGCACACACCGAATTACATCGAAATCGGTTCATAATTACGATAGTTACAGTGTGACATAGTTCAGATATATATATATATAAATATTATACGCTTAGATCATTGCTGCAATTAGCGCACTATCTATGTATATAATCAATATGATTTCTACCATGTAGTTATCTGATACCTATTTTAGGATTCCATTAATTTTTTCATTCCTATCATTGCAACGATTAATTTAATGTTTTTTAATTTTCTAGTTATGATTTTATCTGAATTTTCTTGAAGTTAGTGTATGATATTGTCCTATATATTTTCTATTTTTGCTATAGCTTTACATAATTCTGTAGAGATAATCATTTTATATATACATTAATTTGGTAGCAATAATTATTCCTATTCATAGATTTAATGTTAATTTGCTTTAGTTTAAATTCATTTTAATTTGATCTGAGTAGTTAGTTGGGTATGCGTTTTGGTTGTCTTTGCATGGTTATAGTTGTTCTAGGATTTGGATGTTATGCGGATCTTTTTTGACTTATTTGTTATAAAATAGTTTAGTGGTTTCTTGCTATTATTAGTCTACGATATTTGGGTTTTCATAATTTGGTTATGGATAATTTGCAGTTTGTTTCTGCGTTCTGCTTCTATTGTAAATATTGTATATATTTTTTCTTACTCAAGTTTTATTATTTAATCAAGGCTAATTTAATTAAATTATTAAAATTTCTTATTTTTATGGCAATTATTGCATTTTCCATACATAATTTTTATATGGCAGTTCTTAGTAAACATCTCGATACTGGCAAGATACACTTAGCATCTATGCAGTGTAGTGCCCGGTACAGGAATAATAATTGGGTTGTTCCTGGATCGTCATCCAGCGACCATTTATACTCTCCCCCTCGTCCTTTATTTTTTCGTAAGTGCTATGATTCTCGGTGCAAGACATGTCCATACGCTGCTCAGACACAAATTGTCTCATATCCTAATTATTCAAGTTTTTGTAAAGCATTTAATGTTATTTATAGTATAAAATGCAACTTATGTAATATGAAATATATTGGTGAAACATCAGGTCCAATTCATAAACGAATCAATCATCATCGTTCAGACTCTAATAACAACAAAGCAAAAAATATACAATCTACAGCTGAAATTCAACATTTCCATAAACATCTATTTAAAAATACGACAATTGAAATCCTTCAAATTCTAAAAAATAAATCAGAACGTCTTTATATGGAATCATCATATATGAAATATTATAACACAATTTATCCTTATGGACTTTAATAGTGAAGTATTTAACAGACCTGTCAAAGTCTTCACATCTATAAATAACAATATTGATTATTCTCCAATTTATCCTACTCTTAATCATAATTTAAATGCTAAAACAACACGTAATAAACGCGGAAAGGGTTCATCAGTTGTAGTTTCCAAAAAATCTATCACAAAACAAATTAATGATCTTCAACGAAATTACTTAGAGAATTATAACTGGTTGTTAATTCGAAAAAACATCTTTGCTATTAAAAAGAAACAGCTTGTACAACATTTAAATGTCTTTCTAAGTAAATCTTTCTCTAAACATTTCTCTGATATTTACTTTGACCTTATTATGAGTAGGGTTAATCTTTTAAATATTAATTTACAAAAAAAACACAAAATTCAGAACTTGAATACTCAAATGATAATTACTTTTTCAAATCACATATTTAATAAAATTAATATCAATTCTATAATTAATGATACAAATTATTTTTTTCCTATCAATAATCTTCATATATCAAAAACCTTTAAATATCCGAATACAATTGGGAGAAAGATTTTTAACTACAATACATTTTCAAAAAATACATCTGCTGCAAGTAATTTTCCGTGTAACTGCAAAGACCCCACTCTAAAAAAATACATAAACAATGATCATGGACATATAATCACTGGAAATCTTGATATTGTTCATGATTTTAAATTGAAACAACTAATGGGTTATGGTACTAAATATAGACTTCCATCTAAATTTAATGTTAAATCTATTATCAAACAGTTTACATATGATATTGATATTTTTATTTATAAAATTTCTATCTCTTATAATAAGCCTATTGAATATTTTAATCAATGGAAGATATTAGTAATTGAAAAATTAACTATGGCTTTAAAAAATAATATTGCTGATTTGGTTTCTATTAATACAAAGCATTATTTCCAACAAATTACTAAATTACAAAAAAACTACGTTATTACATATGTAGACAAATCTCCTAACAATTATGCTATTATATGTAAATCATATTATCACCAACTTCTTACAAATTCTATTTCTTCTAATAAGTCATTTCAAAAAACTAATGAAACTGTAATTGTAAATAATCGTAAAATTCGAAGTTATTATAAACTATTAAATATTTTATCTACTAATTTTAATTATCCATATTTAGTTCTTATTCCCAAATTTCATAAAACTCCTATTAAATTTAGGACTGTTACTATTGGTTGTAATACATATAATAATAAAGCCAATACACTTCTCTTAAAAATTCTTAATCAATTATATGTACTTACTACAAATAATGATAATACACATTGTATAAAAAATAGCTATCAACTTGTTAATATTTTAAAAAATCTTCATTGTGTTTATAATGTAACAACATATGACTTCAAAGATCTTTTTAATAATATAGACCTATTAGATTTACATAAAATTATAAATGCATTATTTAAAAAATATTATAAAAAACTGGAATTACCATCTAATATAGATATTGCATATTTTAAATCTTTAACTAACTTCATTATCTATAATAATATTGTAATAATATAATATTGCAAGATAATACTTTATATTTACAGCATGTCGGTATACCACAAGGCGGTTGTACTTCCAGTTTACTCTCTGACTTATACTTATATCATTATGAACGTAATTTTACTAATAATAATCTACATTTATATCGTTATATTGATGACATCATTTTAATTGATACTGATCAATCTGCAATTACTCGATTTCCAGTTGATTATCCCACTAATTTGGAATTAACGGAAAACCTTTTATCTAACAATACAATTAACTTCTTAGATCTTAAAATTACAATCAAAGACAATAAAACAATCGCAGATTTATATGACAAACGTAAAGAATTTAAATTCAAAGTTAATACATTTACAAATTTTAAATCTTGTCTACATCATTCTGTATTTCGGAATATAATACTTAATCATTTATATAGAATAAAATGTTTATGTTCTTCTCCTCTAATTAACAATAATATTAAAAAACTAATTTATGATGCATTAAATCATGGTTTTCCAAAAAAATTCATATATTCATTAATATACAATTAGTACTTTTCTTACATGATCTATTAAAACAAATTAACACATGCGTAAACAAAATTACATAAAAATTATAAAATAAAAAAAATATCTATAAAAAATTAAAAATTTTAAAATAATATAAAAAAAATATTATAGGTTGGTTGGGTGGGTAGATGTTAGAGTACGAAGGAGGGTGGTGTTGTCTGGATAATACGCAATGGTTAATTGTATATAATAAAAAAAAAATGGGGGCTCTTGTATTACTATATTTTTGTTACGTATTTTATATGGATGTTGATTTGATATTTTATATGTAATTGGAGAATTTCATTAATATTATCATTAGCCTAATTATTGATTAATCTAATTTACAATTATTTGTAATTAAATTTTAAATTTACTAAGGAAATTATCATATTAATTACTAATAGTATGCCATTCTTATAGTGAATAATATACATATAAGTATGTATAATATAAATATAGTTATACTGTATGCATTAAAATTGGGTAATTATTTTTATTATTATTACTCTAATCTTTTTAATATTTATTATCGGTTTAATGTTTTTGAATGTCCCACATTCATACTTTATGGTTTTTTATGGATGTCTGAAGATAATCCACACTCTATATTTGTGCTTTTTAAGTAATGGGTATTTATTATCATTTAACCTTCTATTTACTTCCACATGTTTTTTATTTCCTGTTCATTTTATAAATATCTGATATATAATTCATAAAAAATAATTTTTATATTTAATAATTATTTATATTAATTATTACTGAATTTTATTTTGTTTTATAGCATATAGCTATATGCTATATATTATCAATGTTCTAGAATTATTTATTTCTTAGTTTAGTTTAAATAAGTTAGCTAATAGAATATATTGTATGCTTTTAAATTTTATTTACAATAGTTTTTAATTACATTGTGTGGTTTATATTCGGTTTATAATTCTCTATATATAAGGATATGTTTGGTTTTGCTGTTTATACAGTTATTTACATTCAAATGCTTACAATTATTCATACAGTTATTTACATTCAAATGCTTACAAATATTTATCTTGCGTTAGTTGTTTAATAGAAGTGATACTAGATGGCAGCACTAAATTTGTCTCTTTAAGATAGCTCTAATCGTTAATTTTTATAGCTCCATTTCAGTTATAATTTAATACACCAGGGGGTATTTTTAGCTAAATTTTGACGATATTGTTAAACTGTTATTAATTAATTTAATAGTGCATTTTAAATAATGTAATTAATATCTATTTATTTTATATTAGATTAAATGTGTTTAACAAGGTATTTCAAATTTTATTTCAAAATGTATTAACTGCATCCTTTGGTATCATTTACTGTGATTTCTTAACTGTTTTATTCACCTTATTCTTTTTGATATACTGGCAGCCATGTGCGCGTGGATTTTTGTAAAATACTGAAATATTAATCGGTATGGTGTTTATTATTTATATTTTATATCCTATAAATATTTAAATACGTTTTATTGTTTCTTCCATTTCATATTATTTGTTTCTATTCTGCTTTCATTTTTAATCAATTCACTTGATTTTATGGTTGTTTGGGCAGGGCACAGGGGAAAATAACTTTTAGCTTTAGCTTATTTTTCCCACAGAAAACAACCATTTTGCTTATATCATTGAATTCTGTGCCCTTGATAACGTAATTCAATGTATAAGCTTTTCAATTTTTGTCGGTGTCCACTTTTTTCTTCCATAATAATTCTTATATTATTATTATTATTTTTTTAATACTTACAGCTTTAATTCATAATATTTGACGGTGGAAGGTTATGTTTAATTAATGGTTATATATATATATATATATATATATGGATATATATATATATATATATATATATATATATATCAATTTTGAACGGAGGGTGGTTTCGGGGTCTGGGGCTCATGATCGATGAAAACATACCAAAATTTTTTGAAATCGCTTTCCTCCGAACGGCTGCAATAGGTAGCTTTTTGTAATGAAAGCTACCTAAAAATTATAAATACCATGGACAAAATTATAAGACACCCTAACATTTTAATTAACACCTGCTTTTTTTCGAAAATAATGTGCAATATGCAAATTTTCTGCATGCTGTTATGACGTCAGCAGTTAACTAAAGCAGACAATAACCGACTTCAGGCATTTACAAACATGCCACGAGGTACACAATTAAAAAAAAGTGAAATTCGCGAAATTTGGAGATTAAATGGAACTGGTGCTTCAGTTAATAATATTTCAAAAGTTATTAAACGCTCAAGATGTGCAATTTCAAATGTTTTGAAAAGAGGAATTAATGCATCTGTGATTAAAAGATCTGGACGTACCCTTTGCTTGTCCTCGAGAGAGAGACGCCATGTATTTTCGCTCGCTACACAGAATAAGATGATCACTACAGGCATTAAAAATGCTTTGAAACTGAATTTTTCAAGGAGAACCATTCGCAGGGTGTTGCATAATGCTTCCTATGTGAAATTTAAAAAATTGAAGAAAAAACCACCGCTTCTAAGGCGGCACAAAATGGACCGTTTAAACTTCGCTAAACAAAGTATGGCCTGGACCTCCAAATGGTACTCTGTGTTATTTTCTGATGAAAAAATTTTTACCTTGGACGGTCCTGACGTGTTTCACTATTATTGGCATGATTTACGGAAGTCTCCTGATGTACAAATGAGCCGCAAAATGGGTGGAGGTTCAGTAATGGTTTGGGCTGGTTTTTCGGCTCAAGGGAAAAGCGATATCGTTTTTGTGCATTCAAGAATTAATTCCGAAAAGTATAAGAATATTCTTAAAGATCAACTAGCCCTATATGGTGAACTTCTTTGTGGCGAAAACTACACTTTCCAGCACGATAACGCGTCGATTCATACATCACACGTGACAAAAAAGTGGCTTTCAGAGCAAAGTATCAATGTTCTTCCGTAGTCTTCTCACTCCCCAGACTTAAATCCCATCGAAAACTTGTGGGAGATCTTAGCTCGTGAGGTTTACCGAAATGGGAGGCAGTTTACATGTGTCGAAGACCTAAAGAATGCTATAAAATGTGCTTGGGAAGAATTGTCTTGCGATATTTTGTTAGAATTGATAGATTCGATGCCGAATCGTATCTTTCATGTTATAAAAAACAATGGCGGCTCCACCAAATATTGAATAACCATGTTAGATGATTTTCTTTTAAACCATTAGTGTCTGCTAATTATGTTGACCACTGTATTTGGAAAAAAAGGTTGGTGTCTTATAATTTTGTCCATTATGATTTTAAGTTTTTTCATTAAATTGTATGAAAATATGATTTCTGTAAAACAATTACGTGTGATAACAGAATAAATTTATGTTTTTGTCGTATTTGATAAAGCATTTTTAAGCTCTGAATCTTTTCTTTCACTGTAATGTCAAATTAGGTAGGTGTCTTATAATTATGTCCCCCACTGTATATATATATATATCAACTTTTGAACGGAGGGTGGTTTCGGGGTCTGGGGGTCATGATCGATGAAAATATACCAAAATTTTTTTAAATCGCTTTCCTCCGAACGGCTGCAATAGGTAGCTTTTCGTAATGAAAGCTACCTAAAAGTTCACGCTTATATTTTATGTTTATATGGAGTTTTAGGTATTTTCAGAAACAGGTATAACTTATGCATGAATTCTTTTCCATATTTTAATGCACCTTCATGCATATTTTCATGTAATATTTTTAAAATGTAATTTTTTTATTTTAATTAATAAGTACATACGAATTTTGTAATATGAATTTATCGAATAGTAATTCATGCACAATAAGTCTAAAGTACTTTACGCATGCTTTTATCTGTATTTATGCTGCATCAGTTTATGAGATATATAAACAAACTTGCTAACGGCGCTAGTTTTACGCTATATGTGATTCCAATTGTATCGTCACAAGAATATTGTCATTAAGAAAATCGTTTTAAATGTATAGTTTTAATTTATGACGTAATTTTCACCATTAAATGCATTTCACTTGTAATCGTGAAATGAGTTTCTGAATAGCACAGATTTAGTTTATGGACCTGACTTTCTTATATAAGAGTATTTTTTGAAAACTAAAGTAAGAAGACAGGTAATATTCCGGGATGTCAGGAATGAATGCCTCGGGAACCAAGGATTCGCTCTAGAATATAAGTGTAATTCTGGGGGGACGCAGGCAGTATGCAACTATATCACCCTTAAAATTTTATAGGACAATTACATTCTAACAATGTATTTTTTTTACGTTCGTCAGTAGCAGATTGAACGCCGAGATAAATATATTTCTAAAAGTTTGCGAAAAAGCTATAGAGGAAATACTTTTTCTTTTTTCAAGATACATTGTGACACATGTACTTAATTCTTTAAAAATGTTTTCTTTTCTGTTTTAAATATTTGCGGATAATTTATATGTTTGCTACTGTGGAAATAGACAAAATATTAAATTATATACTAAGCCTTTAGTTTCCATACCGATGTCAAGAGTTAGCACAAATTACTTCTTGAAAATATTGGAGCTAAAACTTCTTATATTTTAAATGATTCCTTCACGTCTTTAATACTTCTAAGAATGATTAATTGTTTGTAAGATTAAATATTTGTAATAAATATAACAATGTAAAATATCAATCGTATTTGTTCAATAACCGGCTAACAATGAGACAAATAGCTTCTAAGAATGTAATTTTCTCGTATACATCAGTAGCAGGGTGAACGACAAATGAATACGTTGGAATAAGATACAGCTCACTGCTAATGCTAATTTACATTTTAAAAAGATGACACATAGTTTCTACGGCAAATTTTGAACGTCTTCAACACAGCTTCTGCTGTTCAGTGGTAAGTATTTTGTGATTATTTCATAATGTTTAATATACTTAATGTACCGTAAAGACTATGAAGTAAATAGACGAAGATAACAATGCAAAAAGATCTTTTGTACAATACGGTTTTTGCGCGTTCGTTAGTAGAAGACCAGATAAATGTACCGGTAAAAAACTCTATATGCACCAACAGTAGATTGTAATTTTACCTCCCGGTATAGGTACAGTATTTCTCAAAAACATTTTCTATATACTACCTAGTATTTGGGGATAGTTTTTTTGTTTTCAAGTGTGTAAATACACAGAATTGTAAACTATACATCAAGTATCTATATTACGCAAGAAGCAAGAATTTGAACAAATTATTTCCTGAATATATTTTTCGAAATCTCTATTTATATTTTAAATTATCTCTTGACTTTTCTTTAACACTTGTTACACAGGCCTCGAAATACATGCAAAGTTAACGAATGATTGTCTAAGAATGAATAATTGTTTGTGGCAAATATTATTTATAACAATTAATATTTTTTGTGTAAAGTATTATGCGCAACAAATCTAACAATGTAAAATATGAATCGTCTTTTGCTAAAAAATCTAGCAACAATGCTAGTAAGAACTTCCGGGTAACTAAATGTAGCTTTTACAAGATATATTAGGGGAATCTAAAGCACTAACACAGGTAACATGATATTCTATGACAGTTCTACTTTTATTCGTCCTTTTATCATTTTCTCACTTTTATATGCCTCTCTTGATAGTTTTGTATGTTACTGTATACGCATCTGATATTTTACCTTGTATATTACTGGCATATATGAGGGTGTTCTGCCCCGTTTCACTCTCTCTACAGTTTTCTGAATTGAAGGGTTTAAGAGTATGGGGCTGTCTTGGCTACACCGAAGTGGGGCGCAGATGTCATATACGCTACATATTGCCACAATTGTTTACGACACCAATCTGACGAAAACCTCGTTACCATATCATCTGTATCCGGGTTACCATATCGAGCAAAATAACGACACATTGTCGCCAGTTAAGTACCCGGTGCGTATATGACGTTACATCAGAAACAAATCGTGCCAGTATGGGGCGTATATGACATCTGTGCTCGGGGGGTTACTGGAGTCTAAAACACTATCAGAGTTAACATGCAATCCTGTGATTCTTCTATAATTTTTGCCTTTGTATAAATGTTTTCACATTTATATATCCTCGCTTGATACTTTTCTTGCATGCTGCATTGTGAAATGATTTTCTGAATAGCTCGGATTTAGTGTATGGTCCTAACATCCTTACCAGAGTATTTTTGTAAATCTCAAGCCATAAGATAGATATATACCGGGACCTCAGTAAAAAATATAGTTACCTCTCGGACTCTTATAATGATGCCAAGGACAATATTCTTCCTTTTTGTTCGAGGTTATGAAAATTTAGCTGCTTGGGAATAACATTCGTAACTGCCGCCTTGAAAAGCACCGTGTTTAAAAAGTTCACGCTTATATTTTATGTTTATATGGAGTTTTAGGTATTTTCAGAAACAGGTATAACTTATGCATGAATTCTTTTCTATATTTTAATGCGCCTTCAAACATATTTTCATGTAATATTTTTAAAATGTAATTTTTTTATTTTAATTAATAAGTATATACGAATTTTGTAATATGAATTTATCGAATAGTAATTCATGCACAATAAATCTAATGTACTTTACGCATGCATTTATCTGTATTTATGCTGCATCATGTTATGAAATATATAAACAAACTTGCTAACGGCGCTAGTTTTACGCTATATGTGATTCCAATTGCATCGTCACAAGAATATTGTCATTAAGAAAATCGTTTTAAATGTATACTTTTAATATATGACGTAATTTTCACCATTAAATGCATTTCACTTGTAATCGTGAAATGAGTTTCTGAATAGCACAGATTTTGTTTATGGACCTGACTTCCTTATATAAGGGTATTTTTTTGCAAACTAAAGCAAGACGACAGGTAACATACCGGGATGTCAGGGATGAATGCCCCGGGAACCGAGGATTCGCTCTAGAATATAAGTGCAATTCTGTGGGGACGCAGGCATTATGCAACTATATCACCCTTAAATTTTTATAGGACAATTACATTCTAACAATGTATTTTATTTACGTTCGTCAGTAGCAGATTGAGAGCCGAGATAAATATATTTCTAAAAGTTTGCGAAAAAGCTATAGAGGAAATACTTTTTCTTTATTCAAGATACATTGTGACACATGTACTTAATTCTTTAAAAATGTTTTCTTTTCTGTTTTAAATATTTGCAGATAATTTATATGTTTGCTACTGTGGAAATAGACAAAATATTAAATTATATACTAAGCCTTTAGTTTCCATACCGATGTCAAGAGTTAGCACAAATTACTTCTTGAAAATATTGGAGCTAAAACTTCTTCTTATATTTTAAATGATTCCGTCACGTCTTTAATACTTCTAAGATTGATTAATTGTTTGTAAGATTAAATATTTGTAATAAATATAACAATGTAAAATATCAATCGTATTTGTTCAATAACCGGCTAACAATGAGACAAATAGCTTCTAAGAATGTAATTTTCTCGTATACATCAGTAGCAGGGTGAACGACAAATGTATACGTTGGAATAAGATACAGCTCATCGCTAATGCTAATTTACATTTTAAAAATATTTGTCCTGTCACTTTTAATTTGTTTTTGCTGTAAAAATTGGTCCTATCAAAAATTTGTCAATATAAATGTTAAAGATAATATTAAGAAGATATATAATAAATTCATGCAGAATTTATCTCTTGTGAATTGCCGATGTTATGGATAATATTCATCTGGCGAAGTATGCGCCGACGTTACTATTTTTCAATTACTTTTTCTCAAAAAGTATAAAGGTTAAAAAAATGAAACTAACGCAAATTATTGAAGAATATATTAGTTGACATTATATACTTTTTCACAATTTTACACAAGTGCGTCAATTGGGTAGCAGCTCACTTGCTGTGAAAAAACTCTTGCGGTCGTTTGTGAACCCGCAGATTGTTTCTGAATTGGACGAATTAAGAGTATTGGGCAGACTTAGCTATACCGGAGTGTTTAGTGGAATCAAAACAATAAGTAAGGTAACATGCAATTTTAACAACCTTCCATCTTTTTCGTCCTTTTTTACTTTTTCTTCACTTTTATGCAATCCCTTGATACTTTTGTATGTTACTGTATACACATTTGATATTTCATCTTGTATTTTACTGTGTATATGAGGGTTATCTCCTCGTTTTCTCTCTCTTACAGTTTTCTGACTTGTTAAATTGGTTTCTGAATTGGACGGATTAAGAGTATGGGGCAGACTTGGCTATACCTGACTGTTTAGTAGAATCAAAAGAATATCTCAGGTAACATGCAATTCTATGACTCTTGTATATATTTTTGTCTTTTTATATATTTTTTCTTTTTTATATGCCCTCCCTTTATATTTTTGTATGTTACTGTATACACATATGATATTTCACCTTGCAATATTTGTATACAGTACACCTGTGTATATGATGGTGGTCTCCTTGTTTTCGTTCTCTTAAAGTTTTCTAAATTGTTAAATTGGTTTCTGAATTGGACGGATTAAGAGTATGGGGCAAACTTGGCTATACCTGGGTGTTTAGTAGAATCAAATGAATATGTCAGGTAACATGCAATTCTATCATCCTTCAATTTTTTTCGTCCTTTTATCGATTTTTTATTTAAATTTTATATGCCCTCCCTTGACACTTTTGTATGTTACTGTATACACATTTCCTAGTTTACCTTGTACGTTAGTGTGTATATGAGGGTACACCCTTCTATATTTTTCGTTGTTTTATCATTTTTCTCAAATTTATATGTCTTCCCTTGATAGTTTTGCATGTTACTGTATACACATTTGATATTTTGCCTTGTACGTTACTGCGTATATGAGGGTAGTCTCCTCGTTTTCTTTCTCTTACAGTTTTCTGACTTGTTAAATTGGTTTCTGAGTTAGACGGATTAAGCGTATAGGCCAGACTTGGCTATACCGGAGTGTTTAGTGGAATCAAAACAATAAGTCAGGTAACATGCAATTCTATCACCCTTCTATTTTTTTTTGTCTTTTTATCATTTTTTTTCTTTTTTATATGCCTTCCTTTTATACTTTTGTATGTTACTGTATACACATTTGATATTTTGCCTTGTATATTACTGTGTATATGAGGGTGGTCTCCTCGTTTTCTTTCTCTTACAGTTTTCTGAATTATTAAATTGGTTTCTGAATTGGACGAATTAAGAGTATGAGGCGGATTTGGCTACACAGGCGTGTTTAGTGGAATCAAAACAATAAGTCAAGTAACATGCAATTCTATCACCCTTCTACTTTTTTCGTCCTTTTATCATTTTTTTCAATTTTATATGCCCTCCCTTGATACATTTGTATGTTACTGTATACACATTTAATAGTTTACCTTGTATGTTACTGTGTATATGAGGGTTGTCTCCTCGTTTTCTTTCTCTGACAGTTTTCTGAATTGTTAAATTGGTTGGACGGATTAAGAGTATGGGGCAGACTTGGCAATACCGGACTGTTTAGTGGAATCAAAACTATAAGTCAGGTAACAAGCAATTCTCTCACCCATCTATTTTTTTTGTCCTTTTAGAATTTTTTTTCTTTTTTATATGCCATCCCTTGATACTTTTGTATGTTACTGTATACACATTTGATAGTTTACCTTGTATATTACTGTGTATATGAGGGTAGTCTCCTCGTTTTCTTTGTCTCACAGTTTTCTGAATTGTTAAATTGGTTTCTAAATTGGACGGGTTAAGAGTATGGGGCAGACTTGGCTATACCGGAGTGTTTAGTGAAGTCAAAACAATAAGTCAGGTAACATGCAATTCTATCACTCTTGTATATTTTTTTGTCTTTTTATATATTTTTTCTTTTTTATATGCCCTCCCTTTATACTTTTGTATGTTACTGTATACACATATGATATTTAACCTTGTAATATTTGTATAGAGTACACCTGTGTATATGATGGTGGTCTCCTCGTTTTCGTCCTCTTACAGTTTTCTAAATTGTTAAATTGGTTTCTGAATTGGACGGATTAAGAGTATGGGGCAGACTTGGCTATACCTGAGTGTTTAGTAGAATCAAAAGAATATCTCAGGTAACATGCAATTCTATGACTCTTGTATATTTTTTTGTCTTTTTATATATTTTTTCTTTTTTATATGCCCTCCCTTTATACTTTTGTATATTACTGTATACACATATGATATTTCACCTTGTAATATTTGTATACAGTGCACCTGTGTATATGATGGTGGTCTCCTTGTTTTCGTTCTCTTAAAGTTTTCTAAATTGTTAAATTGGTTTCTGAATTGGACGGATTAAGAGTATGGGGCATACTTGGCTATACCTGGGTGTTTAGTAGAATCAAATGAATATGTCAGGTAACATGCAATTCTATCACCCTTCAATTTTTTTCGTCCTTTTATCGATTTTTTATTTAAATTTTATATGCCCTCCCTTGACACTTTTGTATGTTACTGTATAAACATTTCCTAGTTTACCTTGTACGTTACTGTGTATATGAGGGTACACCCTTCTATATTTTTCGTTGTTTTATCATTTTTCTCAAATTTATATGTCTTCCCTTGATAGTTTTGCATGTTACTATATACACATTTGATATTTTGCCTTGTACGTTACTGTGTATATGAGGGTGGTCTCCTCGTTTTCTTTCTCTTACAGTTTTCTGACTTGTTAAATTGGTTTCTGAGTTAGACGGATTAAGCGTATGGGCCAGACTTGGCTATAGCGGAGTGTTTAGTGGAATCAAAACAATAAGTCAGGTAACATGCAATTCTATCACCCTTCTATTTTTTTTTTGTCTTTTTATCATTTTTTTTCTTTTTTATATGCCTTCCTTTTATACTTTTGTATGTTACTGTATACACATTTGATATTTTGCCTTGTATATTACTGTGTATATGAGGGTGGTCTCCTCGTTTTCATTCTCTTACAGTTTTCTGAATTATTAAATTGGTTTCTGAATTGGACGAATTAAGAGTATGAGGCTGATTTGGCTACACATGCGTGTTTAGTGGAATCAAAACAATAAGTCAGGTAACATGCCATTCTATCACCCTTCTACTTTTTTCGTCCTTTTATCATTTTTTTCAATTTTATATGCCCTCCCTTGATACATTTGTATGTTACTGTATACACATATGATATTTCACCTTGTAATATTTGTATACAGTACACCTGTGTATATGATGGTGGTCTCCTTGTTTTCGTTCTCTTAAAGTTTTCTAAATTGTTAAATTGGTTTCTGAATTGGACGGATTAAGAGTATGGGGCAAAATTGGCTATACCTGAGTGTTTAGTAGAATCAAATGAATATGTCAGGTAACATGCAATTCTATCACCCTTCTATTTTTTTCGTCCTTTTATCGATTTTTTATTTAAATTTTATATGCCCTCCCTTGACACTTTTGTATGTTACTGTATACACATTTCCTAGTTTACCTTGTACGTTACTGTGTATATGAGGGTACACCCTTCTATATTTTTCGTTGTTTTATCATTTTTCTCAAATTTATAGGTCTTCCCTTGATAGTTTTGCATGTTACTGTATACACATTTGATATTTTGCCTTGTACGTAACTGTGTATATGAGGGTGGTCTCCTCGTTTTCTTTCTCTTACAGTTTTCTGACTTGTTAAATTGGTTTCTGAGTTAGACGGATTAAGAGTATGGGAAAGACTTGGTTATACCGGAGTGTTTAGTGGAATCAAAACAATAAGTCAGGTAACATGCAATTCTATCACCCTTCTATTTTTTTGTCTTTTTATATATTTTTTCTTTTTTATATGCCCTCCCTTTATACTTTTGTATATTACTGTATACACATATGATATTTCACCTTGTAATATTTGTATACAGTACACCTGTGTATATGATGGTGGTCTCCTTGTTTTCGTTGTCTTAAAGTTTTCTAAATTGTTAAATTGGATTCTGAATTGGTTTGGTTGGTTGGTTTGTTTTTGACGGCCGATTATCTACACGAGGGATATAGGCCCGGGGGGAGTGCCCTCCGTGGGGGTCTTTCTAAGGGAACCTAATCCGTATTAACGCATGGAAGATCCACGGCTCGAAGAAAACCACGAAAACTCCGAACGATTAGGCCGACGGGCGCGATTGGGATCGAACCCAGCACTTCCCGTCTACCAGCTTCGAGAGCAGAACCTCTCGGCCACTCGGTTTCTGAATTGGACGGATTAAGAGTATGGGGCAAACTTGGCTATACCTGAGTGTTTAGTAGAATCAAATGAATATGTCAGGTAACATGCAATTCTATCACCCTTCTATTTTTTTCGTCCTTTTATCGATTTTTTTATTTAAATTTTATATGCCCTCCCTTGACACTTTTGTATGTTACTGTATACATATTTCCTAGTTTACCTTGTACGTTACTGTGTATATGAGGGTGCACCCTTCTATATTTTTCGTTGTTTTATCATTTTTCTCAAATTTATAGGTCTTCCCTTGATAGTTTTGCATGTTACTGTATACACATTTGATATTTTGCCTTGTACGTTACTGTGTATATGAGGGTGGTCTCCTCGTTTTCTTTCTCTTACAGTTTTCTGACTTGTTAAATTGGTTTCTGAGTTAGACGGATTAAGAGTATGGGCCAGACTTGGCTATACCGGACTGTTTAGTGGAATCAAAACTATAAGTCAGGTAACATGCAATTCTATCACTCATCTATTTTTTTTGTCCTTTTATAATTTTTTTTCTTTTTTATATGCCATCCCTTGATACTTTTGTATGTTACTGTATACACATTTGATAGTTTACCTTGTATATTACTGTGTATATGAGGGTAGTCTCCTCGTTTTCTTTCTCTCACAGTTTTCTAAATTCGTAAATTGGTTTCTGAATTGGACAGATTAAGATTATCGGGCAGACTTGGCTATACCGGAGTGTTTAGTGGAATTAAAACAATAAGTCAGGTAACATGCAATTCTATCACACTTCGATTTTTTTCGTTGTTTTATCATTTTTCTTCAAATTTATATGTCCTCTCTTGATACTTTTGCATGTTACTGTATACACTTTTGATATTTTGCCTTGTATGTGACTGTGTATATGAGGATGGTCTCCTCATTTTCTTTACCTTACAGTTTTCTGAATTATTAAATTGGTTTCTGAATTAGACGGATTAAGAGTATGGGGCAGACTTGGCTGTACCGGATTATTTAGTGGAATCAAAACAATAAGTCTGGTAACACGCAATTCTATCACCCTTCTATTTTTATGTCCTTTTATCATTTTTTTCAATATTATATGCCCTCCCATGATATTTTTGTATGTTATTGTATACACATTTGATATTTTGCCTTGTATGTTACTGTCTATATATGGGTAGTCTCCTGGTTTTCTATCTTTTACAGTTTTCTGAATTATTAAATTGGTTTCTGAATTGGACGGATTAAGAGTATGAGGCTGATTTGTCTACACAGGAGTGTTTAGTGGAATGAAAACAATAAGTCAGGTAACATGCAATTCTATCACCCTTCTATTTTTTTTTGTACTTTTATCATTTTTTTTTCTTTTTTATATGGCCTCCCTTGATATTTTTGTATGTTACTGTATACACATTTGATATTTAAAGTCGTATGTTACTGTGTATATGAGTTTGGTTTCCTCGTTTTCTCTCTCTTACAGTTTTCTGACTTGTTAAATGGGTTACTCAATTGGATGTTTTAAGTGTATGTGGCTGACGTGGCTATACAGGAGTGTTTAGTGGAATCAAATCATTAAGTCAGGTAACATGCAATTCTATCAAACTTCTATTTTTTTCATTCTTTTATCATTTTATTTTTCAAATTTATTTGCCCTCCCTTGATGCTTTTGTATGTTACTGTATACACATTTGATAGTTTGCATTGTATGTTACTGTGTATATGAGGGTGGTCTCCTCGTTTTCTCTCTCTTACAGTTTTCTGACTTGTTAAATGGGTTGCTGAATTGGATGGACTAAGAGTATTGGGAGGACTTGGCTATACCCGTGTGCTTAGTGGAATCAAAACAATAAGTCAGGTAACATGCAATTCTATAACCCTTCGATTTTTTTTGTCCTTTTATTCATTTTTTTCATTTTTATATGCCCTACCTTGATACTTTTGTATGTTACTGTATACACATTTGATATTTTCTCCCTGTATGTTACTGTGTATATGAGGGTAGTCTTCTTGTTTCCTTTCTCTTACAGTTATCTGAATTATTAAATTGGTTTCTGAATTGGACGGATTAAGAGTATGAGGCTGATTTGTCTACACAGGAGTGTTTAGTGGAATCAAAACAATAAGTCAGGTAACATGCAATTCTATCACCCTTCTAGTTTTTTCGTCCTTTTATCATTTTTTTCATTTTTATATGCCCTCCCTAGATGCGTTTGCATGCTACTGTATACACATTTTATATTTCACCTTGTATGTTACTGTGTATATGAGGGTGGTCTCCTCGTTTTCACTCTCTTACAGTTTTCTGACTTGTTAAATTGGTTTCTGAGTTAGACGGATTAAGAGTATGGGCCAGACTTGGCTATACCGGAGTGTTTAAGTGGAATCAAAACAATAAGTCAGGTAACATGCAATTCTATCACCCTTCTGCTTTTTTCGTCCTTTTATCATTTTTTTTCAATTTTATATGCCCTCCCTTGATACATTTGTATGTTACTATATACACATTTAACAGTTTACCTTGTATGTTACTGTGTATATGAGGGTTGTCTCCTCCTTCCCTTTCTCTTACAGTTTTCTAAATTGTTGAATTGGTTTCTGAATTGGACGGATTAAGAGTATGGGGCAGACTTCGCTATACCGGACTGTTTAGAGGAATCAAAACTATAAGTCACGTAACATGCAATTCTATCACCCTTCTATTTTTTTCTGTCCTTTTATAATTTTTTTTCTTTTTTATATGCCCTCCCTGGACACTTTTGTATGTTACTGTATACACATTGGATAGTTTACCTTGTATATTACTGTGTATATGAGGGTTGTCTCCTCGTTTTCTTTCTCTGACAGTTTTCTGAATTGTTAAATTGGTTTCTGAATTGGACGGATTAAGAGTATGGGACAGATTTGGCTATACCGGAGTGCTTAGTGGAATTAAAACAATAAGCCAGGTAATATGATATTCTATCACCCTTCTATTTTTTTCGTCCTTTTATCATTTTTTTTTTTTAATTTTATACGCCCTCCCTTGTTACTTTTGTATGTTACTTTATACACATTTGATATTTTACCTTGTATGTTATTGTGTATAT
Source organism: Maratus speciosus (assembly GCA_963932465.1). Taxonomy (NCBI): domain Eukaryota; kingdom Metazoa; phylum Arthropoda; class Arachnida; order Araneae; family Salticidae; genus Maratus; species Maratus speciosus. The sequence continues at coordinate 391,704,601 of OZ010790.1, read as the reverse complement.
GAGGGTGGTCTCCTCGTTTTCTTTCTCTTAAAGTTTTCTGAATTATTAAATTGGTTTCTGAATTGGACGGATTAAGAGTATGAGGCTGATTTGTCTACACAGGAGTGTTTAGTGGAATGAAAACAATAAGTCAGGTAACATGCAATTCTATCTACCTTTTATCGTTTTTGTCCTTTTATCATTTTTTTCAATTTTATATGCCCTCCCTTGATACTTTTGTATGTTATTGTATACACATTTGATATTTTACCTTGTACGTACTGTGTATATGAGTGTTGTCTCCTCGTTTTCTTTCTCTTACAGTTTTCTGAATTGTTAAATTGGTTTCTGAATTGGTCGGATTAAGAGTATGGGGCAGACTTCACTATACCGGAGAGTTTAGTGGAATCAAAACATTAAGTCAGGTAACATGCAATTCTATCACCCTTCTATTTTTTTTTGTCCTTTTATCATTTTTTTTTCTTTTTTATATGGCCTCCCTTGATACTTTTGCATGTTACTGTATACAAGTTTGATATTTAAAGACGTATGTTACTGTGTATATGAGGGTGGTCTCCTCGTTTTCTCTCTCTTACAGTTTTCTGACTTGTTAAATGGGTTACTGAATTGGATGTTTTAAGTGTATGTGGCTGATGTGGCTATACAGGAGTGTTTAGTGGAATCAAATCATTAAGTCAGGTAACATGCAATTCTATCAACCTTCTATTTTTTTCATTCTTTTATCATTTTTTTTTTCAATTTTATTTGCCCTCCCTTAATGCTTTTGTATGTTACTGTATACACATTTTATATTTCACCTTGTATGTTGCTGTAAATATGAGGGTGGTCTCCTCTTTTCTCTCTCTTACAGTTTTTTGACTTGTTAAATTGGTTTCTGAGTTAGACGGATTAAGAGTATGGGCCAGACTTGGCTATACCGGAGTGTTTAGTGGAATCAGAACAGTAAGTCAGGTAACATGCAATTCTATCACCCTTCTATTTTTTTTGTCTTCTTATCATTTTTTTTTCTTTTTGTATGCCCTCCCTTGGTACATTTGTATGTTACTATATACACATTTAATAGTTTACCTTGTATGTTACTGTGTATATGAGGGTTGTCTCCTCCTTTTCTTTCTCTTACAGTTTTCTAAATTTTTGAATTGGTTTCTGAATTGGGCGGATTATGAGTATGGGGCAGACTTGGCTATACCGGACTGTTTAGTGGAATCAAAACTATAAGTCATGTAACATGCAATTCTATCACCCTTTTATATTTTTTGTCCTTTTATAATTTTTTTTTCTTTTTTATATGCCCTCCCTTGACACTTTTGTATGTTACTGTATACACATTGGATAGTTTACCTTGTATATTACTGTGTATATGTGGGTAGTCTCCTCGTTTTCTTTCTCTGACAGTTTTCTGAATTGTTAAATTGGTTTCTGAATTGGATGGATTAAGAGTATGGGACAGACTTGGCTATACCGGAGTGTTTAGTGGAATTAAAACAATAAGCCAGGTAATATGATATTCTATCACCCTTCTATTTTTTTCGACTTTTATCGTTTTTTTTTTCAATTTTATATGCCCTCCCTTGATACTTTGTATGTTACTTTATACACATTTGATATTTTACCTTGTATGTTACTGTCTATATGAGAGTAGTCTCCTCGTTTTCTCTCTCTTACAGTTTTCTGACTTGTTAAATGGGTTACTGAATTGGATCTTTTAAGTGTATGTGGCTGATATGGCTATACAGGAGTGTTTAGTGGAATCAAATCATTAAGTCAGGTAACATGCAATTCTATCAACCTTCTATTTTTTTCATTCTTTTATCATTTTATTTTTCAATTTTATTTGCCCTCCCTTGATGCTTTTGTATGTTACTGTATACACATTTTATATTTCACCTTGTATGTTACTGTGTATATGAGGGTGGTCTCCTCTTTTCTCTCTCTTACAGTTTTTTGACTTGTTAAATTGGTTTCTGAGTTAGACGGATTAAGAGTATGGGCCAGACTTGGCTATACCGGAGTGTTTAGTGGAATCAGAACAGTAAGTCAGGTAACATGCAATTCTATCACCCTTCTATTTTTTTTGTCTTTTTATCATTTTTTTTTCTTTTTGTATGCCCTCCCTTGGTACATTTGTATGTTACTATATACACATTTAATAGTTTACCTTGTATGTTACTGTGTATATGAGGGTTGTCTCCTCCTTTTCTTTCTCTTACAGTTTTCTAAATTGTTGAATTGGTTTCTGAGTTAGACGGATTATGAGTATGGGGCAGACTTGGCTATACAGGAGTGTTTAGTGGAATCAAATCATTAAGTCAGGTAACATGCAATTCTATCAACCTTCTATTTTTTTCATTCTTTTATCATTTTATTTTTCAATTTTATTTGCCCTCTCTTGATGCTTTTGTATGTTACTGTATACACATTTGATATTTTCTCCTTGTATGTTACTGTGTATATGAGGGTAGTGTCCTTGTTTTCTTTCTCTTACATTTATCTGAATTATTAAATTGGTTTCTGAATTGGACGGATTAAGAGTATGAGGCTGATTTTTCTACACAGGAGTGTTTAGTGAAATCAAAACTATAAGTCAGGTAACATGCAATTCTATCACCCTTCTAGTTTTTCCCTCCTTTTATCATTTTTTTTCATTTTTATATGCCCTCCCTAGATACGTTTGTATGTTTCTATATACACATTTTATATTTCACCTTGTATGTTACTGTGTATATGAGGGTGGTCTCCTCTTTTCTCTCTTTTACAGTTTTTTGACTTGTTAAATTGGTTTCTGAGTTAGACGGATTAAGAGTATGGGGCAGACTTGGCTATACCGGAGTGTTTAGTGGAATCAAAACAATAAGTCAGGTAACATGCAATTCTATCAGCCATCTATTTTTTTGTCTTTTTATCATTTTTTCTTTTTTATATGGCCTCCCTTGATACTTTTGTATGTTACTGTATACACATTTGATATTTTGCCTTGTATGTTACTGTATATATGAGGGTGGTCTCCTCGTTACCTTTTTCTTGCTGTTTTCTGAATTATTAAATTGGTTTCTGAATTGAACAGATTAAGAGTATGAGGTTGATTTCGCTACACAGGAGCGTTTAGTGGAATCGAAACAAAAAGTCAGGTAACATGCAATTCTATCACCCTTCTATTTTTTTCGTTGTTTTATCATTTTTTTTTCAAATTTTTATGTCCTCCCTTGATACTCTTTCATGTTACTGTATACACATTTGATATTTTTCCTTGTATGTTACTTTGTATATGAGGGTGGTCTCCTCGTTTTCTTTATCTTACAGTTTTCTGAATTGTTAAATTGGTTTCTATGAATTGGACGGATTAAGAGTATGGGGCAGACTTGGCTATACCGGAGAGTTTAGTGGAATCAAAACATTAAGTCAGGTAACATGCAATTCCATCACCCTTCTATTTGTTTTGTCCTTTTATCATTTTTTCTCTTTTTTATATGTCCTCCCTTGATAATTTTTTTATGTTACTGTATACACATTTGATATTTTGCCTTGTATGTTACTGTGTATATGAGGGTGGTCTCCTCGTTTTCTCTCTTTTATAGTTTTCTGAATTGTTAAATGGGTTGCTGAATTGGACGAATTTAGAGTACGGGGCATACTTGGCTATAGCGGAGTGTTTAGTGGAATCAAAACAATAAGTCAGATAACGTGCAATTCTATCACCCTTGTATTTTTTTCGTCCTTTTGTCGTTTTTGTTTTCAATATTATATGACCTCCCTTGATATTTTTGCATGTTACTGTGCACACATTTGATAGTTTACCTTATTTGTTACTGTGTATATGAGGGTGGTCTCCTCCTTTTCTTTCTCTTACAGTTTTATGAATTGTTAAATTGGTTTCTAAATTGGACGGATTAAGGGTATGGGGCATACTTGGCTATACCGGAGTGTTTAGTGGCATCAAAGCAATAAGTCAGGTTACATGCAATTCTATCACCCTTCTATTTTTTTCGTCCTTTAATCGTTTTTTTTTTTAATTTTATATGCCCTCCCTTGATATTTTGTATGTTACTGTGGACACATTTTATAGTTTACATTGTATGTTACTGTGTATATGAGGGTAGTCTCCTCGTTTTCTTTCACTGACAGTTTTCTGAATTGTTAAATTGTTTTCTGAATTGGACGGATTAAGAGTATGGGACAGACTTGGCTATACCGGTGTGTTTAGTGGAATTAAAAAATAAGTCAGGTAACATGCAATTCTATCACCCTTCTATTTTTTTCGTCCTTTTATCACTTGTTTTCAATTTTATATGCCCTCCCTTGATACTTTTGTATATTACTGTATACACATTTGATAGTTTACCTTGTGTGTTACAGTGTATATGAGGGTGGTCTCCTCGTTTTCTCTTTCTTACAGTTTTTTAAATTGTTAAATTTGTTTCTGAATTGGACGGATTAAGAGTATGGGGCATACTTGGCTATACCCGAGTGTTTAGTGGAATCAAAAGAATATGTCAGGTAACATGCAATTCTATCACCCTTCTATTTTTTTCGTCCTTTAATCTTTTTTTTTAAATTTTATATGCCCTCCCTTGATATTTTGTATGTTACTGTGGACACATTTTATAGTTTACATTGTATGTTACTGTGTATATGAGGGTAGTCTTCTCGTTTTCTTTCACTGACAGTTTTTTGAATTATTAAATTGTTTTCTGAATTGGACGGATTAAGAGTATGGGACAGACTTGGCTATACCGGAGTGTTTAGTGGAATTAAAAAATAAGTCAGGTAACATGCAATTCTATCACCCTTCTATTTTTTTCGTCCTTTTATCACTTGTTTTCAATTTTATATGCCCTCCCTTGATACTTTTGTATATTACTGTATACACATTTGATAGTTTACCTTGTATGTTACTGTGTATATGAGGGTGGTCTCCTCGTTTTCTTTCTCTTACAGGTTTCTGAATTGTTAAATTGGTTTCTGAATTGGACGGATTAAGAGTATGGGGCAGACTTGGCTATACCGGAGAGTTTAGTTGAATCAAAACATTAAGTCAGGTAACATGCAATTCTATCACCCTTCTATTTGTTTTGTCCTTTTATCATTTTCTTTCTTGTTTATATGGCCTCCCTTGATACTTTTGTATGTTACTGTATACACATTTGATATTTAAAGTCGTATGTTACTGTGTATATGAGGGTGGTCTCCTCGTTTTCTGTCTCTTATAGTTTTCTCACTTGTTAAATGGGTTGCTGAATTGGATGGACTAAGAATATGGGGCAGGCTTGGCTATACAGGAGTGTTTAGTGGAATCAAAACAATAAGTCAGGTAACATGCAATTCTATCACCCTTGTATTTTTTTTGTCCTTTTATCATTTTTTTTCTTTTTTATATGCCCTCCGTTGATACATTTGTATGTTAGTGTATACACATGTGATATTTCACGTTGTATTTTACTGTGTATATGAGCGTGGTCTCCTAGTTTTCTCCCTCTTACAGTTTTCTAAATTGTTAAATGGTATGCTGAATTTGATGAATTAAGAGTATGGGGCTGACTTGGCTATACAGGACTGTTTAGTGGAATCAAAACATTGTCAGGTAACATGCAATTCTATCACCGTTCTAATTTTTTCGTCCTTTTATCATTTTTGTTTTCAATTTTACATCCCCTCCCTTGATACATTTGTATGTTACTGTATACACATTTGATATTTTACCTTCTATGTTACTGTGTATATGAGGGTGGTCTCCTCGTTTTCTTTCTCTTACAGTTTTCTGAATTATTAAATTGGTGTCTGAATTGGATGGATTAAGGTTATGGGGTAGACTTGGCTATACCGGAGTGTTTAGTGGAATCAAAACAATAAGTCAGGTAACATGCAATTCTACCATCCTTCTATTTTTTTCGTCTTTTTTACTTTATTTCACTTTTATATGCCCTCCCTTGATACTTTTGTATGTTACTGTATACACATTTGATATTTTACCTTGTATGTGACTATGTATATGAGGGTGGTCTTCTCGTTTTCTCTCTCTTACAGTTTTCTGAATTGTTAAAAGGGTTTCTAAATTAGATTTATTAATAGTATGGTTCTGACTTTGCTATGAAGGAGTGTTTAGGGGAATCAAATCATTAAGTCAGGTAACATGAAATTCTATCACTCTTCTATTTTTTTCGTCCTTTTTTTATTTTTTTTTCGCTTTTATATGCCCTCTCTTGATATTTTTCTATGTTACTGTATACACATTTGATATTTTACCTTGTATGTTACTGTGTATATGAGGGTGGTCTCCTCGTTTTTCTATTTTACAATTTTCTGAATTGTTAAATGGCTTTCTTAATTGGACGGATTAAGAGTATGGGGCTGACTTGTCTATGCCAGAGTTCTTAGAAGAATCAAAACACTAAGTCAGATAACATGCAATTCTATCACACTTCTATTTTTTTTGTCCTTTTATCACCTTTTTCACATTTATATGCCCTCCCTTGGTACCTTTGTATGTTACTGTACACACTTTTGATATTTTACCTTTTATGTTTCTGTGTATATTAGGGTGGTCTCCCGTTTTTCTCTCTGTTACATTTTTCTGAATTGTTAAATGGGTTTCTGAATTCGACGGATTAAGAATATGGGGTTGACTTTGCTATACCAAGATAGATAGCAGTAATTAAGTTTTTATTCGTCTTTTCATTTATGACTGATTGAATCATGAAATTTGGAGAAATGATTAATATGAACAGAAAATATATTTTTAAAAAATCTCATTAAAAATCCAAGAATCTCTCTACGAATTTTGAATGAACTTTATTGAAAAGAGAATAAAATTAACTATATTGGGCTAAAGGAATAAACTCGGAACATTTCTAGTAATATGAAAACACCGCTGTGTTTCGCGCAAAGAAGAGAGAGGGAGAGAAATCGCAGGAAAATCAGACTGTTTCTCAAATTCAAATTGGCAAGCATTAAAGAAAGTTTTTTTTTTCGTATTCCATTAAAGACAAGAGATTTTTCTCAAAAGGTCTGTCAATGTTTGTGTTTTAATAGAATTTCCTGTTTGCTACAACGTAGGCATGGAAAAAACCTGCCGTCCTGAGTCAACAATCGCTTATAACTCAAGGTGTAATTCAATTAGCTGAAAATACAAAACATGTCGGCTTTCAAATCACTTGAATAACTGTACCTACGAGTATAATGATTTTATGCTTGAAAACGTGACAGAAATTTTCGAGTTGTTGATCGGGGAAAAATATTTTCCTTTTTTTTGAGAACTGGTTTAAATTAAAAATTAGAGAACAGGAATTCTGCTTTTTCAGAATTTAGTGTCGCCCCGGGCATTTCCATTATTTCATTTTCTTCTGGTGGACTGGTGGTTTCTATTATTATGAAACAGCCATTATAAATGAAGCGTTAGGTGAAGATGAAAGAGCAGTCGTATAATGTTAGAACTCTGATTTTTCTGGTAAGAATAGGGGGAAAAAATGGCCATATTGGTTTTTTTTTTTTTTTTTTTTTTTGAAAAAAAAATGGAATCTTTTTCACTATGTTGTCCTTTGCGCCTTTTAAGCAATTAATTTGAAATTTGAGTTTCATTTGAAATCATAGTGTTTATGACAAGTTCGTCCCAAATGATACATATTTCACAAATTGGTCACAATGTGACTTCACAGCATTGTTGCTTTCGTCACGTGTTCGTCACAAAATTAATGCCAAAGTAGTCACAAATGACACACTTCTCACAAATTTGTCACAACGTGACGTCACAAACGACCTCTAAAACGGTCATAACGACTGCGCATTCTAGTCACTGTGACGTCACATCGACGGTCACAAAGTTACAGTGTGACTTCACAACGACGTCGCCGTGACGTCACCATGCCTTACGGGTAAGAATATCGTATGAGAAGTAGTATAGGGCAAAATACAACTGACGCTCACCCTTAAACAATTTTTTTGTTCTGAGAAAATACGAATTTTAATATTTGCTTAAACATCCACTAAATTCTTGATAAATTTCAGCATTTTAAATTTTGTTTAACCTTTTTTTTTTGTTTTTAGAAATTTTAAATTCTATTTAAGCATCCGTTAAATTTTTGAAATTTTGGAATTTAAAAAAATCGGAATTTTGAATTTTATTTAAATAATTTGATTAGAACATTTTTAATTTGATTAAAATACTTTTATAACTATTTTTAAATTACATTTTATGGTGTTGCTATCTATGTACGGATTTAATAATTATAAATTATTTGGACTTATTAATTAAAGTATAAAGTACATTGAAAGGAATATTAAAGCTTCATTGTGCAAATTCATTGTGCAAACTAAAAGTATTTTTAAATGCATAGTTTGGTTTTCGAATATGACTTTTCAGTTTTCTTGATGTTGAAAGACATAAAGTGGAAAGTTTCAAATGTGAAAATTTTCTATATTTATAGGTTTGGTTGTTATATATTTATATATTTATATGTTTATATGCTTATATTTATGTGTTGTTCTATTTGTGCATCTTATACTTTACTTTATCATGTTCCAACGCCATCATTCATTCTATAAACCAAAAGTATTTTTAAATGGATAGATTTTTTTTGGAATATAACTTCACTTTTCTTGATGATGAAAGAAATAAAGTGGATAATTTCAGTTGTGAAACTTTTCTATATTTTTATATTTGGCCATTATAGTTGTACATTTTATACTTTTACTTTATCACGTTCAAAGCCACTATTCATTGTGCGAACCACAAGTATTTTTAAATGGATAGATTCTTTTCCGAATATGACTGTTCACTTTTCTTGATGATGAAAGACATAAAGTGGAAAAGTTTCTGTTGTGAAAATTTTCTATATTTAGCCATTATATTTGTACACTTTATACTTTACTTTACCATGCTCTAAAGCCATTATTCATTGTACAAACCAAAGGTATATTTAAATGTATAGTTTGTTTTCCGAATATGACTGTTCAATTTTTTTTATGATGAAAGACATAAAGTAGAAAGATTCAATTGTATAAAATTTCTATATTTATATTTTTAGTCGTTATATTTTTACATTTTATACTTTACTTTATCATGCTCCAAAGCCATCATTCATTGTACAAATCAAAAGTATTTTTAAAGGGATAGTTTCTTTTCGAAATATATCTGTCCACTTTTCTTGATGTTGAAAGACATAAAGTGAATAATTTCAGTTGTAAAATTTTGCTATATTTATATGTTTGGTCATTATATTGTTACATTTTATACTTTACTTTACCATATTCAAAGACATTATTCATTGTACGAACCAAAAGTATATTTAAATGGATAGATACTTTTCCGAATATGACTGTTCACATTTCTTGACGACGAAAGACATAAAGTGGAAAAGTTTCTGTTAAGAAAAATTTCTATATTAGGCCATTATATTTTTACATTTTATACTTTACTTTATCATGTTTCAAAGCTATTATTTATTGTACTAACCAAAAGTATTTTTAAATGGATAGTTTCTTTTCCAAATATGGCTGTCCACTTTTCCTGATGTTGAAAGACATGAAGTGAATAATTTCAATTGTAAAACTTTGCTATATTTATATGTTTGGCCATTATATTGTTACATTTTATACTTTACTTTATCATGTTTCAAAGTCATTGTTCATTGTACGAGCCAAAAGTATATTTTAATGGAAAGTTTCTTTTCCTAATATGACTGTTCACTTTTCTTGATGATAAAAGACATATAGAGGAAAGTTTCAACTGTGAAAATGTTCTATATTTATATGTTTACCCATTATATTTGTACATTTTATGCTTTACTTTCTAATGTTCCAAAGTTATTATTCATTCTGCAAAACGAAACTATTTTTAATTGGATTCTTTTTTTCCCTAATATGACTCTCATGTTCTCTTGATGTTGAGAGACATAAAGTGGAAAGTTTCATTCGTAAAAATTTTCTATATTTATATGCTTGGCCATTATATTTGTACATTTTATACTGTACTTTGTGATGTTCTAAAGCCATTACGCATTGTACGAACCAAAAGTATTTTTTAAATGGATAATTTCTTTTTCGAGTATGAGTGTTCAGTTTTCTTGATGATGCACGACATAAAGTGAAAAGTTTCATTTGTAAAAATTTTCTATATTTATATGTCTGGCCATTATATTTGCATTTTATACTGTACTCTGTCATGTTTTAAAGTCATCACGCATTGTACGAACCAAAAGTATTTTTTAAATGGATAATTTATTTTTCGTGTATGAGTGTTCAGTTTTCTTGATGTTGAAAGACAGAAAGTGGAAAGTTTCAGTTGTGAAAATTTTCTATATTTATATGTTTGACCATTATATCTGTATATTTTATGCTTTAATTTATCATATTCCAAAGCCATTATTCATTGTACAAACCAAAAGTATATTTAAATGGATAGATTTTTTCCCTAACATGACTGTTCGCTATTCTTGGTGATGAAAGACATAAAGTGGAAATCTTCAATTGCGAAAAATTTATATATTAAATTGTTTGGCCATTACATTAGTACATTTTATTATTCTATGAAGTACAAAACACAATTTTTTAAAGAAATGATTAGGATACAGTTTAAAGTATTTTACAAAATCCCTATAAGTACTGATTTAATTTGTTAATTGTAAGAGACGAAATCTTTCTACAATTTATTTATTGACTACACACATCTTCTAAGATATTTAAAAAAAAATGGGAATAAATTATTTGGAAGGTGAAATTTTCATTATTTCGTAATTTGGGGCATAAAGGGATAAATAAAATTTATAGGGAAAGGTGAGGCAAAATCGGGTACCATAAATATTTGTGGTTCTCAAATGCAATCAAATGGAAAAACAAACTCAAAGCTTAGTTTTTAATATTAAATGAATCTTTGGCTACAATAAAACATATTCTTTTCGATAAAAAATATAATTGATTATATAAAAAATAGACATATTTTTCAGACATATGCAAAAATCCGGTTTTACCCCACTGGTTGGGTAAAAACGGGTAACTATTTAAAACTTCTGAAAAACTCTATTTGGTCAAAAAAATTCTTGTTTAATCTCTCTATTCTAAAAAAAAAAAAAAAAAAAAAAAAAAAGTAACTAATGCTGTCAACGCCGCCGGTTTTAATTTTTTTGTGACCGGAGGTGTTACTTCGTTAATATTAAGAAAAATATTGCATACAAAAATATGAAAATAGGTGGTGTTATAGAGAAATGTTTAATAAACACGCTGATTCAGATAGTTTTCAAATCGAAGAATTATTTTAAGAGATATTTAATGTTAAAGTGGTCCAAATGCGTTCCATTAAAAAAGTTTATAGGAACAAAAACTATACATAGGAATTTAATCATTTTTAGATCATTTTATGCATTAGAAGTACCCGGTGCATTTATTGTTTTAATTTGACTCATTTTTTGAGGACTTATTTCCATTTTAAATTCAAATTTTCAGCATTTCGAGACATATTTTTTACATCTTTTAGAAAAGAGTATTATTTTAAATTGTTGTCAATTTTTAAAACAGCGAAAAGAATAATATTTCCTTCAAATTAAAAATTTATTTACACGCGACTATTATAAACAGAAAAAGAATTCAAATGGGAATTAAATGATTATGTATTACAAGCAGGAAAATATTGAAACTTACGTCATAAAAACTATATTTACATGTGAATTTTAAAAGAGAAATAAAATTGTAAAATAATAAAGTCGTTAAATTCGTAAATGGAGGAAATTACGCCCTATTTAAAATGGCTAAACAATATTGCCAAACTTTTTGAATTAAAAAATATATTTGCTTGAGTCATTTATCTCACATTTTGAGATAATATTTTAAACTATTGTAGTGAATTCTAAGAAAGCGCAAATAATATTTCCTTTCTAACAACAAAAGTATTTTCACTTGAATATTAAAATGAAAAAGAAAGCTTTGGTGAAAATTATTTCAGCTTTAAAACGATACATTTAAAAAGTTTAATTTAAAAAAACATTTTAATAGCGTTGTTAAAAAAATACCGGGAGACAAAGACTGTTTACTTAATTCATTTTATATTAGCTTATTTTGAAATGTTTCACTGATCTGATTTAATCAAGGACGAAAATAAACCGTTAATAGGGAGATCGCCGCTGTTTTTTTTAATTATAATTCAGTCTTCCGAATTTCTTTTTGAAGCCGATCAAATTAGCATGCTTTTAGAGTTTGCGGTGTCTGAACGGCGGTTGGCGAGCTTAGCTCGTAGGGGGCAGAGCCCACTAGTACAGTAAAAAAATACATTTTTGTTTTTTTTTAACAAAGCGAAATTGCACATATGTTCTTCCATGTGGCAGAAACAAATCTGTGGCAAATTTTTTACATTGTATATGCCTACCTATTTTACACTGGAAGTCTTAGAGTTATTTTAACTCCAAAAACCACAAATGAATTTGTTATCATATCCTTCTTCATACTACATGCTTCATATGCCCGTCCGTGGCATTTTAAACATTGTATCCAACCTTCCTTGGATTTAGAATTGGAGAAAAGTTCATTGCAAAACATTCAGCCTTCATTATCTTCTTCATCTTCTGAGGATGTCTCCTCAAACTTTTTTGTTTTCTGTTTCTGTTGATTCTTAATTTATTTTTTCTTTTTAAGAATGAAGTCAAAATAAGAGTTTGTCCCTCCTTTTGCCAACTCTTTTCTCAATACTAAAGCCTTCCTGGGGAGGAGGTAGTAACATTTTAGGCAAAATGGGAAATGCAGATTGCTGGGCTACACAATCTGAGATGTCGATGGAAGAGGCTGGATATTGCCAACTGCTGAATGTGTAATGTCAACTCTTTTAGATGTGGAAGGATGAGCTTCATTATCCTATGATGTTTCACAAATATTTATTGCTGCAAGTATGCCAACCTATGGTTGCGTAAACTTAGGTGTGTTATCGCTGACTTTTATGGGTTTTTGTGTTATTTCCGAAAGAGCACAAAGGCTGTCTGGAAAAACATCGTTGTCGTAGGGGGAAATTCCTGTCTTCTCAGACCGTCTGATTAGAGTATTTGCAACTGCTGCTCTCAAAAATGCAGCTTTGAATAACTTTCCAATTTAGTAAATTGTTACAGATCGCCCAGAATTGGGAAGTAACCAATTCCTGACCTCTTGTTTGTAGTATAAGTTTAGAGGTGTCATGAATGACACATCAAGGGGTTAACAATACTTAACAGCATTAAATTGCAATTTAAGCTCCATTTTAAATTATTAACTATCCTAAAAATATCATTCCATGAGAGTAGTACAAAACCAGATATACCTGGTTTTGACCCACTCTTAAGTACCCGGTTTTACCCCAACATGACACACATTTAAAACATACCGTCACTACTCTAAATCCTATAGTACAAGATCACCAAAACTGTTAAAATACTAGCAGGAGAGCAAAGAATTAGGTATAGTGCTTACCAATATTTAATATGCTGACAAACAGTTCATATATACGTAAAACATAGAATTAAACAAAACAATTTTTAAGAGTAATTCAAACGAAATTCTTCACACAAAAAATAAGCTACAAATACCGTAATGACATTCGACAAGCAATTCCTCGTGTTGACGGATAGATAATAGTTCAAATTATGGAGGAATCTGCGCTACTCGGTTTTGTACAACTCTCCCCTACAGCTAACATGGTATGCTTCACCAACATATCTACCTCATTTGAATCAAATCGAGTGCTTTTTTTGATAGCCCTATCACCAGCGGCTCAGAGGTTCTGCTCTCAAAACTGATAGTCGGAGGTTGCTGGTTTTGAAACCATATTGCGCCATTCGGCCTGACCGTTCGAAGTCTTTCGTGATATTGCATGGCTTGTGTCAATATCACGATTAAATTCCTTTAAATTTCCATGTCAATATGGATTAAATTCCTTTAGAATCCCACCCCCAATGGAGGCCATATCTCCCTTCGGCCTTTCTCTATTCGCGTAGGTAATTGGCCATAATAAAATCACAAACATCTTTTTGCGACAGACTAAATATTTCGCCTCTTCACGGCAAGATTCAACTGACGTTGTGACAATTTTCTTAGCTATACTTTATTATTTTTAACTCAATGATATGTATGATACATGTGATATCATAGGATATGACATTTTTTCCAAATGAGTGACAAAGGGCCAAGGCGGCTGTCGAACACAAGACCTTAAGCTTAAATTGTCAACTCTGTACCTATTGAGTTACCTGGACCGACAACCGTCTGATACAATTCACTCAGACAACTTTTTTCACGTTGTCTTTGCCTTACATTTATTAATATCAGTATGAGTGAGTTAAAGTAATTAAATGCATCTACGTATCCATTATTTACTGGAGTTCCATTGCCGGCGCATGTTCAGTTGACCTGTATACATGGCGTTGTAGAGCAGATGCTATTGCCAATGATGTTGTGTGAGTGAATTGTGTCACTCGGCTGCCGCTCCAGGTAGTTCAATAGACAGAGCATTGGCAATTTAAGCTAAAGCTCTTGGATTTAACTACCGACCTGGACAGTTTTTAAGTCAGTTAGAAAAAATGTCAAATCTTAAATTTATCTCAACTTATAATCATTTGAAACAACAATAGCAGCAATGCCTAGGCATATAGTTTCAGATTTCGATATATTTTTGTGAAATGTCAAATATAGCTTTCTCCTTACGAAGCCCAAAGACGTTTTAAGAAGAAATTAGTCGGAAGAGCGTGAGATATATTACGTCGACACCGGAAGGTAAGGACAGGAAAGAAAAAATGATAGCACAGATTTTGTATTTCAAAGTAAAACTTGATGTTTAATATCCTGACATAAGGTATAACGCAGCATATGACATTTACAGTAATAGCAAAGCACATTCTATATAACTTTGATGAATATTTCTTTTCAATTACCCTTCTTAAAGGTACATTTTTCAATACTTAATTTAAATCTTCCAGTTTCTCGTTAAAAACAAAAAATAAGGCAAGTTCGGGTACCTAAAAAGCAGGCACTTTATAGAGAGCATATTTTTGTTTAAAAATTGTTTCATTTGCAATTTTCTTGAATGCATTGCCGGTCAAAAAAAGAAAAAAAAATCTGCAACAAATTGTAGTAGAAGAAAGTTACTGGTACCAAACGATTGGAAATAAAGTCTATTTTTAAATGATGTATATAAAATTTGGCTGGGGGGGGGGGTGCGCATTTACAAATCAAAAACAGCTCAAACTTTGTTCTTTTCAATGGCAACACGCAATTTTGACAATATATTTTAAATTTTCTATTCAAACTATGCCTAGAAACGAAATTTCAAGTCATTTGGATGATAACCTTTTGAATTATAAACATTCAAAATTTAGAGCTTCTAATGTTAAATTACATTTTCATATTTTTATTAATAGCTCCTGAAATTATAATCAAAATGGGATATATTTTGTGTGGTTATAATATTAAAAAATTCAAACATAAATATATTGAATTTGTAATTAAAAAAATATATATAATATGAACTGTGAAATTAATATCCGAAAAAAATATGAATTGCAACCTACAATTTTTTTGATAGATTTATATTTATTAGGTCTTACTTTATGTGACTTCAAGATTTCAAAATTTTCTTCCAAGTAGTTTTCAAATTATGAATAAAAACCGTCAAAATGATGGTTTAAGGGATCGTCTATGATGTGCAGAGAATTATAATTTGAAAAAAAAAAACATTTTAACCATTTTATTGAAACATTTGGGATAGCAAATAGTCGAAACATATTAAGCGAGTGAAATGATTCTATTGGCAAGAAATAATACATTAATAGAAGTGACTAAATTATTCTGTATCATTTCAGACAACCGAGTGCCGAACTTCAATTTGGATACAGCCCCTAAAATAAGCTCATTTTAAAATAATTAATTTGTCTGAAACTAATCGTACGAATTTCATGAAAATTTGCATTTATTCTAATTGCAGGGTGTAGAATTTATTTATGGTGTCAAATTTGGGTATTACTAAAAAAAAAAAAAAAAAAAAAAAAAAAAAAAGTTTTGTTTTGTTTTGATATGTAGATGACCCCCTAAGCAAATTGTATATACATCATTTAAAAGTAGACTTTTTTACAACCGCTTGGTACCAGTAACTTTCTTCTACAATAATTTGGGAATGTTTACTTCCTTTTTCCCACGACTGTATTATTCGACTGGGAATTATGTCTTCTTTTTGAGTATGACTAGGTAATTTTTGAAATGCACGTAATCTGTATGTTAAAAGTTGTACCAGCATTCATATTTCAAATAATAACAGTCATTTTTGTCACCTTAAGTTCGTTGGATCAAATCAACCTGGAGAAGTATATAGTTTATGCATAATATGTTTCAAGGATGGGAATTATGTACAGTACTCTCACACTTCCTTCATTTTAATACTTGTTCTATATAGGGTGAAAGTTCCAGTTACTAACAGCTAACCAGCAACTGACACTCCAGCAAAAATCTAACTTAAATAAGCATTTCGTTTGTAAAATTCTGAAATTTAATGTGATCGTAATTGTATGCGTATCTAGTGATAACTTACTCTTATTTTTATTTTGAAGCTGATTTTTTCGTCACTAGTAGGCCAAGAATATATTCAATGAGGAAAGAATTTTTGAGAATGCAAAAAGAGCCATTTTTAGGCAAGCATTTTCTTTCTAAAGTTAAGGTATTTAAAAAAAAATGTATGTGTAATGTAAATACAACACTTTTTCTTAAAGTTATACCTGCAGAAATTAGTTAAAAGATGCCTATGATATATTAGGGTAGGAATGCATAACCTGTGGCCCACGATGTGTTAATTTGTAGCCCGTGATTTTCGTCAATTTATAATTGTAAAAAATCGTGAATTTCGTAAATTTTTCGTGGAAACAAATTACGGAAAATCGCGACTTTCGTCGAGCGGGCGCAGAAATATAGCGACTTTTGTCAATCGGACGCGGAATAATCGAGAGTTTTCTCGATTGGGCACGAAAAAATCGCGAATTTCGTCAGTCGGGCGCGAACAAAATCAAAAATTTCGCCAATCGTCAATAGTTGATCGAGGGCGAAAAAAATCTCAAATTTCGTTGATCTTGAGAGGAAAATTCGTGAATGTTGTCTATGAGGCAAGCGATCGTGAGCGGAAAAAAATCACATTTTTTTTTTTTTTTTCATCCGGTGCCGGGAAAAATCACGAATTTCGAAAATTTATCACAAAAAAAAAAAAAATAAATAAATAAATAAATAAATAAATAATAAAAAAAAATAAAAAAATACTAATCATTTAAATAAAAAAAAAAGCAAATTACAACGGCCATTTGGAAAATGATTTTTTCAAAGACTAGAATTTAAGACATTAAAAATAGCACGGATTTGATGAGTTGATCCTACATTACGTATGCCATGGATTAAACGGTAACATTCTTGGAACCATCATGAACAAATTTTAAAAGTAATTTCAGTTTTACAATTTTCGGTACTGTAAATTTTTAAACTTCTACGGAGCTGGTCATACATTACGTACGCCATGAATTAAAGATTAATAGTGTTATTACACGTAAAAATTGCAAGCAAGAAAAATCGCCTTCGACTCGTCAGATTTCCTATGAAACTTACGTAATAGCCAAGCATTTCATTGGCTGTTCGGGAAAAGGCTTTTCTATCATCAGATTTCCAAAAAATCTCACGACTAATTTTAAATAAAATTTCATTCTTAAACTTCTAAACATCCGACAATATTACTTTTTATACCGTCGGATAGAGAAAAAAATTTACTTTTAAATGCAATTTGTTTGAAAGCTGTATCTCAATTTGTTTCTGATTTATTAATTTTTTTTTGTAGTTTTTATTACTTTTTTGTCATAGTGGCAACACTCTGTTGTCCATCGTTGTTGAAACCAAAGGGAAATGCAGATTACTGTATATACCAATCAGATAAAGAATAAATTGCGGATTAAACCAATGAAAACGTTCAGATATGCTTTTAATTTCCTACCCTGACGAGAACAATAACCATTTTTCCAAATGATTAAAAAATTTGAATTTCGTCAATTTATCGCAGGTATTACAAATTGGTTGTTTGAAAAGATTACGAATTTTGCCAATCGGCAATGGAAAATTACCGCGAAATCTGTCAATCAATCGTTGATAAAAAAACGCGAATTTCGTCAATTAGTTGCGTCTGATTGGTAAAAAGAAAAGAAACGAATTTTGTTAATCAACCGTAGAAAAAAAAGCATTAATTATTCCATCATGCTTTGTTATTCCAAAAATGTTTCCATTTTTTTTTAATGAGTTACTCTTCAATAAAAAAAAAAGTTTAATTATCAATAACGTTTTATTTTTTAGAAATTGTGTTAGTTTTTTTCTTCAACAAGTTTCCCTTTATCCTCCTTCGTTCATAAAGTTCATATTTTTTTCGGCATTAGCCACTTTCATGTCTATATTTGTTTTTGAGCTCTTTTAATAAAACAAAATTTACTCCCCTGAATAAAGTCAAGGAATATTTTCACTGATTGAAAATAATCCTTGCTATATCTTTGTTATATGTACAAACCTAAATTGTTGATCTATCCTCGGCAACTGAATTGGGCATGTTGACTAGGTAGGGGAACCTAGAGGAGTAATCTGTCCTACCCCCCTCTGAAACCATGTTTTTATCTGATTATAGTCCACAGATCCCTTCCCCACCTCCCCCAAAATAGAATTCTTTCAGTGTTACTGATGTGGACCTCGACAACTCAGACATTTTTGTAAGTGGCCCTTCTCTTAAAAAGGTTGTGCACCCCTACATTAGAGGCATGATTTATATTTTATAGTTATTTATTTTAGATTAACATTCCGCCTACCAGACGGGTCCCATTGACCCGACAAATACATTCAAAATGATTTTTCTCATGAGGAAAAAAAAAAAAAAAATTCACATATTTACATAAGTCTCATATTTGAAAAAGCCATATATTTGCAGAATTTTCAGTCTTCTTTTCAATGAGAAAAATCATTTTGAATTTACCTGTCGGTCCATTGGACCCGTCTGGTAGGCGGTGGTTTAATGTGTGTGTGTGTGTGTGTGGGGGGGGGGGGGGTGACAGTTATTGGTTCTAGGAATTTCATTTCACCAATCTCCGACATATATCCCAGTTATTGGTTACATTTAAGAAAGTTGAAATCTATCATTTGAACTTTTTAAGAAAACATACAAAAAAAAAAAAAAAAAAAAAAAAAAGAAAGAAAAAAAATTATCTTGTAGTAAACACAATTAAAATTTAAGTTGTTCTACCAATGTCTGATACCATTTGTCAGTTACAGGTTTATAAATCTCAGTTATTGGATATCTAATTGGCATTACTAATAATTTAAAATTTGAAAAAAAGGACACATGCATCTGTAGTAGGATACTATATAACTAAACTAATAAACTATAATACTAAATAAGGTATTTTGTTTTTATAATAAAAACTAAACTATTTTTAGAGTATAAAATCTTTCAAATACAAAATAATTTTTATTTTAATCTTCGCAAATGAAGAGTCAGACACTGGTTCCCTTTGTGTCAGTTATTAGTTTTTCAAAATGGTGTTGGTGTCAGTTACTGGAGTTATTCGCCATATTCATGAAAAAAATTAATTTTTAATAATACAATGTATAATTTTTCAAAGTTTTGTCCACAATAGCTTTTTGACGCATGAGTATTATCTTTTCAAAAAGAAAGATAAGTATAAAATTAATTTAAAATTTTGTAATAGTAATTTGAACAATGAAGATACTTAAGGTGTCAGTTACTGGCGGTTTCAACCTATATATCAACAAATGGCCGCTTTCATGTTTTATTATAGCTGAATATTAATCATAGAGTATATTATTTGGATGAAGTATGTTTTTTTGCTGTGGCTTTTGTGAGTTGTTAAAACAGACAATAATTCTACTAATTTTACACTTACTTAATTATGTAGCATTTATTAATATTTTATCTTTTAGGTAAGGTAACTGTAACCTATTAAATATTAACATGTTGTTTTACCACGAAGGAAGAACTATATTTATCAGTGAATTTTACTATGTGATTGTAATATGGTCATTTTCCCAGTTCATTTTGTAGGGTACGCGCAGGTACGTGAAGATTTTCTGTTGTTTCTTTTCTCATACAAGAAATATTTTTAATAATTTTTTTAATTAATATAGAATCAAAGTATTAAAATATTATATTAAAACATAGAATTATATACAAAATATATTTACAAGAAGTGTATTTCACATTTTAAAACATCAATAATCCTGTAGACCACCACGTTAAATTTTTCATTCGTTATGATACACAAATCGCCTTTTTTCTGCCGTTTATCACTTCACCTCCGTTGCCTTCGAACACTGGTTTCTCTCACTGCTCTGCCGTAATACCCTGTTCAGACTGGATATTTAAGATATCTTAGATCGCCATATTTGAGGTGGTACCCTCCCGGAATTGGATTCCTGTTCACACCGCAAAACTCGCCTAAGATAACTCGGTGAACGTCAAAAAGTCTGAGATCTGAACAAATATAAATAGCGTATAGATAGCCAATCAGTTGAAGTGAAGCTTTATAGCCAATCAGAGAGAGTGGTAGTGGCTCTATCTAGCCGAAGAAAGTTGAAACTCTCTGAGAGACCTTTTGGAACTCTCTCAGAGAGTTCGGCGGTCTAATACCCTGTTCACACTAGAACTTTAAGATATCTTAGACCGCCAGTTTTGAAGTTGTACGCTCCCGGAATTGGATGCCTGTTCACATCGAAAAACTTACCTAATCTATCTCAGTAGCGTCACTGTGTCTGTGATCTGAAGAAAAGTAAAGTATGCGCATACGCTTAAAATAAAAACGGTCTCAACAGCCAATGAGTAAAAGCGAAGCTTCATAGCCAACGAGAGTGAGTGGTCGTTCCTCTCTCGAGCGGAAGTAAGTCGAAACTTACTGGGAGAGTTTGTGGATCTCTCTCAGAGAGTTCGGCGGCCTGAGATATCTTAACCCCTTGGGGACGAGCGACACGTATGCGTGCCGCATGAAGCGCTCAGAATCCTTGTTTTTTCTCACCAGTAAAATTTTATTGTAAAATTTACCTTATTTAATCAGCGCATTTTCCCGATTCAAGAAGACACAAATTTCTGTTTTTAAAAAACGGTGACAAAAGATTAAAAATTTCGTAAAAGGCTCCCGTCCCGAAGGGGTTAAGGTATGAACATAGCATAGCTTCCAACTTGTACGGATTTTTGCTACCACTAAAATTTAGTAGAAAATTTTGCCTAATTCAATCGCCGAATTGCCCTGTCTTTTAATAACTAAATAAGGCAGAAATTTCTGTTAAATTTTAGTGGTAGCAAAAATCCGTACAAGTTGGCAGCTATGACATAGTAATAGTATAAGATATCTGAACAAAGGGTATCAGAGTGCGAACATTGCCTCAGAATGCTCCCTCACACGCATGCGCTGCACGTCCAGTTGTGCGATCTCGCTGCGGCGTTTTTATCAACAGATACTATAAGGACGCTGAAAGTGCGTCCTACATTAATAAATTGAATACATTTACTATTATGGATGTTTTCACCTTAATATTGCATTAGAATTATTTCTTGTATGGCACTGAAGATTTTTCCATTCTTACTTTCTATTTTTTTTTTACGTTTTCGCATTGATTATTAATAACAAATTTTTATTCTCTTTTTTCTAAATTCAATGTTCTTCGAAATTAATCAACCAATTTTCTTTTAATTATTAATAATAATATACAGGTAATAATAATTATCTATCACCTTTTACTTATATTTATTTATTCCAAAAAATTAACCAAATTACTTACATTATAATTATAATTAAATTACATATTATTAACTTGTAGCTCATTTCTAAAAAAATTTAATATAAGAAAATTTAATATCAATTTAATTTTTAATGTTTATATTTATACATAAATCCAGTTTTAATATAAATAATAACTCATAAAACAATAAATTTAATAATAACAATTTTTTAATAATGAATTATTACGTAAAAGAACTAAAATAATAACATAGCAATAACCACAGTTTTTTAGAAGATTGATTGGCCAAATTAACATCACATATCATGATTTTTTCAATAAATAAATAATATATGTATAGTCAATTGTGAACAAGCTTTACTAGTTTCAACTACTGACAGCTTTAATGAGCATATGATTCATGTAAAACCTTGTAAAACTGCCATAAAGATTGTTTCACTTCCACACTTCAATTGCAATTAGTTACTGGTGATATGGCATGTTAATTAAACACATAAACTGTGTGATCAGAATTACCCCAGAGGTTCATAATTATACCAACTACTATGGGGTAATTGTGAGCATTTATTTTTGTGTCGGGATGTTATAATGCAAATATATATATGTTATATATATATATATATATTTTCATTTTATTATATGTCTCATAAAACAAATACAATGGCTGTTCTTAGTAAATTTTTCGTTCCTGGCAAAATACACTTAGCGTCTTCGCAGTGTAGTGCCCGGTACAGGAACATTAATAGGGATGCTCCCAGACCGACATCCAGTCACCTATTTTATTAGCCTCCACCACCATTATTATTTAGAAAATGTATGGATAAGAGATGCAAGACATGTCCCTATGCTTCACAATCACAAATTGTTTCAGATCCGTGTTTATCTTCATTTTGTAAAGCATTTAAAGTAGTATATAGTATAAAATGTAATATATGTAATATGCAGTATATTGAACAAACATCTGGTCCACTACATAAACATATTAACCAACATAGCACAGATTCGATTAAAAATAAGTCTAAGAATAAACGATCTACTGCTGAAATTCATCACTTCCACAAATATAATTTAAAAAATACAACGACATCAATATTAAAAATTCAAATAAACATATCAGAACGTTTATTTCTGGAGTCTTCATTCATGCAATTATATAATACAGTTTATCCATACGGACTCAATACTGTAGTATTCAATAGGAATATTAAAGTTTTTTCATCCATTAATAATATAACTGGTTATAATCCAATTTATCCTACACTAAATCATAATTTAAATCGCAGAACAACACGTAACAAACGTGGTAGATGTTCTTCTTCAATTATTATTTCTAGAAATACTATAATTAAACAGTTAAATAACCTTCATAATAAATATTTAATTGATTACAATTGGATTTTAGTTCGTAAATATATCTTTGCAATAAAAAAGAAAAAGCTTGCACATTATTTAAATATATTTCTTAGCAAAACTTTCTCGATACATTTCTCAGATATATTTTTTGATCTTATTACGACTAGAGTCAATCAATTTAACATTAATTTACAAAAAAAACAACAACAACAAAAAAACAACAACCCTAAACTTAAAAATATAAATACACAAATGCTAATTACTTATACAAATCAAATATTCAATAAAATTAATATTAATTCTATTATAAATGACAAAAAATGTAAATTTCCTATTCAAAATATTCAATTATCTAGAATATTCAAATATCCAATTCCTTTAGGAAGAAAGATTTTTAATTATAATTATTTTTCAAAAAATACATTTGCTACAAGTACTTTCCCTTGTAACTGCAACGGCCCCTCACTACAGCAATACATTAATAAAGATCATGGTCATATTATTATTGGTAATCTTAATATCGTAAATGGTTTTACATTAAGAAAATTATTGGGAAATGGCACTAAATATAGACTTCCATCAAAACTTAATTTAAATTCAATTCCAAAGCAATTTACATATGATATTGATTTGTTTATATATAAAATTTCTATTTATTACAATAAACCTATTGCATATTTTAATCAATAGAAAATACTGGTTATAGAAAAGTTAACTGATGCTCTTAGGGCAAATGTATCTAATCTTGTTAAAGTCAATACCTAACACATTTTCCAACAGGTTAAAAATATTCAAAAAGACTATTTAATCACATATATTGACAAATCCCCTAATAATTATGCAATCATATGCAAAACTTATTATCACCATCTTCTTACATCTTGTATTTCATCAAATAAGTCTTTCCTAAAATCTAATGATGATATTATTGTTAACAATCATAAGATTAGTGCTTATTATAAACTAAAATACTTATAACAATATAAAAAAATATTGTTACTTTCAAATATTTATCTTATTAAAAAATGCTTGGCGAATCCAAACAAAGCATGGCTTTTGCTAGTATACTATAAAAGCTACTCGGAAACGTTTCCAAAAAATAACGGCAGGAATTTTTCTTTTCTCTTTTATAAATGCTTCTTTAAATCTTGCAAATCAATTGGTTTCGGGTTGGGTTGGGTTGATTTTTGACGGCCAATTATCTACACGAGGGATATAGGCCCGGGGGGAGTGCCCTCCGTGGGGGTCTTTCTAAGGGAACCTAATCCGTATTAACGCATGGAAGATCCACGGCTCGAAGAAAACCACGAAAACTCCGAACGATTAGGCCGACGGGCGCGATTGGGATCGAACCCAGCACCTCCCGTCTACCAGCTTCGAGAGCAGGACCTCTCAGCCACTGGTGGGGCTCGATTGGTTTCGGAGATTTCTAAAGATAAATGAAGGTATGAATTACGGCTAGAATAGCTACTAAGTTAGCGTTTTGGTAATATGATTTACTCGGACGCTGTTACGTTATATTCTCGTAGATTAAAAACCATTTGTCTCTTTTTGTAGCATCTAAATCTCATTCACTGCACAAAATAACAAAGTCCAAACATTTATATTTAATTTATTTAAATTTTAGTTGTTATAAAATAACTAAGCTTTAAGAAATATAGTGAGCACAGAATTAAAAAAAAATATCTAGTATTTGTCTGTATCACAACTTTTTATTGATTCTTGAAAATTCTTAAATATTGGATTTACATAGTTTTTAAAATCACTGATTATTTATTCATTTATTTTTTAATTAATTGTGCATACGACTGTTTAAATCTTTAAAAAAATCGATTTTTAAAAAATGCATGTATGAAAAAGAATTTATTCTGAGCATTTAAAACAAATCGCACAAATTAAATATCCTATATCCATGATAGTTATCGCTAAAAATGCGTTAGGTATTCACACTGTGTAAGCAATAATTAAAATACTGATTTTGAATTGTTAAGTAGCTCAATTAAGTCTCTTTTTGATTAAAATTTTTTAGTTTGGCCTGCGGTTTTATGTATTTCTATGCAACGCATATTTTCTTACTGAATATAGAAGTATTGAGTATAGTTTTTTAGTTGAGTATAGAAATTTGTTCTCAGAGATCTTGGCCTAAATTTATTGTCATACTCTGGACACTATAGGACATTTCCTACGTTGAAAGATTAAATGGAATAATATTTGAGAGAAACATTTTGCTGTTTGTCATTGGTAAAAAATAAATTACCTTTTCAGCTTTATTTTCTGGTCGATCTTTTAATCAGTATTCCCCTTTCTTTTTAATAATTTCTTAAGGGGACAAGGGACCTTAAAATCCTTAAAAATATTTTTTTTATTTTTTATAAATTTCACCTAATTATAATTCAAGGGTACATTATATGCATTATGGCAATCATTTATCACAAAAAAAAAAAAAAAAAAAAAAAAAATTATGAAAAAAAATGGAATTTTACGCGTTGTCTTAGAAATCTTCGAAATGCCCCCTGCGTTCTCCATAATCAATGAAAATCCCCAATATTTTTATATAAGTTTGGTTTATATATATAAATGAAACAGAGCATTGAATTTTATATATTTGAATTTAAAGGTTTAAAAAAATTAAAAATTTTGAAATTTTTTCGAAAAAATTAAAAAAAATTTCAATTTTTTTAAACCTTTAAATTCAATTATATTAAATTCGATGTTCTATTTTATTTATATATATAAACCAAACTTATATAAAAAATATTGGGGATTTTCATTGATATGGAACGTGCAGGGGGCATTTCCAAGATTTCTAAGACAATACGTAAAATTCTATTTTTTTCATAAAAATAATTTTTTTTTTACATTTTTTTTGTGATAAATGCATGACATAATGCATATAATGTACCCTAGAATATTATTTAAGATAAAATTTACAAAAAAATTGAAAAATTTTAAAATTTTTTCGAAAAAATTTCAAAATTTTTAATTAAATTTTTTTTTACCTTTAAAATCAAATATATAAAATTCGATGCTCTATTTTATTTATATATATAAATCAAACTTTTATAAAAATATAAGGGATTTTCATTGATATGAAACGCGCAGGGGGCATTTCGAAGATTTCTAAGACGACGCGTAAAATTCCATTTTTTTTTCTCAAAATTAAATATTTTTTATATATTTTTTTGTGATAAATGCATGCCATAATGCATATAATGTACCCTTGAATAATATTTAAGATAAAATTTACAAAAAATAAAAAACAAAAATTGAAAATTTTGGAAATTTTTTCGAAAAAATTTCCAAATTTTTCAAAATTTTTAACCTTTAAATTTAAATATATAAAATTCGATGCTCTATTTTATTTATATATATGAACCAAACTTTTATAAAAAAAGTTGGGGGATTTTCATTGATATGGAGAACGCAGGGGCATTTCGAAGATTTCTAGAACGACGCGTAAAATTCCATTTTTTTTCTCAAAAATAAATTTTTTTTTAAATTTTTTTTGTGATAAATGCATATCATAATGCATATAATGTACCCTTGAATAATATTTAAGGTGAAATTTACAAAAAATTAAAAAAAATTATTTTAAGGTCCCTTGTCCCCTTAAAACATTAAAAAACGTTTTTAATATTTAATAAATCCTGTAGCCTAAATTCTGAACAATACTAAATTACTTGAATGAGCAAACTATTACAATTATACCACGCTGAACATTAATAAATTGCCTTTTTAAAAATCTATTCTGAAAGCATACACTGTAAGAAAAAAAATAACCTCTTGATTTTGTAATAAAATTCCGTCAGACAATACGCCAATAAAAAACTACTTGAAAAAAAATGTAAACCGTTTAGTTTACTGCAAAACCTGTTAAAAAAACAAAAAATACACAATACAGGTTTTATTTTGTAGGAAATCTTTAAAACGTTTATTTTACGTGCAAAACCTGTTAAAATAACAGAAAATTCGTTATAAATACACATTTGTTTTCGTAAAGTAAACAATTTTTTAAAGGTGTCATAGCTGATAGTTTTTTTAATCAAGATATTCTTGCATTGTGTATTGAGAAACAGACTATTTATTTACTTTCTTTTATTCTGTGAACAAAATTTGCACAACTTGAGGTTTGTATTTAAAAAATAAATCTAACAGTCCGAAAATCATGAAAGACTCTACATAAATGTTTTAGGGAACGTTTAATATTCAAAATCAAGAGATTTTTGCATTGTGTATTAAGAAACAGACTATTTATTTACTTTCTTTTATTCTGAGTACAAAAATTGTATGTACCAATTTGAGGTTTGTATTTACAAAATAAATCTACTAGTCAGAAAATCATGAAAGACTCTACATAAATGTTTTCCAAACGTTTAAGATTCAATAATATTTTCAGTATTGGCGTCCGAGCTGACAGGATTTTTTTTGTAAAAATCAAGAGATTTTTGCATTGTGTATTGAGAAACAGACTATTTATTTACTTTATTTTATTCTCTGAACAAAATTTGTTAGTACCAAATTGAGGTTTGTATTTACAAAATAAATCTAGCAGTCAGAAAATCATGAAAGACTCTACATAAATGTTTTCCAGAAAGTTTAAGATTCAATAATATTTTCAGTATTGGCGTCCGAGCTGACAGGATTTTTTTTTTGTAAAAATCAAGAGATTTTTGAATTGTGTATTGAGAAACAGATTATTTATTTACTTTATTTTATTCTCTGAACAAAATTTGTTAGTACCAAATTGGGGTTTGTATTTACAAAATAAATCTAGCAGTCAGAATATCATGAAAGACTCTAAATAAATGTTTTCATGAACGTTTAAGATTCAATTATATTTTCAGTATTGGCGTCCGAGCTGACAGGATTTTTTTTTTGTAAAAATCAAGAGATTTTTGAATTGTGTATTGAGAAACAGATTATTTATTTACTTTATTTTATTCTCTGAACAAAATTTGTTAGTACCAAATTGGGGTTTGTATTTACAAAATAAATCTAGCAGTCAGAATATCATGAAAGACTCTAAATAAATGTTTTCATGAACGTTTAAGATTCAATTATATTTTCAGTAGTGGCGTCCAAGCTGATAGTTTTTTTTTTTTTTTTTGTAAAAATAAAGATATTTTTGCACTGTGTATTGAGAAACAGACTTTTTATTTACTTTCTTTTATTCGGTGAACAAAATTTGTAGCTACCAATTTGAGGTTTGTATTTACAAAATAAATCTAGCAGTCAAAAAATCATGAAAGACTCTACATAAACGTTTTCGAGAACGTTTAAGATTCAATAAGATTTTCAGTATTGGCGTCCGAGCTGATAGGATTTTTCTTTTGTAAAAATAAAGAGGTTTTTGCACTGTGTATTGAGAAACAGACCATTTATTTACTTTCTTTTATTCTGTGAACAAAATTTGTAGGTACCAACTTGTGGTTTGTACTTACAAAATAAATCTAGCAGTCAGAAGATCATGAAAGACTACATAAATGTTTTCAAGAACGTTTGAGCTTCAATTATATTTTAAGTATTGGAATCCGAGCTGATAGTTTTTTCTGAAGTCAATAGATCTTTTTTCTATTACAGTATATTAGTGGCATTGATAGACAGATTACAGTGAAGCTCCAATTATCCAAACTCTAGGTATTAGGATGGCAAGCAGGAATTAAAAAAATACATCTTCGCTTCCTCCTAAAAAATGAAATTCGAATTGTATGTAAGGTTAGTTGGGGTAACTGGACCCACGAGGTAACTGGGCCATAAGCTATTTTATAAAAAACCGTTGATGCATTTTGAGTTTTAGCTTTTGTGAGCAATGCCCCTTAACCTCTACTTCCTAAAACAACGTGTGTCAACTCAATCATAACTCTGCCTTTGCTGTGATAGGTTGTCGAAAATTTACGTTTCTTTTTTTAAAAACAACGTCAATTTGGTTGAACTTCCTCGGCTTTTTATTAAAATACTGTAAGTACTTTTATTAAACAATCTTTTTTATTAAAGATTAGGCATGTAACTACGTTAATATTATTAGGTTTCTATACATATTTGCTTCATGTTTCAAATGTAAGCCCGGTGTCCTAGTTACCCCATAAATGTTTCAAGAATGGGGTAATTGGGACATGTATCCGGGGTAACTGGACCATGCTGGATCCAGTTACCCCAATAGTTATAAATAATTTTTTTGAGTTCTCTTATAACGGGAAGTAAATTTCTTCATTGTTTTTTGCTCACAATAATGAAAATTATAGAATGCCTTATTAAAATTACGTAATAAAATTAAAAAAAAGCATATTGGGTGACATCAAACCAAATTTCTTGACCCCTTGAGAGGCGGTAATGCCGTTATGGCATCATATAATTTTAATTCCAAATTGCCACTTAGGCATCGTAATTTTATAATGAAAATTTCACCTTTATTAAGTACGTGAAAATATACTTTTACTTGTTTTCAAATAGATTCTCTTGTAAATACTGGTGTCATTAAATTATTTCAACATTTTACGAATGCAAATACCTTGCCTCTGAAAGCGAGATAGCCAAACCTTGAAATTGTACGATACAGGGATTGCATTCTATAGGGACATTTTTATTGTTCCTACCGCTATTTTGAAAATAATATCTTCATCGCACCTTTCTTTAGAATATGTTAAATAAAATTATCATGAAGGTAACTCATTAAGGTTTCTGGTAGGAACAATAAAATTTTCCCTATAAAATGCGACTCCTAGATACAGATAAAGTACTTAAGTACTTACGTAGCCGTTTGTTCATAGATTTACCTTGCTGTTTTTTTCCTTAAAATACCCAAGTGACTTTTACATTTATCACCTATACTAAAGTACATAAGTACTTACTTAATTTTTATGTTTTTGGTATAAATAAATCTAATATTTTCACTTTTAGTGCTTTTTTTAGACACATTGACAGCAAAGGTTTCCCTCACAGTACTCTTTATTGACATATAATTTACATGATCTGCCTGGTTTAAATTTTTTTAAGTTGTTTACACTTTTTCAAACAGGACCTGATATCCCACATGAAGAAAAATAAACGCGTGTGGAACATAAACCCTCCTGGTCCACTTACCCCATTTTTATGGGGTAACTGGACCCATGAGGAAAGAAAGATGAAATCTGCATATTTTTATATTTTTAAATATTAAAATGTAATTTTGAGCATTTCTGTCTGATAGAGGGAATCTAACTGAACACATTTACAGAAGTTCAGACTTTAATTCAAATGAATATTAGCTTTCTGAAGCTGAATTGCCAGAATCTCCAGAGTCACATTGTAAAATCATGGTCCAGTTGCCCCAACTAACCTTATTTGTTTGTAAATATAAAATGTCTTTGAAATTTCTTTTTAACGAGTGAGAAAATGTACGTATACAGGGTGTTCTTGAACTCATGTGCCAAATTGTAAGGTAAGTTAAAGTACACACAAAGAAGCAATTTCGGTACAGCAATGTGGGGTCGGAAATGAAAAGTTTTGGCGAAAAACAAGTAAGACGAAGGAAATGAAAACAAGCGTTTTATTGACATACAGAAAGTACTCAAATATACCACCTCTAACACCGATACAGGCCTGGCAGCGCTTAGCAAGTGGTTGGCATATCCCAAAGCGATATAAGTAAGCGTCCTATCTTAAATGGGAGAGGAAACCGCAAGATTAAAGGCGAGGTCACATCAATCAAGGCCGCACGCCACGTAGCAGACGGGGTGAACTACAGAAAGATCCCTGACTGTTTCCTTCTTTATGGATAATCTATTAATTGCACATCTATGAAATAACTGCGCAAGCGCAAACGGCGTGTTTTCATTTGTTTGTAGCGTTTATATTCTGACAGTAATAGAATAGTCTATTAATTTTTATTCGTGTTTTTTTGACTTATTTATTATAGTTAATTATTTAAATAAAAGCATTTCTTTTTAGAACTAATATTATTTGTTAAAATGGCAAAATGTCGGCCATCTAATAGCCCGTAATAGTTTTCGAAATTGTAAGAAAATTCTTTTTCTGATGGAATTCATCTCTGTCCTTTCGATAGAATAAAAGAAGTTAGTTATGTGTTTTTATTTTAATTTATAAAAAAAGATAAAATATTATTTAATATATATTTCAAATGTTGCTGATTTAAATACGCTCGATTTTAATTTTTTTTTTTTTTTTTTTTTTTTTAATGTAATGAAAAATGACTCATAAAAATTAGTAAGTAGTTAATGTGTAAAGATAGAATTTTGTAGTCTCATTTTTTACTCAATTCTTGATGTGCCAAAGTTATAAGAAATGATATACACGGTTGTATTCCCGATGAGAATACAATGTTTTTGAATGTTTAGAATATGTACAGAATTTAATTATAAATAAAATATTCAATTTAAGTCCTTTTGTTGGTTTATCAAGCGCAAACGATAAATTTCCAATATTCTCTTAATTGCATTCACTCATCTTATTTAACATACAAATATATCATTCATTTAATTTAAAATTCATAGTCTAGGCGATAACTTCAATAATTTTCCTAAAATCGCCAGATTACAATTTTTTTTTTCTTTTCTCTCTCTCTCTCTCTCTCTCTCTCTCTCTCTCTCTCTTTTTTTTTTTTTTTTTTTTTTTTTAAACAGTCAAAGCCATTTAGAGAATCCTTGTTAAAATTTCAATTACCAATTTCAGATTGTTACTTACTCACAGAAGATGAATCTTGTTTACCAGATGTATTGCAAAATATTTTTGTTACAGCTTGTTTTGATAAAAATATGTGTATTTAAAAAAAGTTGCCATGTCATTTTAGTTTAAGAGCAAAAGTTAGTAATGCTTTCGTAGCATTAGTGCTTTTCTCCCGAAATTAAAACGATATTGCGACTATTTTTTTTTAATGCACATAATTTTATCAAAACAAACTGTAATAAAAATATTTTGCAATACAACTGGTAAACAAGATTGATCTTCCATAAGTGAGTAAAGATTCAGAAAATATGCGCAAGAGATGCGCAGATAGTAGATATTCTGTCATATATATCCCGTGTATTTGCATTATTCACCCCGTCCACTAGATGGCGCAGATGTGTCAATATACTCCAGATTCCAGTATTGACATTGTACGCTTAATATATATGCCGTTTTGGACATATCCTTTCGAAGATTCCAGGTGTTCCATGAACAGTTGCAACATGGACTAAAAGTCTTGCAATAAAGTCCTCCCCAGAGTCAATGGACTTTACCCAAGAATGGCAGCAGCCATGCCTCTGCGGGGGAATAGTCCAGGCAATAGGGAATTTTACCTAGCAAAATTAATGGTAGTACTGGAAATCGGATTTCTAGATGTTTTTTGGGTCGCTGAATCCGAATTTGTAACTTCCCACCAAAATTTCCCCCGGCAACCTCCCCAAATTTTGGTAAAAAGCCCCCCCAAAAAGGTTTTTATTAAAAAAAATCAATTTTTTTATTGTTTTAGAGAAAAGGTATCTAGAAATTCAGAAAGTAGACAAAATTTTCAACAAACTAGATATATGACATTATGACTTAGGATGAAGGGGAAGGGGGGATCTGCCTCGGAACAGGCGCGAGGTGCTACGTAAACTAAGTTGCGCAATTCCACTTAACCACTCACACATTTACATTCGCCCTCCCATCTCCTCTCCGAACTTTCTCTATAAGGTTTACTTTAAGAGTTTGGGGTCGCTGAATCCGAATTTTTAACTTTACCCCAAAAACTTCCCCCCCCCCCAAATAATTGTTTTTAACTTAAATTTCTTATTGTTTTAGGGGAAAAGCTTTACGAAATTCAGAAACTAGACAAAATTTGCAACAAGTAGGATATATGACATTATGAATTAGGATGAACGGGGAGGGTGAGGGCTGCCTCTGAACATGCACTGCGGCTCTACGTGCACTAAATTATGAAGTCCAGGCAATAGGGGATTTTATCTGGCAAAATGAATACTAGTACTGGATTTCGACTCACTTTATGTTTTTTGGGTCTCTGAATCCGAATTTGTAACTTCCCACCAAAATTTCACCCGGCAATCCCCCAAAAAATTGATTTTTTGAAAAAATTTGGTTTTTGAGAAAAGCGCGCGGGGAATGTTCCGACGCAGCCCCCTCTCTCCCCGTTTATCCTACGTCATAATGTCATATATCCTATTTGTTGCAAATTTTGTCTAGTTTCTGAATTTCGTAATGCTTTTCCACTAAAACAATAAGAAATTTAAGTTAAAAACAACTATTTGGGGGGGGGGATTTTGAGGGTAAGTTAAAAATTCGGATTCAGCGTCCCAAAAAATTTAAAGTAAACCTTATAGAGAAAGTACGGAGGGACGATGGGAAAGCTAATGTAAACGTGTGAGTGGTTAAGTGGAATTGCGCAACTTAGTCCACGCAGCACTGCGGCGCATGTCCTGAGGCAGATCCCCCCTTCCCCTTCATCCTAAGTCATAATGTTATATATCTAATTTGTTGCAAATTTTGTCTACTTTCTGAATTTCTAGCTACTTTTCCCCTAAAACAATAAAAAATGGAATTTTTTAATAAAAACCTTTTTTGGGGGCTTTTTACCAAAATTTGGGGGGGGGTTGCCGGGGGAAATTTTCGTGGGAAGTTACAAATTCGGATTCAGCGACCCAAAAAACATCTAGAAAGCCGATTTCCAGTACTACCATTAATTTTGCTAGGTAGAGTCCCTATACGGTCTCTATTGCCTGGACTAGAAAGTCCTAATTTAAAGACTATTTATAGGACGAAGGGGGATCAGTGTTAAAATGTTTTTCACGCCTATTGGTGTGTTTGTTCTGTTTACCCGCGGTTGACGTCAGATGGGTAAAGTCCACGGTGCTGTCTCGTAGATGAGCCATCTAGAATCTTCGAAAGGGTACGCCAGTCACTTGCTAAACTCTGCCAGGTTGTAGTATCAATGATGGTTTGCACATTTGAGCAATTTCTGTAATTCTTATCTCAATAAAACGCTTGTTTCCATTTCCTCCGCATTTCTTGTTTTTCGCCAACACTTTTCATTTCTGACATCACCTTGCTGTACCAAAATTGCTTCTTTATGTGAAGTACTATGCCTTTCTTTACAGTTTGAGCCATAAGTTCAGGAACACCCTATATATATGAATAATTCTAAGTGAGTATTTTACCAATTTTAGAGACACTGAATTTCTCTGTTCTCATATTCTAAGAAATTCGAAAAAATTCCCTTACATTTAGATATTGTAACTGGATTTTTAACTAAAAATTGGATAGTGTTGAATATTTTTGACTGATTTGGTAGGAAATGTAACAAACGTGGCCGATAAAATTCAAATATAGATTCAGTTTTTCACTCGAGCAAAACAGTTCATTTTGTTAGACGTAGTCAACTAACACCTCTAAATGTATGTAAGTATTATACTGTAATTTTGTTTTCCGTAGTAAACGTATTTTTTATTTTCAACATATAATGAGCCTACATTTTTAAAAAACAAATGTCATTTTATAGAATTTTTTATTTCGCAACATAATCTTTTTTCAATGAATACTCCAAATATCCGGATTTCTGTATATACAAATTGCGTACTTAACGCATGAGTTCGGATAATTGAAGTTTCCCTGTATACGCATTAACTGTGAATGTCTATTCCGCATACAGAAAGATATTCTAAAGAAGAATCCACTTGTTCTATGCCCTACTCCACGGAATTTTGAAATTCTAAAATTTTCTTCGAGTCTGCTTTCTTTGTTTACATTTCTTAATTTAGAAGTTTTCTAATCATTATGTATAAAGTGAGTAGAATTGACAATGACAGAAAATCATTTTAATTTTTTTATTTTCTGATTAATAGAATTGGTAACAGATTTCTTCTTTAACTCTTCTACTAGTTTATCACAGATGAATTACAAGGAAATACTGAACTAAAAAAAATATTATTTTTTCATTGTAAATATCATAGAATAATATATGAAATGATAAGAATAAATAAATAAAAATAAACCCTCTTTTAAATAAAAAAATAAAAGTAAACTCTTTTTAAAATTCAAAATTTAAATTAAAGGTTTAAATTTAAAATTAGAAAACACAATTTACTTTCCATAGATTTTTAAACCAAACAATTAAAAATATTTTGCTCATCATAAAAATCTTTGACACAATTGGCATTTATGAAACAGCAGATGTGGAAGAAATGAAATTACTTTTTGCAACTTAATGTTGACATAATACATTTATTGTCATATCGTAAGATGCATTAAATGATTTAAAATCCTTATAAAAGTAATAAATCTCTATTGTGAGCTAAGAATATAATCAAATTAGATATTTTCTAGCAGAATAAAGAATTGCATAATTTTATTTGAGGTTTTTTTCATGAACAAAAGCGGACTGCACAGGAAAAAATCCATCACCTGACCATCTGCTTCCACTTAATCATGGGCTAGACAGCTCTTGCTCTGACCATCCTAGGCTTTCTGGAGTACACACCAGTTCTCAAGCGCAACTAGGCCTGACTTGAAAAATGGATGTAATCTTAAAAGAAATAAAGTCAGGTCCATGACAAAACTGCCTCTTCTCTCCTGGTCCCTGGTGTGTCCATTTCAAAATACACATTGTTCTGAGTATTTTGATGATAACACATTAAGCGGCTTAAGTGTGTAAAAATTTATCAGATAACTCTGAAATACACAGCTGAACGTGCAAGTTGCACATGAGTACACATATATCTGCGTAATATACACTAAATGAGCAATATGAATATTAAATTCACAATATATATATTTACTTAATAGGTGCTAAAACACATGAATGTTAAAACATTTTAAAAACAATCAAGATGTTAAAACATTGGAGTCATATGATGTTAAAATCTGAGCGCTTTCGACTAAAACATTAGTCGTCATCAGGGAAAATCACTGCCGGATGAAAGACAACTGCTGGTTGAATACCAAAAGGCGAAACCAACGAACCACAAACAGGAAAATGGGAAGGAAAGAAATAGTGGAGTAGCTAACCTGAAAAAGAGAGGGGGGAAGAGAGAGGGAGGGAAAAGGGTTAATCAAAACCAAATTCACCAGTTACACCTAGTACGTTAAACCAAATCCTTGGTATATTATAGGATAGGACGTCATTACAGGTACGCTTGCCTGTTGCCAAAATTTCCAAAGACTCTCTGATTATACAAATATTATAATGTGAGGCATGTGCAATGATTTTGACTTCTTTAAATAGCATATCAATATCTTTATCTTGACTTAACCGGGACAGAGCTGTGGATAGTTTTCCCTTTTTTATGTCTGTCATATGCTCTTTAATCCTTTCAAATAATTTGCGAGTGGTCATTCCTACATAAGTATACGTTGTTGAACAGCTATTAACTTAAAAAAGGATAATATAAACTCCAGATTTATCATAATTATCTATAGGATTAATCATTCTGTGTACCAGATATTGTAACTTTGTCGGTGGTTTAGCGATAAGAATTACATTATATTTCTTCAAAGCATACTTAATCCGCTCAAAAAGATTTGGAATATATTCCATACTGCAAAATTTAGTAGGTTTTTCTTTATCTTTACTAACATTTGTAGATATTTTGCTACTATTATTATATTTATAAATTAACTTGTTGATAAATTTATTCGAAAACCCATTTTTATCATAATTATCTAATCTATAGGATCAATCATTCTGTGTACCAGATATTGTAACTTTGTCGGTGGTTTAGCGATAAGAATTACATTATATTTCTTCAAAGCATACACAATCCGCTCAAAAAGATTTGGAATATATTCCATACTGCAAAATTTAGTAGGTTTTTCTTTATCTTTACTAACATTTGTAGATATTTTGCTACTATTATTATATTTATAAATTAACTTGTTGATAAATTTATTCGAAAACCCATTTTTATCATAATTATCTAATCTATAGGATCAATCATTCTGTGTACCAGATATTGTAACTTTGTCGGTGGTTTAGCGATAAGAATTACATTATATTTCTTCAAAGCATACACAATCCGCTCAAAAAGATTTGGAATATATTCCATACTGCAAAATTTAGTAGGTTTTTCTTTATCTTTACTAACATTTGTAGATATTTTGCTACTATTATTATATTTATAAATTAACTTGTTGATAAATTTATTCGAAAACCCATTTTTATCATAATTATCTAATCTATAGGATCAATCATTCTGTGTACCAGATATTGTAACTTTGTCGGTGGTTTAGCGATAAGAATTACATTATATTTCTTCAAAGCATACACAATCCGCTCAAAAAGATTTGGAATATATTCCATACTGCAAAATTTAGTAGGTTTTTCTTTATCTTTACTAACATTTGTAGATATTTTGCTACTATTATTATATTTATAAATTAACTTGTTGATAAATTTATTCGAAAACCCATTTTTATCATAATTATCTAATCTATAGGATCAATCAATCATTCTGTGTACCAGATATTGTAACTTTGTCGGTGGTTTAGCGATAAGAATTACATTACATTTCTTCAAAGCATACACAATCCGCTCAAAAAGATTTGGAATATATTCCATACTGCAAAATTTAGTAGGTTTTTCTTTATCTTTACTAACATTTGTAGATATTTTGCTACTATTATTATATTTATAAATTAACTTGTTGTTAAATTTATTCGAAAACCCATTTTCCAACCTTGGAAATTTTGACAAGAGGCAAGCGTACCTGTAATGACGTCCTATCCTATAATATACCAAGAATTTGGTTTAACATACTAGGTGTAACTGGTGAATTTGGTTTTGATTAACCCTTTCCCTCCTCCCTTTTCCCTCCCTCTCTCTCTCTCCCCCTCTCTTTTTCAGGTTAGCTACATCACTATTTCTTTCCTTCCCACCTGTTTGTGGTTCGTTGGTTTCGCCGTTTGCTATTTAACCAGCAGTTGTCTTTCATCCGGCAGTGATTTTCCCTGATGACGACTAATGTTTTAGTCGAAAGCGCTCGGATTTTAACATCATATGACTCCAATGTTTTAACATCTTATTGTTTTTAAAATGTTTTAACATTCATGTATTTTAGCACCTATTAAGTAAAGATATATATTGTGAATTTAATATTCATATTGCTCATTTATTTTATTAAGGTGAATCTGTCGTTCAACTTGAAATATAGTTTTTCTATATTTAATTATTTTGTAATATACACTGTTTTGTACATAGTACATAACATTATAGTTTCGGATGTAATTTTTGAATGGAATATTTATATGGCCGCAAAACAAATGAACATGAAAAACAAACTCATGAGCCTTGTGTGTTTGTTCTCTTTTCAGCAGATTTGTTTTAAGACCACAAAATAGTGTACCTTTAATTTAAAAGAAACAGGGTCGTCTGAAATTATATTTACTGCATGCCAACTCTCTGTTAGAGTTGTTTTGAAGTCTTAAATCGTATGCAGTGCATAACCTAAATAAATGCGCCGTAAAACAAAATTTCGTTAAAATGGAAATTGTGACGTCAGTATTATTTCCGTATTTTTTCGGATTTTTTTCTATCAATTTCAGTAGAAATTTCACTTTTCAAAGATGCATCTACACCAAGGGGTGGAATTTTCTATTTAATTCAATCTACAGTAAATAAGCAATACTTATTGAAACAGGATACGAACTAAGGAACTGCAACTTACTAAAGCACCACCTTGACCATTCAGCTATGATTGCACAAGCCAAGTTTTCAAGTATCGATATTTATTGCGTGCGCACATATCTCTGTTTGATATTCTGGTCTTACACATATCTTTGTGTAATATTCTTACATATAATTCTGTGTAGTATTCTGTTCTTACACATATAGCTGTGTAAAACGAGTACGCATATTTATATGTAATACGTATTATTATACATAGTTCGATGAAATATGCAAAATACACAGATATTTGTGTAATATGAAAAATTTGTAAACTTACATTAACACACCAATTTGGGTAAATCCGTACAATTTACTACATTTACATACTTGTTTGAGTTTTTGAAGGGATTACAAATTACACACTTCCATTAAGCCGATAAACAAACATAAATGTAGGTAAATTGCACTTGACAAGGATCACACCCCCTCCTTCACGGATTCTTCAATTTTGAGAAGTAATTGCATAGACTATTATTATAGAATTTTTATGGAGGGATGGTTTACTAAATTGCATCCATTAACCCTGAATGAATCAAGTCCTGTTCCGAATGAATATTTTGTTTTCTTAAATCATTGACTTTAACTTTGACTGGGTCCGGTGTATGCACGTTGTTTTGTTGTAAGTTGATTCGAATACTGATGAGGCTATGCGGTGCATAGCGAAACGTTTATTTTATAGTGTATAATTTTATATGATTTTATCTCATTTTAATTGTTTTGTATGTTTTTAGTAATTGTATTAAAGTCTGTCTACTGTTTCCTATTTAAATATTTTGAATTCAGACGTTAAAATGTATATATATATCTTAGATGGAAACAATATTCTCAAAATTTTACTTCCCTTCATGGGCATAGGCCCATATGTGACTTATGGTTAAATTTGTCATCGAGTTTGCTTTAATTTTAAGTGATCTCCATACTCTCTATTGTCATAATTTAATGCTAATTTTAGTGCAGCTGAAATAAACTTTTAACAAGTTAATTACTCTCCAGATAATTATTTTATAAGAATAAATTAATTCTTCTAATCATGTCTTAAATTGTACAGTCCAGTTCTTTTAACACTGCAACACAAAATTATCATTTAACCCTTCTCGTAAATTTGCTCCAAGAATGGCGATAAAATCTTTAGTTTACGCGCCACAGCTTTATTATTCTCACCCTTTATTCTTTTTTTGTTTCTCCTAATTAACTCTGTATAACGGAAACAAATTGCAGCAGCAGGAAGTATACGTTTAAACTCTGCTTGTCCCATCGATTTTCTGGTTCGTTGATTTTCGCCTCTCCGTTGACGTCATCCAAAGATTACCTGAATGTAAACTTCGAAAGGACGTGGCCGATCAATGCTTTACGCTAGAAGCAGAATTTGGATTTAAGGAAACTAAGTTTAAGGAGGCTTGATACTTTAAACTATTTTCTGTATTTGAGCATTTTATAGTATCTTTTTGCATATTATTAAATGGTTTTGCAAAGGAAAATGATTTAATACAGAAAAATTGCAATTCTTTTGATAGAAAGTTTAAAAGCTATTTTAATAAAAAATAATAAAGAAAAAAAGAAAATTTTAACACCACACTTCTCTTACACCTTTTAACTTTTTGCAACAATTTTTCGTACTTTTCTTGCAAGTGTCTCTATAACTGCACTGGCTAGATTTCTAGAAAGTTAATTAATTTGAGAAAGTAAATTGTCATGACATTTAAAAAGATACAGTAAAATTGAATGTTTACTTAATTTTTTTATTTTTTAAAAATAAAATATTTTTCTTTTATTCCAGAAAATTCCATCCTTAGTTTTTATGAAATGTCCCTTAAATATCGGGGAAGAAAATGGAGAGTGAATTGAAAAATAATTTTTGAAATTTTATCACTTGCAACATGCGTATATATTGAAAAAACGCAAACTGGGAAAAGGAATTTAAAGATGGTAACAGTGAATCATTTAAAGAGAGGGTGCAGTAAAAAGACTTTTTCGCATATTTTTAATTATCGGCTCCTTTTATTGTTCTTTTCCAGAACATACTTCTGATCCTTCTCCAGAATATACTATGGATTCCTAACTGTATTTTAAACAAAAAATTAGAAAATTGATATTTTCATCATTTTTTGCAAATGACATCAGATATTCCATTATCATCAAAATGGCTAAATTATTTACTGTTAAACTTTCCATACAAGTGGATTATATATTTTAAAAAAAGACATAGGCTGTTTTTTTGTATCCCATTTAAAATTGTAGATTTGTATTAAATTAAAAATTTCGTTATTTAAATGAAGAATAAATATTATCTTTCATTTAATTTTTTTTAAAAATATGCTATCGACCCTTCTTAGAAAAAAAGTGAGCAAGGAAAAAACATGTTTTTATACATTTTGAGTCATTAATAATAAAGCTCTCTACTGACCGGTGGACAAAACGCAGTTTAAAATCGTTTTTAATTGAAAACTAAAATAGATAATTTTTTATTTAGAATATTTTTTTTTAAATTGACCACAAACTATAGAAAAACGCGTGAGTCAGGAGACAAATTCTGAAATTCACACCTTTATTAACAAGATGGAAACATGAAGAAATAGGTTGGAAATTCAGAATTTGTCTTCTGACTCACGCATTGTGCCTCATGTCTCCCTCTTCTGTGTCCCACCCTCAGGCATTTCAGTCGTGGGCATCGACATGGACCCTCCTTGAGTACCATCGAGCGATGTGTGGCATGATTGACACAGGACCATTTGCGAAAATTCCGCAGAGGATTTACACAGATGCGCAACACAGAGCACTGAGAGCATATTCGTAGAGCGGATTGTTGAAATCCGTTCGCATCGTCACGAAACATCAGAAGTTGAGCCCCCATCAAAGGGTAGGGTGCATCAGTACCACCGAAACCATACGCAACAATTTAGATGAGGTACAGCCGCAACATTTAGTTGATCGAATAATAAGGAATCAAAATTACTTAAAAATTGTTTTAGGATAAAAAAAAAAAATTGGATAACATTTGATGTTATGGCTTAAAAAGTAATCAGTAAAGCGATTCCTGTTGTTGCGTCTTAGATATCGAATTATTGATATAAGCTTCGTACTTAGTTCTTTTTAAGGGAATGCAAGAGGAATTATAGCCATCTGGCAAGATGATTTACCGTATTAATGATTTCCGAAAATGTCTCACAGAAATTTTTTTCAAAATGGCAAGCTCTAGCCTCTTTTAACAGTCCTTCATCTCTGGAATTGAATTCAAAGTTCTTACAATTTTACCATAGGCATTTTTGATAATAATACTTTATAATGTCCCCTTTTCAGTAATTTTTTTAATCTGAATTTTTAAGACTATATTTGGATCCATACTGGGATTTATTAATCGCATTTCAGTATTTTCAATCCATATGACGACGACAACCAATCGAATTCAGGCAAACTCACCTAGTCTAAATTCATGCATTTTGTGCAATATCTCTAAATTTTGATTTAAAACCCGAAAATAATCTGCCGCGTGTCATCCATGGCTTGCGTGTCGTATCTCCACCGTCCTTGATCACAGGCAAATTCCATTTTTGTTTACAAAAGAATGACGGCCGTGTACGGGTATGGTGGCTACTAGGGCGACGGCACTTCACAGCCCATACCGTTGAGTATCATACTGCCTCTTATACCGGGTAGATGGCGCTAAACGGTACTTCCCGGTCAATAACATCAAGCCTCATACCGAGCTTAATGGCTTCGAGAAAGCAGACAGTTTTGCACATTGCAGGTGGTTTCATTGTGGAGCGGTATGCCAAAAAAGTTGTTTTGACTTATAGTTCGACCACTGTTGAAGGCTCTTGGCACGTTGTTCTGGCAGAACAATGCCCAGCCATACATCGCACGATGAACTCTCAACAGCGTGGACGAAATCTACATGCTTTCCTTGTAGACAACCTTACCTGATCTTTCTCCCACGGAACGGGTGTGGGATCTCGTCGTATGTGAGTTGAATTGGTACCACCGGGACCAGGACCCGACTAGCAAGTTTCTGTGCCAAGGGCACTTTCAGTTTTTCGTGCTCCCTTAGATTGGTTGATTTACTGATAGTAGTTTTTTATTTTTTACATATTACACACTTATTCGAAAAGTGTCAACTCAAAAAATTAAGTTTTCCGGAAAATTGAAAAACGGTTCCACGAATAATATTAAAATATTTTTTTCTATTATTTATTGAAATTATTTTAACCATAGATTGAGATATATTTTTGCCATTTCATCGTTTTAATATCTCAAATATTGGCAATTCAAGTACTTGAATACGCCATCTAGTGGAGAAACGATATAAGCTCACCTTTCAGGAAAATCCACTGCAAGCCCATTGCATTACTTGTATTTTTAACTTTTTAATAACAATCATTTTTTTTTTTTTA
The DNA here is from genome assembly GCA_963932465.1 of Maratus speciosus. Taxonomy (NCBI): domain Eukaryota; kingdom Metazoa; phylum Arthropoda; class Arachnida; order Araneae; family Salticidae; genus Maratus; species Maratus speciosus. Next base: position 391,661,482 of record OZ010790.1, on the reverse strand, counting down.
TTGCACAATTTTAGATTTCAAATGACATGTGCCTGAAATGAGAAAAACTTAGAAAAGAGTATTACCAAAATAACTATCCGATTTGTTATGCTTAATTTTTTAGAAATAAAAACGTTGCCACAATTATGATTTTTTTAATGGAAATTTAGATGAAGTTATGAAAACTTTCTGGCCTCTCAGAAATTTCGTGCCCAGGGCACAGACCCCGGCCCATGTGATAGTCAGGGTCTTGCCGGGACATACTGTAGAGTAGGGGTGCACAACCTTTTTTAGAGAAGGGCCACTTACAAAAATGTCTGGGTTGTCGAGGGCCACATCAGTAACATGGAGAGAATTTTATTTCGGGGAGGTTATCTGTGACCTATAATCAGATAAAAATATGGTTTCAGATACGGGGTGGGGAGTTTTGCCCCTCTAGGTTCCCTTACCTAGTCAAAATATCCAATTCGGTTGTTTAGGATATATCAACAATTCATGTTTGTATATATAACACAGATATAGCAAGGATTGTTTTCAAGGAGTGATAATATACCTTGACTTTATTCGGGAGAGTAAATTTTGATTTATTATAACTGCTAAAAAACAAAAATAGGTATGAAAGTGGCTAGTGCCGAAAAAAAAGTGAACTTTATGAACGAAGAGGAGAGAAGTATAGCCAATCAACGAAATTTGAGATTTTTCCGCGCCTGATCGACAAAATTCGCAATTTTTCCGAAACCGATCGACAAAATTCGAGATCTTTCCGCACCCGATCGACAAAATTCGCTATTTTTCCGCATCCTATCAACAAAATTCGCTTTTTTCCGCGCCTGATTGACAAAATTCGCGTTTTTGTCGTGCCTGACTAACAAAATTCGCAATCTTTCGGAGCCCGATTAATAAAACTCGCGATTTTTCTGTGCTTGCTCGACGAAATTTGCGATTTTTCCTCCCCTGATCGACAAAATTCGGGATTTTTCAGTGCGGATAAACGAAATTCGCGATTCTTAACTGACTCTGGCGAAATTTGAAATTTTTCCCGCAGCAAATTGAAGAAATTCGCCTTTTATTCTCCCGATAATATGACGAAACTCATGATTTTTCCGCTGCCGATCACGAAATTTTCAATTTTTCCGGACATCATCAGCTAAATTCGTGATTTTTCCGTGCCCGATCAACGAAATTTGCGATTTTTAAGCGCCTGATCGACAAAATTCGCGATTTTTTTAAACCCGACCAACGAAATTCGCGATTTTTCCGCGCCCGATCAGCAAAATTCACGATTCTTAACTGGATCTGACGAAATTTGTAATTTTTCCCGTGTCAAATTGACGAAATTCGCTATTTTTCTGAGCTCGATAGACAAAACTCGCGATTTTTCTGCACTCGATCGAAAATTTGTGGTTTTTCTGAGCCCGATCAGTAAAATTCGCGATTCTTAACTGGCTCTGGCGAAATTTGTAATTTTTTCCCGCGGCAAATTGTCGAAATTCTCGATTTTTTCTCGCGATAAACAGACGAACACACGCTTTTTCCGAAGCCGATCAATGAAATTTGTGGTTATACCTCTCCTAATCGACAAAATTCGCGATTCTTAACTGATATGACTAAATTTGTCATTTTTTCCCGCCGCAAATTGACAAAATTCGTGGTTTTTTTCTCACGACTGGCGAAACTCGTGATTTTTCCGCAGCCGATCTATAAAAATTTCAATTTTTCCGCGTGGCATCAACAAAATTGACGATTTTTCTGTGCCCGATAAACGAAATTTGCTATTTTTCCGAGCCTGATTGACAGAATTCGCGAGTTTTTCGTGCCCGAGCAACGAAATTCTCGATTTTTCCCAAGCCCGGATCGACAAAACTCGTAATTTTTCCGTGGCCGATCGGCGAAATTTGCGATTTTTTGTTGTGCCTTATCGACAAAATTTGCGATTTTCCGTCCCCTATCAATAGAATTTGTAATTTTTCCGCGCCTGATCGACAAAATTCGCAATCCTTAAATGGCTGACGAAATTTTCAGTTTTTTCGGCAAAGTGACGAAATTTACGATTTTTTCTTGTGACCTATGGACAAAAATTGCAATTCTTTCCAGTTATAAATTGACAAAATTCGCGGGCCACGCGCTAACTCATCGCGGGCCACAGGTTGTGCATCCCTACTGGAGAGGAACTATGTGCTGCATCAATGCGGCTTGACAGAGAGTAATGCAACTGACCATTAATGGCCTCATCGACAGTAGGCATTGCATGTGGTGGTGGTGGTGGTGTGTGTGTGTGTGTGTGGGGGGGGGGGTTGCGCAAATTAATTAGTAAATAGTTTTCTTTTGTATATCTTTCTTTGTCTTTTTAATCATTTATATATGTTTCTCACCTGTATTGGTCTAGTGATTTTCGCATAGCTACGAGCATTCGTTAATGCTGGTGCAATTTCACTTTTGATGAGTGTAATTCCAGATACTGAATAATAATAGAAAATTAGGTTATAGAATTTTTAAATTCCATATTTTTTTCTTTCTAAGGCATATTTTCTATTTTTAGGTTATTTCACTAAATTCCATTTTATTATAATTTATAAAGCATATATAATTTTAGACTACTAAAAACAAAATTGGTATATTTGCTTACATTAAAAACTTATGTTTAAGTAATATTAGTGAGTATATATCACATGTCAAAATCTTGATATTTCAAATATTACAAAAAATCTTCATTAGTGCACACTAGCTGTATTTATCATAAATGCATAAAAATAAAGGAAATGAGCCATGAATAGTATTAAAAGCTTTACGCATAGCTAAAATAGAGCGAAAAAATATATTGATCATTTATAATTAATTTATTCATTAAAACCTGATTTTTACAGACTAAAGATTTTCATAGGTCTCAGGATTTTAAAATGTCCCATGTGCATTTATTTTTCCCTATTTGATTGCAATTGCTCACAATGTACAGTATAAACATAAGTTACTAAAAACTATGTCATTTAAAGGTAAGATTGTGTGGGGCAACTGGGCCATTATTTTACAATATAATTCTTGAGATTCTATCAATTTTGCTTCCAAAAGCTAATGATCATTTGAATTAAAGTCTGAACCTTTGTAAATGTGTTCAATTAGGTTCACTCTATCAGACAGATATTTTCAAAATAACATTTTAATGTCTAAAATAACTAACTAAATAAATATATATATTATCTTACTTTCTTCATGGGTCCACTTGTCTCATAAAAATGGGGCAACTGGGCCAGATAGGTCTGTGTTCCACACGCGTTTGTATTTTTTAATATGGCATATCAAGTCCTGTTTGAAAGTATAAATAACTTAAAATAATTTAAACAAGGTAGATCATGTAAATTATATATCTACTAAACAGCATTGTAAGGAAACCTTTGCTGTCAAGGTGTCTAAAAAAAAATGTCAAAGTATTGGATTTATTTATACAAAAAACATAATAATTAAGTAAGTACTTATGTTCTTTAGTATAGCTAATAAGTATAAAAGTTACATGGGTATTTTAGGGGGGGAAATGAATCTGTGAACAAACGAGTACGTAAGTACTTAAATATTTCATTCTCTTTTTTATTTACTTCAGTGAATGTTCGATAAGTCCAATAAATCTGCGGAGAATGTAACCACGCTTTTATATCGAACAGAAATATATTTTATTGATTTCGATCATTTTCATGTCACTTTGTCTTATGTACTCATCTTCATCTGTATCGTAGAACTTCGAGGTTTGGCTATCTCACTTAAGAAATTTGGTTTAATACCCGACAACATGCTTTTTTAAAAATATGTTATGTAATTTTTAAATAATTTTCTTTATTGAAAGAAAAAAATAATGGAGAAATTAATTTCCAGTATTAAGAGAAACTCCAAAAAATTATTTACAGATGTTGGGGTAGCTAGATTCCCCATGGTCCAGTTACCCCATTCTTGAAAAATTTATGGGATAACTGTAACACCGGCCTTACACTTGAAACATGCAACAAATATGTATAGATACATAATAATATTAATGTATTTATACGCCTAATCTTTAAAAAAAATATTTTTTTAATAAAAGTATTTACCGTATTTCAATAAAAAGCCGAGGAAGTTCAACCAAATCGACGTTGTTTGTAAAAAAAGAAACCAAAAATTTCGGCAACGTATCACAGCAAAGACAAAGTTATGACCGAATTGATACACGTTGTTTCAAAAAGTTGAGATGCGGGTGCAATGGTGACAAAAGCTAAAACTTAAAATACATCAATGTTTTTTTTATAAAATAGCCTATGGCCCAGTTACCTCGTGGGTACAGTTATCGCAGCTTACCTTAATTAAATTTGAAAAAAAAATGATAATTTTTTAATTAAAAATCTATAGAATTCAAATTAATTTCATTTTTAAAAACTGTATTTATGAAATAAACAAAATTTTTTTAATAATATTAATAACCAAGTTCAAAATAATCGTTTTATGTTGAAAATGATTATTTTGAGCCTGCATGTTAAATGAAATGTAAATGGCGCACTTTGAAAAATTCTCATTACTCGGAATTTTTTTAATTTACCTTTGGATTCATCTTAAGAACCGTTAAAAATATTTGTACTAAATTCGCATTTTGATATCTAATAAAACTAAACATTTTCTGGAAATTAAAAAAAATCATTTGTAAATATTAAAAATTTTGAGTTTGACGGTCCAATGTAAACTTAATACCTTTAAAGGCGGTGGTATATTTTAATATCACTTAATTTTAATTCCCAAGTGCAAGAATGGCACCAGAATTTTGGAATAAGATTTTCCTTTTATTATGTACATGAAGAGAAATATTTTAAATAAAAATGCTCGTAAGTTCTGGTGTCATTCAGTCATTTCATTAATTTAGAAATAAAAGTATTTTACCTCTGAAAGCGCTTAACAATGAGAATATTTTCCTAATTAAAAAAAGAATTTGAATTTAAGTTTTAATAAAAAAAAAAAGAAATTTTAAAGAAAAAATTTTTCGTTTCGCGCTCAGAATTTCGTAATTAAGTTAGATTCAGTTCAAAACTCATCACAAGTGAAGAGCTAACTGGAAGAAAATGTTAAGTGACAAAAATTACATTTCAAGAAATTTGAGGTGAAACTTTTTGCTGTAAAATTTAATGATTTATTTTCCGTTTGATACCATGTGTTTAAAATATTAACAGGTATGGTATTAAACTCTCTCAGAAAAACTTATTCATATTAAATTTTGAAATATAAAAAATTATTAATATTATTGACATTATTAAGTATTAAAATATTAAATATTAATGAATAATCTCTTAAATCTTCAAGACTAAATAGAATCTTAGTATTTTAGCTTCACCATGTGATAAAATACCTCATAACGCTTTCATCCAGAAGATTTTAAAAAAAATTTAGAAAACATGTTCATCCACTCAGCTCTTCAATTGATTCTTGAATCTCGACTCAATGAGTTCGCTCACAAGTAAAGCTAGTATAGTCTGCGGCGGTGAATTTCGATTTTTATAGCTCATTCGATTCGTCTCATCGAGCTAAGTAATTTGCTACTTCGCATGTCGGCTATTGAGTTTTAATAATGCCAGGGGGTCGGGTGAAAGTTTAAAATTTCGTTCATTGAAAACCAGTTGCCGTCAAAGAAATAAGTAAGATTTAAATTTATTTATGGTTCTTAGACTGACATGCACTGATGATAGTCAATTTTTGACACATTGTTCATTCCGAAGAAGCCAGTAAAGCAAAAATATTTCTCATAGTGCGTACAACGAGCAAAGGCTTCTTCAGCTGACTCGACGACGCATTCAAAACAGCTCTGCTTTCTTTCTTGAATTTTAACACTTTCGACTCGAGCGTCTCTTACGCAAATTGTATTCGGTTGACACCACTTTTTTAAAAGAAGTTTCCTTGAAGTACACAATTTCAAAAATGCTCTAATTAAATAAGGCAAATTTTATTTTCCTTTATTACTGGTGCCAAAAATAAGTTTTGCAAAGAAAGATGATGTCAGTCAGACTGGACATACCAGTGCAAAGAGTTAAAATACTAGTCTGTAGGGTGACGTAGTTTTTGTCTTTATTTTCTTATAATAACAGCAATAATATAACCCTATAGTAGTTATTGGCAATGTATGGCACTGTAAAAACAATTAGTAAACTTAAATCGCACTTATTTCTTTGAAGGCATCGGTTTTTCAATGAACGAAATTTTGAACTTTGACACAGCCCCCTGTGATTATAAAAACTCAATAGCCGATATGCGAGGTATGAAATTACTAAGCTCGATGAGACGAATCAAATGAGCTATATTAAACGAAATTCGCCGCCACAGACTATAGTAGCTTTATTTGTCAGTTACAACGCTGTCTCTTAATGTGGAAACATGCGCAATTTTCTCCAGTAAAGTTTTTAAAAAAATGTAGTAATTTAGTTTGATTTTTAAAGTTTAGTTTAAATTCCTCACTTAATATTATATTCGATCTAAAAACACATTATACATTAATTCGTGCTACGTATAGGATTAAAAAAAAAAAAAATTATTATTTCAATAACCTTCCTGTGATCTAACACAAGAAGTCTGAAACGATCATGAGGGTCTGCTGCATATATTTTCTTTATAATATTTATTTATCGAAAGTATAATCCATACCTGCCCATTAATTGTATTTCTAAAGTTAAATCTCAGTAAAGAGTAAGAATATTTATTTTGAAAACAATCTTAACGAAAAATAGTTTGAAAATTCTTTTATTATCCGAAAACAAGCATTAAAATATTGCACATCTTTCTTGGATAACATTAACTGTGAATTTTTAAGTTGAGGATAAAAGACACACTGGACAAAGTACAAGCTTGATATGTTGGTTATATGCTTACAAATAAATACTTTGTACGTTGAAAATTGTGTAACATCAACATTGAAACTTCCAAAATGTTTTCAAAAAATATAGAAACAATCTATTTTTCCAAAATGACTTGAGTTAACAGCTCTTTTAATTTTAAAGGGTTGTGCTTGACATAAAATATCCGGCTTGTTCCTCCACATTGACTGATAGGAGATTAGTCTTCTGCCGATACCATACACTTGAATATTACTTTAAAATCTACAAATTTACACCATCAGCTAAAACATTAATATGGCGAGAAATTAAGATCCAGTTGTCCGTATACTTTACTTAGGTCGATTTCGAAAGGTTTCTTACGATAAAGACGAGGACATTCTTCACTTGCTGGGCATCCAATTCTTTTAACAAGTTCATTAGCTGCATCATTGTTGCTCACAGTCATCATGGCAAAACCCTTGGTTTGATCTTGTAAAGACACGATCAATTTATTTAATAATACTTCTGCAACTTCTTTGTCGTCTGCATACAGAGGTCCAATCAAGCCAGCTTCCTGGCAACTTATTTTAATGACTCCGAAACCAACGCATTCGCCATCTTTTACTGCTAAAAATGTTCTGCTGTCTGGTTCTTTACACGTCAGTTTGATTATGAGCTGTCGGTCGTAACCCATTAGTTTTTTATCATAATCGTACATGAGAGGAAGATGCGATTCTTCGAAAGGTTCGATATCGACTCCTTTGGGAGGCGTATCCGAAAGCTTATCAGGATTAACAGGTGATGTAGTTTCATTGACGATACAGACCCATTTAGATTCAACAATAGGAAAACCGCCTCTATCTCGATAAAGCTCCATCTTGCCAGGGACAGCGTTGAGGCATGCATTCCTGTGGGCAATATGTTCTATGACACCATTCCAGACCTGAAAGAAAGTGTTTTCTTATACTAAAAAAAATAAAGAAGAATAAAAATAATGAATAGAATTTTAACTGATAAACATATCTAAATCTCAAAAGAGACGTTAATTACAAAAAGTAAAGTTAAAAAAAGGTCATTTATTGATCATAGGTAACAATTAGAATTTACCTACATAGATGATATTGGGATATATTTCCCAAAATACTAGCTTTTAAATTACACGAAAAAATAGTACTGATTATTAGTAAAAATGTAATTGGTTATTCTCTATATCACATAGTAAATTATATTAGCGATTTATTGCTATTAATATGTTTTTGATAGATATGATGTCGTGAAAGCTCAGGTCATACGATTACAATGTTTTGTACACGCAGCTGAGCACCTGAATGCATCCACTGGAAGTATACTAGGATTGATATTGATTGTATTTACACCTTGGTGTTTACTAGTTATCAATGTTTTTTCGCCCGTTATATTTTTCTATTGCTTTAATTTATTGAAATATGTTAGTGTTTAGTTTTAGAATTTTTTCTTTAGTTATTACTTATTCGAGCGACCTCTAAGCCAACCGAACATGAGCGCAAGCAATTTTCTGTTTCATTTGTAAGCAAATTGCAAAAATCTGAGGTTTTCCAACACGGGCAGTAAAACAAAAAACACGCGCATAGAAAAAAGAGACAAGAAAAACCTTAAATCAAGTCTCTTCGTAGTGGAAAATTGTAAAGAAATCATGGGTGAGCCCATCGCTTGCTACTATGAAGGATTCCAAACAGCTGCTCCACTATGCGGAAGAGGCTATGGAATCTGACTCTCACAGTTATGGTTCTGATGCAAATGAAGAGAATATTGTTTTTGAAGAATTACAGCCTATGTGATTTTACATTCATTTTCCTAAATACTTCGTGATTTAAATAAACTTGTTATTTATACTGTATTATTTGGACATTTTATAAAAGGGTTTTTTTAGAGGTGTGGTTTTGAAATTGGCAACACTATTTCTAGTCACAGTCAATTTGACAGCTAACAGATGCTTTGTTCTCAGTATGTTTTGCCATTTGTCCATGAATAAACTTACGCCAGAATAACACTTGCAAATTGGGCAAAACACCATCAGTTTATTGCGGGAGTCATTCGGTGAGCGCATAATTTCGCGTAATGGACCTGAAAACTGGCCTCAACGGGTCATGATGTGATCTCAAACCAATGGATTATTTTCTGTGGTGTCGCTTGTCTACGGCGATAAATCACAGACGTTGTACCCCTTGGAAATCACCATTCGCCGCGATATTGCTGATATACGGCCCCAGCTGCTCGATAAAGTGGTCGAAATTTGGACTTCCAGCTTGCGCTTCATTCGATCCAGCCCATATGCCAGAAATAATTTTAAAGCACTAATGACATGAAAATTATTTATTTAATAAAACCATTATCATTACCATTAACTTTATTTTTATGCGTTTTATTTCGTCTTAAATTTGTATACCGCTAATAAAACACCTTTTACTTTCTTTTTTGAAAAATTGTTACTTTACAGATTGCATAGATTTTAACTGTAAAGGTCTTTTTTGTGTTTACTTGGTATTATGGCTTCATTAAATGATTTTAATTACATACATCATCAGATTACTTTTCTCATTAAACTGTGTCGTTGTCGTTCATCTCGTTTTTATGAAAAGGTTTTAAGATAAACTTTTAAACATAATTCCACGTAAAACACTCATACCTTTTTATACCTTTATCGAAACCTTTAATAATTCCACGTTTTTGTTTTAACTTTTTTTTTTTTTTTTTTTTTTTTTGGCGCAGCATGATCATAAATGGACTCTGTGCCATAAAATACCAATCAATCAACCAACCAACGAAATTGTTCTCTTTGAGTGATGATGTTTATTTAAACAAGTTGGAAATTGCTCGTCAAACGTGGCAAATGAGGTGCGTTCGTACTATAACTAGTTTTATAATTATGTTTTGCACCCCATATTGTACTGAATTAATATTTTTTTGCGCTTCATAAGTGCATAGTCTGTAACATCATTAAAATGCACTTATAATAATTTTTTCCCCATTCCCCGTAATGTAACGGAAAACTTTTGACTGTTCCTGTAATTAAACTATACATTCGATTTTCATAAAATTTGAAACGGCTCGACAAAATTTTGCAGCAATTATATATTTAAAATTTCAGACCATTCGGAAGGCTGTAAAATCATTAAAATGCATTTGCAATAATTTTTTCCCATTGGCCATAATGTAACGGAAAACTTTTGGGTGTCCCTGTAATTAAACTATACATCCGATTTTCATAAAATTGGAAATGGCTCGACAAAATTTTTCAGCAATTATATATTAAAAATTTCAGACCATTCGGAAGTCTGTAACATCATTAAAATTCACTTGCAATAATTTTCCCCATTGGCCGTAATGTAAAGAAAAACTTTTGACTGTCCCTGTAATTAAACTATACATCCGATTTTCATAAAATTGGAAATGGCTCGACAAAATTTTGCAGCAATTATATATTAAAAATTTCAGATCATTCGGTCGGGTAGTTTTTGCTCTGTTATATGCGGACGGACAGACAGACGAACGGACAGACGGACGGACAGACGGACGGACAGACGGACGGACAGACAGACGGACTGAACGACGACTATAGGTGCTACGTATTTATATAATTACGAACGCACCTAAAAAGAAGGATAAAAAAAAATCTAAAACCGCCTGAATATTAGATACCTTTTATAGGTTCAAGGTTCAAGAAATTAGAAAGAAAAACAAAAACATTCTGCTATTTTAAAAAAAAAGTAATTTCTGGGGACAATAGTTCAAATATTCTTGGTGCTTAGTAAAAATGCATTAGATTTGTATGCCTGACTCAAAGTCTGCTTCTCAGTCTTCATCAAAATAAGGAAATTGATAATGCAGCAGCATTGAAAGATTGCAGCCTGGACCAGTGGTGATGGGAATCGAACTCACCTCTCCTAAGCTCGCAAGCGATTAGAGGAATAATCGATATTACCACTGAGTGACACAAATACTCTTATCTATATCATGTGAATCGTCCAACATGGCAGCCATTCAGTGATGATAATAACTAGTAAAGACCTGGTAAGATTCAATTAACTAACCAAATTCATTATTCGAATAATAAAAAAGACAGGAAAAAAAATCAAATATACAATGATAGTATTGTATATGGCATTGTATGATATTATATATGATAGCATTAGGTCAGTAGTTGGGTGGACCTTCTAAAACGTATGAATCCATCGAAAACCGGAAGTCGAAATTTTTCACGAATCCAATACTTTCTTCTTTTAAAGATAGAAGAAACCATCAAGAAAAAGTGAAAGGGGAAAAAAAAATCAAATGCACGACGATGGTATTCGAACTTTTGACGTGGTCTTTTAAATACTACTTGTGGAAGTAATAATGACCATTTTTAAAAAGGGAAAATCTTAACATATCGAAATCTAAAGCATGGATTTAAAAGTTAGATTGCGAAAGAAATACACTAACGAGCAAAACAAGAAATCCCATTATTTCACGGCAGGAGTTTACCGAATTGTGATACTCTGAATTTTCAACGTTTTTCGGCATTAAATGATATCAATTGATATCATTCAAATTGATATCAAATTGTAATATCTGAAATTGATATCAGTGTCTTTTCGTTTTTAATGCCAGAAAACACTGAAAATTCATAAAATTCAAAGTACCATAACTTAATAAGTTTTGTCGTAAAAAAATGCCTTTTTCTTCTTTTTTGTTTTTCTTACAGAATGGAAAGTATTTTTCTAAATATAAATTATAGATCATATTATAATTATCTATTTATATAAAATCCAAGTCTCTGTGTGTCCCTCACGATTCCGGTAGGACCACCTCATTGAAATGAGTAATTGTTGAAACATACTAATGCAGGGTTACCACAGTAGCGCCAAATGTTGGCCAACTTGGCGATAGCTGGCTGATTTGGCGAAATTCCCATTTAAAACCATTAATCTTTCATAAAGGAGGTCACCAAAATTTAATTTAAACGCCGCTCTTTTAAGATATTTTTTCAAAATCTATGGGTGAGAATTTAAAGTACATCTTTACATCTTCCTATCGATGCTACTAATAAAATAACCGCCAATAGACGACGCTGTACTGTATGAGCTCCTAACTGCGCGATTTTAATGTGCTTTAGGTACTTTTCCAGTATAGGTGTCTTGGCGAAAAAGGAAATTGGGCAACATATTTTCCGGGAACCTATCCACTGTTTCATTTTATATACACACGCATTTTTTTCGATATTTATACGATTTATTTAACATAAAAAAGCCGTTTATCTAATTTTATACAGAAACAGATGTAATTTGTACATAAAAACATGAATAATATACATATAAAATAAACATATAAAAAAACAAAGACGCTCATCAAGTTTGCTTTCATAGCTGTTTATATGATTTGACAACATAACTCAATATTTTTCCGTTATACGGACACCATGCTAAAATGCATGCTAATGCGCCAATTATTTCAAAATGCTAAAAGATATTTGTAATTTTATGCCAGCAGTTTAATATGAGTTTCATTTTATTGCTTTATTTTATAACAGTTATTTGTTCAATTATTTTAAGTATATATTTGTGATTTAATGAAATAGTTCGTAAAAGTCTGGAATTTTCAAATGTTATATTTTTTAAATGCTCACTTTAGTATCGACAATATTTTTTCTTTTATTTTTCAAATGCCTCAATTCACGTGATTTTCATTTTGCGCCAACTATTACGCTTAGCGACAATGGTATCCGTATAACGGAAAAGTACCCAAATCTCACTTTCTGATGCCCAAATTACACCAAGCTTCTTTTTAAAAACGCCAAAGCCCCTACAGTGGAAAAGTATCAAACTGTCTGTATTTTGCGCCATCTGTATTATAGTTTATACTATATGCAAGGTGAGTGGAGCGAAGAGTTTAAACATTAAATATTAAAGTTTCGGCGCAGATGTCATATACGCCCTATGTTGGCGCGATTTTTTTCTGACGCCAATGTCATATACATAACGGGTACTTAACAGTCGCCAAAGTTTCGTTATTTTGCTTGATATGATAACCCTGGTGTTGTTGTTTATGCTGTTGATGTTTTCGCCAAATTGCCGTTGGAAAAAAATCTTTCCAATATGTATGGGGTATATATGACAACTATGCCAAAGTTTCTATAAAGCAGTATGACTAAAAAATTAAGAATAAAATAAATGCAAAAGAAGACTAAAGAAGAAAGAAAAATCATGCGTATTAAGCATAGAATATGAAACACTTTCCAACACATCCTTAATGCTTTAACAAAACTTAGTTATTTAGGGAAATAAGGTAAATAAGATAACTAAGTAAACATTTTAGAAAACGCATAAAAATTTTTAAAAATTGATTTCTGCAGTTACCGTCCATAGCCAATAGTACCGTTATTACATGCCACTATTTAGCTAAAATTTAATTTAAACTACTCTTAAAGCTACTGAAATTACATTTCCAGATATTATCATCCATAGACGGTTATGTATCCAATTCTTTACGTGACCCTGTATATCATTTTATCTATATTCTACAAACATTTCTTAGTAAATTAAATGCAGTTCAGCGTAACTGCATAACTCCTTTAAAAACCACCTTTAAGCAATTTATTCTCATACTCAGTAACCCTTACGAATTCTTTTGTGTAGCCCTGCATATGAACTGTAGCATTTATACACACGGTATAGTATGCATAAATGTAGTGAAACATAAAAGCGCATATCATAATTAAAAATGCATTTCTAGCAGTCATTGCTTATGTACAATACTTCGGAGAAAAGTTTCTTGGCGAGAAAGAAGTTTGCCAACGTATTTTCTGACAGCCTATTTACTGCTTCACACTCACAAGCAATTTTTTGCATATGTATACAATTTATTTAATGTAAAAAAACCTATTTACCCATTTTCATAAAGAAACAGAAGTAATTTTTGCACAGATGTCATATACGCATCGGTGTTGGCGTGATTTTTCTCTGACGCCAATTCGGCAGAAATCTCGCTTTCGAATACCAGTTACTTATATATTTTTAAATTATTTGCTATCATTTTGAAAAGGAAATAACTATAAATAAATAAAAGTTTGAATAATAACTATAGAACAAAACAGTTTATGTAATTTAAAAACAGAAAATAAAAGTAAATAAACAATTTATTAATAAATAAAAAACAATAGCCGGGTTACCATAGCAGGCAAAATAACACCATTTTAGCGCCAGTAAGGTATCCCGGTTCATATCTGAAATCTGTGCCGTAATTTGTATGTAAAAAATATCATATATATTTAAAAACGATTTTTTATGTATATAAGTGCATATATAAACAAAAATAAAAGTTCATTAGATTTGCTTTCATAGCTGTTTATATATTTTGGCAACATATCTCACTTTCTGATGCCCGAATTACGCCAAGCTTTTGTTAAAAATGTGGGTACAGATGTCATATTCGCCCCATATTGGCGCGATTTTTTTCTGTCGCCAATATCATATAGGCAACAGGTACTTAACTTGCGCCAAAGGGCTTGATGTGGTAACCCGGATTATGTTGTTTATGCTGTTGATGTTTTCACCAAATTGGCAACCGAAAAAAATCGCGCCAATATGGGGCGAATATGACATCTGTTCCAAAATGTGCTATAATGAAAAAGTACCCAAATAAATAATTAACAGAAATAACCAATTATACAAACTAAAACGTTTTATTTCGAGATCAAAGCATTGTTTTTAATTTCGATTAAAAATACATATATCCTTGGATAAATTTAGTTGAAGTTAGGTTCACGGCTTAATATCTCATTCCATAAACCTAAACAAACACAAGTTATTCATTCATCGTGGACCGTAAAAAATATTAAATCATTGAGGTAATCATTCACAAAGTAACCTCTCCTACAATCAATGGACAATATTCTAATGACGTCATAGTAGGTAAAATGGTGGCGGTATCATTTGTTTATGGTTTGAAATCACAAAGATTTAATTTTGCAATGTCTCTTAGTTACATTATTTTATTGTCATACTAGCTGTCAAAGAACAGCTCGAATTGCGAAAAAGCTCTGATAATCACAATAAGATATCGCGAAAAATTTTAAATTGCTGCACAAATTTCGAAAAGAGAAAAAAAAAAATTATGTATTGTGTTCGAAGATTGAAAGTTGATTCCTTTCACTAATGTGGAAAAATGGTAGGAAATCGCTAAAATACACTAAAAATCACATACAAAGTTCCTGAAAAATTCGAAAATTGCTATACGAAATTCGAATGAACTTTATTGAAATGAGGGCAGAAATTACTTTAGTATTATAGGCCAAAATTGGAATGTCAAAAAATTGCAGCAGATCGCGAAGAAACGTAGAAATCGAATTAAAAATCACAAAAAGTTCAAAAATCACGAAAGTCAAAATTTACTGTAATTGGATAAAAGTTTCAACTCTTAAAATTTATGTTTGGTAAAGCATGCTAAGCATTGTATCATGTTACTTTTATTCATAATTTAATTTACTTGCATTCCCTTAAATATAATTAATATAACCCCTTAAGTTAATATTAGTTTTTATTGCAATAAAATATCTCAATTTGTTCATTTTCTGTAAGCAAGTAATACCTATTGGTTTACAATGGAAATCTATAAGAATTTGGCGAAATATTAGAGATATCGCCAAGTTGGCGACAAACTTTGCAGCTTTCGGCGACAGAACTGTGTCCCCCCTACGATAACCCTCTTATAGGTGCGAAGATGCATTAAATGCTGTTCAATAATCGCATAAAAAATTCGCTAAAAATTCAAAAATTGCTGTACGAATTCCGAATAAACTTTTTTGAAAAGAGAACAAAATTTACTATATTGGGTTAAAAGAAAGAAACCGTATTCTTTTCACTAATGTGGAAAAATCGCCTCAAAACTTAAAAAAGCGCTAAAAATCGCATACAAAATTAAATTTAAAAAATCTAATAAAAAAATCGAATATCGGGCTTCGAGTTGCAAAACTTCATATATAGACGGAACTTTTCAACTAATTTTGTAGCTCTACGTGCAGCTGTCTCTTCAGAACATCGTCGACACACTCACACACTCACACACAAACTTCTTTCCTTATTATTATTATAGATTTAATTTACCTGGATTGCCTTAAATATAATTAATATAACCCCTTAAGTTAATATTAGTTTTTGTTGCACTAAAATATCTCAATTTGTAAGCAAGTAATCACTATTGGTTTACAATGGAAGTCTATGGGAATTTGGAGAAATATTAGAGATATCGCCAAGTTGGAGTCACTTTTGGCGATTAAATTTGGTCGCCAAATTTGGCGATATATCACCAATTTAGCGACAAACTTGGCGGTATTTGGCGACATAACTGTGTCCCCCCTACGGTAACACTCCTTATAGGTATGAAGATGCATTAACTGCTGTTCAGTAATCGCATAAAAAATGCGCTAAAAATTCAAAAATCACTGTACGAATTCCGAATAAACTTTTTTGAAAAGAGAACAAAATTTACTATATTGGGTTAAAAGAAAGAAACCGTATTCTTCTCACTTATATGGAAAAATCGCTTCGAAACTTAAAAAAGTGCTAAAAATCGCATAAAAAATTAAATTAAAAAAATCTGATCAAAAAATCGAATATCGGGCTTCAAGGTGCAAAACTTCATATATAGACGTACCTTTTCCCCAAATTTTATAGCTCTACGTGCAGTGGTCCCTTCAGAACACCGCCGACACACTCACTCACTCACACACAAACTTCTTTCTTTATTATTATAGAATAGATTTATGAGCTCAGAACAAAAGCATATTTTTTCATTATTTAGTTATTAAAGACGGAAAAAAAAATTATAAATGTGCATGATTTGAAAAATTTAAATAATTTTCTTTCTTAAAACTAAAAAATAACATCGGGAAGTAACAGCGAGTTTAAGTTAGATAAGTTTAGCTGTTTAATTCTGTTGTAATATTCAAAATAACTGTATTTATTAGATTTCAGTAAACAACATCAAGGTCCGATTAAACTTTGAAGTTAGAGGAATTACAATCTCATTTCAGGACCTTTCTTTTGGAGAAGCTTTTCTAAATTCCACATATACATGGAAACTCTTCAGTGTTAGAAATATTATTCCTAGGAATGGCATAACATGAGAACGGCCTGCAATTTTACACAAGTTTTTGAAAACTACTTTATATCAGAAATTTTACTAAAATCTGGTTACTTTTTTGTTATAGAGGCCCACACTATTAGAATTATGACAAGTTGCAGGCAATTTCGCCAAAGTCGTAACCAAGATCGTGAAGCACACACATATAATACCATATAATACCATTTCATGAAATCGTATTCGATAATTTAATAGTTTTTACCTTACTTCAAGTGTGTAATTTATTTATTTTTAAGGCTTAACAATCTAAATTGTCCAATATATAAATTTAAAAAAATGTAAACAAAGATTGAATAGACATGACCGCAAAGAGCCTCAAATCTGCATAACACTTGGAACCAAACTGTGCAGATTAGTGGTCTTCTACTGTACACAGTTTTTCATAAATGTGTTTCGTTCTTAAAATGTGTTATTTTCATCTATCACTACGGAACAAACGAAAAAATTCATATTCTTGCACATGAGTTGTATATATCATTATATCTAAATTTCCGTCATTTTTGACGGGCTACCTTTCTAGTAAATTATATAACGCCCATATAAAACTTTTAATTTGATAATTTTTTAAAAATAACTTTATTCACTTAAACGGCTTTTACCACTTGAAGGGGGGGGGGGGGGAGGGGGATATTTTTTATACTTGTATTGTAATCAAGATTTGTACTGAAATTTTTGAACAAAATTTCTCTTTTATAACTTTGGTGAAAAACAGTCGAAAAATTGTATTTCCTTATTTTCTCATGAATATGTTCGAAAATTTTAGTGTAAATTCATAATTACAGAAACATAATTACTTGCTCCTGAAAGGTTGAATAAGGCGGAGAACAGCAATGAAAACACCTTTCTAATTGTAAGTATCTATATTATAAATTACAAACGTGTCCGTGCGTAAACTAGGGCTACTACAATGCAGGCTGCATCGCATTTTGTTTCGCACTAAGACCAATCAGCGACTGTTGCTCACGCGTCGTGGCCAATCGTTCTTCTCCTACTGGAAATTAGTCAGTGGTGAGTCTGTGCTGACGTCATTTTGCGAATGGCAACACTTGGCGATGTAATTTCGGTTTTGTAATTTTTGCTGCTACAATTTTTTTAATTTTCTAAACAGCGCACATTATAAATTTTTACTGAAAGATCTACTTTCAAAGGCAATTTGCTTAAAAACTGTATCTTAAATGACTGATTGACTTTAAAAATAATTTTCAAGCATGATTTTTTTAAATCTATCTCCATCGCGTGCGCGGAATCCATTGCACTTAAAGCAATATAAATAGTTCAGCATTTGTCTCTGGCTAATTTTTCATACCGAAATTAAAACTTCATCAATCTATTATATTAAAAAGGGACTGTCCATTTGTATTTCACAGCTACTCCTCCTAGAATATGGAACGTTGGGCGATCAAATTAACGCCAGTTATTCGCATGGACCTGAGTATGTCAAAAGACTTATGTCTTAGAATTTTAAAATTTGAATTAGTTTTCGAGATATTAATTTTTTCGTAATTATTAATGACATTTTAATAATGATGGTAATTAAATTGATCCATTTCTGTGGATAAAAGGGAGAAAGGAAAACGATAGGGATTATTGGATTTATTTGTTTGATATCAGTGTTAAATTGAAATTAACTTTTATTTGAATAGATAGTGAAAATAATGTTGTGGTTCAATTTTATTTATCAAGAAAATTTCGAGAAAAATTTATTTTCACATATTCAAGCTTGAAATCAATTTATTTTAGAAAAGTAAAAGTTGTCGATAGAAACATTGCGATAAATTCCATTGAGGAAAAAAGAAAAAAAAAAGTCCATCGTAGCTTTTTAAATTTAAAATAGAAAAACAGATTTTTAACTATTATCTTAAGATGTCGAATAAAACTTTTCACAAGAACGTTCAAAACAAAATTTTTTAGCGGGAAAAAATATTTTTGTCTAAGCATTTATTTTAATTCATAAATATAAAATGCTTTTGAATAAACTCGCCAAAACAAAGTCATTTTTGTATAAGTTCACACAAATGACGTAATTTCTACCAGCTCCGAAATTAGAAGCCAAATCTTGGAAGAAGGAAAAGCATTTGGCAAATAAAGTTATAGACTATGTGTATTTTAATTGGTAAAGCTTTTCACTTAACTTGTCAATGTAATTTTTTATTCGAAATATTGTATTTAATAAAATCAATACTATAAGTGCCTTCTAAATTTACAATAGTGAGATTTTATTTTCCCCAAAAGAATCGAATAGTCGCATTCAACACAGGTTGCCACGCGACTAGTGCCTTTAAAACTAAATAATTAGCTGTTGAGGCTACATTTGAGCAAAATAGTCAGTTTTAAGTCAACTTGTAAAAAGTTCCATATTTTGTGCCCCTACCACACAACATAAAACACGTTTCTTATACTTACTTTAATACCAATGCCGGAACCTCTGTATTTTTGTCTTACACAATAAATTCCCAAAAAACATAGATCTTCATGATGAATAGGTGCTGCACAGACTGCAATTACCTCGCCTGCAAAAAGTAAGAAAGGACATGAATTAGAAGAGCTCGAAAAGCTATAATAATAATAAAGTTAAAGAATAATTAGAAAAAAGGAAAAAAACAAAATGTAGCATTAAAAAGTTTTTTTTTTTTATATTAGGAATCTGTTTCATTAAGTAGTAATATGATGTAATAACTGAAGTTCTTTCATTAAAACGGAGTAAAACCGTCTTTTAGATAGTATTTAACATTTTATGTATGCTAAAATGAAACTCTATGATAAAAATTTCGAAATTTGCAAAACTTTATTTACATTACAAAAATGCTTTAAAATTTATCTTTACCTTAACACTTTATCAGGTTATTGATTGAGTTCAGGTTATTTCAAATTTAGTAAGAGAATTTCTCGAATCCCTGAGACATAAGTTGTAAAAAATACAACTTAATTTGTGAATTCACAATATAATCATTATCTCCACCATTTCCTGTTCTGATTATCATTTATTAATAACCAGGAGAATGAATCCGCGCTTTGTCCTGTACAGTGGTGTAATCGTAGAAAAAACAGAGGGTATGCGTTCTAAGCAGAGGGTATACCCTAGTGTATATATACTACTAGTGTAAATGTCCGTCCTGAGCAAGAATGTCGCCATTTGTGCAACTGACTAATACCAAAGTATTTTTCGTAAAATTACAAAAAAGTGATAAAATATCTTTATTAAGATTGACGATCGTTTCATCGCACAAACGGCGACATTTTCAAAATTTTGAAAATATCGCCGTTTGTGCGATGAAACGATAGTTAATTTTAATAAAGATATTTTATCACTTTTTATAGCATTATTTAGTTTAATCTGGAAATGTAATGTTTTCCCGTGATCCTTTAAAGAAAATCACACTTTTTTTTCACGATCCTTTAACGTTAATCGTGTTTTTTCCGCGACCCTTTGAATTTTATTTTATTTTTTTTTTTTTTTATCCTTAAAAAAATTTGCGTTTTTTCCGCGATCCTTTGAAGAAATTTGCTTAGTTTGGCACAATTGGTACTCGCGTTTTTCTTGTATTTCTTCCGTTATCTCCCCCCCCCCCCCCATAAAAATGTCAACAAATTTTAATGCATATTTGCATAGATCCACGGGATAATAAAATTCAGTGCCAAAAAAGCGCAATTCCGCGAAAAAAGTAACATGTCAGTAAAATAGATTTTGTAGGTTCAAATCAAGTTCTCTGCATTATATAGTTCTGCATTAATGGAATGAACAAACAAAGAGAAAAAGAAAAAAATAATGGAAACAGAATATTCAGCAAACAGGAAAGTTGTAAATGCATGAATTCTGTCTATGATTACTGTAGATTATAAATGTTTCTCAATCGCTCTTGTGAAGGAAAAAAAATCGAAATATTCACCAGTCGGTTACAGGAAATTCTTTAGTTGGTCATGCCAAAAAAAAAAAAAAAAAAAATGCAAAATTTGTCAATCTATCGCTTAAAAAATCACAAAATTCATCAATCAGTTGCAGAGGAAAAAGAAAAATCGATAGTTGGTTGTGAGGGAAAAAGAAAATTTGTCACATAAAAAAAAAAAAAAAAAAAAAAAAAAAAAAAAAAAACACAAAAGTTACCCAATCGGTAGAGAAAAAAGAAAAGTACTGCAAAATTCATCAATTGTGGGGAAAAAGTTGTAACATTCTTTCTTCATTCTTCAGAAAAAATCGTGAAGAATGCCAATTGATCATCGGAAAAAACTCAAAATCCTTTAATCAGTTGCTTTAAAATATTGTGAAGTTCATTTGTAAACTGTCGGAAATTTCTCAAACAGTCGTTGGAAAAAATCGCAAAATCTGTCGATTGGTCGTTCTGTTTGATTAGGAAATCTTGTCATTTCAATTTGTGACTCACTGGCAAAATTCACAATATTTTTCTACCATTATTTGAAGAAATTCAGAAAATTTTGCAAAATCGCGCAAAAGAATAAAAATCCCTTTCTCGGGGGGAAAAAAATCGGAAAGAGTCACATGTCTGTAGAAAAATTTAATGTAGCGGAATACACGGCATTTTTTATTATGCAGCATTTTCCTATTTTGTGAAAGATCCATGAAATCCTGCATGGTATTGAAAATCTTGCCCCCAACTAAATTGTGCTCTCCTCCCCCCCTCCCCCGCAAAAAAAATATATATCATGCCATGTCGGACAGCGTTGATAAAATACATTAAATGTTTTCCCACCAACCGAAACACTGATAATTTTATTGCCATTGTATGTGAATGAATTTCTACCTTTTTGGAAAAAGCTTTTTAAAATAGGATTACACATATTATGTGTTTTGAAATTTATTCACTCTGACTTATTGGAAGTTAATCATGAACTTTTCTTTTGATTTAAATCTTAATGGCCTTCAGATTTTCAAGTGGAAATTGTTTAGAAATCTATTGGTATGTATCATATGATAGGGCATAGAGAATGTTATTTTGGTGGTTTTTAACACAAATCGCAATCGTCTGTCAACAAACATTGGAAAAATGATGTTAACTTATTTTCAAATATTTTTTGAGTTATGGGGATCCCACAATAAACAATTTAATTAATTTGTAATTCTGACATTGAATTTTAAATTTACTTTAATGTAAGCATTGAAAAGTCCATTTATTTGTCAACAGAAACATTGTAGTCTTTTCTGGCTAAATAATTTTAAGTTTTTTTATTCTTTTTCGCAAAAAATCGATCATCTTAAAATGAATTAAAAACTTCATTTTGTTTAATTTTTTTAATATTTAAAGTTATTTTAGTTAAAACATTGTGATTAAACATTCATTGAATGATATCTGCTTTAAAAATTTATATCTGTCTCAGCTTTTGCAAGTACAGTCGAACCTCGTTAACATAAACACGCTTAACGTGAATTACTTTTAACATGAATTGTTTGCACAGTCCCCTATAAAAATGAATACAAAGATTTGATACTGATAACATGAATTACTGTTAACATAAACAAAATTTTGATTCTCCTTGAGGTTCATGTTAACGAGGTTCGACTGTATTAAGTTTTTCATGCTTAATTTAACATATAATTTTTTATTAATGATTCAATCGTTAAAATTATCATTTCAATTACATTTTCTAAAGAGTCAAGAACGTTTTTAGTTAGTCGATATTTAATCAAAACAAAAGTTTTCAGAAAATTATTTCTTTTGCCTTTTTCAGAAGGAGTTATTTAGTAGAGAAATTTTAAAGTATGAAGCTATAAGGTACACTGTCAAAATAATTACTGCTGGATATTAAAATATTTCTATCGTAATCGATATGTAAACAAAACAAAAGTACATAAAATTTATTTCTGTTGCTTTTTTCAGAAGAAGGTATTCGGCTGAGAAATTTTCAACTATGAAGTCATAAGGTACTGTAAAAATAATTACTGATGCTGGATATTAAAACATTAAGAGATATTTCAAGAAAAATGAGCGGTTCTCGTAATATCTATATAACGATAGGGTTAAAGTTTCCACCATATTAAATCTAACAAGGAGAGGGCCAACCTTATTAATCACAGATTTTGATTATTTTAATATATGTTGTAGGGTAGAGACCTCTTAGTGTCAGGTTCAACGGATTTTATACAACTCTCCTTTGTTCTTGAGAAACCGGGGGGGGGGGGTCTAATAATAGTACACAACTTAAATACTTACATTGAAAACGCAATTATAGGTTGATTGTAGCTCAGTTGGTACGGCGTTCGCTGGCTGATCTGCGGACACACTTGTTTTTCTCATTTTTTGTTTTATAAATATACTTGTAATTATAATTTAATAATTTCAATTACAAATTTTAATATCATACATCAGTTATAATGTTAACAAACTTAAATTTATCATTTTTTATTTTAAAATTATTATTTCTCATCCTTTAAAGAGGTTTAAAAAGAAATTGGATCTATTATTGAATGATAAAAATTCCAAAATCGTGACTCATCTAGTTATGATAAAATAAAAGAATATTAAAAAAAAAAAAAAAAGCACAAAGAAGATAAAGGTGAAAGCAAAAGAATTGAAAGCGGAAGCGTACATACTACAAATTTAAAAATCTTTAATATGCAAAAAATCGGTTGTGATTTAATTCAGATGATGCTAATTTTTAATATAATTATGCTTGTTACTTTAAAAATAGAATAATAGTGCTATCGCATTGACTTCCTTTGTTAAAGCAATGGGTAAATGATGTTTCTTTAAAATCACGAATTGACACAATTGCTCAATATCATTGCATCGATAAAGAATATATGAAATACATTTTAAAAGTGATTTTTAAAAAATTAACAGTTTGACGATGTTTTATACAACTATTTAGTTAAAAGTAAAAAATTAAATAGGTTAAAATTATAATTGATATACAATATTATAAATTTTAATTGACAATGAGATTATTAATTATACTTACAAGTATATTTATAAAACAAAAAATGAGAAAAACAAATGTAGCGCATTCAAGTATCGAACCCGGGTCCGCGGATTAGCCGGCAAACGCCATACTAACTGAGCTACGACCAATCTATCATTGCGGTTGCAAAGTAAGTATTTAAGTTGTGTACTATTATTAGATGCACCGGTTTCTCAAGAACTAAGGAGCGTTGGATAAAATCTGTTGAACCTGACACTAAGGGGTCTCTACCCTACAATATATATTAAAATAATCAA
Organism: Maratus speciosus; assembly: GCA_963932465.1. NCBI lineage: Eukaryota > Metazoa > Arthropoda > Arachnida > Araneae > Salticidae > Maratus > Maratus speciosus. The sequence continues at coordinate 391,637,367 of OZ010790.1, read as the reverse complement.
AATCTGTGATTAACAAGGTTGGCCCTCTCCTTGTAAGTAAATCAAAAGAAAAGTTAAAAATGGAATCACAACAAATCAGATTTAAAAAACAAATTAACAAAATACCTAATAATGTGTAATCCAAAGAAATTATAAACATAAGACAGCAAATAAGTATTTCTGAGATCAATGAATACGCGTGACGCTATCTGTATATAGACAGGAATATTACGAAACTCCTATTGGAGGTCAGTCTTAGTACATGCGCTGTTGTTCCGGAGTGGGAAGCTTCGTGGCCGAAAGATGATCACCGTAGTTTATTTACGCCATAGCTCAATGAATCAAGTGAATGACTCGCTACTGCTTGTTTACATGTATGTTTTTAACTCGATTTCTGAAATTGTTTTTCAACTGCGCAAATCATTGAACGGTCATCAGTTTTGAATCTTTTAAAGAAAATTATGTTGAACAGAAGGGATTTCAGGTAGAAAAGATTTGTATTTAAGCAGATAAGTTTTCTCTTACACATCTGAAATCAAAATTAAGCCTAACGTGGCTCCATCTTATCGGAGATTGGCAAAATCGGTGGGTTCGTCCCGGACGCGTTACAATGACAATTATAATATAGAGATAGCTTTCTTGAGAAACGGAGGGTATACGGTGTTCCTTTAAAAAAAATCCAGAGGGTATACGGCGTATACTCCCGTATACCCTCCACTATATCCCTGGTCATGTATATAAAACATAATCGACAATCATGGAAAGCAACAATATATTTGATATAATTCTTTAGAGTATCCACCAATTGCACATAAAATTAATTTTATACGAAATATATTAATTAGGCATTCAAATTTTGTAAAGAATATTTAATATTGTTTTCTAAATAAGTCAAATTTAATAAGATTTTAAATTTATTATAAAATAAACAGCCTGCTTCCTAATCTCCTTTATAATCTACTCTATATACACACAGGGTGTCCATTCTCCACGGTGCCTAATGGCTAATTCCTAAACCGTTAGTCATAGACATATAGTTCCAGTTGCAAAAATGTTTTCAATGAGGTAGAAAATTATATAAAAATGCGTTTGGGTCAATAAAAACATTTCTTGAAAAGTTACAAAATTTAATTTTTTATACCGTTCCCTGATCCTATAAGTGATATTCAGTAAAAATTTCCTAGTAGACTAACAAGTAAAACAAAAACAGTCCCATTCATCCAGAGCTAATATTGACAGAGTTATGAATCTTTGAATTGCATATCTTACACTAATTTTCTGCACCTGAACACAGATGAGTTTGGCCATGCTTCGAGGGATCGTTCTCAAAGTTCTTAATGTGTTAGAAGAGTTTATTTTAAGTTTATTATAAGTTTTTATTATATTAAGTTTCAGATTGGTTAAAATAACTGTATTTTAAAATATGTTTTATTTGTAAAGAATTGAGACTGTTGCTTTTCATAATTTCATTTAACAAAAATTCTGTTATTTTTTCACTTATATTTTCAGTACATGTGGTATATTTTGCTTTAATATGTCAGAATGAAAATAGATTTAAAATTTATGTTAATTTCACTTCCAACTATCATTTTTTTATATCTGATGGTTATTACCAGTAAGTTTTCTAGTGATGATTCTTTTGACGATTTCTAGTAAATATGTAAATAACTCCTATTTCGCAGCAAGGCAAACTACGTACGTGTACGTGATCACTGCTGATCATCACACGGTGCACCAGGAAAGGGCCACCACGGCGTCCACGCTACCGAGGGGACCATCTTTCATATGCGTTCGGACCCGCCCACAAAGGGTCGCGACCTCCCTTAGGGCGCGTGACATGAATGTCACGGCCCACCAAGTAGGCGGGTCAAGACCCGGATATGAGATCGCCAAGGCAGGGACCCCCCTTAGGCTTCCTTCCGGTATTGCACAATTTTGGGGAGTATCGGACCCACACGTCCGCGTGGGTCAACTTCACTTCCCTAAATTATTTACAACTTTGACCTCTCACCGTCACGACAGACAACGAACATTGGCACATTTCTAACCCTGCAACAGGCCAGCATCCATGGTACTCATCAACACATAGCAAGAGCCGAGACTCCTGAAGGAGGGCCTGCCTAGCTCGTCGACCCCACCCTCAAATTGGGCTAGTGCCCTGTGAAATAAAAACTCAACTACCAAATTTCACCACTTTATTATTCTTCAATACAGAGCACATTTGATATGGGTGGGATCCGCACGAGTGCGGATTTACACACTATATACATATATACACGGCTTTACAGCCAAAACACATGTTAGACCAACAAGGAATTATTTAATGAGTTTATTTACATCGCCATTATCTTCTTCAATCTTCTTTCTTCTTCTTTTCTTCTTTCCCCAACATGAATTATTTTCTTTTAAACCACAGCTGAGCGATCAACACCACCAAACGACATCTCACCACATCCCATTAAGCATGAAGAGACCACTGTCGTAATGTTACTACAAATGAGGTTCCATTACCTTGAGGAAGGTCTCGAGAGACCGTCTCAATTTCGGAACCGTGAAATAGTTCCGAATTGAGGCTCGAGAGAGCCTCGGACAGTATTTGTCTCTAAGTGGCCGAGTACCTGCACACTCCAATAGAAGGTGTTCACTAGTAGCTGGGCGTGGGGACGTGCAAAATGGGCACGCACGAGGCAGAGGCTTCACTCGAAATCTCCGGTAGTAATATGGGAACGGGCCATGTCCGGTTACCGCCCAGTTGAGTAATGGAGAAGTCCAAGCTCGTCCTTCCGAAACCCTTGGTATTATTCGGTAGACGCTCCGGCTTAGAGTCTCCTTCTCCCACCTCTCCTGCCAGGTCCTTACTATTTCCCTAGACAGGAAGTGCTTCACTACACTAGGTGCGAGATCAACAGGGGCACTCACAACGTCAAGCTCCGCACCCGCCTTTGCGAGTGAATCGGCAGCTTCGTTGCCTCGGACTCCCACATGAGCCTTGACCCAAAACCAATCAATCTCAAGATCCTCCCCCGCCTCGTGGATCTCCGCAATGAGCGGATCTCTACTATTTGGATTAGACAGCGCCACAAGCGACGACATTGAATCGCTGAGCATCGAGAATTTCTCATACAGTGAGCCGCACAGCTCCAACCCCCGCAAAATTGCAATCAACTCCGCCTGAAACACCGTTGCGTACGGCGGGAGGCCGTATGACCTCTCCGCAACCAAGACACCATGATCGAATATCGCTACACCAGACCCGACACCTTGGTCTGTTTTAGAGCCGTCTGTGTAGACCGTCACTCTTGAAAGGTCAAACTCCTCGATGTTCTGAGGAGCCTCAACCCAGTCAATGGCCAGAGCCCTCGAGGGATGCGTTCTGAACCTGACAACAACTCTTTGTATTTCATCTACACTAAAATGAATCGGACCATAATTAAGATCCTCATTTAGCCTGAGAGACCACGCGAGAAGACTCTCCTTCTCGACCTGCAAGTCCAGTGGAAGAGCACCCGCCAGTACCTGCACCGATGCCGTACTTGTTGTACGGAAACATCGGGTAATGGATAGAAGTGCCGGTCTCTGAGCCGAGACCAGTCTGTCACGCATGCACTTCGTACCCGTCCACCAGAAACTACAGGCATATGTTGCGAGTCTCTCAATTCCCAACTTATAAAGCTTTTTCAGAACTTCTCCTCTTAGACCCCAGTCCCGCCGACTGAGCGAGTGTAGTGACCTAACATAATTAGCGATCGATTCCTTAATGTACGCTACGTGTCCCAAGCCATTCAACTTATCATCGACCACGACACCTAAGTATCGGGCCTACTTCACTGGCTGTATCGACTTTCCAAGAAAGTGGATACGAGGAGGGGCCCGCGGGTTTGCCCTCCTCCCTCTACGTCTCATCTTACGAAAATAAATGGAGGTTGTTTTCTCCGGAGAGAAAATGAGTCTGTGCTCCCTTGCCCACTGCGCTATTCTTGCGAGTGCCACATCAGCGCGCCTACCACACTGGTAAGCGTTTGGGGCTTCAATCAGAAGCCCAAAGTCGTCTGCGTAGGCTATCAACTTCACAAAACGCCCCAAGTCCAGCTCAAGGAGTGCGTTGGCGACCAAGTTCCAAAAGAAGGGCCCGGAATTAGAGCCCTGCGGACACCCAACATTGTACTCATGCTCGTAGGCCCGAATATCGGTTCGAAATATAACCCTCCTCGCAGACAGAAAGCTCCTCACTAGATTGAATAAGTTGCGCGGGCACCCCATTCTTATTAGGGCTTTAAAGATCGACGGCGACCACAAGTTGTTAAAAGCCCCTTTTACGTCCAACATGACGAGACAACAATCTTTGTCCCGATTATGACAGTCTCTTACTGTCGTACGCAATTCATGGAGTGCGTTCTCCGTTCCGACACCGGCCATGAAACCAAATTGGTTTCTGTGAAGGAAGTTATGGGACCTGGCATGAAAAGTGAGCCTATTGGTCACCAATTTATCCAACACTTTTGACCAAGCCGGCAATAAACATATCGGACGATACGAACTAGGGGCCGAACGATCCTTGCCCACTTTGTTGAAAAGGACTAAATCTGCCTTTTTCCATGATGATGGAAAGACGCCTTCTCTGAGATTTCGCAGCAAAGAAGATGCTTCAACTTTAAAGAGCTATTACTCGGTCAGTTTTAATCGTAGAAGAATGAGACTTTTTTTTGTCTTACTTCTTAGAGTAATAGGATATTTTTACTAAATATAACTTATAAGGCCGGGGGGACAGTATAAAAATTTAAATTTCATAGTTTTTAAGAAATGCTTTCATTGACCCGAATCATTTTAACACTATTTCTTTACCTCATTTAAAACATTTGTGTGATTTGAACTATATGTCTATATGACTACTGTTTAGGAATTATTCGTTGGATACCATTGAGAGTGGCCACCCTGTATGCAGTTTGAAAGGAGTTCTTTCACTGATTATTCAACCTTAATAAAACTTATTAGCATTAATAAAATTAATACATGTAAACAAGGTATAATGGTAAAGACGGTGAAAAACGAAAGAGAGAGAGAACACCCCATGCAATAGTTATCAACAAATTGTCCTAGAAAAAAAATCGAAAATAGCTATTCCACTGAAAATTATGTCTGTTTCAAGTTATGTTAAAAACTAAAATTTGGGACTCATCATCATACTAAAATTGTACCAAATTCTGAAACTTTTAGCACTAACTTACCTTCTACTTTTGACACCACGTTTCGTACTTTTGATAAATTTTACTTTGGGATATCAAACTGGAAGTCATTTGACCAATTTGTTTAGGGATTATAAAAGTGTAAAGTTTGGAACACCTAATGTTAAACTCATTTGTAATCATTGTAAAGCAGATTGCAATGCGGTTTGTTTTTTAAACGTAACTCAAGAACTACTTGGCGGAATGAGCTGTAATATTGGATTTGCATATTTGAAGCTTCTAGAAACCGATTTCTCTTTTTAAAAATTCATAAGTTACAATTCATAGTTTATTCGAAAATTTATTTAGAAAATATATATTTTTCGAAATTCTATTTCCATTAGGATTGATTCTTAAATAAATAAAGCTTTGCTCAAGTACTTTTTTTTAATCTGAATTTTTTCATTGAGACATTATTTTACATCATTATTGATTTTTATTCAAGCAGCCAAGCGTTATACTTTCCATTCATTCTCAAATTATTAAAGTTTTTTTTTTTTTTAAAGCATTCATTTTTAATTTTTATTGTCCACAGAAACAATGGAAGTCCTTTCATATTTTATTCTTTTTATTCAAACAGATGTCACATTTCCCTTTTTAAAATCAGTGAATGGAAAATTGAAAGCGACTGAAATGGTAGAGAACAAGATAAACATTGAAATCCTTTTACAATCCTTTTTTCGTTTATTTTCAGACGTCATTCTTTCATACTTTTTCGTTCGTTCTTATTTCATTTTAATAAAGTATCCATTTTCCAAAATTGTAATTTCCCCACAAAAACTCCATTTCCATTTGCAATGTGTTAATTTTATTGAAGAACGAATCATAATACTTCTCGCTTTAGAAGTGAATGGAGAATTAATAATATATTACTTGCATAGCAATCGAAGTATATTTATGAGCGCTGGAGCACGGTTAGACGGCAGACTGACAGACGAACAGATAGACAAACCTTAGTCATAAACACTTTTCGACTACAGTGGTGGCCAAAATTGTGGACACTTTTAGGTAGCTTTCATTACAAAAAGTAAAAAGCTACCTATTGTAGCTGCCTGAAGGAAAACACCTCGGGAAATTTTGCTGTATTTTCGCCGATCATGACACCCAGATACCAAAACCACATTCCGTTGAAATGCTGACATATATATATATATATATATATATATATAAAAACCAGTATAAGATTATATTTAGCCTGAACCAGCGCACTCCCCCCCCCCCTCATAGAACAAGAAGAACAAGAAAAATAACTATGTAAACATTAAAACTTTAACAAAAACTAGGAAAAGATAGGCTGCGGCCTCATCGGCAGTGGGTTATGTTTCAAAAGTAGCCGAGCATTCGATAAAATATGCATTATTGGCAGTGCGTTTCGGCCAGAACAGTGATAGCAAAATCAAATGTTAAACATTCGATGGCTATTATCACATGCTTCCCCACCGGACCCGCTGGTTCAGGCTAAATATAATCTTATACTGGTTTATATTTAATTTATGTGTTTTACTGCAGCTGTTTGGCGCATTTCATATGAATTTATTTTATTTTTGTTTTTTGTTGGTGATTACTGTGTTTTACGTTTATATATATATATATATATATATATATATTAGAGTGGTGAGGGGTTTTTGGTTCTTATGGATTTAATGTTTGTTAATTAATTGATTTATTGTGTTAATTATTTAATGTTTGCACGATTCTGGTTCTCCCTAATCTTCAGTGATTAATGGCTTTTATATGTCCGATAAGTGCTTGATATTGTTGGAAATTGTGTGGTTATTGAACTTGGAGTAGTAGTTGGCGTATTAGTTTTGATTTGGTAATATATTGAAGTTGATAACTTTGTGTACCGTTTGTCTACACATAAAATTTCTGAGTCATGAATTGTAAAACTAGTTTTGATTACGATACCGGCACGATATGGGAATTGAAAAATGACCATAGTGCCCCGTCGGCTTCTGATTACATGGTAGGAAGTGGATCGACAAAAAGTTACCATGGTTCGGATAATAAAGTGGATGAACAGACTGGTGAGAGTAGAGATACTTTCGGGTATGAGGAGGAGAGCCGGGATCATGTAATTTATGAAAAAAGCAAAAATTTGAATAAAAATTATAAAATCTATGGAAACTACAGTAAAAATAGTAATTTTAATTGTTATAAAAATGTTATGGATTCAACAGTGAGTGGTAGTACTAGATATAAAACTAGATATGTTTACAACAGCAAAATTTCAGATATAAAGGAGAAGGTAGAGAAGACTAGTATGGTAGAGAAGAAGTATAAAACTAGATATTTTTACAATAAAAGTATGAGAAATGGGGGGGGGGGGGGCAATTATTTAAAATTTAAGAAATGCAAGGATAAAAGATGTAAAGTCTGCATCCATGCTGAAAAGGATAACTGTAATGCCGTGGATGAAAATTGTGTAAATTTTTGTAAGGTATTTAACTGTGTGTATAGATTAAAATGTAAAATTTGTAACATGTCTTACATAGGACAAACGTCTGGTCCTTTTAATAAGAGATTTAACAACCACAAAAAAGATATAAGAAAGATAACGAGTGCGAGGGAAAAACAGGAGATTGAAATAGTACATTTCGCAAAACATGGAATTGAAAATATTGAAATATCGATTTTGCATACAGTTGCAAACAAGGCTGAAAGATTAATATGTGAAAGGAATATGATGGTTAAATACGGAACAGTGTACCCTTATGGTTTAAATGTTATGTTTGATCAAATTAATGTTTTGAAGAATTTTAGAAATACAATATTGGAAGAGTCAGTCTATGGAAAAATTAATCACGATTTGAATTGTGAGTATGAGGTACATAATAAACAAAATGTCAAAGTTAATGATCTAATTTGTAGTACGGATATTAAAAGTGTTATTGTCAATATTAATTCCGGCAATATTGTTAAAATAATAAAATACCTAATTTTCAATGTGAAAAAGAAGTTAATACCCGATTTATTGAGAGAATTATATGAACATACAGGTAACGGAAATATAGATATAGGGTTTGATTTGTTGAGATTCAGAATAGGTAAGCAGAAATTTAATGGTTATATCGAGTTGAAAAACAACAAAGTTAATATAGAGAATAAGATTTGTTTTGTATTGGATTACATGGGGCACCATTTTAGGGATGCTAATTTTAAGGGAATTTTAAATAAGTATAATGAATACCTGCCGGATAAAAACATACATATTATTAAAGCTTACAAATACGATAAACCATTAGGCAGAGTTATATTTAACTACAACAGTTACTCTAGGAATTTGCAGAGCTGTATTGAGAAAAGTATTTGTCATTGTAATAAAGTTGAATATAATAAATACGTTAATTCAAATTACGGACATATTCTTACCGGGGATCTTACTATAGTGGCAGACACAAATCTCAGAAATTACATGAAGTATGGTACAAAATACAGATTGAGGAGAGTCGTGAGTAGAGGTTTAGCTAAAAAACGTTTGTCAAATAATATAGATATCTTCATTCAAAAATTAATATATAAATATGGTTTACCAAAAAGTGTTTTTGAGGAATGGAGACACTATATTTTAAAAGAATTTCAAGGCTTTTACCATAAAGATTTTGAGGGTGTCTCGGGAGAATCTTACAAAGATTTGATTAAATCAGTAAAAAATCTACAGGATGATTTTATCATTACGTATGTGGATAAAGCTAACACCAACTATGCTATAATATGTAAAAAATTATACGGAGATATTCTACGGGAAACCTACAATAATGAGGGAAATTATCAACTACTAAAAACTACTAAACAAGTTATTGTAAACAGAGTGAAGGCGTTTTATAAAAAAAATAAAATCAAAGCAAAATAGTATGGAATTTCCTTATCTTGTAATGATTCCAAAATTCCATAAAAACCCAATTACTTTTAGAACCGTAACTTGTGTGTTTGGTTCTTACTTGGAATGTGTAAATAAAAAATTGTTGAATATATTACAAAAGATTTTCGATCAGGTTATAAATGAATATTCTTCGATAGTAATAAAAAATAGCTATGAACTTATAAAAAGTTTAAAAAAGCTGAAAAACATTACAGGATTGTATACATATGATTTCGAGGATTTGTATAACAGCATAAATTTAGATGATTTGAAGTACAGAGTTATGGATTTTTTCAAGAAATCTAAAGAGAAGGATATCAGTATTGAAATATTCACCGATTTATTTCAATTTGTTGTTTACGAAAATTATCCGTTTGAAGGGAAACAAATATATAAACAAGTGAGAGGTATTCCATGGCAGTTGTAGCTCCATCCTTGCAGATATTTATCTGTTTACATATGAAGCCGGTTTATTGTTGGAAAAAGACTTAAATATATACAGATATATAGATGATGTTTTGGTGGTTGAGCTGAATAACAATAAAGAAATTTATCAATTTAAATGTTATCCAGACACTTTAAATTTAAAGAGTGCTTCGGATAATCAAGGCAAAGTCAACTACTTGGATGTTAAGTTGGAGATTATAAACGGAATTTTAGTACATAGTATTTATGATAAAAGAAATTATTTTGATTTTGATACAATAAAAATATTAAACTTTAATAGTAACGTGCATGTTTCAATTTTTAGAAATATATATTTAAATGGTTTAAATCGTATTGCAAATTTGTGTTCAAATGTTGATAAATTGGTTGGTGAAATTTTTAACCTTTACATAAACGCCAGTAAACAAAATTACCCAATACATTTTCTGAATGCTTTAACTCTCACTTTTATCAAGAAAAAAAGCTATCGAAATAAAACATTGGAATTGTTCGATGATGGTGATTTATCGATACGTGATTCCTATCGAAAATAGCTTAGCGGTGAGGATATTCACGGACTTCATTTGACGGCTTTTGGATTAGTTTGTGGTTTTCATTTTTTCAATTTCTATTTGTTTGGTCTTGGAAAGTGAGAGGGAATGTTGTGCACGTAAAACATGTTTAACCCCGCAGTGCAAGTCATAAGCCTTGGCCACTTGTCTTCATTTTTAGTTTTTTCTTAGTTACTCTTGGTTTTGTTAATTATTGTTTTAGTTACAGTTTGTTAGATGTTTTATTCCTGTACTAAATTATATGAATTTGGATTTTTCAATATATTTATTTATTTATTTATTTATTTATTTGTATTAATTTATTCCTTTTCTTTATTTTATTTTGTATTCACTCAGTACTTATTAAGTTTATTCCTATTTTGTCATTCTAGTTTAACTAAAAGTTAATCTAAGTATTTTCTTGATTTCTTCAATCATTTTCATTCATTTTTTTTGTGGGGGGGGGGGCTTAAGATGGCAACTCTAAACCTTATTGTTATTAATCCAGTTCCAATTTATATTTTTCCTTTCTCACATCAGATGGCAGCACTGTTATGGGTTTCACTCAGATGCTCAACTGTAGATCACATGTTAAAGTAGTCTTAACTTTGTTTTCCATGCTGATATGCAATAGTTTTGACTCTTAGTATGTCATTCAGGTATTGTGCTCTAATAATTTTTAATATCCTGTATAAGGTGTATCTTTCTTTGGATCTCTTAGCTTTTTATTATCTATTTTCTGTCATGTTTGCGTTATAAGGAGCTAAATTTTGTCATTTTAGGCTTAATGCCGACAAAATTGGATGAAATATCGCATCTTCTATGAATGAACTCACAAGCTCCTCTGATGATTCTGTGAGTCATTCATAGTTTCTTATTTTACATACTGGTTCCATATGTTCATTTTTAAATCATCTTTAGAACTTTATCAATTTTTTCATATATTTGTGATTTCAAATTTATTATATATATATATATATACATATATAAACTAGTACTGGCCACATACGTTTTACGTTTACTGGTTATTAGTTACCAGTTTTACTTATATATATATATATATATATATATATATATATATATATATAATCATTATATAATTACAAATCATCATCTATTTCCAATTACTAAAATTAAATTAATAAATTTAGCTACAATTCCTAACTCTGACATTATACAAAATAAAGATGGAATCTTTAATTAGTAATATAGAATCAAGCACTATACCACTAATTCACTAGCACATTGCAGACGATTAATCCATATAAAACATATAAAAAACCACCAATTTTTGATAAAATATCCTATTAAAGACAAAAGACACAAATAACCAGCGAAATAATGTTGTACCATTAAAAGACGTATCGTAAACAATCAATAGATCAAATGGACGGATGTAGCCGGAAGCTTATATAGCATTTCACTTTTTCAAGGGTACATAAAATACATATATAAGCAAAAACATAGTCGATTTCTGTAATAGAATCCAGCCATAAGCTAAAGATTGAATTCCATTATGTACCCAATCGACTATACACCAAAAAGTATAAATTTATCATGCCATATAAATTGAATTAAAAAATTATTAATCAATGCAGTATCCGTAATAATGAATAATATAAAAAAATTGTAACATTTAAATTAAAGACATACCTAGCGAAAGAATTGCTATGACCATATTACAGCTCAAACATGTAACCAATTTTAGCACAGCAAAAATCCCGCCTAATTAATTGGTACAGTTAAAAGCGAATCCTTTATATATATATAAATTTTGTCATGCTATAACTCTCGAATTTTTTAACCGATTTGGATGAAATTTTTCATATGCATAGTACATACTTATGTCTCTATCGAGTTCGATGGCCAGCTTCATCCACCATCTTGTTTCGAAATGGTGACCATTTGAAGTTTTGAAATTTTTTTTATCACAAAATGCAAACTCTTATGTATCATTTTAAACAGGATGTTAGAAACATTAAAATATATTTTAAAGAGTCGCACAGTGTAAGTTAGTTAGTAAGTAACAACACAGTCATTTTAAAGAGAATGTTGGGAAACCTAAAAATTTCCAAAAGTGTCCACAAAATTCAAATGGCCGCCATTTTGAAACAAGATGGCGGATGAAGCTGGCCAACGAACTCGGTCGAGACATTAGTATGTACTATGCATATGAAAAATTTCATCCAAATCGGTTCAAAAATTCGAGTCACAGCATGACAAAATTCAGATATAAATATATATATTATGGATATATATATGTATAGTATATGTATATAAGTCAGCATTTCAACGGAGGGTGGTTTTGGTATCTGGGAGTCATGATCGGCGAAATATAGCAAAATTTCCGGAAGTGTTTTACTTCGGACGGCTGCAATCGGTAGCTTTTCACTTTTTGCAATGAAAGCTACCTAAAAGTGTCCACAATTTTGGCCACCACTGTATGTTGCACAGTATTAAAAACGCATACCACATCTGAAAACGCACTTCCAGCATTCAGCATTCATAGTACTGTAGTCGAAATATTTTGTGTGCCCCTGTAAATGATGCACATCATAGTCTAAAGTAAGCATCTCGTAGTGCACCTCAATAATGCATATCAATTTAATTATATTGGAAATAGTGTAACATCATTAAAATACACCGCAAACGATTTTTCCCTATTGACCATAATGTAAAGGGATTCTTTTGAGTGTCCCTGTAAATGGACTATAAACGCTACATACTCTATTTTTAATAATGAACATGCCATAATAAATATCAATATCATATATTAATTACATGGCAATCGGAATATATTTACGCAAGTTAGAACACAAACAGACGGCAGATAGAGGGACAGACACACAAACCGAAGTCATAGACACTTTTCAACTATGTTGGAAAGTGTTAAAAATGACTTGAAATAACATATGATTAGGATAAAAATTGATTAAGAAATTAGGATAAACATTGAAATTTCTAATTAATTCAGACACTGTATTTTTCGTTCTTTAGTATATAATTTTTTTATATAAATTATTCATTCAAATTTTTTTAGTAAAAACATTGAAATGCTTTTACATCTCTTTTATTCAGACAGCAAATGCCATATGTATTCTTTTCTTTAGAATCACTAAGTAGCAAACTAAAAACGACATGAAATAATACAATTGACGATAAAAAAATAAAATGTTTTACAATTATATTTTCTTTTCAACTATCATTTTTTGTTTAATTCTTGATACCATTAATATTTTTAATGAAGTATTCATATATATATACTCAAATGCTTCGTTTTATTCAGAAATCAGACTTCATATTTCTTTCTTTAGAATCAGTGAATGGAAAATTAAAAGCGACGTGAAATAATTTAAAAGTATACATTCGTTTCTTTCTGTTCAGCGCAAATGTTATTTCATCGATTTGTCTCGATTCCCTGAAATCCCGGAGCGAAAATCTTTCCCCCACATCCTCCATCCCGTTTTTCCAGGGCATGTCCTCTTTGTAACAAGGATATTTATCAGTTTAGCGCCAGATGCTGTGGAGTATTTTGAGAAGTTCATTTTTCCAAAAATTATAAACCGGGTAATAGGTCGTAATTTTCCAACCAATTTTCCAAAAAAAAAAAAAAAACCAACAACAACAACAAAAAAAAACAACATTGTAAAAAGGTACTTTCTAACGTTACATTATAATGTTGCATTTCAAACGATAAAAGATTTAGTTATATATTTTTTAATACATGTCTGTAAACATCTCATAAATATGTAAAACTAATCCTTTTGTTCTGTAAAAGAATATACAAAACAAGGAGCGAAAAATCATGCATCAGATATAGATTATTAAACACTTTCCTACACCAACAGGACATTATTAAGAAATTTCATTTTTTCCTAGAATGAAACAAGATATCCAAATAAGCAACTTAACAAAAAACAAGATCAAACATATCTCAATAAAAATACATTTTCATCAATAGCTTTCTGCTGGCCACATACAATTTATACACACCGGCTAGTACACTCAAAGCTTAGATAAGTTTAACAAATTCGAAATTGCCCGTCAAACGTGGCAAATGAGGTGCGTTCGAAATTATAATTAGTTTTATAAATATTTTTTGCACTGCATATTGTATTGAATGTATATTTTAGTGCACTTCATAAGTGCAATTTCATTCTGTTCGAAAGGCTGTAACATCATTAAAATAGACTTGAAATATTTTTTTTTTCCACTGACCGTAATGAAACAGAAAATTTTTGACTGTCCCTGTAATTAAAATATGTATCCGATTTTCATAAAATTTGAAATGACTCGACAGAATATTGAATCAATTATATATTTAGTATTTCAGACCATTCGATTGGCTAGTTTTTGCTCTGTTATATGCGGACGGACAGACAGACGGACTGAACGACGACTATAGGTGCTACGTATCTATATTATAAAGGACAAATGTGTCTGTGAATAACGCTGAAGTCAGTTTGCGAATGGCAACAGCAGACGATTAAATTTAACTTTTAAAGCAATTTTTGAAATTTCTAAATACCGCACATTTTTAATTTTTACACTGCAGAATATAGAAAAAAAGTGTACTTTCAAATGCAATTTGTTTGAAAACTATAATGTAATTTGTTTGGCAACCGTATCGCCATATACTCAAAGGGTCTAGCCGGATAAGCATAACGAAATGGCCCCCACGGCCGATGTTTGAAATAACATGTGTGGTAATAAGGTTCACCATGAGAATACAATATAGAGTGTTTTTAGTGCCTGACCTTGAACTGTTCTTGAGATAATCGGCGAATTATGCGCCGGCGCTACTATTTTTCAAATACGTTTTTCTCAAACAATGTATAAGTTAAAAAAGTGAAACCAACGCAAGAAAAAAAATGGCCATAATTTTTTTTGCAAAAAAAAATTATGGCCATTTTTTTTCTTCCCATTCTGACCAGAAAATCAGAGTTTTAACTTTTTACCGCTGCTCTTTCATCTTCACCTAACACTTTATTTATAATGGTTGTTTCATAATAATAGAAGCCATTAGTCCATCAGAAGAAAATAACTCCATTAAAGCGGAAACTCGGTTAAACAGGACTCGTATAATCGGGACTCTACTGTATATTTCATTTTAAAAATGATCTTTAGAATACTTTTGTTGGTGCTCAGAGGGGGGTCATGACTCCCGTGACCTCCCCTTTGGATCCGCCATTGTAGATTACGTATTACATATTTTTTGATTACATGTTTTAAATTTTAAAATAAGTCGGCTATTAGAAAATTAGTAAAATTCTCTTTGTAAAATACTTTGCGGAATAGGAGGGGGGGGGGGGGGAGGCGCCAAAATCCATCCTTGCCCCGGGTGCACAAAAGGCTAGTTTCGGCCCTGACAGTATACTGACTGTGTTGGAAAGTGTTTCACAATCTATGCTGGACGAATGATTTTTCATTCTTATTAACATATAAAAGAAAGTTGCGATATTTCCAGAATAACGACAGAGCCAATTAAATTCATATTAGCTTCCCCGCTGCATAAAACTATTTTTTTTTTTCAAAGTATCAGCGTTCCGCAGATCTAAAGACCACTTCGCCGAACATGAAGAGGGACGGAAACCATCCCATTAACATCCCCCTGCTTTTCTCGTTAAGCACTTCCCAGCGTCATTGAATAATGTTAAAAAGGTTGATGGAATGTTATGTCATTCCAAAGTGTCGCATTCCTTTATTGGCTGTAAAAACTGTTTTGTTAAGGTAGTTTTGAAAAATAACACAAGAACATATAAAAAGAGCAGTGATTTATTTTTTTTATACCCCCAGTATGAAGAGATGAAAAAAAAATGCTTTTACAATAAACTGTATTAAATGTTTTCAGTGTAAAATTTCATTTACTGTTTTAATAAATATTTTATAAAATAGTTCAGTTGTATGAGCTTTAACAGATTTCAATGTATAAGGTTTTAGTTTAATATTAAAAAGAAAACCGGATGAATTAATGGGGATTATTATTATTATTATTATTATTTGTATTATTTTTTTCTCAGAAAAGGCAGAATATCTAAAACCTTGAACCTGTATGTGTATTTCCTTATATATTTTCTTGATTAATGTATGTTTGTTTAAGTCAAAGAAAATAATTTTTCATGCTCATAAAAAAGGGCTAGTTAATAGTTTCGGGACTAAGTGCTTATTTCCAATATACAAGCATTTCAGTTTTTTTTATGTTCATTATTCTAAGCCAAGTGTTATCTTTAAATTAAAATGTAATTCAAGTTAATAAAATAAAATGAGTAAGAGATATCATACGCGTAGTTATATATAGTAATTATGAAAACCAAAAAACTGTAGGATATTAAATTAATTTTTCCTAATTAATTTATATATTTTACATATTATTATTATTATTATTATAACAAGTAATGCTGTACTTAACGGTACAGAAATTTACATTTAATTTTCTTTGTTAGTTAATTTGTGAAACGATATCTAAATTGAACTGGCCCCTTAAGTGAAAAGAAATAATATTTCATGCATATAAAAAAGACTCGCTGATATCTTAACCCTTAAATGCCTGACTTTTCAAAAATCATTGTAATAATGTTTTTCGGCTTTCATTTTTTAAATAAATCATGGGAAAAATACTTTAAAAAAATCATATTTTAAGTATGGTTTACGGCTAAAAAACAGTTTGTTACTAATCGGCAATACTGGTATTTAATTGAAAAAATAATTTTCCTTGATAAAATTCTATAATATTAAACACACAAGAATTTTAGGAACTATAATAAGAAATAAATTTTACTTGCTTACTACAGAACAAAATAGAGTATTTCGCAAGCTTCCAAACAAAACAAAAAGAACAAGTAGCAGCAATTGAAAAAATAAATCTATCTTTATTCTTAAACAGCACAAGTGTTGCCATCTACAGGTTGAAAATCGATTTAATATTTTCAGAATGTATTTCATTGGCAACATTAGGCATTATAGCTTCAGTGGTATTCTAATAGTATTTTTGAAGCCTAAATTGGGTATGTTGCCGAAAAGCAACACCCGGCATTTAAGGGTTAAATTAGCTGGAAATTACGTACTTTATTACAAGGTTTTAGTTAAATATTTAAAAACAAATTTTATGAGTTAATTATTTTTCTTTTGCTTAGCAGAAAGGTCTGGTATATTTTTAGAAAAACTCTAAAAGAGATTGCAGATTTCTTACGCTTGTACTTGATTAATGCATCTTTGTTAAAGAAAAAATTCTATACACATAATAAAGGGCTAGTTAACATTTAATACGCAAATATGTTTTAAAAAAATACATTTATGCAAGTATTTTAGTTAATTTACAAGTATTTCAGTAAATATATAAATATTTAATGTTTAAATATTTAATATACTAGTATTTCAGTTATTTGCGATTTAACAGATATTGTTGAAGCTAACAGATAACGTTTCAAAGAGTTTAACAGATATATATTTTAAATATTTAATGTAAAATTAGATATTTAAAACAGATTTTATCAATTAATAGGGAATTTATTCTCCTTTTCTTAGAAGAGCAAAGTTTCTAAGGCTCTAAAAAAAAGTATGAACATTTTCTCTTCTTATTATTTTTAATTCTTCAAGGTTTATACTTGAGAAATTACATAATTCAAGACATAAGCTAATGATTTCGGAGATTTTAGATTTTTTTATGTTAGTATGAATATATTGGATACTATGATCTATAAATATATTACTCTGCAGTTAACACGTCATTCTATAAGGTTGATAGCATACCAATTAAATTTTATTTCTTTTTTTTCTTTCTTTCTTTCTTTTTGGAATTTAACTTTTAAATTACCACCTTGTTTACATTTCTTTCAGGAAAAAAAAGAATGAAGAAGTCAATCTTCGAATAACAATGAAATGGAATAACTAAAAAAAAAAAAAAAAAAAAAAAAAAAGTAGAGCGAAACTATAGAAACTAATAAGAAAGATTTAAAGGAAAATATAGAAATCAGACACATTAGGAGGAAATTGAATGAATTTCTTTTCAACAAAAATGTGTTTTCTACGTCTCTGTGCCCCGTATTATTCCAGAGAAAAAAAAAAAAAAAAAGCAGTATAGGTGGGTAAAATTGCAGATTTTTAACTCAGAAAATTGTTGAAATACCATTAAGAAATAATCATAATTGCATAAACACCACAAAAGAAGAAGGAACATTATCAATAAATAAGCCTAGACCTAGAAATGACCTAGATTTCAGCTGAAAGAAGCAACACTGGAATGCCCGTTGTTCACCCAGTTCGGTTTATCCAAAAGATTTTCATAGTCTCATAAAAGTTCAATAACTCTTGAACTTTATAAGCACGTGGAAATGTTTTTAAGTGTATCAGTTAGTGTAAATATAATCCCAATTAAAAAAAAAGTGGAAATAAATAAAATGACTTCCCTAAAAAAGAGCTCAATAATTAAAAAGCTCAATGCAAATAATTATTTAAACCGGCGATTTAAATTAAAAGGTTGTTAATAAAGGAAGACCTGTTTGAGGTCATATCAGAAAATCCTCCAGACCCGATTACAAACGATTGGCAGAAAAAAAAAGGCACCAGCGTTCATTAACTTGATCATCGAATATAACCAGATAATACATGTTAAGCATTTAAACACAGCAAGAGATACACGGGATGCACTCAAGGAAATTCATAAGAGATCCCAAAACTCAAGTAAAGCTACATTTGTTGCGAAAACTTTATAGCACTAAACCAAACAAAGGAGGAAACATGATAGCCGACATAACCAAATTTCTCAAAACAAGGGATAAACCATTTGCTTTTGGGGAAAACATAAGTGTTAATGCAATTTTTCCAATTGAGCGAAAAAATGCCCAAACCGGGAAAGTTTTCTCTCAGTTGGAAAAATTGAATTCGTATGATAACTTTACCAAACAGTACGGTTGAGTTAAAAATAATAGAAAATACAAATAACTCCCACATCTGGGCACTATAATGTTCATTACACTTTCCTGCGGCACACTTATAACAGCGCTAGAAGTGGAATCTGTGGTCGAATTAACTTGCACCTTCATCCGAAGCAAATTGACGGTCGAGTACACTCGTCACATAGGAAACTCCGAAAATTCAGAAAATCCCACAAAAGCCTTAAAAACTAAAAAAAGTACGGAAACAAACATTATAAAAAAGAAAGAAAATTTTGCTGACATAAAATGAGGAACAACAGAAACTCGGAATGTTGGTTTCAAAGGGGAAAAAGTCCCAACACACACAGAGTACAACAAAAGTAATAAAAATAAACCTTACTCCATTTCATTATGCTTTGAAAAAAGCGAAAAATATTTAAGAAGCAATGCAAGATCCAAAGCTTATGCACCTCACTCAGATGCAAAACACAAAAACAATGAAAACATTGCGCTCTTAGTGGACACACCAGGTAAAACAATGTGTATCATTCACAGTGACAGTTCATCGCACATATCCAACTCGAAAGAAATCTTAAGATGGCAGATAAACCTGAACTAACGTCATAGTTGCGAATGGGAACAAACGAACGTCCTACGGTAGCGGAGAATAAAAAATTCACACCTAAATCGGGCAGGAAAACAAAACAAATGACTCTCAAGGGAATACTGTATGTACCAGAAATAGAGTACAACTTATTTTCCGAATGCAAGACAACCCAAAAACAGTTGTAAATAAATATTCCAGAAGAATAAATGTAACATGACATTGAACAGTCATATAATCCTTGAGGCAAAATTTAAAAGAATCTATATGAGGCACAATTAATAACCCAAAACAAAAACACTAATTACGCAAATCTTATTTATAACTGAAGTAACAAAAACTATATCGAACTCTGTCACAGAAGGACGCAGGGACTATCAACCCATTAAGAACAACATTTCCAAACAATTAGCCAATGGAATAAAATTAGACAAATATAAATACAATACAACATACGATCCCTGCATAAGAGCAAAAACAACGATTTTCCCTATCCTAAATCGGACTAATACAAAGCTACAAAAATATTTCAAATGATGCATTCAGACGTCTGCGGGCCAATGGAAACATCTACAATCGGGGGAAAAGCATATTTCGTCACTTTCATCGATGAATACGCCAGATTCTGCATTATTTATTTAAAATCCAGAAATATGGGTATTAGAAAAGTTGAAAGAATTTATAGCAACTGTATAAAACAAATTCAGCAAGATGCCAAACACAATTAGATCCGATAACGAAGGTGAATATAAAAACTCTGAAATTGAGGAATTTCTCAGGTAAAACAGTATAGAACACCAATTATCAGTCCCTCCTTGTCCAAGTCAAAACGGCGTTGATGAAAAGAAAACAGATCTTTTTTAAACATAACCAGCAGCATACTATTAGAAGCGAACTTACCTCATAAACTGTAGGGGGAAGCAGTTAGAACTGCTAACTACTTACAGAATCGCTTTACAACAAAACCCAACGACAAGACGTATTATGAAATATGGAAGAAACGAAAACAGCATTTACACTACCCAAGAGTCTTTGACTGCAAAGCCTGTGCTTACATAGATAAAACAAAACGCAGAAAATTAGATAAAAGTGCAAAGCAAGGGATATTAGTAGGCTATGATAACCACTCGAAAGGTTACAGAATTTATGCAGAATACGGAAGAATAATACTTGCCAGAACAGTCAAATTCATAGCGAACAAGATCTTGAAGTCAAACGATAGAATTGAAGAAAATCTAGAATAGAAAGATTCAGTAAAAGCAAACACACGTAACCAAATAACAACAGTCAGTTTGAGATAGATCTTACACGCACACAAAGTGAACCAACCATATCCAAACAGCCAAAAATCGAACTTCAGAAAGAACAAACAGGGCCGTTCCACCAGACAGACTAGCTTATACTGCTAAATATGAACCAGTCACTGAACCAAAATGGCTGTAAAGAGGTGCTAGAAATTGAATAGCCAGAAGAAATGCAAAATTGGCTTAACGGAAGAAATTAATCCTCTTATAGAAAATAAAACATGGATACACAATAGATCCACCACACGGAAAGAAAATAATAGGTTCGAAGTGGACCTACAAAGTAAAATACGACAGAACAGGGAAAATAAAGCGCTATAAAAATCGACTAGTAGCAAAAGGTTTTCTTCAAAAGTATATGTAGAATTAGGACGAAACCTTCGTTCCGATAGTACTTCACACTACGATAAGAACCTGTTTCACTGCAGTAGCATATCATAAATTAAACATTAACCACATAGACATAAAAACAGCGTTCCTACCTAGCAGCCCGGAAGAAGAAGTATGTATCATATATGTCACAACCTGAAGGTTACATAATTCCTAATGAACAAAATAAAGTATGTAAATTAAAGAAGACAATTTACGGCCTTAAACAAGCAGCAAGAGCCTGCCCTACAAAAATAAGCGAAACAAACATGGTTCATGCAAAATCATATATTAGACATTATTGCCAACAAATTTGATTACGAGACTGAAAGCGCACCCTTAAAAAAGAAAATTAAAAATATATGTACGGTAATCCAAAAAGGCAATAAATAGAGAGTGTCTCTAATTCTCCAACTCAATTCTATGTTTAATAATGTATTACAAAAGTTAAATATGTTTGCGCGTAAAACTGCTCTAATCATCCTTAACAATCTGATTAATACCATTATTATTATTATTATTATTATTATTATTATTATTATTATTATCATTTAATAAATAAATAAAGCGAAACAGATATCGTGCTGCCCTGATGAAAAACCGCCGAGGATTACACTCCACAGAATACGACCACTAATCAACGTACCTGATAAAAGAAGGTAAGTGAAACTTTGATCAATTTTTGAGTAGAATAATTATTTGCAATAGTAGACAGAAACAAACAAGCAGGATTCATGCAACATCGTATATTTGGCATTATTTCCAACAAATATCACAGTTGTTTTTAAGCAAACAGGAAGAAGCTGTTTTTAAACAAAACAAGAAGAAGCTAATTCAAGTGGTGCAAAAGCAACAAAAGAAATGCCATGCTATGGGAATATGGGACGAATCCCAAAACATACACTGATGAAATGCACAACGCATTATAGGAAGGGTTATAATTAGAATAACATTTTAAGAAATAGACAAATACACATTTGTGAATTTAGACACAAATAAATACATTAGGGGATGTGCATATATAACGTTATCAACTTTTTTGGAAATCTTGGACCCCCCCCCCTTACGATATCATTCATTTCGAGAACCCCCCTGTCCTCCCTAATGATATCGTTATCAATGTCTAAAAATTATTTTTATTTTTTCTATTTTTTTTTCTTTTATTAGCAGTGACTTACAGAAACACATATGGTTATACATTTATTATTCGGATACTTTGTTAATTCAAATTAAGATAAGTCAATAAAATTATCAGTGTTATATGTATATGAAATAACTTTATATTAAATAACATTTAAAAAAAAGCTATTGTAAAGGTATTTAATAGTAGCTTTATGTTCCGTAATGCATTCAACAGTAATAATGTCTTATTACATTTGCTCCCAACTGGAGGCAGAACTTCTTAACAGAAAAAGAGCCGGGCAACATTCATTTTCTTTTCCTTACTATAAAAAATTAGTATACACAACAGGCCATTTCAAACATACTTTCGACCTAGTTTGTCGAATAGCGGATTATATATCTATACACATATGACAGAAGAAGAGGAATGCCGAATTATACCGTATACCACATTTTGGAATTAAATAATTTTATAATAATTTAAGTATTTTAATAATAACTTTGCTTTTTCATAAAAAATAGATACCAGACGGAAAAAAGATAACAGATTATTTTGATGTAAAGAACAAATTACAAATAAAAAGAGAGAATTTTGTTTGGATCGAAAATAATAGCGATATTAAAAGACATATCCCCCTCCCCCTAGAGATATCTTACGATATCATGTGCCAGACCCCTCATCCCCCCTAAAGTGATAACGTTATATATGCACAGCCCCAAAGTGAACATGAGATGTGTTTGTGGGCGGTGAGTTCCGATAGAACAGGAATAACAGGACGTCGCGTGGAAGTTTGTTCAAAATCGAAGGCGATGGATGTTACAAGAAGATGAGATGAATTTCCTAATGTGAAGAAACACCTTCGTGGAAAGTATGTTTCATCACTAGAAGCATTGGTGAAGACAGCGGAGGTGATTTTGAGGGACCTAATTAAGAAAAGGGATTTTCAACATGTCTTTGAAGTATGGAAATATGTGGGACAAGTGCATTACATTGAATATGAACTACAGAGGTGTGGAAATTATTAGAATAATTGTGAAATTTACATTAAAATCTTGTTATATTAAAGAAATAATCATTATTTTAAAAAATATTGATACATATATAATATTTAGTGTGCATCCCCTTGTTTTTTATTAAAGATTCGATACGTCTTGGCATACTTAGTATGAGTTTCTGTTTTTGGCAGTTAATTTGTATTTCGTTGTCATGATGCCAAATTTGGATGAGTCTTTCTATCTTACCATTCTTGTTTGTGATATTTGTGTGTTACCATTCTTGTTTGTCTTGTTTGTGCATTTCTTTAATTTTTAATTAAAGAAAACACTTCCATTGCCTGGAAACAGTCTAAATATGAACCCCATAGAGAATCTTTGAGCCACTGTAAAGAAAAAAAATTAAAGAAATGCAACATCACAAACAAGAATGGTCTGATAGACTCATCCAAATTTGGCACCATGACAAAGAAATACAAATTAATTGCCAAAAACTCATACAAAGTATGCCAAGACGTATCGAATCTTTAATAAAAAACAAGAGGATGCACATTAAATATTAAATGTATCCATATTTTTAAAATAATGTGTTATTTTTTAATATAACAAGATTTTATTGTAAATTTCACAATTATTCTAATAATTTTCACACCTCTGTACTTTGAAAAGCACCATTAAAATTTAGACGATGAGTGAGAATATACTGATATAAAAAATTATGAACATTCTTTGTTGAACAGCCCTCGTATATAAACTGAGTGGCCAAAATATTATGGCCACTTCTTACCGTAGATTTGATCCGTCTGTTCAGAAAATGTACTGGTGGAAGGAGCTGGATTTTCTGGTAAAAAATGTGCCCGTGGTCAGAAGCACCAGTGAACTTTGCATTAAGTCTATTCATCGGGAAAATAAGAGCTTTGAGTGATTTTGAAGAAGACATGATTGTGGGCCCAAGAAAGATCGATTCCAGTTTAGCAGAAATCGATAAATTCGTGGCTTTTCTCGTATAAGAATGTCTCGAGTCTTTAAAGGAATGCACCTAAGCCAAAAAACTTCAAGCAAAAAGTGGAATCGTGGGCGAAAATTGCTTTTGAACAATAGAGGTGCCAGGCGACTGACATACATTGTTTGCAGCAACCGAAGAGCGCCAGCACATTACATTGTTGCGCAGTACAACAGCCATTGCAAAGCATGCTTGTAAACCGATCGTAAGAATATTTGCTATCACCAAAGCCAAACAACAACAAGTTTTAAATTGCACGTCAAACGTGGCAAATGAGGTGTGTTCGTATTATAACTAGTTTTATAAATATTTTTTTCACTGCATATTGTACTCAATGTATATTTTAGTGAACTTCATAAGTGCATAACCATTTCATTCTGTTCGAAAGGCTGTAACATCATTAAAATGCACTTAAAATAATTTTTTCCCATTGGCCGTAATGTAACGGAGAACTTTTGACTGTCCCTGTCATTAAACTATACATCCGATTTTCATAAAATTTGAAATAACTTGACAAAATTATACAACAATTATATATTTGAAATTTCAAACGATCCGATTGGGTAGTTTTTGCCCTGTTATATGCGGACAGACGGACTGAGCGACGACTATAGGTGCTACGTATTTATATAATTACGAACGTACCTAAAAACACGATAGTAGTACTGGTCGATATTAGTACAGGTTTTGGCCACTCAATGTAGAAACCGATCCCTTACAATTTATGTGATGTTGGTGAGTGTAATAAACTAAAGTTTTAAATATCGGAGAATTTCTTTAAATTCTGCAGCTATTTTTTTTTTTAAATTAACACACACAAAAAAAAAAAAGAAAAGAAAAGAAAAATCATCCTATAGGATTAATTTATAGAAGTTCTTATTTTATCACTTAGACTATAATTCTTTACATTCTCAGTACCTCTCATAGTACATTTACTGAAAAATAAAATAGAAAAGTATCATCATTTTCATCGCGAGGACATTTCGATAAGTATTAAAAATTGCATTATTTTTCTTTAACATTGTAAAAATAAAAAAAGAAACTGTATCAAAAGAATTCATTCAATAAATGAAATTATCTTTTTACATACCAATTTAATCAAAACAATCAGTAGTATACTAATTTTTGCTTTGTCAAAAGAAAAAGTGTGAAAGATAGTGGGATATAATAAAATAAATACGCATTCGGTAGAATATAAATATTACTTTTAAATATTTTGTTACGAGTCACAAAACACAGAATACGATTTTAGTTTTTTTTTTCCGTAACAATAGTGACACTAAAGGGAATTTGAAAATCTTGACAGATATAATGCCAAAGAATCATTCACTTCAATTGTCAGCAGAAAAGAGAAAAACATTTCGAGATTGACTGCCTGGAAAATAGTTTTCATCTTGCTTGAGTGATGCTTACGGCTGGATAAGTAAATATTTTTGGCTAAGTAAAAAACATCTAGAATTTTTTCTTTCTTTTCATCTTTCTTTTTCTTTGCGAATTAGATGAAAGAGTGTTACTTTTGTTATTATTTGCGACGAAAAAACTTTTAGATTTCATTAACAATTGCTATCCAATTAAAACAACTAAGGGAAAACTGTAAAATATAGATTATTTATTGTTAGTTGTTAATTTTTTGATTAACTAAGTTTACATGACTATATATGTATGCATCTTGTTTTTTTTTTTTTTTTTTTTTTTTTTTTTTTTTTTTTTTTACAATTCTGTTCTGGTTTTATTACGTACAGTATCCCAGATCTTGAATTTATAACACTTTTCAACAAAGTTGAAAAGCGTTTATGCATTCGGTTTGTCTGTCCGTCTGTCCACGCTCTAACTCCCGTAAATATACTCAGATTTTCATGCAATTGATAAACTTTATTTAGGGTCACCAAGGAATATTTGGTATTGCATATGAAGTATGTGGGATTAATTGTTAATTTACAGGGGTACTCAAAAGAATTCCATTGCATTATGGTAGGGAGAAAAATGGCCGTAATTTTTTTTTTTTGAAAAAAAAAAATTATGGCCATTTTTTTTTTCTATTCTGATCAGAAAATTAGAATTCTAACTTTTTACGACTGCTCTTTCATCTTCACCTAACACTTCATTTATAATGGCTGTTTCATAATAATGTAAGCCATCAGTCCATCAGCAGAAAATGATTTATACAAAGGTATAAGTTCGATTGAAAAAAAATATTTAATACTTTGAACAGAAAGAAGATTTTACACCTGCAATTTCTCGTGACACTAAGAGAATAGCATAGCTGCCAATTTGTATGGTTTTGTTATCTCTAAAATTAAATACAAATTTTTGCCATATTGAATCGTTGACAATTGTTAGATTTCGGCGATTCAATTAGGCAAAATTTACTGATAAGTAAGTTTAGTGGTAAGAAAAAATTCTTAGAATTTGGCAGTCATGCAGTAGCGTAATGCTGCCGGGGAAAGAAACTGAAGCAAAATTTACATTCAACATCAACAATCAAAAAACTATCAAGGGCTTTTTCAAATAAACAATTTTATTCCCAGTTTTTATTAAAAGTAACGGAATTGTACGTCAAAGAAATGTTCCCAGTACTATAAAAATGAATAAATTAAGTGAAAATTTATATTTCATCTCCTTAGTTCGCGCCAATTTGTGTAAATCCGGTTTATCCGAGTTTTTTGCTTATACGAGGTGAGTTTGGTCCATGTTAACTCGGATAATCGGGACTCTACTATATCTATATTTATATACATATATTTTTTTTTTCATCGGGGGTGACATTGAATTCTGAAAAATCAGAATTCATGTTCTCTAATTTTTAGTCTAAGCTGTCTATAACGTGTGAACTGATACGTGAAAACAAGTTATCAAATTTTTAGGCATTAATTATTTCATAAAAGTTTGAGCCACGATGAAAAAGCAAATCATTTTTTTTTCTGTCATCCGATAACCATAAGTGTTTAATGAGGAAACCATTAATGTTCAACTTCCTTCCCTGACAAAAGATCGTATTAACTGAACAAAGAACGAAGATGACACTTGAGCTATAGGTTTATCTAACCCTCGAATAAAAATATAAAAAGCGGATTAATTTTCGAATTTTGAAAAAAATTTTAGTAAAGAATAATTAACTATGTAAATATCCTAGTAGTTTGAATTAATCTACATCTCAATAGGAAGGCTGATGATGAAATATTTACAAAATGTCTACTTATTGCTCGACATAATGATTTATCGGGAAAAAATCTACCATGAAAAAAACAAGAGTAAAAATTTTCGATGTTTCTCTATCAATGTTAATAAAGTACCAAATACAAACAAACTTGCCATTGAATATTCATTATCAGTGACACAAAAACGATCATCTGACAGGGATTTGAACCGTTTTTAAAAATTTCCAACATAGTTGAAAATTTGAAAGAATTCGGTTCCACTGGCCGTTAGCCTGTGCTCTAACTCTCGTAAATATACAGTGAAACCTCCATGTGCGATCAGCTCCATTAAGCGACCACCTCCTTGAACGATCATTTTTTCATGGGATGAAATTTATTCCCATAAGCTCAATACTAATTTTACCTCCATTCGGAGACCATCCCAGTTGAATTCCCTCCATGAGAGACCCATTTCTTTAAAAAAAAATGAAACAAATTCAGTTTTTTCCTGGTCGCTTGAAGAATGTTTTTTTAGATAAATAATTCCGCAGAGTACATTATTCATGACACTTCTAAACTAAATTTAGATTTTTTTTTTTTAATAACTCCGCTAACTTTTAAGTGTTTAAACCCCTTTGTGCTTTTTTAGCCAATGAATTTAACTCTGGTGACAAATTAAGAATGGTCAATAAACTCTCCTGCCCTATTCTGTCAGGAAACTCTCAAAGAAATAGATAAATTAATGGACTCATCATTATTTGTTTCCGTCCAAAAAAATTCCATTTATTATTGAATTTCGAAAGGACTTGGAAATAAAAGTTATAAAAGATAAAATCGTAAAATCAAAGCAAACATCAATGTATTCATTTTTTAAATTCTGCAGTAATTAACTTATGTAATTAACTTTTATTTTGATGCTTAAATTTTCATATTTTTTCCTTATGTGAAAAATAAATTTTAGTAACATTAATTGTTACCTTTTTTCAACTATTAAAATTTGCATTTAAACATGACCTCCATTAAGAAATCACCTCTCGGAGCAACCAATTTTTATTGGAACGGAACGTGGTCCCTTTAGGGAGGTTTTACTGTACTCGGATCATCATGTAATTTTTTACATGTTTGTTATTGTAAATGAAGAGTATAGCATTCATAATTCGTTTACAGTGACACACAAAATAGTTCCATTACATTATGACACTTGAGCTGTATATTTATTTAACCCGCGAATTAATATGTGAAAAGCGGATTAATTTTCGAATTTTTAAAAAAAGTTTTAGCAGAGAATAATTAACTACGAAAAGAACGGAGTAGTTTGAATTAAACTACATCTGAATAGGAGCGGGAATGATGAAACATTCACAAAAATGTCTACTTACACTGACATAATGTCTGACATACACTTTGGGCCATTTTTTTCCTGGTTCGACTAACATTTCCATTATTAAAAAATATTATATATGATTTTTCAACGTCGAAATTGACTTGTAAGTAATTAACATGAAACAATGAAGTAAACTGTATGGTTTTAAAGAGGCAATTTTTAAATTTTTTATTTGTTAATTATTTTTAAAGTTTTGGAACAAAGTAGCCCCTGATGGGGGCTTCTTTGGTCAATTCACTTACTTTCATATAAAATGAATACATTTTATATTTTGAAATATTGAAACTCCCTTGCAATAGGATCTGCTAATGAATTAACACAGCAAACTTGATAAACAAATGCTTTTTTTTAATTATTATTTAAGCGCAATAAACCAATTGTTAATATTAAAGACACTGAAAACAGTTTTCATCATGTTATCCTCAGCAACTGGAAAAAAATAATTAATATAGTTGGTTGTATTTATGACGGCCAATTATCTGCACGAGGGATAAAGGCCCAGGGGGGAGGGGGGAGTGCCCTTCGTGGGGGTGTTTCTAAGGAAACCTAACCCGTATTAACGCTTGGAAATCCAAGGTTCGAAGGAAACCACGAAAACTCCGAACGATTAGGCCGACTGGCGCGATTGGGATCGAACCCAGCACCTCCCGTCTACCAGTTTCGAGAGCAGAACCTCTCAGCCACTGGTGGGGCAATAATTAATATAACATTTTGCTACAGTAACATTTGAAAAAAAATATTACTTAATACATTTTTTAAGAGATTTGATCGTATAAAAGGCATTTTTAAGTAACTGGGGCTACTTCCGGACCAAAAAAGGACCGGCACAAAGTAGCCCCGAAAAAGTAGTTTTCATATTAGTTGTATGAAAACGTAAACATTTTCCGTCAAAATAAGAAGTTAAAGGAAAAACTATGATCACACATGGGTTACAGGTTACTAAAGGTAATATTTTATTACTTACATATTTTATATCTCTTATCCAGATTGTCTCACTATAGAAAGTTTGGAGAGTTAAAATCTATACATGAAAACAGTTGTTTGCAAACACATCCAGTGTTGCCACTAATAAAATTTTAACTACCCCCAAACTATTGAAATACACTATAGTAGGGTATAAAATATTTTTCAAGGGCAAAAACTCCGAATTATCTTGTACTATTTGTTCAATACAAGGAATAAAACATTTTTTATGGGATGAACTAAAGTAATGATTTATTGGAAAAAATCTACCAAGAAAAACAAAAGTAATTTTTTCTATCAACCTTGTTTATCTATCAATCTATTATGTAACGGAAAAACGTGTCCGTGCGTAACCTTGACGTCATTTTGACGGTGACAACACCAGACGATTAAATTTAAACTCCTTGTGCAATTTTTTAAAATTTTTACTGAATTTTGAAACTTCAAAACATCGCACATTTTTAATTTTTATACCGTCTAATAGGGGGAAAAATGTGCTTTCAAATGAAATATGTTTGAAAACGGTATCACAATTCCTTTGAAAACTGTATCGAAATTTATACAATTTCTATTGTTTTTAAAAATAATTTCCAAGCACGAAATATTTTTAATCTATTTCTATTGCCTGCAGATGATTACGAAAGATAATTTTGTTTAAACTTAAATTAATATAAATAGCTCAGCATTTGTTTCCAGCTTATATTCCATAACGAAATTGTAACATTCATCAATCAACAAATAAAACAAGAAAATATAAATAAAACACAAATTTAAGACATATAATCGAACTAGACCTAGGCGTTTAAACCACTAAAATGATCAGAATCAAAAAGGCTGGTAGTGAAAAGTGATATTTGGCGATTTTTTTGGTTGATTTATTTAACTCCTGGCGCCAAGAACAATACGAAAAAAATCGCTTTTAATACATTTCAAAACTGTATTTGAACGTTTCATTGCTATTTTTCATGTAAATAGGATTTTTGGTATCGCCAGTGGGCAAATAAATATATATATATGTATATTAAATGCAAAAAATCTATTAAAGTTAGTTTAAAAAAATGGTTTTCACTTATTTATTCTTAAGCCCGTATTTATCCCCTTGTGGTAATAATGGAACAAATACAAAGAAACTTAGCATTGAATATGCATTATCAGTGACGCAAATACGATCATCTGATAGGACTTTGCACCATCTTTAACGCTTTCCAGCGTAGTTGAAAAGTGTTTAAAAATTCGGTTTATCTGGTCGTTAGGCTGTACTCTAATTCTCGTAAATATACTCAGATACCCGTGCAATTTTTTAGATGATCGGTATTAAAAATGAAGTGTATAGCATTTCCAGTTCGTTTACATTGACACACAAAATAATTCCATAACATTACGATGTATGGGAAAAAATCGTTTGCGATTCATTTTAATAAAGCTATAATATTTCGAGCATAATGAAATTAAAATGGATTACTGAGGTGCACTACAATACAACATGTTTTCTATACATTACGGAGTGCATAGCATTTATC
This sequence comes from Maratus speciosus, assembly GCA_963932465.1. NCBI lineage: Eukaryota > Metazoa > Arthropoda > Arachnida > Araneae > Salticidae > Maratus > Maratus speciosus. The sequence continues at coordinate 391,606,055 of OZ010790.1, read as the reverse complement.
ACGCTACATTTCACTGCACTTGAATATACACTGTAAAAAAAATGGACTAAAATACGGAAATTGTTCTGGTAATCGAGACGCCAGTACTATTTCCGTATTTTATCGGAAAATTTTTCCTGTAAATTACAAAAAAATGTCCATTTTTCTGGAACTCCAAGGAGGCAGAATAATTGAATATATGCTTGCTGCTCAAAAAGATTTCTATTGACTCTCGGATAATGGATGGGAAATAAAATCTTGATGGGGAAATTATTTTGCTGCTTTTAAAATCAATCTGTAAAGGCTGTTGGTTATGTAGTCTGGCTAAAGATATAGTTCCCTTAGTCAATTTGATATCTGCTATATGTTCTTTGATCCTCGATTTAAACTTTTCCTATATAATATTGCAATTTTCCTTCTTTGGAGAAAGATATTTCGTATATACCTGATAATTGATCTGGTTCTATTGAATCCATTTTCTTACATACCATGTTTTTTAACTTTATGAAAGATTTTACAATAAAAAAGATATGAAATTTATTAAGTTTATATTTCAATCTTTCAAAGAATTCAGGAAAATATTGCAAAGTCCGTAGTTTCTTACGATATCATATATTTTTTTCAGTTTTAGCATGCTATAACTTTAGTTTAAGAAAAAGTAAATGAAACAGTTTATAGGAGGTGTACATGTATAACTTTATAATTTTTTTTGGCAATTATGGGTCCACTCCCCCCTTACGATATCATATGTTATCATGCACGCCCCCCCCCCCCACCCCGAAATGATATCGTTATCAATGCCTAAAAATTCTTTTGATTTTTTGGAACTTTTTCTTTAGTTTGGAGGGATATACAAATGTGGTTACATTTATTTTTCGCATACTTTATTGATTCAAAATGAAGAGAAATCAATAAAATATCACTTTATATATGAAATAATTTTTTGTTACATATGGCCATGCAACAGCAATAATGCACTTGTCCCCACACCGGGGTGGGGGGAACCAGAACTTCTTATCAACAAAACAGTTCGATAACATTCTTTCTCTTTTAATTTACTAGTAAACACAAGTATTGTTTCAAACATACTTCGCATATGATTTCTCTAACAGCAGATTATACAATATGCATGCACATATGACAGAAGAATAGGAATGCGAAACCTTGAGGGTATTCCATATTTTGGAATTAAATAATTTCATAATCATTTAAAGATTTTAATAATAATTTTGCATTCTCATAAAAGTAGATAACAGACTAGAAAAGAGATAACGTACTATTTTAATGTAAAGACCAAATTACAAAAAAAAAAAAAAAAAAAAAAAAAAATATTATAATTGGTTGGATAAAAAATGATAACCGATATCAGAAGACAAATCCCCCCCTCCCCCTTACGATATCATCTGCCAGACTCACCCTCCCCCCTTCCCTAAAATGATAACGTTATATATGCATAGCATCATATGATAATTATCCACTCCATTCCGCTATTTTTAGCATGTTATAACTTTAGTTTAAGGAAAGGTAAATTAAACAGTTTATAGGAGCTGTACATGTATAACGTTATCAATTTTTTTTTGGCAATTATGAACCCCCTTCCCCCTTTACGATATCATATGTTATCATCCCTCTCACCCCCCCCCCCTCCCCGAAATGATATCGCTATCAATGTTACGACTATCGACTACGACTTACGACTTCGACTATCCACGAGTTGCAATCAATCCTATTTCACCGAAAGGCACAATATTGCACAATCATGTTGCTGGCTGAAATCTCTCTGAGTTGTTCTGTATATGCCAGATAGGTTTTCCGATTTCTCAGAGATATCGGGGTAAGCGATATCTCAATAGGTATTCGCCTAATACGACTGACACTCGCAGAATGATTCATACTTCGCATTTCAAAACGAGTATTTTTGTGTTCCCAAAGTATGTTTAAGCATTGGTATTCATATTTTAGAATAAAAAGTAGAACGTTATCTGGGAATCGTGTCGGCAGGGAAAAAATCGCATTAAAAAGATTGGTGACTTCTATCGGAGATTATTAAAAATATAACAAACAATGCACAAGACAGTTTTCCCACTATACTTTTAACATAAACTTATTTAATTCGGTACTGGTTTGAAGGCTGGAAAAAGGTGTTCACACATGCATACGTGTATTCCGAGAGATTATTTTAAATATTTTTCTTATTAAACACTTGACTACGTAGCTTTCGAAACTCATATAGCAGGATTCGTTTAATTTTTACGATTTAATACCTGTATATCTGGATAAAAAACTGCATGTTATTTAATTGTAGAATTTTAGTTATTAAATATGTCAAATATTGCTATACAGAAATATAGATGTTCAGAATAAAAAACTCAACAAGACCGGCGTAGTTTCATCCACATGGTCGTAGCCAAGGGGTTAAAATAAAACTGCATCACAAATTAATGATTTACTTTTATGTACAGACAGTTCAAAATGCACGTATTTAAGCCAAAACAAACAAAATAATAAGCTACTTTTAAAGAAAAAACGACCTTTGACATCTGATGAGATTTTAAAACTTTTTTGCCAGATCTAAAAGAGTCATTCCTCCCAATATATTCATTAAACAACAAATCTCCAGAAGTCAAACAACAGAAAATAATAAAAACGATAGCAAACAAACTCTTCTAAGTCTTTGCGAGTACCCTTCAAGTTTTCAGAAAATGTTATTCTATCGATTTGTCTGGTTATTCCCCAAATCCCTCGACTGAAATTCTCTTCGTTCGTCCCCTTCTTTCCCCATTCTACTTTTACCAGGGCTGTGGCCTGATTTCTTAGCGCAGACGACATTTTGTATAAAATCAACAGAGGGAAACGTCCAACTAAACTCAGCGAGTAACAATTTGATATAAAATTACAAGGTAGAGAAAAAAAGAAACTATCTGTCAAAATTACATTTTTGAACAATTTCGGGTTGATTTAGAGAGATCGGGTTGATTTGCTGATTTAGAGAGAATTTGTTTTTGTGGATCTGTGTCTTTTATAAACTGTTTAACACAAAAGAAAGAAAATATTGTTAAAAAGCTACAAATTGATTAGATTATATAATTCTAATTTCTGTTTACTAATACTAATTAATGAGGATTACGTTTAAAATTGTTTGTGATCTTTCAAAGTATTTAAATGCAACAGCAGTTAACCCTTTAATGCATTATTTTTTATTTTGTTCGGAAAACGTTATATTTGAGTCTATTTTTATTAATTATCCACTAGAAAAATAGTGAAAAAATTTATTTATATTTCTGTTGGACATAATGTCGTAATGTCACTCCTAAGTTACATAACCAAAATTTCTAAAAAAAATTATAATTTCAAATTATATGCTTGCTTTAAAGAGTTTACACTGCACAATAACAACTAGTCAATAATGTAATAATATTTATAATGCTTGTAATATTTTGAAGAATTAATAATGACTACTTTATAAAGATAGAGAAAAGCGCCAGTCGAGCACATTACAAGCAGTATCAACAAAAGATTTTATAATCTCACCGTGATAACAAATCAGAACAAAATCAGACTTCGTGACTTTAAATACATGTTATCACATGTAAGTAACACATAATACTCGTAGTTCGGCAAAAGACTAATAAAAAGCGCAAACGGCAAAAAAAGATCATGTAACTCCTAAGTTTACACTATGCATTTAAGGGTTAAAAAGAAAATGAACTGAAATCCATACGCTAAGAGTAATTTAATTTTCTGTCATACGATTTAATATATATACCGAGTGTCCTAAAAAGGACTGACTGATTTTAAAATTCAATAACTTGCTAACGGTGACAGATATTTAAAAAATTCTTGCAGGAGGGTTATGCATAAGGTCAAAGTTTTTTTACAGTGATTTTCGATTTTAGTTCGAATTACAAATAATAGATGGCGCTGAGATCAATAGACGCTAAATTCAGGCTCGATTTTTGGTGCTTCTGGACCGACTCAATACATTTTATAGAGATCTGCACGAGCCGGCCTGTTGCGCCCGAGCCCGGCCCGGCCCGCGGCCCCGAGCTCGGGCCTATTTTCTTTCACGGCACTCGGGCCGGGCCTTACTTTTTTCTGAAATCTCGGGCCGGGCCTGGTCACTACTCTTTACGAGCCGGGCCGGGCTCGGGCCTTACTTTTTTCCTGAGGTTTGGGCCGGGTCGGACCTAACTAATTTTTTCTCCACACATCCGGGTACTGGTTTCATTCCTAATCTTCATGAACCAAAATTTTCATTCCTAGTTTTCACCCAGCCCGTATGAAAATCATTGTCTCGGCGTGGCCTGGTCCGTTCAAAGGTCAGTAAAATTAGGTTTGGCATAAATTTTTTGTCAAAAAATGCATACATTTTTAAATTGCCATTATTCTACAATTAAACATTCAAATTCATTCTTTTTAAAGAGTAGTAGATTTCTATACTTATTAAATTATAGTTAAATTAAAATATAGTAAAACGTGTGAAAAAGAACCTGTCTATGACAGAATCTTGTTTTAAACTGAAAAACATGTTGACCCATGCAAAATTAATATACTACTATGTAAGAAAATAATATATAATACATTTACAAGAAGGGAACTTGTCTATAACGCATTTTTTTTTCTTTTCTATGCAATTCAGTCTTAGATTTTACTGTATAGCATTATTCAGATATTTAACACTTAAATATACGGGATATGGATTAACAATATTAATGATAACTGAAACATTTACATACAAGAAATAGAGATTCATTAAAAAAATAAATATCGCACTCTGCGGCACTTCTATAAAAATGAAGATTATAAACATGAAAAGAAAAGTTAAGATAAATATTTTTGGCTTGAACTCAACGTACGAGACAAACTATTAACCAAATTGACGTAAAAATCAATGTTTTGTAGAAATTCATTCGGGCCGGGCTCGGGCCGAGATTATAACTTTTGTTCGGGACGGGCCGGGCTCGGGACGAATTTTTAACTTTTATACCGGGCCGGGCCGGGCTCGGGCCAATATATTTTTTGTACGGGCTGGGCCAAATTTTTTTCCTCTGAGTGGGGCTGGGCCCGGGCCCGGAAATGTCGGCCCGTGCAGACCTCTAACATTTTAACCTCATTTTTCCGCATGGAGGAAGAGAAAGGCCAAAATATCGAGTCTGTATTTAGCGCCTATTGCTTACAGCGCCATCTATTGTTTGTAATTCAAACTAAAATCAAAAATCACTGTAAAAAAACTTTTGACCTTATGCACAACCCTCCTGCAAGAATTTTTTAAATATCTGTTACCGTTTGCAAGTTATTGAATTTTAAAATCAGTTTTAGGACTTTTTAGGACACCCGGTATATATGCAATGGTTATACACTAATGATTTTTTAAATGTTGTAAAAACTGAACGAGTCGACCTTTTCAACTGCACATTTGATCAAACGTTATGGATTTTTCATTAAAAATCAATACTTTAGATTATCCATACTCAAACTTTTTTTTCTCGCCGACCGCAAACATATGCTTCCTATGGTTGGTAGATTACAACATTCCATGCTTAATATAATATGTTTAAAAAAGGTAGTTCTAAAAGTAAGATAACAAAACAATATAGCAAAACCTATATGATCAGTATTAGATGTATAGTAAGCATAATTTTCTAAGAAAAGTTTCAGCAGAACGGTTCATTTATTTATAGTAATATAGAAAAACGATCATTTGTTGATCGTAAATATCTTTTACAAAATGACCCACCAGGCGTTGCCCAGGTCCGTCATAATAGCCTTAAATATACCTAAAATAAGTGTTGAATGATTTTATACTTTTAAATGCAAAATTTTAAAATATTCAGAAAAGACTAATTCACGAAAGTGACTTACGGAAACGAACGTTTTTGAAAGGATTAAGATTGATATTTTTTAAAACTGAAGGGTATCGTTTTAAAAGAAAATAAACGTAGATGTGGTTTAGTATCTTCGGGTTTTTTTTCCAAAGCCGATGTGGATTTTTAAACATAAAAAGGAAAAAAAAACTAAGTTCGAGTTAGTGATTTTCGGAAACGAATTTTTTCTTCAATCGGTTATTATTTATATTTTTTAAACGGATTAGGGCATTCGAAAGAAGTGGAACAAGACGTAGTCTGGTATGTTTTGTTCTTTTGTATTTTTATTTTCGAAGCCGATGCAGAATTTTAAACATTGTAGAAGAAAACGGAATTCGCGAAATTTATTTACGAAAACGGACGTTTTTGAAAGGGTTAATACTAATATTTTTTAAAACCGAAGACGCCTTTTTAAGGAAAAATGAAAACAAACGTGGTTTGGTATCTTTTTCTTCTGTATTTTGACTTACGAAGCCACTGCAGAATATTAAACATCGCATAAAAAACGGAATTCGTAAAAATGAGTTTCGCAAACGAATTCTTTTCAAAGAATTAATACTCATATTTTACAAAAAACAGATTGCGGCATTCGAAAGGAAAATAAACGTAGATATGATCTGTTATTTTATTATTTTTTTTTCGTATTTTTATCAGAAGCCCGGATGCAGATTTTTAAAAATTGCAGAAATCGCGAAAAACACAGAAGAGCTTTCGGAAAACATCTTTTTGAAGGAGTTAACTTCGATATTTTGCGAACGAATTGCGGCGTTTTAAACCTAAAAGTACAATCTTTAATTTAGAATAATCATTTTTTCCTCATTTTGAAAAGTTATACCGATACTGGCTTCGAAAAACGGGTAAAAAACTTTAATTCGACGTTTTTTGAAATTAATTTTTTGAAAGTGTCAACTTTTGTATTTTTCGAAACAGATTGCTTCGTTAAAAAACTTATAGAAAGTAGGTGTGGTTTGGTGTCCTTAGTTTCAGGTATTTAGAACGGTTCGGCTAATGCGGGACGAAAAAAAGGAGGAAAAGCCTCTTCCGCACTTTGGTATCTTCTCTGCTTCCGCGCTTCGGAACGGGACACCAGGGCAATGTTCTTTCTTTCTTTCTTTTTTTTTTTTTTTTTTTTTTTTTAAACTGTGGGGTTTATACTTCTGGTTGATATTGTTGAAATATCCTAATATAAGTATATAGTAGAGATTAATTTTCAAAAGTACGAAAGGTACGAAGATAATAAAAAATTCAATCAGACGTACACTCTAAATTGGGAGGACTGAAAAGTTCACTCTTTGAAAGAGTGACAGGCATTTTCACTCTTTTTGGAGTGAATTTTATAAAAATACACTTCTTAAAGAGTGGAATTTTCCACTCCCTAGAAAGGAGTGAGATATTTCACTCCATTGTCGAGAGTGAAATATCTCACTCCGCTGAAGAGTGAAAGCCTGGCATTATACACTTTAAAAATAATTTCCGTTCAACTGTGAACCAATATATGGAGTAAAATAATGGAAAAGCACCAAAATATGTCGCTTCTTAATTTTCAAAAACTCCATTTCATAATGTAACCTTGGAAATTACGTACTAAAATGCACTCCTTTTCATGAGTGAATAATCACTCCTCTGAAAGAGTGACTATTTTTTTTTTTTTTTTTTTTTTAAGATAAGGGAAAGACGTCCGTCATTTTTAGGATTAAAACATATGGATATTATTATAAAGGTAAGTCTTATCTAATTTTAACCTTTTCTCCGGGTAGAATTTTTATGTTAGGATTATGAGTTAAATAGCTATGATACACGTAATTATTGGCATTAAAAAGTAAAACATGATATGTAAGCATTGAAATAAAGAGTTTTTTATGCCTGATATAAAGTTTATAGGTAAAACTGCTTTAGTATATATTTTTTAATGTTCATAGTATCATATAAGAATTAGTGTATTTTAAATAGATAAATAACTACTTTTTTAATTAAAAAGTTTTTCAAACAATAAAAACAGTACATATGCTGTCATTTCTTTTCTTTTTATATTTCTTTCTATTTTCTATTTCCAAGATCAATTTTTTTCCTATAAAACATACGAAATCTATTTAGCTCATATTCCCAAAATACAATATATACGGGAATAAAAATTTTAAATTAAATATGGCTTATCATATAATTTTCATGATTAAGTTAAGGAATATGTTTAAAAGAAAAATATAAACATAATCCACAGAACATAAAAATATAGATTCCATGTTCATATTTAATAAAACAATGACAGATCACAATACATAAAAAGAAATCTTACACATTCTTAATATTTAGATATTGCTTAAAACTTATTTTTAAAAAAAGATGTGAGTTGATAAGCATTGTGATTTTAGTGGAAAAATTAAAAACATTTTAAAACAATAGGATTCTGCAAAATAGCGCTAAAAAGGTAAGATTTTATATTTAAAACAAAAATTAAAATGAAATTACATGTTGTTAATCATATAACAACCACCTATTATACAGTTATTAATAAAACTTTAAAAGTAACTATAATGCAGTAAACATTAACGTTTGATTAGATTTAAATTCATTAGCAATGAATTCTGAGAACTAAATATTTCAAATTTGAGTTACACATGAAAAAAATAACATAATTAACGTACATCACGGGAATTATTAAAATACTAAATAAGTATCTGAAAAGAAAAAAATAACATTAACTGATTAAGATTTCGGTTAATTACTTTCCCCTATGGGCATTTTAAAATTATCATATATTTATAGGGCATGCAATGAAAGAAAACACAAGGGATAAGATTTTAATAAAATATTTCAGTTCATATGTAACTTTAAGTGAATTTTTCCTTAAAAGTTCAATTTGTGTTACAAACTATGAATTAAATAAATATTGCTAATAAAGTATTTTATTCCAATCTTTACCACGCTTGTATCTATTTTCGTTGCATGCTGTAAAAGATTTGATTCTTTTAAAATGCCCATAAAAGTAAAATAAAAAAAGAATTGATTCTATAAAAAATGAACATTCACTTCTATGAAGGAGTGACTATTCACTCCTACCATGAGTGAAAAACCGCACTCCTTTAGCAAGAGTGAATAGTCACTCCTCCGAAAGAGTGAGTATCCACCCCTGTTTAGAGTAAATATTCACTTCACAGGAGTGACTATTCACTCTGTCAGAGAGTCAAAAATTTTACTTTTGCTCAGAGTGAATAGTCACTCTAAAGAGGTTGGGCATATTTTGACTCTGCGATAGAGTGACTATTCACTCCTTTTCATTTAGAGTGTATATATTCCATTCCGTAATCAAAGAGTTAATATATCAGCTAATTAAAAACATATATATATGTATATATATATATATCTGAGCCTCAGATGCATATATATATATATGTATATATATATATATATCTGAGCCTCAGATGCATCAGGACCTGCTTTGGACTATTCTAATCCAGATTTTTAGATCTCTACGTGTGGTATTTTCCTAGCCATCACATACACACACACACAGAGAGAGAGAGAGAGAGAGAGAGAGAGTTTCTTTTATTAGTATAGATTAAAATAAAAATTCCAAATGGATATTAAGTCGAAAATCTTTATAATTTAGGAATTTGAGGAGATTCAGTCCCGTGAACTATAATATGCTATAAATAAAGTAGATATTAAATACTGCTGTGTTCAGTGTTTAAATAAATTAACTTTTTAAAATTAGTTGTGACTTTGTACTTGTTCACAGTTTAATATTCGTCTGTACTCAACTCTCTCCATCTAGTATGGCAGTTTGGGGTAGCTTAAATGATGTACTTAAAAAATATATAATAATCCATCGTAGTCAACTTTTATTATTTAATTTAATCAAACCTACATGTAACTCTAATCTGGTAAGAATTGCAACAAAAAATAAAATTTGCAAAAATTATTAAATAAAAAGGTCCTAAATTACCCCACTCTCTCCTATTCAATCCATAATCTTTAACTTGATTTTCATAAGACAATGCGAGTAAATTTTAAATATAAAGTTAATTGTGTCAGAGTTGTGAAACCAGCGGACAAACTTAAATGCCTAGAATGGACTTTTTTTTTTTTTTTTTAATTCACAGTCTGCAGCCGAACTTTAGGTAACACAACTGGCAACGAGACGAAACCGAAGATCCTGAGAGCCGACGTAGAAGTTGGAAAGGACAGAAGGTGCAAGAGCGTTTTATGTAACTTCTGAATTATTGTTATTCATTTTAAAAGATATGTGATGGTTTTTAGAGTATTAAAAGTGTTGAGTTTTAATTCAGTGTGGTTTTCAAGATTATATGAGTGGTGTGAATTTATTCAATGGCTCCTTGTATGGACTGATACTCGGCTGCGAGTTTGATGGTTCAAGAAGCTCCGTATCACAAAAACATTACTGGCGTAGTCGGTAGTATAAACGACATATAAAACGACATAAAAAATATTGTAGGTCATATATAGACGTTGTTACTATATTTTCTCAAACATGGGAAGAACACTTGGAATATCTTCGACAGGTATTTCAGTGTATTAGAGACACAGGATTGACTGTAAATTTGGGAAAGTGTAATTTTGGTAGAAATGAAGTGAAATTTTTGGGTCATGTGATCGGATCAGGAAAACATTCACCCGACCCATTGAAGGTAGAAACTATACAAAAAAATCTCTAGGCCTACTACAAAGAAAGAGTTACGAAGTTTGCTGGGTCTAGCTAGTTATTACCGGGATTATATTTCAAATTTCTTGGCATTGTTTTACCTTTGACTAATCTTATACGAAAAAGAGTGGCAAACGTGATTCCATGGGATGCAGATGCTGAAAATGCATTCTGAAGGTTAAAGGAAAAATTGTCACAAATGTCGTCAATGTTTACCCCTAAACTCGATCGACCGTTTCAGTTGTATACTGACGCTTCCGCTAATGCTATCGGAGCTTGCCTTGCTCAGATGGATGATCAGGCACAAGAGAGACCTATTGCATTTTTTAGTAAAAAAACTTACAGATACTCAGATGCGTTGAGCTATTTAGAGAGAGAAGCATACGGTGTAATCGAGGCTTTGAAGAGGTTTGACATTTGGATATTCGGTGCAGAGATTGAGGTCATTTCGGATCACAATCCACTCACTTTTCTTACGAGCAGCGTTCCGTATGGAGCAAAATTGGCTCGTTGGTCTCTGGCGTTACAGAGATACAATTTAACTATAACTTATCGTAAAGGTTCTAGACATTTAAATGCAGATTTTATGTCAAGATTGACTTTTGATGAAGGTTAAGCTGGATTTTAGTTCTTTATTTTGTGTTTTTGGAAATTATTGTTTTTTTTTTTTTTTTTTTTTTTGTGTGTATTAATTTATAAAATTTATGTTGATGTATAATATTGTATATATATGTATGTCTTGAATTAGTTAGTTTAATTAGTTATAATGGGAAGTTCCACATTATTCTCACCTTTGCTAATAATATGTATAGTATAATTATGATTTTACGCTTCATTGTGACAAGGGTCACGAATGAGCTTCTTTGGGGGGAAAGTTGTCAGAGTTGTGAAACCAGCGGACAAACTTAAATGCCTAGAATGGACTTTTTTTTCTTTAATTCACAGTCTGCCGCGAGAACTTTAGGTAACACAACTGGAAACGAGGCGAGACCAAGGATCCTGAGAGCCGATGTAGAAGAAGTTGGAAAGGATAGAAGGTGGAAGAGAGTTTTATGTAACGTCTGAATTATTGTTATTCATTTTAAAAGATATGTGATGGTTTTTAGAGTATTACAAGTGTTGAGTTTTAATTCAGTGTGGTTTTCAAGATTATATGAGTGGTGTGAATTTATTCAATGGCTGCTTGTATGGACTGATACTCGGCTACGAGTTTGATGATTCAAGAAGCTCCGTATCACAAAAACATTATTAATTGTGTCAATTATTTTAACAGCAATCTTTTTTTAGGAATTAAACTTTAACTGCTCGCAATAGTCTCACAGACCGCTGCTTTTTTTCAATGTTCACAGTTTAACATGTAACTTTTAGTTTAACTAATAGATTAGTAGTGAAATTTTGTTTTGTTTGGGACCCTTTTACTATTGCTAAAGTGACTTCTGAAAATGTGTATATTAATTATAATAATCCTGCACTTAAACACTCGTACATAAATAGTGTACGATAAATTAATCGAGTGTTTTATTCACATTTCGATGAAGCGGTGTCAGTGACCGCTCACAGTAGCTATGCGACGATTTCTGTTACAGTAGTTAAAGATTAAGGGGGTAACCTATTGAGGTGTTTTACATCTTAACTAAATGTACCTTTTCTGCTAAACCACTCATCTGATCACCTCAAAAATTTTTGTATAACTTTATTGATCTATATTTATTAAAGGAATTAAGGATTTTTTTTAAAAATAAATACTTATATTTTATTGAGGATTTAAAAAAAGTACTTTTGTACTGTTTTTGAGTAAAAAAAAAAAAAAAAAAAAGGAAAGAAAGAAAGAAAGAAAAAAGAAAAAGAAAAAATGTTTGTTTGAAATTCTCTGAATTCAAATGATGCCCAATGAGACAAACTAACATAGAAAAAAAAATTACCAAGATGGCTATTATAGTTTCGGAGGAAGGGTACAAATTATAATAATAAATGCTGCTTTTCAGGAGAACCAAGAAACCCCAAAAGTTCCCTTTTACTCAGTTTTTTCTACATATTTTTACTTTTTGTTTCATGACGTGTTTTTTCATGTTTTTAATGTATTATGTTAATAATACAGTCGAACCCGGTTAAGACGCGTTTCAAGAGAGAGTGGACCAAAGTCGCGTATTAAACGTGATTTGGATCACGTTGCAAGAACTGGGCTTATTTACACATATAATCGTCTAAATGAACTTTAGAGCTTTCATTTATATGTTTATGGTCGAAAATTGTGTCTTATACGTATATTTAGATTTAAATTTAATTCTATTCAACTTTACTCAGTGTATCTTTTTATAGGACCGACTGGAATAATAACTGAAAATAAATATGGATTCAAACATGGATTTATTGCCGTTAATAAGTGACAACCAAAGGTAAAACAACAAAAATAATTTTTTTGCTAGACTAATTTTTTTTTTAACAGAAAGAATGAAAATATTAAATTTTGAAGCACAATCCGGTTGTTAAAATCATATTTAGTACTTGTGATAATCAGTACCAATGTAATCTGTCCTTCTTTTTAATGTAAGAAAAAACTATTCTTATGACTTTTTGTGCAACAAATATTGTTAGCATAGCAAAAAGTAACAAAAACATACAAGAATTCTACAACCGCAGTCGTATTTGTTTAATCTTTGCGAGTTTCTGTCTTTCTTTTTTTTGTCTATAACATGCATTATAAAACGTAGTAGTGATATAACGTACACTTAAAACTCACTAACAACAGGTATAATCACCAATAATCATAATAATTTTATGACGTATCTGAGCATCCTGAATTCCTCTAGGTATCTCTCTCTACTAAAATAATAATAATAATAATAATAATAATAATAATAATAATAATAATAAAAACATACGAAGCGAGAGACAAAGAATGTTAGGACACGGAATCAAAGAAGAATTGTAGTGTTGCTAATTTAGAGGGGTTTTTTTTAATTAAAATATCTACCACTATTTTCGATTAGTGATGTTCACTTTAATTAATTAAATAAAGTAAATATTAGTATACAGAAACAGTTTTTTATCTGAATAAAAAAAAAAAAAAAAAAAAAAAAAAATAAAAATCCGCTAAATTGGAAACACTGGAGAGACGGAATTCGCATCTTCACCAATGAATTCGTGTCTTAAACGTGATTTTTTTGCCACAAAGGACCGAAAATCTACCGCGTATTAAGCGGGTTCGTCTAAAATAACAGTTCGCGCCAAAAACGTGATATTTTTGCATTAGTCTTATGAACGAGGTTCAAAAGATCGGAAAAAATCCGCGTAATAAGCGGGATCGCGTATTAACCGTCAGCGTCTTAACCGTGTTCGACTGTATTATGCAAAAAAAAAAAAAAAAAAAAAAAAAAATGGACATGCAATTTTTTTTTTTTTTTTTTTTTTTTCAATGTTTCGAGAAGGTTACCCCTTCAATTGAAAACAGACCGGTTATCGATGTATTTTCACTGCATATTTTTAATCTTTGAAGGATGAAATTCGGGTTAATAACAGTCTGTAAAGGTGCCAAAAACAACCTTTACTAGCTGCTTTGCTACGGTGAAGGTCTCTTTGATTGTAGCTTACGATAATATTTTAACAGCTTCAAGCTCCAAACGCAAACATAGAACTGTGAGTTGAAAAAAAAAATTGCGAACATTTCCAACAGTTAATATGAAAAGGATTAAGCACAGATGGCTAGAAAAAGCTCAGTTTTGACTCCTCGATATTGCAAAAAGGAAAAAAAAAAGTTTCTCATTAGAAGATGTTTTGATTATTTTAGTACAAATCTTTATTTACTTACTCCCTGATTAATTTTTGTTTGAAATGGTAAATAAAATTCTTAAACAAAAATTTTAAATAATACTTTCTCATTATGAGAAGTTTTGATTATTTTAGCAGAAATCTTTATTTATTTACTACCTGATTAATTTTTATTTGAAATGGTAAATAAAACTCTTAAATAAAAATTTGCAATAGTAGTTTCTCATTATAAGATGTTTTGATTGTTTTTGTATAAATCTTTATTTACTTTCGTCCTGATTAATTTTTGTTTGAAATATAAAATAAAACTCTAAAACAAAAATTTGAAATAATAGTTTCTCATTAGAAGATGTTTTGATTATTTTAGTACAAATATTTATTTACTTACTCCCTGATTAATTTTTGTTTGAAATGGTAAATAAAACTCTTAAACAAAAATTTGAAATAATACTTTCTCATTATGAGAAGTTTTGATTATTTTAGTAGAAATCTTTATTTATTTACTCCCTGATTAATTTTTGTTTGAAATGGTAAATAAAATTCTTAAACAAAAATTTGCAATAGTAGTTTCTCATTATAAGATGCTTTGATTGTTTTAGTATAAATCTTTATTTACTTTCGTCCTGATTAATTTTTGTTTGAAATGTAAAATAGAACTCTAAAACAAAAATTTGCAATAATAGTTTCTCATTATAAGAGGTTTTGATTATTTTAGTATAAATCATTATTTACTTACTCTCTGATTAATTTTTGTTTGAAATGGTAAATAAAACTCATAAACAAAAATTTTAAATAATAGTTTCTCATTAGAAGATATTTTGATTATTTTAGTATAAATCTTTATTTACTTACTCCCTGATTAATTTTTGTTTGAAATGTTAAATAAAACTCTTAAACAAAACTTTGAAATAATAGTTTCTCATTATAAGATGTTTTGATTATTGTAGTACAAATCTTTTTTTACTTACGCCCTGATTAATTTTTGTTTGAAATGGTAAATAGAACTCTTAAACAAAAATTTTAAGTATAGTTTCTCATTATAAGATGTTTTATTTTGGTATAAATCTTTATTTACTTAAACCCTGATTAATTTTTGTTTGAAATGTTAAATAAAACACTCAAACAAAAATTTGAAATAATTGTCAGAATTACAAAAATCGGTTTAATGTGTTTATATTTTGAATGTGTGTACTTTATTGATAAAATTAAGGAATCCAATAGGGTAACAGAACATAGGTGAAAACTCTTTTTATTTTTATTGAATACTCTAGTAGACTTTTTTAATTTTATGTATTTTTTTAGATTAGCTACAAATACCAAAAGGCCTTTTTATATTTAAAAAAAAAAATAGCAATAATGTATTGCAACCTTTTTGAAATTTATAAAAATGATACTTTCATATCAATCGCTTGTCAAAAGCTTATAGCCGAAGAAATCGTTAAAGGTTTCGTTACTTAATGCAGCCTTTTTTATTCTGATAATTTCAGTGGTTTAATCGCGTAATTCGATTACTTGTTTGTTAAATTATCTTTTATTTGTATTATTTTATTTTATTTATTAATAAAGTTATAATTTCGTTATGGAATATTAGCCTAAAACAAAAGCTGGGATATTTATATTGCTTTAACTGCAAACTGTTGTTAATCTTTCGTAGTTGGGTTGCACTCAAATTTAAATATAGTCATGCTTGTAAATTATTTCAGTGTTTAACCCTTTCAGGGGGAAGTGATTGTGTTTCTGTAATGTTGAATTCACAACAGAATTTTCAAAGTATTTTATTTCAAAATAAGAAAAAGCAATTTTAGAACGTTTTTCCTCCAAATTCATAAATGTAAAATCTATTTAATAGTTTCTGGTCCAAATCTTGATTAAAATCAGGTGGGATATATTATATCACACTGCCCCTCAAAGGGTTAAGAGAGTAGTTCGATTACATTCTGTTATCTGTTAAAACTGTGTTTTATTTATTAATTTATCTATTTGGTGGAATTGTAATTTCGTTTGGAAATTTAGTTATGCAATATTACACGGAAACAAACAAATGGTGAATTATTTATATTGTTTTAAGTACGAACGGGTTAATCTTCGCTTAATCTAATTTTCTTAATTTTGCCTTAATATTCCAAATTGAAGTCATTCGATGAAGTAGTTTAGAATTATGACTCTTTGTTTAGAATAATTGTTCCTAATGTTAAATTCGTTAGTATTAAGTCCAAAACTTACTGCAGTGTGTGTAGTTTTTTAAACATAACTCTAAAATTACTCGACTGAATGAGGTGATATTTTAAATTCACGTCTTTGAAGTTTCTAGAATTAGGTTTCTGTTAAAAAAAATAAATAAATCGTAGTTTCATATTTTTTTTTTTTTTTCAAAAATATACATTTAAAAAAAAAAAAAAGAAAAAGAAAGAGTTATGAATTTTTAACAGAAATCGATTCTAGAAGCTTCAAACATGCGAATCGAAAAGTACAGCTCATT
Source organism: Maratus speciosus (assembly GCA_963932465.1). Taxonomy (NCBI): domain Eukaryota; kingdom Metazoa; phylum Arthropoda; class Arachnida; order Araneae; family Salticidae; genus Maratus; species Maratus speciosus. The sequence goes on along the minus strand of OZ010790.1, from coordinate 391,589,305 downwards.
CTGAAATCAGCTTGAGTTATTCTTAACAACTATCTGCAATCTGTTTTGCAACGATTACAAATGAACGTTAACATTAGGAGTTCCAAACTTTAAATCTTTATAAATCCTAAATTACTTGACCAAACGACTTCCCGTTCGATACCCTAAGATACAATTTACCGAAAAATGAAATATGATGTTAAAATTAAGTATTCGTATTGAAAATTTCAGAATTTGGTTGAAATTTAAAGTATGACGACAACCTCTAATCTTATTTTGCCAACATAAATTGAAAGAAGAAATAATTTCCAGTACAATACTATTTCAGTTTTTTTTTTTTTTTGTGATAATTCGATGATCAAAATACGTCGGGTATTTCCACTCTTTTTTCCTTCTGACCGTTTGCATATATGTGATAAGATCTAATATTTGGATTACAACGTTAATGTTCTTAAAAAAACATTTGCTTATCTTTTTATAAAGTTTTCTAATTTTCGACTTTTATGATCTATTCATTTTTTATTATTGAAAGAAAATATGTTTTTTCTTGATAATAGACAACTAAGACATAGATAAAATAATCTGAATAATAATAATAAAATAACTCGTCTCGGCTTAATTAAGAGAGTTACACTGTCAAAGAGAAAAAATGCAATTTCGCCTCTTCTGAATTACTCATGATTCTGAAAAGCATTTATTTACCCAATAGACTCAAAACACTGTACTAAAACTAATGTCGTGAAGGAATTTTCGCGTTGTTGTTAATATAAACATTAAAACATACATATAATTACGTGAAAGGTGCTTAAAACATATAAAGATATTAGTTAATATAATCCTGAGATCTTTCGAACGCACACGCGTTCATTTTCAAAGGGGAAAGATGACTGACTGGCATGGTAATGTAATCTATAGCTCCGTGCTGACTGGATTAGAAGAAAACTAAAATACTACGCATACCCAAGTTCAGTCTATTGCTTTAGAAGAGAGGTGAAAAGATCAAGTCATATTTTCAGGAGCTCTTGAAATACCCAGAATATAAACCGAATCGCAGGAATATTATAAGAAAGGACATCGTTACAAACAGTATCACTCCTAAGTAAAATTTCAATGGATTCACGGATTATTGAAGAGTAATGTAATTTCAACATCTAACCATTACTCTTCAATAATCCGTGGATCCATTGAGAATTTATTTAGGAGTGATACTGTTCGTAACTATATCCTTTCTTATGATATTCCCGCGATTTGGTTTGAATTTCTGGGTATTTCAAGAGCTCCTAAAATATGACTTGATCTTTTCACCCCTCTTCTACGGTAATAGACTGAACTTCGCTTGCGCATGCGTAGTATTTTTGTTTTGTTTTACGTTTGTTTTCTTCTAATCCAGCCAGTCATCTTTTCCTTTTGAAAATGAACGCGTGTGCGTTCGAAAGATCTCAGGGTTATATTAAATAATATCTTTATATGCTTTTAGCACCTTTTAAGTAATTATATGTATGTTTCTATTTATTTACCCTTCGAAAGCAATAGATTTCTGAGATTTAAAGAAGCATTTCTAAAACAAAAGTCTCTTTTGCTGCCTGTAATTTTCGAAGTAGTTTTTGCAGTATATTAATAAATTTTCTCAACGCGGTATCAACACGAAATATCGTTTTCTCTAATGCTATAAATTGTCAAATAAACCTTTTCAACAAACAAACATGCTAAATTAACAGCATGAAATATATATTACAATACAGCCACTATTATCCGCAGAATTGAGTGGCAAGGGCACCACGGATAGAAAAAATCGCGGATAACCCCCCAAAAAGACTGAAAATGAAGTGCAAACATGAAAAAAAGCATTTAAACATAAAAACTATGTTTTACTGTGCAAAAAACATATAAAACTTTTTATGTACAGTACATCAGAAACCTTTACTCTACGTCTAAATCACTAAAATAAAGAAAAGTAAACAAAAAACAATGCCATACATACTGTACAAAAGTGTTCAGTTACACCTTTTTTTTAAAAACCAGCCACTCGTTTTTGCTTCTTGCTTTGGAAACACTTTTTCTTCAATCTAAATTGTACTTTCCTTAACAAGAGTTTTTCTGTCAGGTGTGCATCGTCGTCTTTGTTCCTCTAAATATTGAAGCAATCCGTCTACGTGCTGCAAAGTAGTTTCGTATGTCATCCACGCAGACGCCTCGTCTTCTTCCCTTTCATTTTGTTATTCTTCGTTCTCGTTCATTCTCATTGCTTTATTCGTTATCTCTATGTCACAAAGTAGTTGGAACTAATGTTCTTTATTCCATGCTATGTCAATCAGTCGTTCAAACCCCGACTTGCGTCGCATTCCAGCCACACTTCCATGTTCTATTCGGCGACATTCACACCTCCCGGAACGGATGTCACTAGGTCAACAAATGTAGCGGTCGGCATGGCATCATTCTTTTCTTCACAAATGTTTTTATTGACATTTGTCTCTATACTCGGAAAGACTTTTCTCTGTGATTTAACAAGGGTTGAGGCTTTGATGTAATCCCATGCGGACGCAATATCATAAATGCTTTCCAAAATTGTATAATTCAGCCAAAATTCTTTGCGATCGCAGCCTTCCTCAATTTTTGACAGTAACTACTTTGTCCTGTATGTTCTCCTCATGGTTGCAATGACTCCCTGGTCCATATGTTGTATCAGCCTTGTAACATTTGGGGGACAAAAATTTTACGAAGATGTGCCCATCAGAAGATTTAACCACACTTGTAGCAGCGTTTGAAGGCGCGTTGTCAATTAACAAAACAGCCTTATTTGGCAATTTCTTTGACCCGTTTGCCTACTTGAGGCACAAAAATCTCTTCAAACCATTCTTGAAAAATCTGCTGGTTCATCCAAAACTTTTTCTTGACCGAAATAATTACTGCTCTTGTCCCCTGTAAATTTTCTGCTCTTGTCCCCTTAAAAGACCTCTGTTTCTCAGATTTACCAATTACAAGATGCCTAAGTTTGCGACTAACCGCAGCGTTGCTGCATGGCAAGATTGTAATTCTTTCCTTGCTACTTTTGTGGCGTGCCGCGAATGATCACTTTCAAATGTTAAAGTACGAGTGGAAAGACACTTCCAAAAAAGCTCTGATTCGTCAGCCGTATAAATTTGGTCAGATGACAGATCCTCAGACAACACAAACTCTTCAGAATTACGTTGAAAATCATCAGCTGTTTGTTGATCACCACCCAGCTTCTCTCCGTGTAGACCAATCTCTCTAATTCCATGACGTTTCTTAAAACGATGTAACCAACCGGACGAGGCATCAAAATTTCCTTCCATGCCTAATAATTCAAAAAAGTTTTTTGCTTTAGCTGCAATGGTAGGACCAGACACGGCGGTGCCCTCACTTCGCCGCTGAGCTAACCACTCCACTAATGTCGAGTCAAGTTCATTATAGGTGGATTTCTTCATTGTTTTTCGTTTTTTCATACCAAAAGCACTTTCCGACACTGATGCAAAGGCAACAAACAGTTTGTCTTTTTGCTTTAAAACGTCTGACACGGTTGTTTCCCCAATCCCGTAATCTAAACACACCTGCTTCCTTGAAGCGCCCTTTTCTATTTTAGATATCATTTCAAGTTTTTGTTCAATCGTTAACACAACCTTCTTTCGTTTTTCAGCCATTATGTATAATGTAATTTCAGGAATTAACGAAACACTAAACTTGAGCACTTAGAAAGAAACATAAACCACGTCTGATCACTAAGCACGCTTACTGACAACTGAGACCACTGGCAGGCCGAGAGAAAACGTAGAGAGTGATCTCTATACGTGAACTTCACAGAGTGGAGTAGACTCGCCCTTTTGGGTCATCATTGTTAATGATCAGAGAATGTACATACTACATAATTTTCCACCTTCGCTATGTAGAGCCTATTGTATATTCCTTGCTGTAGGCTTGAATTTATAAAAAAATAATCCCCGTCGCGGATAATCCACTCGCGCATAATCGGGTCTTTACTCTATTTTATTACTCTTGCATACTCTACTTATCTCTACTTATGCAATGGAAAATGTTTACTTGAGAATTGACAGCATCTTAAAACCGATATTTCGTGTTGATACTAGGTTGAGAAAACTGATTAATATGCTGTAAAAAAATACTTCATAACGTTTCTGAAAATTGCGGGCAGCAAAAAAAAAAAAAAAAAAAAAAAAAAAAAAAAAAAAAAAAAAATTGTTTCAGAAATGTTTCTTTAAATCTCGTACATGTATTGATTTCTGAACATAAAGACATGCTCTTCGGAGTCAAGGGTAACTCGGAAGAGGTTAAATTATATTTTGTAAACCTTCTTTCTATGGGATCAAGATACAATTATCGTTTTGTTTTAGAGTGTATTTTACCCGCATTGCTTTAATTCTTGGAAAAACATGCATCTATTTATGACTTCAATCTAATCAAAATTAATACATTTTATTTCTTAAAAAAAAAAATAGTGTTATTAGAACATTAGTTTAAAATTTTGTATAAAGAGGTTTAATACGTTTTATAATAACAAGCTTAAGCTTTCGCTAAATTAAAAATTTTAGAGGTATACCCAACCTTAAGAATTGATTCATCAACTTTTGTGTGTTCCTGACATTTTCTAAAAATACTTAATTATTTACAGTAGATTCCCAGTAGCGGTTGGTCAGAAAATCGAAATTGTGCTATAATCGGAAGGACATTATCAGATGCACATTTTAATTGTACAAACATTAAACGTTAATTAAAATCACTAAAAATAAAATACATTTTATCAAAGTAAAATGCTATAAATAAAAGAATAGCTGTTATCACAAAAGATATATAAATAAAAATAAGGCAAATTTAAGAGGGTGTAATTTGTAAACCATGCATCTTTTTACTTTCTTCTATCTTCAATAGAAGAAAGTATTGTAATCGAAATTTTTTTCGACTTCCGGTTTTCGACGGATTTGCATGTTTTAGGGGTCAGAGATTCCAAAAAACATGTTTATAGAAAATGTCTGTCTGTCTGTGTGTCCGTCTGTCCGTCCGTCCGTCTGTCCGTCTGTCTGTCGCCATTGTACCATCAAAAAGTGTATGAAGTTATGCATAGAATTAAACCAAAATTTTATTTTAAGTTTTTGGCTATGGCAAGCAGGTCCTCCTGGAATTTGGAAAAAATTCGCCGGTAGGGGGCGCTGATATAGCAAGTTTTGTGCGATTTTGAATATTGTACCATCCAAAAGTGTATGGAGTTATGCATGGAATTGAACCAAATTTTTATTTTAAGTTTTTGGATATGGCAAGCAGGTCCTCTCTGAATTTGGAAAAAATTCGCCGGTAGGGGGCGCTGTAAATGCAATTTTTGTGCGATTTTGAATATTGTACCATCCAAAAGTGTATGAAGTTATGCATAGAATTGAACCAAATTTTTATTTTAAGTTTTTGGCTGTGGCAAGCTGGTCCTCCCTGAATTTGGGAAAAATTCACCGGTAGGGGGCGCTGTAAATGCGATTTTTGTGCGATTTTGAATGTTGTACCGTCCAAAAGTGTATGAAGTTATGCATAGAATTAAACCAAATTTTTATTTTAAGTTTTTGGATATGGCAAGCAGGTCCTCCCTGAATTTGCAAAAAATTCGCCGTTAGGGGTCGCTGTAATAGCGAGTTTTGTGCGATTTTGAATATTATACCGTCGAAAAGTGTATAAAGTTATGCATGGAATTGAACCAAAATTTTTTTTAAGTTCTTGGCTATGGAAAGGAGGTCCTCCCTTAATTTGTAAAAAAATCGCCCGTAGAGGGCGCTGTAATAGCGATTTTTGTGCCATTTTTGCGCCATCTTGAATATTGTACCGTCGAAAAGTGTATGAAGTTATGCATAGAATTGAACCAAATTTTATGTGTTTGTTTTTGGTTATGTCACGAAGGTCCTCCTTGAATTTGGAAAAATTCTGCCGGTAAGGGGCACTATAATTGCGATGTCTGTACCATTTTCATTATTGTACCATCGAAAAGTGTATGAAGTTATCCATATAATTGAACCAAATGTTTTGCGCATGTTTCTGGCTATGGCAAACAAGTCCTCCCTGAACTTGAAAAAAAATCCGCCAGAACGGGGCGCTATAATTCCGATATCTGTGCCATTTTCATTATTGTACCATCGAACAACTTATAAAAGTATGCACACAATTGAACCAAAATTTTTGTGCTTGTTTTTGGCTTTGGCCAGCAGGTCCTTGCGCGGTAAAGGGGCTCTGTGCTAGCGATTTTTGTATACTTTTCTTGATTTTTCGTAGTTCTATTGTGCATCGGCGGCTCATGCAGCGGCGGGAACTCGCTACCTGCTAAGCCGGCTATTCGCAAACAGCTGATAACAACAAAATAAGGAAAAATTAATAATTTTAACAAATATCATGATATAGATTAACTCGTTTTTAGTCCGTTTAATTGTCTTGAGCAGAAATTTAAGATGAAAATCAAAGTTGGTATAGTATTGAACTAATAATATTGAAGTATTAACATGTGTAACTAGGTTTTGAAATATTAAGATGTATAAGATAGAAGAAAGTTTTGGGATTGGCACATCCAACTAGTTATTTTTTGCGTTAAGTAAAACTAGACAATTTGAAAAAGGAAAAAATCTTTTCCCTGTTAGATCGTGATTTGCTTGCAAAAGATTTTGGAGGCAGAGATGTTTGTCGGTCGGAATTCCTCCGAAGTTCTGTCATTTTTCGATATATTTTAAATGAATATTGTGACAAAAGTCTGTATTTTTAATACAATTTTACAATGTAACGATGTAACTTAACAATATTTTAACCACTTATTACGAGGTTCTTATGGGCCAAGGAATTTTTCAGGGAAAATGCCAGCACTTTCTTAAAGTAAAACTCGTCTTATGTTCGATCATATAAGGCGAGTTTTTCTATATAAAAATGAAGTTTTTTTTCCTTGAAAAATTCCCTGATGCGTATAACCTTGTACTAGCATTTTTTCTGTGGTTCCAGCTTTGTATAATTGATTATAAATTTAAAAAATATATATATATATTCTACAAGTAACATAATATTACATCTGAGGGACGTCGGTTAACCGAGCGTGCCGCATAATCCAGCATCGAATAATCGTAAATCAACAGCGATAATGTGACTGTCTGTTATAAGAATTTAAAAAATCCGGCTGTGTTCTGCAAATATCGGTTTCGTTTATGGATTCCATTATGTTTCAGCAAATTATACGGCTAATTGACAGTTATAAGGAACTTGGAAAAATAAGATGACTTAATTCCTCAATCAACCTAGAGAAGAAAACCTATTGCATGCATCTGCTGATAAGCAAATGAATCCTATTAACTGTGAAGTTACGGTTAATACGTTTTGATATGCACTTACAAAATGAGTACTACTGCAATCCTGAATATCTTTTAATCGGAAACATAATTTAGGAAATAATATTTCTTTCAAGGCATGCATTTATATTCGTGAAATAAATAAAAACTAGTGGGATGACAATCCGGTGTTTATTAATTGCATCATTTAATTATCGCACAATATTCGAGGGGGGGGGGGATCTAATGTTATCTTAGTTTTAGAAAAAAATTATAATATTATGAGCAATTTTTACAAAATTATTTTATTAAGTATGAAATCATATCGACAACATGAGTTAAATGGAAAGTACTGAAATTGTATTTTTTAAATTACATTATTTTTATTTAATTTTAACAAAACGTTGCAGTTTGTGTATATATGTCAATGAAAATGTACGTTTTCAACAACGTCATTTTCAGAGGCAAAGGCATTTCGTTCTTTAAAAAGATTTGGCCCATAATTTTTGAGCTGGTGGATTGAAAAGTCTTGTTTGTTGTTGACGCCATTTTGACATCATCGTGACGCAATTATATAAGAATATTCTAGTTTTATAAATTCAAATATACGCCGCCTTTTAAATTTCATGCATTTTTCAACTGTGAAATCATATCCCTTTTGGCCCCCTTGAGAACAATCTTAAGTACCATCTATTCAAAATAAAAATATTTTTTTCTTTAAATATTAATAGGAAAAATGGTATCGATAGATATTAATTCTCAAACAATAATGGACCGTTATTGTCTTTTTCTAACTCTTTTATTTAATCTCGTTTGTTATTTGTCTATCAGTGTTGCTAAATTTAGGAATTCTTTTATTCAAAATATCTACCACTATCTCAGAAATGCAATATTTGCTTTACTTAATGACAGACAGTTCGTCATTAAAAAAGGCTAAAATTATTACTAAAAAAAGTGGCAGATATTTAGTATAAAAATATTCCCCAATCTGGCAACACGGGCCAAATCTTGCAATCTATTACTGACCCTTCGAACCGATTTCCCTCAAATGTTGCACACAAGTTCGTTGTCAATGGCAATTCAGTAGTTACATACTGTTACAAGGCCATCACAGGCAGACGAGCAACGCTCTTTTTGTGTAATTGCATGTTGAAATGCAAATCGCATGTTGAGCTATCTGAATTTCCACAAATATTGCACACAAGTTCATTGTCCGTGACAATGCAATATTCACGTAGTTTCAAGACAGTACCTCATAAGGGGCAGAATCCAGGATTTAAAAAAAAAAACAAAAAAAAAACACTATGTTTTTGATGGAAATCGCATATCAAATGATCCGATTTTGTTCAAATGTTGCACACAAGTTTTTTGTCGGTGACAGTGCGGTATTCATGTAGTTTCAAGACCGTACCTCATCAGGGGCTACTTCCGGGGGCAAAAAAAAAAAAATTATTTTGTTGAATGAAACCACATATCTAACTGACGTATGTTTCTCAAATTTTACCTACAAATTCATTGTTGATGACAATGCAATATTCAAGTTTCTAGAGATATACTTCACAAGGAGCAAAATCATTCTTTTACGTTTGTAATTGAAACCAAATATCTAACTGATTTTGCTCAAATTTTACACCAAAGTTTACTGTCGACTACAATCCATAAGTATTTTCAGGGCCATACCCTATCAGGGCCTAGCGGCGAAATTGTCATGTTTTTGATTGAAAACACATATTTAACGAATGATCTTGTTAAAATTTTGCATGCATATTCGATGCATTAAATTGTAGATTAAAAGCGTTTAATTAAATTTTATAAATTATATTTTATGTCTCTGTCTTTCTTCTGCGATTATGAAGTAACGTAATTGCTTCACTTAAATTCAATACAGAAATTTCATTAAATTTTAATATTTGGAATATTCATTTTCATTTTGAAATTTTCAGAGTAATTATAACACATTTAGGACCCTTACAAATAATTGACACTTGTTTCATCTCGCAATTTGTAATGTTCTAAGAGAACATACAGTCAAGTACAGATTACTTTAATATATGTTAGTTCTTTTTTAATTAGATTGAATTAACAATTCTATGACTGTGATGAGCTAATCAGTAAAGCGTATTTAAAAATTTGATATGCTTTTATTTTCTAAATTATGTTTTTAGATAATGTTAAATATTACTTCGTCGTATTGCCATATTTGTTTCAGAAAATCAGACTTTAGTGGAATTTATGGCTCATGAGTGTAAGGCATGGCTCCAAAACATTCATAGCCCAATCAATTCAAGTACGAATATTTAAAAACGAACTATTATTTAATAAATTAAACAAATATGTGCTATACAGAAAAAGTCACATTTTATTAAATAAATTTTCTGGTTCAAAACATGTTTATTAAATCGATCAAATTCAATAGTGACACAGTACTCTAGCGAAATGACAGCTGAATATGAGTTGCAAAGTATACTAACAGAACGTCTTAATATACAAAATTTATTGACTGAAATCTGCGAATTTTTAGAACGTGTCAAATTTAACTCAACTTGAATACTCAACTGCTTTCATGATACTTTCAATTTGGGCCTTACAAGATTCAATAATGGAAGGATATTATATGCTAAAGTAACATAATACAATTATATATCATAAGATAAACACTAAAACAATGTAAATGACATAGAATTGTTTTAATAAATATATTATATACTCTTCAGCTAAATAAATTAAATTATGTTTATATATTATTTTTTTTATTTAGAGTTAAAGGTCAAAATACATATTAATTGAGAATATTTTGACAGAAATTTTTCATTAGAAAATAAACATTCTATAATCATCATTCTGAGAAAAATATTTCGAAAACCACAAATCCATGTATTAAAATCTACATTAATAATTTTTATTACAGAAGAAAAAAAAAACAAAAAAAAACACTTATTTAGTTTTGCATGAAAATCGTCAATCTAATAGCTAAGTAATCAGATATTCGAAATGCATTGGCTAAAGATTCTTTTTTGTGCATTTAGTTTATTTTAAATAAAAAAATCTATTTAAAAAAAAACCCACAGAAGAATACTGTATATTCCGGCCTATAACGTGCGTATCAAACAAATTTAGAAGCAGAAATTTTATTTAACAAAAAAGTGGAATAGGTACAACAGCACAGGAACAAGTTATGCTTTATAAAATAAAAAATTCTAGTTCTAAATATCATTTTATGCTCCATGCGTTAAGTGCCGAAATATACAATATATATTTTTTTATTTATTTAGCTCAATTATTAAAAATAAAATAATATGTTAGAATATCGAATTTCATAATAAAAGAAAGTAATGTGTTTCTTCTAAATTATTTTGAAGACAAATTAAATTTTATTTGCTATTATGTAAGACTGAAAAAAATATTCTGGTACATTCTATGTGAAACCTTACTTATGCATGAAGCACATTTGTCAGACATTATTTGCCTCAATAAAACAACTAATTCTAGTATGCGAAATAAATATAATTCCCATTTTAAATTTTGTATTCAGTCATTTGATTTATAAAAGCGACTGATTCAATTAACCAATAAATCATATGTGATGTATATCACTCTTTTTCATTTCCCAATGAATAAGGGGCCTATTTATTGAATTTATAAGTCAACAGTATGCTGAATTTGGGTTTTTAATCACGCGGCATACATACATTTTTGCATTTTAATAAAGCAAAAGCGAAAGAAAGCGAATTCCAAGGAATCACTTATTGAAAGACATATATATATATATATATACATATATATATATAAAAGGTACGATGGACAATCCAATATACAACAAGTAATTTTAAAGAAACAAAACCGCCTCCAAGTGAGTGTTTAACTTATTACACATGAATTGGTCTATTTTAGTGAGCGTGGTTTAATATAACAGAGTTTTTGGGGCAACCCTTTGTAACGTGCAGTAGACAATCCCATATTAAAAGCTTTGATGTGTAAATGCAAAATAATTACAGGATACGATTAAGAACAAAAGAGGAGTTTTTGTAGCAACCTATTATTGTTATCAATGTCCACATTCAGTTTAATTCACATTGTTGCCGATATATATATATATATATATATATATATATTTGGCATGTAATAGACGATTTTAAATTAAAAGTTTTGATGATCCCGGTAAGAAAAAATAGAAATTGCACGATAAGATGATTATTTATAAAACACAAACTGGTACCGTGTACAAGAGAGGAGATCAGGATCTTTTTTTTTTCTTTTCTTTTTTTTTTTAGAACGAGCCCAACGATTGGAAATTCGAGCCCAAAAAATTTTGTGCCCGGGTCCGATACCAAAACTGCGTAAGTAGAAAATTGTTAATAACATAAAAAAAAATTCAAAATTAATTTTCTTATTTAAGGGGACACAGTACCTTTTAAACTACTTTTTCAATTTTGAATAATACTGTGATATACTTAAATATAATGTCACTACAGATATTAGGTACTATAAAGCAAATATAATTTCATATAATTAAAAAAAAATTTTGTAGAACAGCCTATTTAACTAAAATTTAAATTTTAAAAAAATTAAAAAAATGTTTTTAAATCCCTATTACTTTTTTAAATTTGAATATTTTTGCTTCAAATTTTTTTTACATAATCCTAAAAACACACTACATAAAATTGTGCATGGATTTAACATTCAAGGTTATAGTTATTTTTTTTTTAACAATTTCAATTATTTTTCCTTGTTTTTTTACTATACAAAAGAGAAAAAGATTGATATTAAATGTAATATCCCATACATCTAAAAATCCATGCACAGTTTTATGTAGTATAATCTAAGGAATATGGAAAAAAAATTTGAAGCAAAAATATTCATATTTAAAAAAGTAGTAGGGATTTAAAAACATTTTTTTAATTTTTTTAAAATTTAAATTTTAGTTAAATAGGCTGTCCTACAAGATTTTTTTTTTGAAATTATATGAAATTATATTTGCTTTATAGTACCTCATATCTGTAGTGACATTATATTTAAGTATATTACAGTATTATTCAAAATCGAAAAAGTAGTTTAAAAGGTACTGTATCCCCTTAAAATTCGCTTTTTACATAAAAAAAAAAAAAGTATTTATCCTAAATACTAACTCATATCAAACTTTCGTGATTTTCATCCCTGAAAGTTTATTTAAAATGGCAAATTTGTTATTTATACCAATACACTGGCAGAAATCTGCAAAAGTTACGATTATTATTATTTTTTTTAATATCGTTATACAGCTATGGCAGAATGACGTGAGTTCTGTTTTCTAGTAATTCTGCAAAAGGACTTTAAACAAAAATCGACGATAGACAAGGAATACATCCCGCAGCTTTTTATGTTGAATAACTGACCGTACAAAAGCTTCTGAATCAGATAGAATATTTCTCCTTTTATATCATCTTTAGCACTTTAAGAATCTGAGACTACATTTTTGTTCCTTAAACAGTAAGTTTTTTTTTCCTTTTTTCAATTTATGTATAAATAAAATTTTCACTTAGAGCCGATTCCGAACACTGGTATAAAAATCGAGCTCGAGACTGAGTCCTTTTTTTCCGCTGTGAACCTCAGCAATATATTGAAATTTTGGGACAATTGGTCAATTTTTTTTACAAAAGATAGAACAAAGAAATGTATTTTTAAAAGTACAGTAGAGTCCCGCTATTCCGAAAATCCGCCTATTCCAAACAGAGTTCAGAAAAATTACCGATTTTTTAAACTTAAAAACAGGAAAAATTAAAAAGACGTTCGTGAAAAAACGTACATTTATTGTTAAACAAAGAAGTTAAATAGGAGACATACATAGAGCCTAAGCTTGATAAAAACGACTTAAACCAAACTGGAATGTAAGCTGGCTGCTTGCTGTCGGCTCCATTTATACAATTCTGTAGAATCATTTTTAATCACTGCTAAACACAAAAAATAACTAATTTACACACACTTGAGATGAAAAGTTAGTGATTTTTTTTTTTTTCTGACGAAGAGCACTGAATCGACTTGAGGATGCAATATTCCACCATCGTCGCATGAACATAACATCATTTGGTATTGATGAAGCTTGTTGTTATATAGGTAGGATGGGATATGAGTCGTCGAAGGTCACTGCCCTTCCCTTCCCACTTTCAGTGAATCTGGTCATTACGAGCCAATTAACGTTGTATAGAGCTGACACTAGCAGATGTCTCCGCACCTAATTTACGCCTTATCAAGTCAATACGTTGATTATAGTTAATGAAATCCACCTATTCCAAATTTCCGCTAAACAGAACACTGCTCGGTCCCAATTAGTTCGGAATAGCGGAACTCTACTGTACAATAAAACACACTAGCAGACAAACATAACACTTTTGAACCCTAATGAAATGTCTGCGGAACAACCACCATAACGACCAACAAAATCAGAACTATAAATAATCCAGCATGCTAGATGTAAATTTCCAACTGGGCGAAAAATGTCCGGACCAGGATTCGAACCAGGGATCTCCTGGCTGAAGCCGCCAGTGCTCTACCATCTGAGCTATCCCGGACGAATCTGGTGGAATCCTTTCACCCAGCTAACCTTGATGATTATAGCATCTGGTCTGAAACTTGGTTCAGCTCAGCAGAATAATTCACAGGTAATGGAACTCCAGAAATCGCTGGATGCGTAATTACACTAGATTAATTTTAACACAATTATTCTAATTGGTAAATAAATCATATTTGATTAATTTACCAATTAGATTGAATTATTTGTGATTTATTCTGTTGCGCTGAACCAGGTTTCAGACTAGATGCTGCAATCATTAAGGTTAGCTGGGTGAAAGGATTCCACCAGATTCGTCCGGGATAGCTTAGATGGTACAGCACTGGCGGCTTCAGCCAGGAGATCTCTGGTTCGAATCCTGATCCGGACATTTTTCGCCCAGTTGGAAATTTACATCTAATATGATTTATTTACCAATTAGAATAATTGTGTTAAAATTAATCTAATCCAGCATACGTTGAAAAGTTATGTGTGGACATACATAATATATATTAAAACGAATTGTATAACGTCCTTTCTTGGAAGCTGGTTAATAAAAAACGGGTGAGGTAGGAGGAGAAACTGGACTAAACAAACATAAAAAAAAAAGTCAAACACGAATTAAAAAAAAAAAAATCTGGTAAAGATTACCCAATTTAGACGAAAAATTAGAAATTGAAGTGATAAAATATACATACGATAACTTTGGTATGTTATATTTTTTTATAATGAACAAAGTAAATAAACAAAACCCTCTCGCAGAAAAGGCAAATCGAATATCGTGAAGATTCAGAAATATATCGACGATATAGTGTGCTAAATTTCAGTTGCTTTTTCGAAGCACTTGGCAGATAAGAGATTTTCCACAAATTGACGTTTTTAATTTCATATTTGTTATTATTATTATTAGTAGTAGTATTTTATTGATGTTTTAGTTCACCTTGCAAGATTTACCAGAACAAGTCCATTAAGGCAAAAAAAAAAAAAAAAGATCAAAATTGAAACACACGTTCCAAGGCTACGCGAGCACATTTACCAAATACTAACATACTAACTCCCTTGTTGGAAGTCACTTAAAAAAAAAATTACAATTTGTGGTAAATCCCTTATTATCCAGCTACTTTTAGAAAGCCATTGAAATCGAAGATACTACATCTATCATCGGTACCTTTCAAAATTTTCACAATGTTCGACTTTTTTTTCAATGACTTGCCGTATATAGTTGACTATTAAATTATGCAGAAAAAAATAAAACAAAATAAAAATGTTATCATTTCGCGCATGCGCAGTTGAAATTTTTATACAAATCCTCATATTTTATCAAATATATTCAATATATGCGTTTTCTTTTTGCAGTATAATTTTTCTACCGCACTTTGTCAAGTTTTCTTATGGTGATGTTAGTTAGTTTCAAAATGGTCAGCAGCGATGATTTTTAATAATATTTTTTTTAACTCAAGAGCAAAAAGTTAAATTTGCGAGTTTAATTTTTTTTACCGTCCCCTTGACATTCTATCTCTCTAACTTTTTATTTTCTTCTAAATTTTTACTTATAATGAATTCGTGTAGTACCCATAGAACATTTAAATAAGAAATAATAACAATGTACTTAGTATTTTTTAGTGCAAAATTTTGGTATAACATTGTCTTAAAGGCTGAAATTTAGCAGTTTATGTATTATTTTATGCTGAAGTATTTTATTTTATTGTTATTTACTTGTAACACACATGTTTCAGACATGCTGGTTGCAAACAGAAATATGAGAGTAGGGACGGTAAGAATATCACAGGAACGGTAAAGGCCCCTGTAGCAAGTAATTACAATTAAATACAGTGGACTCTCTCTATTCTGAACACTCATGGGACCGACCAAAAATGTTCAGATTATGGGGTGTTCATTATAGAGGGAGATTCGGAAATGCATTACTACTACCACTATGCATCGAGTTTATAAACTATATAGAATACACAGCCTGGTTAGTCATGCCATTTACCGAGATGGAGATGCTGAATTTAGATTTGGCAGGTAGTGTAATGTCAAACTAAATTCAGCCGGACCTTCTATTATCTCATTCGATTTTTTTTTATTAAAAAAGTTTTACAAAATATAGAATTACATATATACAATACATTACTTGAAAACATAATCGGTATATTACTTTAAAAAGTAAGTAATTTTAGTTTGTTTTTGCATTGTGTATGCTCGTGCAGTATAGATGTTATCTAGTTGCTTAAGGAGTGGAAATGATGTTCCGGATGATGTTCTGCCGCATAGTTCAACAGGTCTTGAATCTCTTGGCACTTTGCTTGAAGGCAATCGTACTTTTTGTTTCATCGGTCTCTTCTGATTCTGTTTCTTCTTCACTATCCTCTTCCTCTTCAATGATGTTATTGTCGCAAATCAGAAGGCTTTCATCGGTTTCGAGATAAGCTCCAGGTTCAATTTTAATATGAAGCTCCTGAAGAACTGACCCGAAGTCACTCACAGCTACTGCTTCTTGGTCCTCTATTCTTGATTGCTCATTCTCACACGGGAATCCACTTTTTGAAGAAGCATCTTTGGATGGTGTAGGAGGTTACTTCATTCCAAGCCGCTTATATCCAACGGACAGCATCCATGACGTTGAACTTCTTCGTTAGTTCGATTGCCGAATTTTGCCTTCTCCATCACCAGAGGCATTTTCTTCAGAAAATGGATTAGGTAGTGAGCTTTAAAGTTCTTGATTACTCCTTGATCAAGGGCATGGATTGTAGATGTACAGTTCGGTGGTAGGAACTTAAGGCTTACGTTGCACAGATGCGTGTTTGTATGTGATCTGTCATTATAAAAAAAAAGAAGAATTTTTATCCCTTCTCTCTTCATCATCTCGTTAATGCCCTCCAAACATTGTGAGAAAATTGTGAATGTCATGCAGGCTTTTCGATTTGATTTATTGTACACAAACAATAATACGATATTCACATTTTTGAAGCATCATGGTTATTCATTTCCGTTCACAAGTGGTTTGAGCTTCTCACTCGTAAAACTGGCGCAGAGCATGACGGCAAGTCATTCTTTCGATATTTTCTCGCTACTTTTTGCTAGGATTTTATTTGGAAGAGCTCTAAAAAAGAGACCGGTTACGTCTGAATTGAAAATGTCAATGTCGTCGAAATCCTTCATTATGTCCTGAAATTTTCTTTTCCATTCCTCCACAGCGTTGATATTTATGTCTGCAGCTTCACCATTGATTAATTTGAATTTGATGTTATGCCGACTTTTGAAGCAGATCAACTACCCTTCCAATGCCTTGAATTGTGTGATTTTCTCTTTCTCTGCAAAATCCAGAGCACTCTGCTTTAGCAGGGGTTCAATAACAGAAACATTCTGCGTTATCATTTGGCTAAAAAACTTCCAGACGTGATTGTTTATGTTTTCGTTTTGAAAGTTCTACACTTTGTGGAAGGTTCATTTGCTTCAAAAATAGCTATTATTTTCCCCTCTTTCTTGCTGTTGGCGTTGACTTGGTCTACTGAAATTACAAACTCAAATGCAATTTTTCCTTTGATTTACTTTTAATTGTTATTTTTGAAAAACTTCGTATTTTTTCTGAGGCTTCAGTCCTTTTTTTCCCTACTTATTTCTAACATATCTGCGTAAGTGCTGTGCTTCTTTCCCTGCAACGATAGCGAAACGGCAAAAACATTTTACCTTTGCCGAGCAATAAAGAAGAGAGGAACAGAAGCGATAATGCTGTCCAACTTGTTTTGTGAAAGGCCAATCATAATCCTTTTTTGACCACTGTTTCTAACACCTGTTGTCTGTTATCTGCCACTGGGGACGGGGCATTTCTGCTGCGTAATCTTTCTATTTTTATCTCCGCTCGGGAGGGGGGAACCACGTGACATGGTTTTTACATTACTTTTTTTTATATCTCTTTGCATAAAAATTCATTGTTTTGTTAATTTTGTTTATTTGTTTATTACAATTTACCACTTTTTCTGAAATGGCAAGAGGTTTATATCTCAAATATTTTGTTTATTAAAAATATAACAATGTTATAGTTAGTTGACATGTAGAACACGTACGGTAAAGACGTACCTGTTTGAAAAATATTCTTTTCATTCCATTTTTTTTCCTTAAAATAATTTTTTTGTTTGTTTTGTTAGCTGAAGATTTTATCTGAATTACTCAAACAAACTGCAGCATCGGATAAATGCTTTAAATCTAGCAGTGATTTTGTCAGTTTATATTTAAATCGAATTCGTTGACCTTTTTATTCTTTTGCAACATTTTCTCCGAATTTCCATGATGGAGCAATTACCCACATTTCGATTGCAAACATACGTTCAGTTTACAGAGAGGCGTGGTAGAATGGGGACCAAAAGTTGTGTTCATAATAGCGGGGTGTTCAGATTAGAAAGTGTTCAGAATACGGAGAGTTCATCTTTTGTAAAGTCTATGGAGTTTCGCCGGGACCATCGGAATGTGTTCATAATACCGGGGTGTTCACATTAGAGAGTGTTCAGATAGAGGGAGTCCACTGTATTTAGATCATTGTGTCTCCAACTGTTGGTCGCGAACAGATAGCGACAGGCTGCAGTTAATCCGAAAAAAATAAAATGTTTATGTACAGAGATATCTGTTATTAAATAATAATAATCAAATATTACATAATTGGTATTGATGCCAATGTAGTCTGATAAGTAAACGTAAACTTGTATTAATACACGGCTGCATTTATTTATCGCTTAAAAGCGTTACTTTACTACATGTGGATTTACGTTTGAAACACACAGAAGTAAATTATTTTCAACTAATTTAGTTTTTGATGCCACTATGGAAAAAAATACTTTTCACACAAGTCAGAAATAAAAAAAATATAGGATCATTGTTTTGAAAGAATCCGTTACTAAGAATTCCTTAAAACAGTATAAAAAAAACAGGCTATTTACTTTTTTATGAATGTTTAGAGGGTCTCAATACTTAAAAGTTTTAAAAACGATGGTTTATAACAAAATACATATGAGCATAGCTGCCAACTTGTACGGATTTTTCATATCACTCAAATTTTATAGTAAATTTTAGCTAACTGAATCCCTGAAATTCAAGCAATTTTAACGTTTAAATGAGTCAAAGATTTCTATTAAATTTTAGTGGTAAGAAAAATCCGTACAAGTTGGCAGCTATGTATGAGCCATTCTCCGATAATTTTGACTTTCATTAGTGAGACGCTTGGGAAATTCAACTTTAAAAAAAAATAACATTTTTAAACTTTCAGTTTTAAACTTTCATGTTTTTGTAGCTTTAATTAGAAAATGTTCTTATTCAGCATTAATGTTTAATGCTATACTATCCCAATGAGACCTTTACCATCCATTTAATAATGAAATAAAACGAGGATGGTAAGGAAAATTACCACATATTTTTAGTCAAATCATGTTAAGACTAAATGATAGACACAATATTCATTGGTTTTTAACAACAGTTATTTACATTGGATTAAATAAAAAAGTTTCTTTATTTACTTCGAAAAGTGCAGGAATAAACCTTGGGGGCGTAAGACTACCCATAAAGCCTAAATTCTGCAGTAAATTTCCTGTCAAAGTATTACAGCCATTTTTTCCCTAGCATACTTCTGCATGAGAAAAAAGTTTTTAAAAAATCTGTGGCTGTATCTGGAGTGATTTTCTGTATAATTTTAGCAAGAGGGACGTTAAGGAATCTAAAATCCAGGGACAGAATTAAAAAAAATAATAGCAACCGTAAAAATGTGTGTAGGTTAATTTTTTGCCACACATTTATATAAAACAATAGTCTGAGCTTCGGGAAAAAATTACGTCGAGTTACTTTTTTTTAAAACAATTTTATACCGACGACAGCTCCAAACTTAAAAATCAGTATCAGGGACATGGGACGGTAAGGAATTTCATGGTACATTTAGATACCCAATATCGTCCAAAACTTATTTATTTCGTTAATGTAGTTATACAATCATGCAATGCTATGCTTTCCAATATAAGAAATAAAAAACTCCTAAGAATATGTAATAAAATACAAATTATTATTCATGGACTTAAAAAGTCAAAAATATGTGAGAATGCCTCATATACTTAAGCCTTAAATGCCTGATTTTTCAAAAATCATTGTAATAATGTTTTTCAGCTTTCATTTTTTAAATAAATCATGGGAAATATACTTAATAAAATCATATTTTGTTTTAAGTATAGTTTACGGCTAAAAAACAGTTTGATAGTAATCGGCAATACTGGTGTTTAATTGAAAAAATAATTTCCCTTGATAAAATTCTATAATATTAAACACACAAGAATTTTAGGAACTATAATAAGAAATAAACTTTACTTGCTCTCTGCAGGTCAAAATAGTGTATTTCGCAAGCTTCGAAACAAAACAAAAAGAACAAGTAGCAATAATTGAAAAAATAAATCTACCATTATTCTTAGACAGCACAAGTGTTGCCATCTACATGTTGAAAATCTATTTAATAATATTTTCAGAATGTATTTTATTGGCAAAATTAGGCATTATAGCTTCAATTTCATTGTAATAGAATTTTAGAGCCTAAATTAGGTATGTTGCCGAAAAGCAACATCAGGCATTTAAGGGTTAAATCTATAACCGGAATAAAATCACGTTGTTTTGTAACTTATGTCTTTATGCTTAATTGCTTCCATAATTATCCCGAGTTATCTTGGAATCGTATATATTGCAATTAATTATTATCCCGAGTAAACTCGGGCGTGGCATAGTTTGTCACTATGATTTGTTTTATCACATTTTTACTTGGTCTGAAGCTTAAAAAAAGAAGAAAATATTCTTATATAACATAATAAATTATACATTATAATAAATTATATCTAATGTTTATTGGCAGTTTTTCATGTTTTGTGATGTGAAATGTAAATGGTGAAATGCAATGATGTGATTGCAAAATTATAATTTTTTGCAGTAAAAAAAAAAAAAAAAAAATTGGTAAGGGAAGCGGTTAAGTCTGTCGTAGTAATAATAGAGCATTCTTTAGGCACCATCTATTAGAATTTTTTTTCAAAACTTATTGTCGTATTAACAGTACACAAAATAGCTTCTGACCTATCCTTTAGATTTCAATAGAATAAATTTGTTTCGCTCGGATACATTTTTGAAATAAAATATAAATTTTTAATCCGAAACATTTAAAGCAATTCGTTTATTACCCGACTGCCAAGAAGGGTTATGTATTTGACGCGTATCTGGGTATGTGAATTTCTTTATACCCTTCTTGAAACATCCCAACGTCTAGATGGATTTTGATGAATGACGGCTCTATCGATTCGTCTTAATCGTCCGATGATTATAGGCTAGGTTTTGTTTTTATAAATTCAAAATGGCGGCCGTAAAATACAAAATGGCGGTAGAGACGAAAAAAATTTTTTACGCATCATATTGAGTGGCATATCATTGGTTAGGTCTTTCAAAATGAAGACAATGTTTCGTTGACTATTTTACAGTCAGAAGCTCCGTTTAAATATTACACAACCTGGAAGTTGTGCAGGTAGGATCTCTAGCTTTACTGCAACTCTAACCTTCATAGACATCTATAGGCCTCATCAAAATAGTGTTTATAGATAGGAACTAACAATTAAACACAATTTAAAAGTCATCAATACAAAAAAAAAGAAAAAAAAATAGTTAAGTAATATAAAAAATAGTTTCACATTGGTCAGAAATAATTAATTAGTTCGTTTTTTACGCAGTCGGGTTTTTTGATTTTTTAAATTTAATTTTTACTTGTCGATTGTTTATTTTATTTTAGTTATTTATTTGATAATTGAAAAAAAAGCGTTCATTATAAATTAGTGAAACGATAAAGAAGTTAACGAACTCAAAAAGAGTAGACATAGAGGAATATACGCCCGCCCCGGAAGGTTTCAAATTTCTATCACGGAAATATAGTGTTCCCAAATTCAATTCCTAGAAAATTCGTATCCTCTGTATCAAAAGATCTAAATTCAACAGTGTAATATCTGAGCAAATAGCCAACAAAAAATGTATTAGAGAAATAATGATTGTTAGAAAAAGTACCTTCATCAGTCACAGCAATTTTGAATGCTTCTGGATCTACCTCCAACCAAGTGTAGAGACAATTTATGCCTTCTTGCATTCCAGTTTCTCGCCAAACGTCTAAAGCCTTTGGCACTTCTTCTTTCTTCAAATTTCTCACTGTATACTTAACATCAGACATTCTGGATGTTGAGGTATTTTTCACCTAATAGAAGAAATTAAGGAATTAATCGTTTTAAAAAGCACAAAGCTTTTTTTTTAAAGCATAAATCATTTATTAAAGGAATAATCGTTTATTAAATGAATGAAATAGACATTAAATTCACATTTTTTTACTATCCTATTTTAATGGTTGCTGAATCGGTATTATATATTATTCGATCAATTGAGGTATAGGGACTTTGGAAACCAAAGTCAAACTTCTTTACTAACATTTATAAAACATTTAAGAGATGCGGAGTAGGTTTGTAAAATTAAGGAAATTTATTGTTAGAATCTTGTATAGATCATTAAAAGTATTATTCAAAGGTGACCAGGAGCAACTTGTATTTCAAAAGTAAAAAACTTTCCGTGTGCTGTCAGCTCACAAGCATTTTGAAACAAATCACTTTATTTCAGTTTAAACATATGAAACAGTGCAAATTAAATTATTGATCAAAGTGAAAAAGTAATATAACTCGAATCTTTGGACCTAGCACGTCTTGATTGCGGAAAAGACGCAGGAATCTTGAACTTCTCTTCGGAAGTTTTATAAAGCCTTCCAAAGAACAGGGATGCCACTCACAAAATAACAAAAAAGAGGGAAATTAGGAGTAAAGTAAAATCTGCAATATTTTTTTAGAATGTTTACGTGTTCAATTCCGTAAGCTTTATTGTATAGAATATAAGCAGACCCGCCCGGCGTTGCCCAGGCCCAGGATAATAACTTTAAATATACCTAATTTCAGTTTTGAATTAAGACATTTTTCACCGGTAGAGATTATATTTTGGGGACCATACTACCTTCGGTAACGTACACCCTCGAATATGTATGATATTATATTTCAAAACGAAAATCACCCAAACGAGCCAAGATTTGGCGGCCGCACTTCTTTCGTCAGGGTATACTCGGGTGTGCTACACACGCTTCGGTCTATTTTTGCAAACGGCTCTCAAATTGATATGATATTATATTTTTAAACGAAAATCTATTCAAACGATACTAGAGTTGAGAGCCCTACCGCCTTCGGCAGTGCGAGCTTTATCACAATTGTAATGAGTGGGAACCGCTGATAACGAAAAAAAAGACAGGCTACCGCACTATGTTACACATTCGTCTCTTTTGAGACCACTTAAGTCACGTGATAGTCTTTTCGTGAAGCAGGTGCAGGAAAAGCACGAATGCAGGTGCACAAAATAAACATCATGTGACTCTAGCGGTCCGAAATAAGACGAACACTAAGTGTAATGCGGCACCTATCATTTTCGTAAGCCTCAGTTTTCGGGTCACAAGGACTTAAATTTTTCCGTGCAGCCGCTGGCTTCAATTGCATAAATGAGTGCTGTGAGAGTATTTGAACCAACCGATTTTTCATTGAATGATGTGGCTTAATTCAGATTATTTTTAATTGTGGCTATAATAAATTAAAGAAGCGGAAAATATCTCGGAATTGAGAAGTATTGAGATCATATTGAGAAGTATTCCCTGGAAATCAATTTTTTTTATAAATCCTGGGGGTTGATGTTTAAAAAGACATAAATCAGCGGATACATCGTAAAAATCCATTCCTTATTCAGAAAAGCATTGTTGCTTTTTTGATAACAATTACGAAATTATTAATTATTTACTTAGAAATTGGTTATTTTGAGTTTAAAATTTATGGAATACCTTTTTGGAAATAGAATATTTGCATCACATTTGTACTCTTTCTATATCTATATACTATACGCCGGTGTGCAAAATGATAAGAACGGTCATGTAATTGGCTAAATAAAAAATATATTTATATTGATCCACACATAAAACATATAAATTGATTTATCAAACTTAAATAGGCAATATAAACATAAAGAACACAATGTAAAACAATTGTTATAATTGCAATATAATACATAGCATTTTTACTGGGTATGCAATAAGATCAAAATGATAAGAATGGAACAGATTTTTCCCAGTCAGAAAGCATTTTCCCCCACCCTATCGTCAAAATGTCTTGCGAACTAAACAAATGCGTTCAGAATCTCTTTTAAAAGAATTGTTAAATGATATGCGAAAATATTCTCTATCACGAGGAGCAGCGGTTTCGAAATAGTTACTGCTCTCTCATCATATTGCTCCAGCGTAAATTTAGCAAAATACATATTTTTAAATACATTTATGGTGCGGAAAATTTTACTAGAAATATGTGATCGAATAGTGAACATTATTACTATTTTTAAAGACATTGCGAAAACTAAAATGTAAGAATTCCAGGACTCCCGTCCCGATTAAACTAAATTAAATAAGAAAGAGGAGGCATAAATTACGGGAATTGTCTATGAAAAATTAACTTTTTATTATTGTGAAGAGATACGTAAAAATGAGCTGGCCTCTCGCTTAGAAACAATTGTGTGCGTAACCCTTTGCAAGTTACAATCGAAATGTCCGAGAAACATTTTCTTTTGTAATGCTAAGATTTTTTCTAATCCAGTCGTGGTGAACTCAAAAATCACCGAAACAAAATACATTGCATTGACATTAATGGGATAATTTGCATTTTTCAGGAATTCCATAGGGCGTCATTTAGTCATGGCAACTCTATGGGCATCAAATCAAGTAGATTGTATCAGATAGAAATTATCAAGAAACTTGCTTATATATGGATACATGAATGTTTATTTTAAGAAAAATATTACTAATACCGTAAGCGGTTACAAATTAAATAATTTATTTTATTTATTATTATTATTATTTCTATGAAATAATCTTAATCAGAAATCGAGAATAATTTGTAGTCATTTTTTAATTTAAACAAGTAATTTATAGCCTTTTAGTAAAGAAACGGAATCGTAAATTTGCAAAAAAAAAAAAAAAAAAAAAAAAAAAAAAAGCGTAGATACTTTAAAATAAATTTAAATTACAAATTTACGATTAATTTAATTTACAGGTATATGATTCTATATCATAAGATTAAAATATATATGGATACAATTTTTGTTAGCGATTATATTAATACTGATTGGAATATAATGTATTTCATTTTAACATAAAGACTTGCGCATTTGCATAGCAAACGTTAACTGATGTCTTTGTTTTTGTAACGTTCCTAACATTTTGCACCCCAGTTTTATATCAATTGCATTAAATTGAGTTTTGTGTTCAAATAAAAATGTATAGGCTTTTTGGAATATATTTAGGGGATTCAGGAGGAAGCAAAATAAGGTTGTGCTTCTCTTCTTTAAAAAGTTGTTGTGCGCCAGTTATATTAAGATGATATTAACAGGGTGGCGAGTGGTCAGGGAAAAACTCAGTCAAAAAAGGTGTTAAATGCCAGTATTTTATTAAAGAGAAATTCGGCTTCTTTAATCCCTTTATACTATTTGAAGTATTTTCAAGAAGAAAATACTGGTAGTTCCTACTTTTTTTGACCGTGTTTTTCCCTGACCACTCGCCACCCTGATTAAGTTTTTTCTTTGGTATAGGATGGGTTTTCAGTTCCCAGGAAAACCCAAAGTATTGATCCCCTTCATAGTTATTACTATAGTTTTTATGCAATAGTTGTTTTTTTTAACATTACTAGAAATTTACCACCCGTTCAAAGATTTATGTGTGGATACATTTAAAATATATATACAAACGAATCTTATAACCTACTTCGATGGAAGTTGGCGAAAACCAACATTACATTTTAAATAACTTGTGTGATTTTTTTTCCTAAAGTAATACTTGAATAAAATTGTATTAACTTTTAAATTTTTTAACACTTATAATTATTAGTTTTTTAATGTAACAGTTTGATCTTTGTTAACCCTTTGTGGCTCAACAGCTCCGATTTTTAAAATATTCACTTAAATGCGAATACAATTGAGTGAAACGGGATCGTAAATTTGAAAAAAAAAAGCGTAGATACTTTAAAATAAATTTAATTTACAAATTTATGATGAATTTAATTCACAGGTATGTGGAGAATTTAATTTACTAATAAATGATTATTTATCATAAGATTAAAATATATATGTATGCAATTTTTGTTAACGATTATGTTAATATTAATTGGAATATAATGTATTTAATTTTAAAGAGATTGTATTAGCTTTGATATTAGTTCCTTAAGCTTATGAGTGTATTAGCTATTACATGCTTAAAATACATAATTTTAAATATGAAAAAAATTAGAACATAAAAAAATATATTGACTAAAAGGTACTTTTTTCACATCTGTAACAAACAGAAATTTACATATTTTTCATAAATATTGTCAATTTTCTAATACAAAATTGTAAAGTATACAAATTTATAAAAAATCTATTTTTGGGCGTCTCCTATCTTTTTAATTTTACAAAATTAACGAAGTTTATTTTAGCAATAAAGATGCGGAACTGCTCAAATGATAAATAAAACTTAGTTAGAAAAATTAACTCAGTATCACCGTCTATTGAGAATTCTATGAACAATTTATATTAACTACAATGTTGGGAGATAGTAGCGATAAAAAAATTGTCTTTTAAAGTCCACTGCATAAGTAACAGTTATTTTTGGGTATGTTGCAGATATGTAACGCGGGCATAGAAAGAGTTAACCTAATTCCTTTTCTATGAATAACAAGGGGATCCATAACGAGTTTCCCGAGTTACAGCACATTCTGCCCGGTGCACAGTGGATTTTGATGATCTTGGTGGACAAAATCTATTTTTCCGATTATCTTGGAATTTATAACAAGACCGCGTATACTGGTAGCTGAATGTCTCTTTTGTCGAGATCCGCATGAGCTATCGATTAACTGCGACAGTAAAGGAGTCATTTGAGCAGTTGGTTTGAGGAAATTTTAACGGTTGCTCTACGTAGTTTCCCGTAACTTTGAAAGCACATCGTGGCTATTCTGTTTTATTTGAAAGCACGAGTTTACTGGACATATCGCCAGTGTTCTCGCTAGCTTTTGACCAACATTAGCGATTTGGCGAATAAGAAATAAAAAACAGTAGTCAAATGAAAATAAATGTTAGCAAAATAGATTCGGCGTGAAACACTGAAAAATCTATCTTTAACCTTTATTGTATCCACTTTTTTAATATGTTCTAAAATAATCTAATTTTTTGTAATTACTTAAATGCATTTATAATTACTTAAAAAATAGGAATTCAACTATCCGCTATAGAAACTATTCAAAATAAATACATTGTAAATGCCTCCTAAATGTGTAAATATTTCAGATATTATTTTAGAAGTCTAAATAAAAATTAAAAACGTCTATCTTTGATTTACCGTTGTGAAAACTTGCACTAAAAATTGCGATGAGATTTAGACCGATAAGAAAAAATTGGCCGGCCAATGATACTTTACATATCCCTAATAAATAATATTGTTAATTTCAACACCCCATTCCATCAAAATTTTTCTCTATTTGGCACTTGTTGTGAGTAATTTTGTTTATGTTTTTACCAGAGCGACTGCAGCGTATAGACAGTGATTGACTGACAATAGAGAAATACCTATCGCATAAGTATCCTTTCTGTGTCTTTGGCTGTTGCCAAACTTAATTCATATTGAGTCAGTATCTCTATAAATAGAGCAATGTAATGGCACGGTGCGATTGAACATGTAAAGCATACATCAATCGTTCAGAAACGCGGATAAGAGTCTCAACTGTATTGGCATACATACAAACAGAGCAGAAATTGAGCACTCGCAGTTTGGCGAGTCTGATTGTTAGTTTACTCGCCAAATGAAACATTTCGTCGCGATTTTGCGCAATGGCGAGCGGCAGCGAGAACCCTGCATATCGCACCCTTGCTTCAAAAGTGTCATAACTCAAAAAACTCTGTTTTTCAGGAAATGCCAAAAACTATTTCCGGGCTACGAAAGGTTCAATGGCCATCTTGCAAACACATCTGCTACCTGGTGGCTCAATTTTCAGTGTACTGTGTGGTACTTAAGGTTATTGGTAGATGCGTAAAAACCTAGTAGAATGGCAGCCATAAATAAAAAAACTCAAAAAACCCTTTTTTTAGTTGTTTTTAGTTGTTTTTTTGTTTGTTTGAAAATAAGCACCATTAAACTCGCTTAACCGTTTTTTTTTTCAGAGGTTGTGTTGCCATGTTGTTATTTACAAACTTTATCTTGACTTTTAACACAGTATTCAGCGTTATTCAGCAATATGCATTATTTTAATCAAAGTGCCATTCCAACAGTATTGGAAACTTAAAAAAAGCTCCTGCAAAGGTTCGCAAATCATCAACTTTTTATTAATAAACAAGCTTTATATTAACTTGCAGTGTAAGAATGTGTGTTTACTTCAAATCTTGCAGGTCAATTTTAAATCCCTTTTAATTATCCGATTGAGCTGAAACTTTGAATATATGTGTAGTTTTAATGACAATAATATTATAATTTGAGGAACATAGAAGTTATACTGTCTATACTGGGCTACACAAAATTTGGTTTAAATCTTGTAAGTTAATTTTAAACCCCTTCCAATTATCCGATTGAGCTGAAACTTTGCTAATATATGTAGTTCTGATGACAATGCAATATTAAACATAGCAGTTACGCTTTTTTTTTATAGAGCCACACAAAAGGTTAGTTCAAATCTTGCAAGCCGATTTTAAACCACTTTTAATTAACAGATAGAGCTCAAATTTTGCCTATTTATGCATTTCCGATGACAATCTAATTATATTATAATTTAAAGAACGTAGCAATTATGCATATTTTACAGGACCACATAAAAGATTGCGTAAAGTTTGTTGCATATAATCAGAAATTTTAATTTAATTTCAACTGATTAATTTTCTTTCTGTGTCACAGCGTCAAAATTACTCTGAAAATCAGAAAAAACGCATGTTTGAAAAGCAAATATAGGGACAAGTGGCGTCATCTATGATTTAAATTTGGTATTAATTATTTTTACTCTCTTGAAGAAAATTTTTTATCCTGTGAAGCATTTTAATCCAAACCGCACACCTGTACGACAATTACTTGATTTTATATTGAATTTTAAAATGTGTCCAGGTATTTTCTGACATTCTGTATTATGCAACATTTTATACAAAAGTCATCCTAAATCCTTTTCCAGAATAACTTTTACCATGCGTTTTTATCTTTGTGGAGGAAAAAAAGTGCGACTCTGCATAACCATTGTTGTAAAATACCCTCGAGCAGCAGCTTTTCTTTATCGTAATCGATCCCTGTTCTCTGATTTCTCCTCATCTACCTTTATGAGACTCGAAATTTTTGCTAACTTTGCAAATGAATTCCGGATACTCAACATCTCTTGTGAAGTTTTGATATGATTAGTTGTACGTAAGTTAAAATTTGAAATATGAAGTTAATTTATAATTTGTATAAACAACACTTATTTGAAAAAAAGAAAAGTTATAGATGTAGATAAAACATCTAACAAACAGGGGAGCCATTTCAGAACTTTCTTAAAGGGGGGGCGGGTGCAAAGTTCTCTTTTCGGGCAGTGGCATAGCCGATGGTGAGGTTCAGGACGGGGGGGGGGGGGGACTGTACCCTCGAGCTTCCAAACAAGAACCGATTAAAACATTCCGTTTTAAGCAGGTTTTTATCTTAGCAGGTACAATGTCAAGATACTGATAAGAAATTTTTTTTTTAATTTACTCCAAACGTTTCCGAAAATGACGGGCAGCTAATAAAAGTTTATTTTTATAAATTCTTCTTTAAATTTCGAAGATAAATAGTTTTCTGAGGTTTTTAAAGGTAAAGGAACGCTTTTCGGAATCTTCGGTAGAGGTTATGATATAATTTCGTTCCTGATTATACTACATTTTTGTAGATTAAGTAACATCTGTTTTCTTTTTACTGTGAATATTAGCTTTAAGCGTTTCGGGGTATGCTTTATCTTCTTTGGTCAAGTTTGGAATGAACCGATTTTTCAAAAGGAAATCCTGAATATTTTTCAAATGAAAAAGCTATGTATTAATGGGTGCATATGTGTTCATTTTTGTATGTAAGAGATAAAAAATTGTACACTTTTCCATAAATGTAATAAAATATAGATTCATTTTCTTTCACTTTGGGTTCGGATATGAATATTTCGGATTTGGGTTGCAGTTTGTCGGGTTAGAGTTGGGTTTCGGCGTTTTGGGTGAACGATTTTTGTCGGGTTCGGTTAGAGTACAACCCGATCCGCGCAAAATACTCATTAATGATAACTAAACTATCTTACCTTGAGAATGTTGGAATAGCAAAGTCTTTAGAAAATATTTTGATAACTATTAGTTTCTGTGCCTAAAGTGCTTATTTATTGCACGTGTTTTTATTGAAATAAAAACTGACAAGTATTTTAGCTTTTGAGCAATTTTTGAAGAAAAAAAAATGAGTCTGACCTCGGATGATAGAAAATTTTTCTGAAATATCTGAATTCTGAAATCTGAGGGGGGCTGGGGCGCCCGCAGCCCCCCTCAAATGGCGCCCCTGCTAACAAATAATATACAATGTTATCTTAGAAAATAAGTAGAAAATCCTCAAAATCTGACCGTCGTTTTTTAGCGGAATAATGCTTTTTATGTTATGACCTTTATTTCATAATAAACCTCTTAATGTAGCCTTTCAGAAACAAAATTGTGATCCAGGTATATTTTAAGCATTTTTTGGCACTCATTTTCACCTTCTGATGAAATAGGGTTACTATTTATTAAAATGGGGAGAGACATTATTTATACAACGATTTTTGTTATTTAAATTATTTTTTTCCAATTTGGAAAATGAAAGTTTAACAATCATAGCAACTCCATTTCTTTTTCGGGAAAAAGGCCTATTTCCTTAACTATGGACTTTTCTGTAGTCGTCAAGAAGGCTTAGGCCACTTTGTACAGCTGATAGTAAAAAGAAAAAAAAAGAGGTGTGCGAGAGAGAGAGGGAAGAAAAAGGGGTGAAAATGGTTGTTATTTTTGTCACTCGTATATTACTTCTAAATATCGAATAATTTCAGTTTTTACATTATTAGTAGAAAAAAATTTACTTTTGAAAGAAATTTGGTTGAAAACAGTAGCTCACTTTAGTAACATTTTATGGCTTTTTAAATAATTTTCAAGCACGAATTTCTTTTATCTCTTTATTTTTTATCTATTTCAGCAATAGGTATTTGTTCGCTACTATAATGTTAGTGGCAGAAGTAATCACAATACGAAAACAGAGCAAATTATAAAGAAACAGAAAAGATTAACCATAAAGTAAGAGACTCGCTAACCTTTGAATATTTTGAATATTATCATATATTTCATTTCTATTGTCAACATCTCTTTTTTCTACGATGTGCATACAAAACTCGCAGTGATGAATGAGACATTTTTAAAAAAGGTTTTGAGAGAAAATATAAAAAGTCAAAAAGTAAGGGAAAAAATCATTTTCTTGAATCCGAAAAACTCCTATAACCCATGCCCCTTTAAGTAATTTATTAAAGACGCTGTTAAGTTGAAGAGAGATAAATTAAGTAGAATGTTGAGAACAGATAATGCAGTAGAGACCCGCTTAACCGAGTTTTCGCTTTAACCGAAATATTTTCTTCTGATGGACTGACAAAAAAAAATTATGACCATTTTTTTCCCCATTCTGACCAGAAAATCAAGAGTTCTAGCTTTTTACAACTGCCCTATCATCTTCACCTTAAACTTAATCTATAGTTGCTGTTTCATTATATGAAAGCCATCAGTCCATCAGGAAAAAATGATGCATTCCAAAGGTATACGTTCGATTGAAAAAAACTATTTAATACACTGAGCAGAAAGAAGAAGTTAGACTTGCAATTTTCATGAAACTAATAGAATCACATAGTTGCAAATTTGTACGGTTTGTTTTGTTACCTCTAAAATTTAATACAAATTTTTGCCACATTTAATCGTTGATAATTGTTAGATTTCGCCGATTGAATTATACAAAATTTACTAGTAAGTTTTAGCGGTAAGGAAAAAGCTTAGAAATTGGTAGCTATGCAAGCGTAAAACTGCAGAAAAAAAACTGCAGCAAAATTGACATTCAACAAACAAAAAACTATCAAAGGCTTTTTTTCAAATAAACAATTTCATTCCCCATTTTTCCTAAAAGTAACGGAAATATACATTAAAGAAATTTTGCTAGTACCATAAAAATGAATGAATTAAGTGAAAAATTATATTTCATCTCTGGTGACTATTTGTGTAAATTCGGTTTATCCGAGTTTTTTGCTTATCCGAGGTGAGATTGATCCATATTAACTCGGATAATCTCGGTACTCTATACTGTATTTCACTTCCGTCTACATAGAACTTTTTGATAAATGAACTAACAAGTTTAAGGATAAAAATAATTGGAATAAAATGTCTAAAGTGAAATTTAAAATTCAATTTTTTTATTACAAGAAAGTAAAATTGAAAGCTTCGTTTGTTCTTTAACATATAACGCACCTTGATCAAATTTGCTTTTCTGTTTTCAGTACATTACATAATTTTTTAATGAACTTTTACTGGAATAAAACTTTCTTGATAGAAATTATTAGTCTTTTTTCTGACTGCCCGGCTTTTCTATTTTAATACAATAAAAATACAAAAAAATTAAATTATAAGTAAATTATACAATTTAAATTATACGAGAAATTATACAATAAAAATTTAGATTGCAATTATTTTCTGATGGACGTGTGTAAACATATGAAAACATTTGAATAACATACAACTTCATCAATTTTATTAATCAAATATGGTTTTACTAATTAAAATGTGTATACTTTAGAATAATACAAAACAAACATATACAAGTGTCACATATTATTCACATGTAGAAAGAATAAGTTTTAAAATTCGCTATTTTTCCTGGCTGGGATTGTTTTTTTCTTTAAAAAAAACCGCCTTGTTTTTTACAACTTTAATTGATATGACAATTAATTGTAAAAGTATACCATAAATAAAAAAAATAAAAACATTTTGAGTATTTTAAACAGAGAAAGTATCTTCGAGGAGTTCTTTCAAATAATACTATAAAATATAAAAGAAACATCTAATTCTCGATTTTATATTAGAAATGTTAACCGTTTATTGCATTTTGCGTCAGATATGATAAACGTTAATAAATGCTGTATATTTCCCCACGGGCCATGAAGGTAATATTTATCGAAAAATCCAAATATAATGCCAGAGTTAGGTATTGGTATTAAAAATGTGACAGTTTGTTGCAAGTTATGTATGAAGATGGCCATCAAAGCTAAATTTTACAGCATTAATTAATAGGCTTTATTGCTGATTGATTGGTACCATTTTTATATGCTTCTTTTCAGCAGAATTAGTGAAAGGTGGCAAATGTTTTTTTTTCTTTTCTCAGGGCTATATACCAGGTGTTTCAAAAGTTCGGAAAAAAGGAAAACGCGGTAAAAAAGATAGATGGGTCGGAAAGACATGTGGTTTGCAGATAAATATTCAGCGTGGTACGGGATTTTGTATGACAGCGATAAAAAAATTAGCTCAAAATCTCGACAATAGGGGGCGCTACTGCCGGTAATTCCATGGGATAATTCCATATTGCTCTCACAACACAAGATTTGGATACAAAAAAGTGTAAATGCAGTATTATCTAATGTTTTTGTACACAAATCTTGCGTAGTGTGAGCAATATGGAATTATTCCATGGAATTATCTGCAGTAGCGCCCTCTATTGACGAGATTTTGAACTAATTTTTTGTTGGTGTTATACAAAATCCCGTATTACGCTGGATATTTATCTCCAAACTGCATGTCTCTCCGACACATACATCTTTTTTTATCGCGTTTTATTTTCGCACCGAACTTTTTGAAACACCCAGTATATATCTCTAGCGCTATATATATTTTTCTTTCTTTATTTCTTTCTTTTCCGAAAGCATAGCAGTGTGAATCAAACGCTGCTGGTAATATTTCTTTTATTTAATTTTCATTAATAAATACTTGTACTTCAAAATAGGTAGTAAAGGAGGATCAGGTAAACATGCGGTCTTTTATTTTAGACTGGCTTCTGTATCATGTTTGTCACACTGACTCAAATAGTTAAATTGTACTTTTTGTGTCATGTGACGAACGATAAAATTCAAAATTTTGAAGTAACATTTAAAAATATAGTTTTCCCTTTTTCGTATCACTCGAATTATATACACATCTAATTTCAAGTTAATTCAATATCTTAGAATTGTAATTTGTAATAATTTGGTTATTCTTGTTATACGAACTTGTCAGATAAATTTTGATACAAAAATATTTTATATATAAGGACGTGAGTTTCAAAACTCGCCTTATCCAGAAAATCAAATTTTGGGAAATCGCGAAAAACCTCTGACTGTGTTCATTAGTTTCCATTGTAAACCAAGATTTTGCAATGCTAGAAATACACGATAAAACTAGTTTTTTTTTTTTTTTTTTTCAGTTCACATTTACTATTATTATGAAATAGCCATTATAAATGAAGTGTTAGATGATGAAAGAGCAGCCGTAAAAAGTTAGAACTCTGATTTTCTGGTCCGAATGGGGAAAAAAATGGCCATAATTTTTTTTGCAAAAAAAATTATGGCCATTTTTTTTCGCATTCGGACCAGAAAATCAGAGTTCTAACTTTTTACGGAGTTCTAACTTTTTACGGCTGCTCTTTCATCTTCACCTAACACTTCATTTATAATGGCTGTTTCATAATAACGGAAGCCATCCGTCCATCAGAAGAAAATGATCCTTTCCAAAGGTATAATCCTTCATTTGGCGCCCGGGGCACATGCCCCCACTGCCCCCCTTTAGTTTCAGCCCTGGTCCTCCATATTCGTCCGGGATAGCTCAGATGTTAGAGCATTGGCAGCTTCTGAATAGAGATACCTCGTTCGAATCCTGGTTGGAGTCATTTTTCGCCCAGTTGAAAATTTATATCTATTGTGATTTATTTAGCAACTAAAATAAAATAATTGTGTTAAAATTAATCTAGTGCAATTAATAACTTGTCTGTCAAACATAAAATTATTTCATTGAAAATTTATATTATAGAAATATTTTATTGCGACGAATATGTTTTGTAATAAAGCGTCATATATTAGAACATTTCATCAGTTTGAGAAATTGTTAGAAAATGCTCTTTTGTTTTCAAGAACATCCACCAGATGGCAGCATCAGACAATCATTTTTTATTTGATCTACTGTGACAGACACTCAGTTCAGTGAGTGTTGCTTCTTCCCTTATAGCAGTTGGCAGCAAAATGCTGCTTGATTAAAAAAATCCAATAATATTCCAAAGGAATATAATATGATAAAAAAAACTGCAACAAGCCATAGTTCAAAGGATTTCTTTGTGTTTGTAAATAGTCTTATACATCTGTTTTGTTTTTTATTGTGAAGTGTGATCTGTACTGTGACCAGCATATATATTATTCTAGTGTATTCAATCTTCTAATAAATGTTTTTTGTTCATCCAAAGAAGAGTATATTTCCATTGAAACACATCAAAACATAAAGGTAAAACTTTTAACTTTTTTTATTGTTTACCTATTGAGGAATTTCGTATTCATGCCTTCCATATGGAATAACATTCTAACAGTCGATTATGAGACTGAAGTTATCTCAATTTTAAATATAGTAATATAAAAGAAGAAAATATAATATAATTAAATTCAAAGAAATAATTATTTTCTGAATGTTGGTATTTTTCACAAGTGAATGATACAAAAGAAAATTCAAAGAATTGTTCTTATTTTGAAACCAAAAGTGTATTGATAAGAAAAGAAATTATTTTGATTTTGATTTTGCCAGTTTCTTATTGAAATTTTATTATATAAGTTGCAAATGTAAATTTATGTTTTAAACAAAGAATTTAACATTTAAGAACAGTTTTTCTGAAATCAAAAGTAACTTCAAAAATTGTTCTCAAGAATTTTATTTTGTTCTTATTTCATCATTAGCATTATATTTGAGTTTATAATTGTTGTTTTGATGTATTAATAAGAGAAAAAGTTTTATTTTCTGTGAAATAAGCAAATATTATTCTATCATAATGTCTAGTATTAAAGAATCTCATTATGTTGATAAATTAACTGATGACAACTATTCAGTTTGGAAATTCAAAATAGAACAATTGTTAATCAAAGAAGGTCTGTATGATGTTGTATTTGAACCTAAAAAGGAAAATGATGATAATTGGGTAAAAAATGATAGAAATGCTAGGGCATTAATTTGTTTAAATATCTCAGATTCACAAATTGTTCATGTCAGACATGCTAAAAGTGCTAAAGAGACATATGATCAATTGAAATCTGTTCATGAAAGAGTAAATTTAACAAATAAACTTTATCTTCTTAGGAAGCTGTATTCCACTAAATATAATGAAAGCATTAAAATGCAGGATCATATTAATTCTGTCTTAGAATTAGCAGAAAAATTAAGAAGTATAGGTGAAGTAATACAAGATGATAATTTAATAGCTATTTTGCTCTGTTCCTTACCAAATTCTTATAGTACCTTTATAACTGCTATTGAAAGTAAATATGAAACAGATTTATCATTAAAATATGTTCAAAACAAATTAATTGATGAGTATCTTAGAAGAGTTGAAACTAAACAAATTTCAACAAAATTTGAATCTATTGCTTTAAAGGGTAATAGGGATAAACCAAAGCATTTGAATAAGCAAAAATTTTGTTCTCATTGCAAAAAGAATAATCACAACCGTGAAGATTGTTTTCACTTAAAGGGTAATAATACTAACAAAACAAAACCAAATTTCACCCAAGATAGATCACGTCAACAGTTTAAAAAACCAAACAATTTCTCTGCCTCTACTGCTAGTCAAAATGAAAATCTATCAGATTCTCAAAACTATCATGAATTAATGGAAGAATCAAATTCTTTGAATTTTGTTATGAAATCTCAACAAAATGGAAATAAAAACAAAAATTTGTCTTTTGTTATTGATTCAGGTGCGTCTGTTCATTTAGCTAATTCCTTGGAACTGTTCTCAGAATTAAAAAGTTCGAATAAAGATACAATCACAATTGCTAATGGAACTAAATTAACTGCAAAGGGAAAGGGTAAATGTACTTTTAATATTGAAACACTTAATGGTCAAACAAATAGAGTTACATTGGATCATGTGCTTTATGTTCCCGAGTTGGATAGTAATTTATTATCTGTCCAGTCTTGTACTGAGAAAGGTTTTGTTGTAACATTTAAAGATGATATATGTTTAATTAAAAAGGGCAACATCTTAGTTGCAGATGCAAAAGCTGATGAGGGGTTATACAGATTAAAAATAATACCTACAAATGAAAAGGTATATAGTGCTTCAGAAATATTACCCGTTTGTTCTAATGTTAACTGCATTCTAAAATGGCACCAAAGGCTGGGCCATAGAAATTTGGAATCCATCAAGAAAATTCAAAAGGATGATTTAGCTTTAGGTATTACTGTGAATAATTGTTCTCATAATACTGAATGTTCAAGTTGCATAAAAGCTAAGTTAACAGAAAAATCATTTCCAAAAGAAACGCAATACAGAAGTAAAAAACCACTTGATTTGATATACAGCGACGTATGCGGTCCTGCAGAAACAAAAAGTATGGGATCAAAAAGATATTTCGTTACATTTATTGATGATTACTCTCGTTATACACAAGTATATTTTATTTCTTCTAAAGATGAAGTATTTGATAAATTAAAAGAGTATGTTGCATCAACAACAAACAAATTTAGATTGAAGATTAAATCTTTGCGTAGTGACAATGGAACAGAATATTGCAACGAATCTGTCAAAGACTACCTTAAAAACTTAGGAATAAATCATGAAACAACGACACCATATTCACCGTCCCAAAATGGAGTTGCAGAAAGAAAGAATCGCTCGCTTATTGAAATGAGTAAAGCCATGCTTATAAATGCTAAATTGCCAAAAACATTCTGGGCAGAAGCCATAGCTACAGCAGCCTACTTACAAAATAGATTACCTACAAAACCAACTGAAAAGACACCATATGAACTGTGGAATGGGCATAAGCCAAATTTGAGTCACCTTAAAGTATTTGGATGCAAAGCATATGTGTATGTTCATAAACAGAAGAGACAAAAATTTGACGAAAAGGCCACTGAAGGAGTCTTTGTTGGTTACGATTTAAGAAGCAAAGGATATCGAATTTATATAGGTGGTAGAAAAATAGTGATAAGCAGAACAGTGAAGTTTTTTGAAAATATGAACTGTGAAAATGTCTTTCAAGAAAATCCTGAAGAGCGAATCTCAGATTTAATGCATTTAAATTTTTCAGAAGAAAATCTTGAAAATGATAGTGATGCTATCCAAATAGAAAATACTGCAGAAGAAATAAATACGGATGAAAAATCAGTAGATAGCCCAACAACTGAAGAAAGTGAAGATAATTTCCAGAGAAGAATATCTAACAGAGAGACTAAAGGAATTCCACCAGAAAGATATTCTTATAAAACTGAAGACAGTTATTCCAAAAATCAAGATCCTGAAACTTTTAAAGATGTTTTACGATTACCAGTAAAAGATCAACAGAAATGGTTTCAAGCTATGAAGGAAGAATTTAACTCTTTAAAGGAAAATGAAGTGTTTGAGCTTGTTACTTTACCCAAAGGCAAGCACGCCATTGGCTGTAAATGGGTTTACAAAACAAAACATAATGAAAATGGAGAAGCAATAAAATGCAAAGCACGATTAGTTGCCAAAGGTTTCGCTCAAAAATTAGGCACTGATTATGATGAAACCTTCTCTCCTGTCGTCAAACATACAACTATTAGAGCTTTTCTGACCTGGGCAGCTTATCATAAAGCCAGAGTATTTCAAGTAGATGTTAAAACAGCCTTTCTACATGGTAAACTAGATAATGAAGAATTATACATGCATCAACCAGAAGGCTTTCATGATGAAGAAAATAAAGACAAAGTCTATAAATTAAAAAAGGCTATATATGGTCTTAAACAAGCCGCCAAGTGCTGGAATGAAGAAATAGAGAATACTCTAAAGGCATATGGATTTAAACAAAGTGAAGCTGATCCATGTTTGTTCATAAAAGAAAAATCAAAGAAGACAATTCATCTCATACTGTATGTAGATGATATGCTGATGAGCTCAGAAGATGAAAATGAAGTTAATGAAGTAATAAATTACTTAAAGAAATCTTATCCCATAACATCACTAGGAGAAGCAAAATACTTCTTAGGTATAGAAATTTACAGAAAAGAAGATGGAAGTTATTTACTTTCACAAAGAAGTAAAATAACTCAATTAGTTAAGGATTTTCAGCTTGAAGAAGCCAAACCAACTTATACCCCAATGGAAACTAACTATTATAGTTTAGATAAAGAAGAAAATCTTTTATCATCAAATGATAATTATAGACAAGCTATAGGAAGTCTTTTATATATTTCCTCATGCACAAGACCTGATATTACCGCTCCTACACACATACTAAGCCGAAGATGCAATAATCCAAGACAAAAGGACTGGAATGCTGTTAAGAGGGTAATAAGATACTTAAAAACAACGAAAGACCTTGATCTCCACATTTCTTCAAAAGAATATCCTAATATAGTTGCATACTCGGATGCAGACTGGGGACAAGATGCTACAGACAGAAAATCCACCTCAGGAAATGTAATCTTCTTAGGCAATAGCTGCATTTCTTGGTTCTCGCAAAAACAAACATGTGTGACGTTATCGTCAGCAGAAGCTGAATATGTGGCACTGTCACAAGGAACTCAAGAGGTGCTATGGATCTTAAAATTATGTAAAGATCTCAATTTACAACAACATTTTCCTATTAGAATTTTTGAGGATAACCAATCTACAATTAAATTGGTTGAAAGTGAAAAATTTAAATCCCGCACTAAGCACATTGATACAAAGTATCATTACATACGAGATTTAAAAACTAAAAATGTTATAGATGTCAAATATCTATCAACAAATGAAATGATAGCAGATATAATGACGAAGCCACTGCCAAAAGCCAAATTTGAACTTTGTAGAAACCTTATCCACCTGGTGTCAGATTCTATCACAAAACGGGAGAGATGTTAGAAAATGCTCTTTTGTTTTCAAGAACATCCACCAGATGGCAGCATCAGACAATCATTTTTTATTTGATCTACTGTGACAGACACTCAGTTCAGTGAGTGTTGCTTCTTCCCTTATAGCAGTTGGCAGCAAAATGCTGCTTGATTAAAAAAATCCAATAATATTCCAAAGGAATATAATATGATAAAAAAACTGCAACAAGCCATAGTTCAAAGGATTTCTTTGTGTTTGTAAATAGTCTTATACATCTGTTTTGCTTTTTATTGTGAAGTGTGATCTGTACTGTGACCAGCATATATATTATTCTAGTGTATTCAATCTTCTAATAAATGTTTTTTGTTCATCCAAAGAAGAGTATATTTCCATTGAAACACATCAAAACATAAAGGTAAAACTTTTAACTTTTTTTATTGTTTACCTATTGAGGAATTTCGTATTCATGCCTTCCATATGGAATAACATTCTAACAGAAATTTTTGTATTTACAGGGACAAATTCTAAGATTATTTTTTAAAAATTAAATCCACATACTCCCATAATATTTCTATGCTATGAAGTATGATATAATTAAATTGCTTCAATTATTTTTAATTGAACATTGTTCAGAAAATTGTTGTATTCAAATATCAATTTAAATACAAGAAAGGAGGTATCAATAAATAAATGAAAAAATAAACTTATGCTAAAGCTGAAAGATATTAATATTACATTGAAAAACTTAAACCATAATATATTATATCTGTAGTGATAATGGCTCAAAATTATTTTTACAATTGAACATTTATCGTTATTACGTGTAATATAATAATCGTGACAAAAATTAGAAATAAATTACAATATATGTATTCACATTGCAAGTAATTATCATCATCTAAAATCTTGTGAATTATATTTAAA
Organism: Maratus speciosus; assembly: GCA_963932465.1. Classification (NCBI taxonomy): domain Eukaryota; kingdom Metazoa; phylum Arthropoda; class Arachnida; order Araneae; family Salticidae; genus Maratus; species Maratus speciosus. The sequence continues at coordinate 391,548,357 of OZ010790.1, read as the reverse complement.
AATACGGCTAATGTTTGTGCATTATTGTAAATTTATCCAAATACTCTCTTTGCGAAAGTTAGATATACATTTACAGGCACTACTTGCAGATCATTTACTAAATTAAGCGTAATAATAAATAAATAAATAAATAAATTATAAAATGCGCAAAAGCAAGTACATTAGGGTGGTCCTTAAAAAATTATCTTTTAAATTTTCTATGGGGCACCCTCCTATTTTGTTCTATGTATAAAATAAAGACTTCCATAAAAATTTCTAAATTTTAAAACATTTTTTAAGGCTCGCTACCAAGGATTGGATATTTTTAAAAAATTAAAAATTGTCATATTTTGTAATCTAATAATATATTATTTATACAAATCAATAGTGATTGCCAAACTAAATCATGGTATGATATTAGGCTGTAAAGAGTCTGTCATTTGTTTCAAGTTTCAACATATTTAAGCAGTCTATTGCCCAAACACAGGCAGGAGTATTTCATGTCTACACTCTATTTTGCCTCAACTTGGCAGCATTGTGAAAGGTAGAGAATATAACATTTCGCCTTGAAAAATAGTTCTCCGTTATTTTTAAATTTTAAATAGCTAAAATGCATAAAAAAATATAAGATAATGTTTATAAATTATAGAATTTCATTTTTTGATATTCTCGAAATGTCATACTAAATGGACATATTCGTATCAAAAGCAGAGTCCAAAAGTTACAAAAAGAGTTTTCGGCAAGTGTTCCTTTGACTGCTCACTGGGATTGCAAAATTTTAGAAGATATTTTAGGATCTGAAACTGTAGACAGATTACCCATTATCGTTTCAGGTAAAGGTATTGACCAGTTACTTGTTCCAAAACTTCAATCAGGAACAGGTGAGACAATAGCTTCTGCTGTTAACGAAATATTGGAGTCGTGTGGAGTACCGAGCAAATAAAATGTGTGAGTTTTGATATATCCTTTGTTAATACCAGATTATCAAGAGAAGTTTGTGCTCTTCTGGAACAGAATATGAACAAAGAAATGATTTGGATTGCCTTCATCACATCCTTGAAGTTCTGTTTTTGTTCGTTATCTTTTGTATGAAGTTTATTGTATTCCTCCATGAGTGCTATCCCACTTTCGGCTACATCATTAACAACTTTGAGTGAAGTCGCTAGTGCCTTACATGTCTTATAGGATTCATTTTCATTCCAATTAGTCACATCTGTATCAAAAAAGTCTGAAGAAGATCCATAATTTAAAAAAAAAAAACCTCAGAGTGCTGCTTAGAAAATCTTGCAAGTCATTTTGGAGAATGACATCAGGATCAGCACGTGTATGTTTCAAGGGTTCATAATTTTCTTCATTTATCAAAACATGCACCATTTTTCTTATACTTTCAAAAAAGACATTATCATCGAAAAATGCAAAAGCAACCAGTTCTTCTGTGAAGTACAGAAATATCTTAGGAACTTCTTCAAAGCACAAAGAAATGATTTCATAACCATTTTCGTCTTTTTTAAAGTTCTTCAGGAGCAATAAATAAATCATTGGGCCTGATACCAGCTGTGAATGTAGATTTGCACCACAAACGAGCAAACTTGACGAACTCCAGATTCTTCCTGCTTAGAGAGTTTAAACGGATCTGTAAATAAATAAATCTTGAGCGAGTATATGGCCTTTACCATCCATGGAACCCGATGCAATCCGCCTGGGACTCTAATGTAAACACCTCTTTCGGGTATTCCTCCTACGAAAATGATGGCAAGCTCTGTCAATTTCTTGTAATCGTCCCTTGGTTGAAAAATCATTAAGATGATTTTGAGCAAATTCTGTAATTTCTGTCGCATTATGTGTTATTTTTTTCATTGATTAAATTGTCAGTTACGAGAGTCTGAAATATGCGATAATCGATAGAAATCCACGAAATTTTAAATCGTTTGAATATCAGTATGTCTGGTCCGCTTGAAACTCCGAGAGACTTAACAACAACTTCCTCAACCATAATTTCAAGGATGTGATGATGGCAAGTCAAATCATTTCTTTGCTCATATTCTAATCCAGAAGAGCACAAACTTCTCCTGATAAGCGGGTACTGACAAAGGTTATATCAAAAGTCATACATTTTACTTGCTTGTAATCCCCAAAACTCCAACGTTTCGTTAACAGCAGAAGTCATTGCCTCACCTGTTCCTGATTGAAGTTTTGGAACAGCTAGTTAAATGGTCAGTACCTTTACCTGAAACAATAATGGGTAATCTGTCTACAGTTTCAGATCCTGAAATGTCTTCTAAAATTTTACAATCCTAGTGAACAGTCAAAGGAACGCTTGCCAAAAACTCTTTTTTTAAGGTTTGTGCTCTTCTTTTGATACGAATATGCCCATTTAGTACGACATTTTACGAATATAAAAAAATCAAATTTCATAATTTATGAACATTATCTTATAAAGTCCTACACATTTTAGCTATTTAAGATTAAAAAATAACGGAGAACTATTTTTCAAAGTGGGATGTTATATTCTCTACCTTTCACAATGCAGCCAAGTTGAGGTGAAATAGAGTGCAGGCATGAAATACTCCTGTCTGTGTTTGGACAATAGACTGTGTAAATATGTTGAAACTTGAAACAAATGACATTCTTTATAGTCTAATATCATAGTATGACTCAATTTGGCAATGACTATGGATTTGTATTAATAATTTATTATTAGATTACAAAATATGTCAATTTTTAATTTTTCTAAAATATTCAAACCCTGGTAGCGACCCTTAAAACATGTTTTAAAATTCTGAAATTTTTGTAGAAGTCTTTATTTTATACATAGAACAAAATAGGAGGGTGCCCCATAGAAATTTTAAAAGTTGATTTTTTAAGGACCACCCTAAAGTACATTTATCATGTAGGGTAACTCCGAGAGAGACGGCGCATCCGGGATAGATGCCGCACCCCCTGTATTTCTTGTAATTATCGATAGATGGTCGTGAAATGCGCAGTATAGGTGCGCAATGAGATTATTTTAACCAGTGTATAGCGTGAATCCCATTTCGATGCTTACTTGTAGCTGTACAATCCTTATTTTAACATAAGTGCATGATTCCATTATCCAAACTTTTAAACACGTTATGCTTAAATACTTTTCATGCGGTAATTACTAAATGCATGGATGATTTCGAAGTAAAAACTAAGTGTAGCGTTTGTATAGAGTACTGTGTGTATGGTTACGCCATTTTCCTTAGCGATGGCAGGTAACTGTGATGTGCGACGTCTGTATCATGCAAAATGGGATACATGCCGCACTGCAATTCCGGTATACATGCCGTAGTTACTTTTGTACAGGATGATTAAGTGTTATTAACTTTTCCTTTACTTTTTGCACAAACTAATCAAGTTAGGCATGTTATCAAATTTACTAAAACGAAAGGAGAAAAAGGTTAAAATAAAATGTAAGAAGAGCAAGAAAGATGCAAGTCAAGATGATAATCATGAAAAATTGGATTAACGCAGATGTTCTTTGCAAGGAATGTTTAGAAAACGATCCCAAAAAAGAGGAAGTGTAATTGGTTTTGTTGCATCATGTGTCAAATGTAGTTGCATAAAGACTGTACTTTTTTTACACTTTTTGTGTAGATTGCGATCGAAAAAACAGGTCTATTAACCCATTCGGGACCATGTGTGCATGCATATATGCACCTTCAAAAAGAGCATACGAGCATACAGAATTTGTTTCTAGAACCAGTAAAAAAGAAAAGTAATATTTTCTTTCTTTAATTAGAGCATTTTCATGATTATTTAAGTAAAGGTAACTTCTTTTTAAAAAGTGGTGCGAACCGAATAAAATGTGTGTAAAAGCCACCGATCCCGAAAGGGTTAACAAATAAATTATGTAAACACAATTTTACTTTTTTTCTTTTCCCTCTATAATACATCGATGTTATGTTGTTTCTGAAATGACAATTAAAATTTAATGTAAAAAAATAAGTCGATAATTTTAATAGTGAAGGAAGGCAAACAATTATTAATTTGAATCTCATAATACGTTTCATTGTACTGATTTAGTTTATTTTTGTTATTACATAATTAATTATAGTCCAGATATGAATATATTTTTTAATATTTTGATTTATAATTCCATTCTGTTCTTATTACAAGCCCGGCATAACTACCGCACAAGTACGGCGTCTCAGCCTGGATGTACGGGTGACGCGCCGCAGTGTAATGTTTTAGAAAAAAACTGTTAAAAATATTAATTATTTGTTTTTTTTTATTTTTTTGTGGCAGTACACGTGTTGTATATTTAACATATAATAGCTCAGGGTATTTTTTTTAATTTATGTCCACCCTGGCACTTTAAACACAAATTCAAAAAAAATATGCGCCATAAATCCCGGAATTACTCTATTTTCAACCAAATCGATGAAATACTATAAATTTTATAAAAGAAAATACTAATAAATTGGACAATTGCTTACGATATTTCAGATTATTATATTTTATTTATTATGAATTTTACTTCCAAGTTACTTTTGCTTTAATGCTAAAAATTTTTGATTTTTTCCCTTTAGGTGACAAGCATTAATTTCCGTTGATCTTGTTAGAAAAATAATTCTTATAATTTTTCTGACTGTTTTTAATATTGTCTCATTTCTTAATTCTTTTTTTGCTTGGGAAAATAGAGCAAATTATTAAAACTATTATTAAAACACATAAAATATTTCTGAAGGAAATGCAAAATTCGTTCAAAAAAGGTGAAAAACGAAAATTCGAATTGTCATTAAAATTTTACAATGAAAGTTTTTTTCAAATCACAAGTAACTGGTTGCATTGATAAATAATTAAATTTAAACAATTAATCAAACGTGCGCGGTATTTTTTTCTTTTAGGTAGATTTCGTATGAAATACTACCTATTGGAATCGTTCCTATGTTGGAATTTCTGAAAAAATTTTGCAGATCTACACCGATCATGACCCCTAGAACCTAAAACCACCCTCAGTAAAATCTTTATCTATCTATCTATCTATATCACTTTCTTCTGGACACGATAACTTTCGTAATTCTGAACCAATCTCTTCCAAACTGATACATAAAATCAATGGGCATAAAATCTCGGTCAAGTTCGTTAATGGGCAAAATCGGACCAAGGGGATGGAAATAGGGAGGGGTTTTGTGAAAACAGAAAAACCCCTATAACTTCTTTACTTTTGTACATATCAAATCAGTTTAAAGTTTTTATTACTTCTAAAAATAGGGCCAAAAATTTATGTATCACATATTTTTGATAAAGTTAAAAATTGGCTCAAGGGGCGCAAAAAATAAGGTTTTTGGGAGAAAAAAAATTCATAACTTCGTCAATTCTCAAGATATCAAATCCAATTAATTTTATTATAAATCTCCTTAACATTATCTACAACTTTTATATTCACAAGTTTTTGATAGGACCAATTCGTACCGCGAAAAAAAATTAAAAACGAAAACAAAAAGGGGGTTTGAAGAAGAAAAAAATCCATAACTCCGTCAATTCAAAAGATATAAAATCCCCATGAATTTATGATATATCTTCTTAATATTGTCTACAGCATCTATATAGACAAGTTTTGGATAGGATCAATTCTTACAGCAAAAACAAATTAAAAATACATAACGGTTGAAGAAAAAAATCATCTTAGTAAGGGTGTATTCAAATCCAAACTGCCTATTTTCGGGCTCATTTTACAATTCATTTTTGCTCTCAAAGGCTTCCAATTGGTACGTTTTCTTACTCAGAAACTATATAATGTATCGTAATGGTCGATTTTTTTATAGAGGCAGAATATATTTTTTTAAATGCTGTTAAAAAGAGCATTTTGAACCAAATTTACCGAAGCGGATTGTGTTGGAAAAATCATTGTATTAAGGATGCACTCAAATCCAAACTGCTTATTTTCTGACTCATTTTTAAATTCATTTTTGCTCTCAAACGCATTTAATTGGTAGATTCGCTTATTCAGAAACTATATAATGTACCGTAATGATCGATTTTTTGATAGAGGCAGAATATATTTCAAAAAATTATGTCAAAGTGGGCATTTTGAACGGAATTTCCCGAAGCGATTGTGTTAGAAACTAAAAATATTGTCCTTCTGAGAAAATAATTGTATATATATTAAGTTTTAATTAATTGAACAAAAAATAAAAACACAGGTCGCTTATAAATCTCTTCAAAAATCACGTCAGCAAGTTTCATATATTTTTTTTATTAAAAATGAATCTGGAATTATGCCAGAAAATTTCGAGTTGTTGAGCATGGAAAAGTATTTTTCCTAATATCGCCCTAACACGATTCTGATAAAACCAGCTATTATATAAAAATGAAATAAAAACTCGTCAAAAGCGGCCTGATAAAATTGTTAAAGTGGATTTATCTCTAATCATGATTAATTTTTGTTTGTGAAACTAGTATATTTGACTTCGAAATCTACCTCTGCCTGTAGGCCGGCCGGCAGGGATTTTTTTCTATTGCTCCCCTCTCTTTCAATTAGCAGAAAGCAAAACTAGCAAAATGCATTTAATTTTAGTGTGGTGAATTGAAATCACACATATGGACTTCTATAAGTTAGACTGGGTTCTGTATCATGTTTGTCAGAGTGCCGCAAACAGGAAAATTGTACTTTGTGACACTTATGTCACGAACGATAAAACAAAATTTGATGTAACGTTAAAAAAATTTTTTTTTTCTTTTTCGCATAACTAGAATTGTATTAAAAAAAGAAAACAAGTTGGATGTGCCAATCCCAAAACTTTCTTCTATCTCATATATTTTAATATTTCGAAACGTTGTTATAAATGTCAATATTTAATTTTTATTAGTACAATACTATATCAACTTTGACTTCCATCTTAAATTTCTGCTTCAGTCAATTAATCGGAGTAAAAACGAGTTAATCTCGATCATGATATTTATTAAGATCAATAGTTTTTAGTTATTCTTTTGTATATCAGCTGTTCGCAAATCGTCGGGTTATCAGAATGGGAAATTCTCGTCGATTCATGAGCCGCCGGTGTACAATAGAACTACAAAAAATCAAGAAAATTACACAAAATTCGCTATTATAGTGCCCCCTTTCGGCGGAATATTTCCAAATTCAGGGAGGACCTTCTTGCCATGGCCAAAAACATACACAAAAAATTTGGTTCAATTCTATGCCAATTCAAATCTTCATACATTTTTCGATGGTACAATATTCAAAATAGCACAAAAATCGCTATTACAGCGCCCTCTTTCGCCCTCTTTTTTTCCAAATTAAGGGAGGACCTGCTTGACATAGCCAAAAGCTTAAAAAAATTGGTTCAATTCTATACATAACTTCATACACTTTTTGATGGTACAATGGCGACAGACAGACGGGCACACGGACAGATAGACATTTTCTGTAAACATGTTTTTGGGGATCTCTGACCCCTAAAACGTGTAAATCCGTCGCAAACCGGAAGTCGAAAAGAATTTCGAATACAATACTTTTAAAAATGTTTGCAAAGACTTAAAAAATTAGTTTATATAGATGCCTTATTACTTTAGGAGGTAAATGAAAAATTATTATCCTAAAAGAGTGGCGATTCTCTAATAAAATAAATAAAATAGTCACATCTTTTGCAACACTAAAAATTTTCTTTGATTTTACTATAACCATGTCTCATATCCTACATCGACTAATCCTATGTTCAACATTCAAAAAACTAAATAAAAAACTAAATAATGAATGCAAAAATAATTTTTAGAGGCAAAAACAACCAGCAAAAGTATCAGGTGCATCCTGTAATCACACAACAATTCAATTAAAAATGATGAGAACAGGAAATAAACATGTTTTTCTTAGAAACTAGGAATTTAATATGCATTGCACGAGGTACTCGTAAAAGATGTCGAAATGACTTGATATTTAGTAACTTTATGTTGTTATAGATGGGGAAAGCGAATCTGAAGCAGGAATTGGAAAATTTCTATGACAAAATGGAGAAAATAAAAAATCATGTTTAAACATGGTATTTTCAAAAAAGATAAAGAATCAACTTCGAACGTCTTAATTCGAACGCCTTTCGAATTCCTACTTCACTCACCGAAGACACGCTAAGGTTAATCCTATGGAAGAAATTTTTTAAGAAATCTGGTTTGCATTTTGATATTTTTAAACGATTTTTTTTCTTGCATTGAGTAGCTGAGATAGATCTGTAAAAAGGCTGTTTTTTACGTTTTCGATTTTTTTTAATTACATGCTAGAATGCCTTTTTACTTTCGGAACAGGTTTCGAAAGTGAAAGTACTCTCATTAAAAAAACCTGCAAAGAAAATCCAAAAAGTAAAAAACGGCCTTTGTACAAGATTGATCTCAGCTATTCAATGAAAAAAAAGTCCTTCCGACCAATGCCGGGAAGAAGAGGTAGCTTTCATATTCCTTATTTTTAAAAAGCCAGCTTATATTATTCAAACACACGAAGCTTAATTTACTGGTAACCGATTATAGAAGATTCAATACAAATTTTTACCAATACTAAATCATTATGAATGAGAATTTCGCAAAATTAGTCAGCTTTATCCAAGCTGCTCTTATTTAAAGTAACTTATATTTGGTTGCCAAATTTGGCGATATCTTGAAGTGCATGCCATTTTAAGCCAACATGGTGGATGACGCTAACCAGTGAACTTGGTCGAGACCTTAGTAATTCCTGTGCACATGCTCACTCACATCGGAACCGGTTGATATATACGAGTGCTGTCGCAGGCAAAAAATCAGATTTTTCAAAATGTCACCCACGTTAGAAATTCAAACTGCTATATCTGAGCCATTTTTTAAGATAAAGACAAAACAAAAAATGCTTCGGAATCCTTATATCAAGGTCAAATACTTAAGAAAGAAACCTTTTTCGATTTCTAAATTTTGCACCTCACTTTAAATATAATTTTTTTTAATTTAATGGCTGCCATTTTGAAACAATATGGCGTATGAAGCTGGCCAACGAACTTGTTCGAGACATTGCTATATACTATCCGCAGGCCTTCTTACATCCAAATAGGTTAATAAATACGCGTGTTATCGCGTGACAAATATCAGATCGTTTCAAAATGTCAGCCATGCTAGAAATTCAAAATGCTATAACTCAACCATTTTTTAAGATATAGACGAAACAAATACTGTTCCGGAATCTTTGTATCAAGGTCAAACGCATAAAAAAAATCTTTTCATTTTACAATTTTTCGATACCTCCTTTTATTTATTTATTTTTTTTAATGGCAGTCGTTTTGAAACAAGATGGCAAATGAAGCTGGCCAACGAACTCAGATAAAAGCATGCGGTGCGGTATTTAACGCTAAAAACTCTATTTTCTTAAGCCAATAAAAAAAATTGTATTTTTGGGGAATTTTTAGCCCTGGACACCCTTAAATTCTTTTATTTCTAATTTCAAATGCAATTGTTAATTCTCGATTCTAATTCTCATTACTAGTTGTCTGCTGCCTCATTGTCTCGTGTAATATATATGATATAATGGCTTATACACCGCGTCACAAAAGTTTAGACAATCAATAAAATTTGCATTAACATACAAAGTAATAAGGTACAATTAAAATTCGTGAGATAGGTAATAAAGAAAAGCAGTTTTGCTTATATACACATATAAATTATGATCAAAGGTTTGAAATTATAAAATATACATTAAATTATATAAAAATGTGCTGTCCCAAAAGTATAGACAATTGTAATTTTGTTTAGTTTTACATTTTTAAAAGTAACCAAAAACTTACTTTTAATATTTAATTGTATTGCCACGGCACTTTATAACATCAAATACACGTTGTTCCATAGAATTAACTAACCATTGCATTACAGAAGCAGGTATTTCATACCACGCTTTGTCAATTGCAATTTTTAAGTTATTTACACATGTATATTGCTTTCCATTTTCATATATTTTACAAGATAAGATCCCCATATGTTTTCCATGGGATTCAAATTTGGTCTAAGTGCTGGCCAGTCAAATAGTGTGATATTGTTTCATCTAAACCATGATTTCGATGATGTGGAGGTATGGATGGATGCCCCATCTTGTTGGAAAACACTCTCCGGTCCCGCTGACAAATCCATAATTGGCAGTAAATTGGTATGTAAAATAACCTGATAATCCTCTGATTTCATTTTTCTTTCCATAAATCGTAGAAATGTTTGGCTTTTGAAAGAAAACCTTCCCCAGGTCATTACGGATAATCCGCTTTGTTTCTTGCTGAAACAGTTCTTGAGTTCTTTTCTTAAGTCATGACAGTAAAATTCATGACCATCAGGGCCGTCTAAATTCCATTTCTTTTCATCACTGAAGAAGACAGTAATCCATTTTTCACCGTATGACATATGCTTTCTAGCCCACTTTAGACATGCATCTTTAAGACGTCTCTGCTTTAAGCAAGGTTTTGCTTTCATTCTCCTGTAAACAATATTTGTTGATGCTTTTATTCTTCTGTGTACAGTACTTTTTGAAATTCTGGAAATTGATGCAATTTCACGCAGAGATAAATTATCAACGGAAGCCATTTTTAATAACATTCTATCATTACGTAATTTGGATTTGCTAGCAGGACCGGACTGTGTTTACCAACAAGATTGGGCATACATCCATTACCTCCACATCATCGAAATCATGGTTTAGATGAAACAATATCACACTATTAGATTGGTCAGCACTTAGTCCAGATTTGAATCCCATAGAAAACATATAAGGGATCTTATCTCGTAAAATATATGAAAATGGAAAGCAATATATATGTGTAAATGACTTAAAAATTGCAATTCACAAAGCGTGGTATGAAATACCTCCTTCTGTAATGCAATGCTTAGTTAATTCTATGAAACAACGTGTATTTGATGTTATAAAGTGCCGTGGCAATACAATTAAATATTTAAAGTAAGTTTTTAGTTACTTTTAAAAATGTAAAACCAAACAAAATTACAATTGTCTATACTTTTGGGACAGCACATTTTTATATAATTTAATGTATATTTTATAATTTCAAACCTTTGATCATAATTTATATGTGTATATCAACAAAATTGCTTTTTTTTTATTACCTATCTGACGAATTTTAATTGTACCTTATTACTTTTTATGTTAATGCAAATTTTATTAATTGTCTAAACTTTTGGGACGCGGTGTATAAAAAGGGTCGTATTTTAACGACATCTGGCTGTTTGCTTCTTATTGATTAGCACTCATGATTTCTCTAATCTTAATTACACTTGCGGTAATAGTATCAAGTGAGAAAGGGATTATTTTTTTTATTCTTAAGATGTAGGTGAACTGTATATTTGGATGTAAATTCTTATTAATAGATTAGACTTCTCACGACATGTCCAAGAATTCCATGGTTTATCGAAACTGACATGTGAGTTTTATTACAATCTCTTAAATACTGAGAAACATTAGCTTGACTAATTGCATGGTATAGACTTTTGGAATCAAACTTAGGTGACAAATGTATAAACATATGCTATCACTATTAGATTTTGATATTAACAAAAATAATTGTTAAGATAAAAATAGTATTCAATGAAAGATAGTTCCTATTATGGACGCCAGAGCCGAACGGGCTTAGGACGTCTAAACATGACTCCGGACCTACCGAACCCGGGCAGGATGTGATTATTAATTTCTCTCACTTAATACCTAAGGAAAAAGGGGACAAAGCCCGTTTTCTGAACAATTAGGAACTTTTTTTAAAATCTTAGTCTTTGTAAAAATTACATTTAAAAACACGTATTTTTATTTTTAAAAAAAAGTAATAGTAAACGATAAAAAAAAAAAACTTTTAGAATTAAATTGCATTTGGTTATACGACAATAAATAAATAAATAAATAAATAAATAAATAAAAAATGAAAGAGGAATATCAACTGCCAGAGCTCCAACTAAACAATTTGTCAAAACTTGAATTTATTCAAAATTCGATAAAATGGATAGGTTTATTGAAGGTAAATGTATTTTTCTCCCGTACACTAATTTCTTACAAAGCCTGGAATGTATAAAACATGTTCATCTGATATTATGAGTCATGATTTTTTTTTTTTTTTTTTTTTTTTTTTTTGGTGAATGTTGCGGATTTTGGACATTTCGTCCCACTGTATGTCGTATGTCTGTGCTGTAACTACTGTCATAAATGGGACTTTCTCAGATAAAGGGAAATTCTGGCTTTGAAAAGGTGATTAGATTTTATTATTTTAACTTCGAATTTTTACCTCAAATTACGCCATGTATTAAAAAAAGGAAATTTTTGCTGAGGATTAGCAATGAATTTTTTTAAATGACCAAAATTGTCATTACTATGTCCCTGAAAGCATAAATCCGATATGCCTGGATAATGACTACGGCCTACGGTAACGATATTTTTAACGTTAAGCTATTTCAGAGCTAAACTATAACGATTGAAAGCTTATTGGGGGGCGGGGGGTAACCCTTTATCTGCTGACGGTACTTATAAGTACCTCTCAATTTAAACTTTCATCCCATAGTGAATATTACTAATATTCTAATGGTATTTTGCAAAAACACTCTTTTAACTCTACTTTATCAGGATGCATGGCAGCAGTAGTTCTAGGTTTGTTATTTTAGCAAGGAAGGAGGCTATCTGTGAAACAGTCGATGTGTTTTGTGCCGACATTTTGTATAGATTGTCATGCCCGTCTTTTTATTGCTGCAAACACAGTAAAGGATATAAGATAAGTGTCGGAATTTTACGTGTTCATTATGATCTTAGAATACAATTTGACTAGCTATTTTAGGTGAACGGTGTATGTATTTGATTTAACAGTTGAATTACTCGGTGGTACTTATAAGTACCGCCAGTACGCTGGGTATTGGAGAAAAACTTCTTGTTTATTTTTCGTCTGTACAGTTTTTCATCGTTTTTATTTACTTTATAACGTAATTACTAAATTGTAGTATAGTAATGATTTTCCTGGTATTTATTTTCTGTTTCAGTATTATTTTTTTATAGGAAATCGAGAAAGTTGCGGCACCGACTCTTTTTTACTATGCTAAAAATGGCATACGTAAATTCATATATTGTATATGTGTAGATGCGGAGAACATGTTGTCCCTGGACTATAGGCGTAGCATAACTAAAGGACTAATAAGATCGTGCTAACAAGATCAAAATCTTTTTAAAAAAAAGTTTTTTTAATGCCATCAAATTTCAAATTTTACTCATTTTTCATGTGTGACATAAAACTGTCAATTTAATGTTTTTTTTTATTGTTGACTTGCGAGTGTCTTCTTGTTAGTTAGCATTTTTAAGAGTTTAAACTTTATTTGAAATACCAGGTGGGTTTTCTGTTACGAGAATATTTTAGGCGTAGTGTACTGATGGTACTTTAAAGTACCACTTTAATGAATTACCTCTAACGAATTAAATTTCTCACGGGTGAGTATTTTTTTTTAAATATATATCCTTTAATTTTCATTGTAGTAACTGAAAAAAATTGCAGTAGATCATAATGCAGTAGGATAAAGGGTTAAACAGAAGCACTGAGGTGCAATAAGAGACGTTTATTTTATAGATTATTAAATGCGTAGCCCATATTTTTCGTTTACAGGGACGCGCAAAAGAATTCGGTTACAGGACTGCTTATGATCGATCATTGCCTGAAGTGGAATATCAGGCTACGCTATGCATTTTTAAATTTATCTAATTTTTAGTGTATTAAGCGGTGTTTCTAAATTGTACAGAATATACAGGGTGACAATTATTGAACTATATGACATAAAACCGTCATAACTTCTGAACGCTTTGCATGATGAAGTTCAAACTTCGTGGTTGGCCACATGGCATGATGGGAATTAGTACGCGCATGCGCACGCAACTTGTACGCAACTTCGTCAATAAGCAAAATTGGCGCATTTGGGGGACTGAGAATCGAGAAGTCTCTCCACCTTCAACGGGTGACTGTGTGGTGTGCAATGACCAGTCACAGAATAGGCGGTTCGATATTCATTGACGGCACGGTGACTACTAAACGATACGTGAAGGTTTTGGGAAATGATTTCATCCCCATTGTTCAAAGGGAACCTGATTTCGACAAGATGTGGTTCATGCAAGACAGAGCTCGATCCCATCGAACGAAGAAAATGTTTGATGTCCTGGAGGAGCACTTTGCGGACCGTATTCTGCTTCTGGGGTACCCAGAGGCCACTGGAATGGGACTCTCTTAGTCGCCATATTCTCCGGATCTGAACACATGTGACTCATTTTTGTGGAGCTACATTAAAGGCAATGTGTACGAAAAATAACCCCAAAACCATATCTGAGCTGAAAACTGCCATTCAGGAGGTTCATCGACAGCATCGATTTTTCGACACTTCAGCGGATCATGCAGAATTTTGCTATTCGTCTGCACCACATTATAGCCAATGATTACAGCCATATCAGACATGTCATAACCCAAATCCGAATATCTGTAGTGACGTTTAAATGTTGAATAAAGTTTGTGCACTCAGTAGTTTTCAAATAATTTACGTTTTATTTCACATAGTTCAATAATTGTCACCCTGTATATAGTTCTATGCAAAAAACACATTACCGAATACGGACAGCAATTGCTGAAAATGGATTTGTACTGAGTTATGTGTTTTTTAAGTTCTTATTTAGAGATCTCATTTAATTGTATGAAAAAATGAAATTTCTTAATAATATTTTACTACTATTGGAAAGTATTTTACAATCTATGCCTGAGCATTTCGATCTTGATTCTGTTTTTGTTTCAAGTTTTCGAAGGACAACACCAGCAAAATACGCTGCAGTATAATGAATTGAAAGAAGCTTTTAGTATTTTAAAATTACATTTAAGAAAAAATATTTTTCCTATGTAAATAATGATACACTACATACCTTTTATTTATAGTTTTATTATGGATTTCACCTCATCAATTATCAAGCATACACATACCGAAAATCGATAAGTAATACAAACAAAAATTAATTTTAACTAGCATAACAACAGTTTTAAGTACCTGATATAACCTGTACTCTACTTACAAACCGATTTGCAATTGATGAGAAGAGGAATAGAGTATATTTTTCTGGCAAAGAAACAATATAACAAGTCATCTATTCAAACTGCTAAATTTAAATTTCCGAAAATAATAAATATTTTTTATTCACATCTTTTTAATTAAGCAATAAAACGTGGATATAATTTGTTCTTTTTTTCCCCCCCTCAATTAGTAAAATTATAAGTTTTATGACTATTCGTTTAGTTTTAGTATGAAAATTTGAAATCAGATTCTGCGGTTATTTCTCTTTTAACACGTATGAGGCTTGAATTTTTTTACATTGTTAAACATAGACAAATGAGTCCCTGATACACAACGACTGAGATTACGGGTTAAGGTGTCTAAAACAACATTTCTACTATGTTACAGGGCCGAAACTAGCCTTTTTTGCACCCGAGTATTTTGGCGCCCCCCCCCCCCCCTCTTCCGCAAAGAATATTTAAAGAGACAATTTTACTAATTTTCTAATAGCCTACTTATTTTGAATTTTAAAATATGTAATCATAAAATATATAATACTGAACTACGTATTCTACAATGATGGATCCAAGGGGGTAGGTCACGGGGCTCATGACCCCCCTCCTTCTCCTCTGAACACCAACAAAAATATTTTAAAGATCATTTTTAAAATGAAATATACAGTAGAGTCCCGATTATCCGAGTACCGCGCTTAACCGAGTTTCCGCTTTAACCGAGTTATTTTCTTCTGATGGGCTGATGGCTTCCATTAATATGAAATAGCCATTATAAATGAAGTGTTCCCTTCATTTATAATGGCTGTTTCATAATAATGAAAGCCATCAGTCCATCAGAAGAAAATGATCCATTCCAAAGGAATAATCCTTCATTTGGCGCTGCTTCGTTCTGGCGCCCGGGGCACATGCCCCCTCTGCCATCCCCCCCCCCTCCTTTTGTTTCGGGCTTGACGTTAAATTATCTTTGATTTATTGTAACGTCCCTTTTAGACCTATTTCGAATAATCTATCTAGAAGACATACTCATGTTTGATATCGGTAAAGAATGGATACAGACATTAGTTTTAAGTGGCATAAACAAGAGATGCAAGTACCTGGCGTGTTCTACTACTATTATTCTACAAATGATGAGATGAGGAAGAAAGTATTTTCTCGAGAGAATGTTTAAATTTAAATTTTACATTCGTTAAAAGAATTTTAAGAAAGGTGTTTTAAGAAGCGTGCGATACGAATTAAAATAATAATAATAATAATAATAATAAAATAATGCTACATTGTAAAAAAATTAAATTAAAATAAAATAAATGTATCTTAATCCATCCAAATAAAACTCCTTCAAGTTACTTACGATTTCTAAAAGCATTCTTTATCTTTAAAAACCTCGGTAACTAATATGTTTTCAAGATTAAAAGGCGCATGTATAATGTCTCCTTTGATGCTACTGATTATTTGAAAACGTTCCCGAGTAGTTTTTATAGCGCACTAGCTAAAGTACCCGGCGTTGCTTGTAATTTTAAGAATATTTGTTTTGAAATATCAATTTTAAAAAATCAACGATTGCGTGTTATTTTACGTAATTTTCACTCTTTTTTTTTCCTATTTAATCCGGATGACAGACTACCTACAGTAAATATAGTCTGTGATCTGGATTGAGACCGAGATTAAAACCTTTTGATGAAAAGTTGTTTCCGAGTATTTTGTTATTTAAATAATTTTTTTCATGATTAAAGAAAAATGGTAAGTACAAAAATTCTATGAATTTTATCATAATATTAAAATATTTATTTGTTTAAAAAGCGTTATAAAAACACATTAAAAGTAAATTAAAAACTCTTTATTTACATGTTTCAACTCATTTTCTGAGTCGTCGTTAGAATGTATAATAGAAAATTACAAATGCATAATGAAAAATGGAAAAAATTATTTTCGATGATTTTTTCCATTTTTCATTATGCATTTGTAATTTTCTATAATACATTATGACGACGACTCAGAAAATGAGTTGAAACATATAAATAAACAGTTTTTAATTTACTTTTAATTTGTTTTTATCACGTCTTTTAAGCAAATAAATATTTTAATATTATGATATGATTGGAAATGGGCGTAATTTTGACTTACTACTCGCACTTATTTACATTTCTATGAATTTTATTTTTTAAAAATCTGAAAGCTTTATTCCAGTTCTTCACTAAGAATGAGCTCTAAGAACTTAAACCTTTGTGGAAATTCTAATATACACGCACACGTGCACGTATATATATATGTAATAGATTTAAAAATGGCGAAAACAAATCCAGAAAACCTCAATGTTAAAATATGCCAATATTTTCATAATCGGGTTTTTATCATGTTTCAATACGTTTTTTCAAGCTGATATTCACCTGCTGACATCCATAATCTGTTATACGGAATCTTCTGCTCGTCAAATGTATGACAGTTTGGAACACCCTGTAAACGCGAATTCTGCATCTTGCAATTTTTTAAATACATGAAATGAAAGAACATACTTATATTTTCCATACCCAAGAATTTTTTGTTTTTAAAATCATATACATTTTAAGATAGTGTATTAAAAATGGTCTTCTTTTTTCATTTCTTTCAATTTTAAGAGTGCTGAGACCCCTTAAACATTTTCAGCTCCATAATTGAATTTATACACGCAAGAGTTTGATTTTAATGTTATTCTGTTAATTTAGAATGTTTGTCTGTAAAACGTGTTTGTTGAACAGGGTCGAGGACCTATTTACTCGAGTACCTTGCTTATCCGAGAATTGATAGCATCCTGAAAACTTTCCGAAAATCAGTGGTACACAAAGAAACTGTTTTTATAAATGCTATCTTAAATATTAAAAATATATTAGTTTCTGGGGTTTCGAAAGATAAAGAACGCGCTTCAAAATCATTGGTAACTCGAAATAGATTATTGTATATTTTCGTTTACTGGTTATATTATGTTTTCCTGATTAAGAAAGATTTGTCTTTTTTTACAACGTACTTGAAAAGTACCGAAAAATTTAGGAAAAGTGCTGGCGTAATTTTTTTCTTTCCTTTTTTTAGCTCACAGGCTATCAAAGCTTGACAGCTAATGTACCCGCAGGTTCTGTATGTATGTACGTATGTATGTGCGTAACACGATAACTCTTGATAGAAATTTCCGATTTGCTTCAAATTTTGTAAATAGGTTCATTTTGATATGGCGCTTCCCAGTTAGTTTTGGGGGTTCATTGGTTAAGTACAAAGGGGGGGGGGGGCAAAGGCGCGCTAGTGGTATTCAGCGCCTGTGTGCAAAACTTCAGCTTGCGCCTTATTCCCCTCCCTTAAAAACTATCGTTTTATAAAACTTATCAGTAAGCACAAATGAAATAGTACTACAAAATATATTAATTATAAGTTTATGTATTTAAAAAAAAAACAGAAATTATAAAACAAATATGTAAAATAAAAAATACATAAAAGAAGAGCACAAAAGTTAGAAAATAAAATAATTTAGATCGTGTATTAAAAACAAAATCGACAGCCATGTTTGAGATTTCATAAAAAATGGCTTTACGATGATTTACAGCTAAATGAGTAGTTAAAAAATTCTTTTGATAAACCGAAAAGAAAAAAAATATATATATATAGCATAAGTTTACTATAGTATCACTATAGTAAAAATAAAAAATAAAAATCATTAGCTTCATGATTAATATTCACAACATCATTATCAGGTTTAGACTGCTATTTGAACATGGTACATAAAATGCACGAAAACTTGAATCTAAAACTCATCCTTTTTAATTACATTTTTTGCCGCTCATATTAGATCGATCATTGTATCCCCGACCTCTTGTACTTATGTCTAAATTAGCTTTTTTTTTTTAGGTACGTTCGTTACCTATTATATATATAAAATCCAAACGGAAATTTCGTTCCGATCGCCTAGATTTCGAGTTCAACTGCATGGATTTTTGCGGAACTTATACCGTTAGATAGGTATCGTTTCAGGGAAGGTTTTAAGCTATAACACATCATTCTACCTATATTAGTTATAGAATTATGACGAAAGTTCTGTTATTTTGGACGATAAGGTTTACCATTTTATTTCTTGGCGAAATTTATCGTTGATAAAAAAATTGAAACTGCTATTACACCTCGAAGCATAAAAGAAAAAACTGTTACTAATTTTAATTAAAAAAAAAGAAGAAGAAGGAAGAGAAAAAGAAGAAAAAAATTCGTTTTAATGACTTATAATATTAAATAAAAAAGAAAAGTGCCCAGCTAAACTGATGGCATTGAACTCACAGACTATTCACACTAATTGTATATTATACTCTTATTTTAAAGAATAATGCCACTCAAAAAAATAAGTGAAGGGGAATTAGCCCCCGTTTCCCCCTTTATACTTAGCCAGTGAACCTCCAAATCTAATCAGGGAAGCTCCTTAACATAATAAACCGGTATACCAAATTTGGAGCAAATCGAATAATCTTGCAAAAAAAAAAAACATTTATCTAAATTAAGGGGGTGGGGGTGGACTAGCCCCCCTTTATCCTTAACCAATGAATTGCCAAAACGAATCAGGGAAGCTCCTTAACATAATAAACCGGTATACCAACTTCGGAGCAAATCGAATCATTCTGCATGAAAAACACATTTATTTGAATTAAGGGGGGTGGACTAAACCTGTTTTCCCCCCTTTATCCTTAACCAATGAACCCCCAAAACTAATCAGGGAAGTTCCTTAACATAATAAACTGGTATACCAAATTCGGAGCAAATCGAATCATTCTGCATGAAAAAACCCATTTATCTGAATTAAGGGGGGGTTGGACTAACCCCGTTTTCCCCCTTTATCCTTAACCAATGAACTCCCAAAACTAATCAGGGAAGTTCCTTAAGATAATAATCCGGTATACCAAATTCGGAGCAAATCGAATGATTCTGCATGAAAAACCCGTTTATCTGAATTAAGGGGGTGGACTAACCCCCCCTTTTCCCCCTTTATCATTAACCAATGAACCCCCAAAACTAATCAGGGAAGTTCCTTAACATAATAAACCGGTATACCAAATTCGGAGCAAATCGAATGATTCTGCATGAAAAACCCATTTATCTGAATTAAGGGGGTGGACTAACCCCCCTTTTCCCCCTTTATCCTTAACCAATGAACCCCCAAAACTAATCAGGGATGTTCCTTAACATAATAAAACGGTATACCAAATTCGGAGCAAATCGAATGATTCTGCATGAAAAACACATTTTTCTGAATTAAGGGGGGTGGACTAACCCCGTTTTCCCCCTTTATCCTTAACCAATGAACTCCCAAAACTAATCAGGGAAACGCCTTATCACAATGAACCTAGGAAAAAATTTGAAGCAAATCGGATATTTCTATCAAGAGTTATCGCGTTACGTATATACATACATACGTACGTACGGACATACATACATACATACATACGTACGTACGTACGTAAATACATACATACAGAACGGGCGGGCACATTAGCTCTCAGGCTTTGATAGCCTGAATAAACCGGTATACCAAATTCGGAGCAAATCGAATCATTCTGCATGAGAAACACATTTATCTGAATTAAGGGGGTGGACTAACCCCATTTTCCCCCCTTTATCCTTAACCAATGAACCCCCCAAACTAATCAGGGAAGTTCCTTAACATAATAAACCGGTATATCAAATTCGGAGCAAATCGAATCATTCTGCATGAAAAACACATTTATCTGAATTAAGGGGGGATGGACTAACCCCATTTTTCCCCTTTATCCTTAACCAATGAACTCCCAAAACTAATCAGGGAAGTTCCTTAACATAATAAACCGGTATACCAAATTCGGAGCAAATCGAATGATTCTGCATGAAAAACCCATTTATCTGAATTAAGGGGATGACTAACCCCCTTTTCCCCCTTTATCCTTAGCCAATGAACCCCCAAAACTAATCAGGGACGTTCCTTAACATAATAAACCGGTATACCAAATTCGGAGCAAATCGAATGATTCTGCATGAAAAACCCATTTTTCTGAATTAAGGGGGGAGGACTAACCCCGTTTTCCCCCTTTATCCTTAACCAATGAACTCCCAAAACTAATCAGGGAAGCGCCTTATCACAATGAACTAGGAAAAATTTTGAAGCAAATCGGATGTGTCTATCAAGAGTTATCGCGTTACGTACATACACACATACGTACGTACGTACATACATACATACATACAGAACGGGCGGACACATTAGCTCTCAGGCTTTGATAGCCTGTGAGCTAAAACGAAATTATTTAATTTAAACATGAAAGGGAATGTTCGTAATGCTTAAAAAATTACTCAGTTAAAATATTGCAATTGAAATAAGATTTGGCTCTTTATCTTTTGTGTCAGGTTAGAGAAAAATGCATCTGAAAAATTGATAGGATGATATCAAGGAAGTTTCGATAAGTGCATGCTCAGAAATATTTGAAAAAATTATATAATATTCTTCTCATGAGGAATATATAGAATATTCTTCTCGTGACATATAATATGTTTATAAAAAAAAAAAAAAAAAAAAAAAAAATCCGCAGAAACCTTGATTTAGAGTTTGTAAAAAAATAATGAAAATTTAATTTTTTTGGCGATTTAATGCTGGTTGGCGGCACAATAAAATTTTGAATACTTTTTTATGATAAATAATTTTTAAGTAAAACATTTTTCTACTCTTCATACGAAGATAGTTAGATTAAGTTTAACGTAATAAATACATTTTTATTACTACAGTTTGTCATATACCTTTATATGTGTATATATTAAAATTTCATTTATCGTAATTATACGGTTTAAAACAAAATTTCAGTTTATTAAATTTTTTCCAAATTCAAAATTATTGTCCGATTCGGAACATTGGCAATTTGACTTCGATATTGTTAGCGTCAGAAACAAGAAATGAAGGTTATTGGTTGCCATGGAAACAAGTATTTAATATAAAATGTTTAACGGTAGCATTTTTAATGGTAGCATTTTTAATTAGCCAGCTACTTTTAAAACAAATTTAAAACGGTACTACTTGATTATCCCGTCGACAAAATAACTATCGCCATACTATAAGATAAATGCCAATAATAGCTGATCGTAAATTTTGCATTCACTTGACATTAAACACTATACACGTGTTTGTTGCGTCATCAAGTGATTTTTAACTTCACTTCTATTTGTAATTTTACTAATGTTTACAAATTTATTTATTCTTTCTTTGTTTAAAATAAAAATTTTGTCAATTTGTATAATTTGGTGAAGCGTTTGGCAATTTATATAATTGGCGAAATTGGTTGAATGAATAATCAAATAGTACCCTTAAAACATTTCCAGCCGGTGAAGCCATGTAAAATTAAATAACTACTCCAACACGCAATTTGTATATATTATATACGCTTAAATATAAAAATAATAATACGCTAATCCTTCGTTTAAGTTTAAATTCATCGAGTTTTAGGCATTTAAACACTTATTTAACAAGCAGTTTTCAAATGCATTTAAATATCTTGCATTTGGATGGAAATGTGTTGGCTAGCCAAATAGCGTGGAACGTTCGTCTTTTTTGCGCCAAATACTCGAAATATATAGATTTTTTTTCAGATTTTTACTGGGATTCCGCCGCTAAATTTGACTGATGTTTTAACTACACACATGAGTAGTTTAAAAGCATTTTTCTTTTCAAAATAATTTGAGTATGCTCTTTAAGGAGACCTCCTTGTGGTAACAATTTTGTTTTTGATTTGTTCTTTTTTATTTCTAACTCTTCCATCATGTGACTTACAGACGAAACTAGCAGATGTAATTGTAAAAATGATGGTACTTGTGATTTACATGTTATATGTTTATTTGTGATTTTGAGTTCACTTTTGTCGCCAAACAATTTGATTTTAAGCCGAAAAGATGTAAGCGTGAATTGGGTTCAAGCGATGTTTGCAATAAAGGTGATTTTGCAAGTGTACGAAAGCATTTTTTGAGTATTTTTTAAAATTCAAATGTACAATATATAAATACCAATTAATATTTTAAAAATGGAGTCAGATATTTAAATTTTAGTATACATGTCTCCCACACACGCACATACATACTGTAAAATAATTTAATTTTAGACATTTAAAAAATTTCTCATCATACTTTACTGCGAAAGCATGTTGGTTTGTTTTCCCCAAATTTGTGACTTTTATAACCTCGAAGCCAGATTAGATAATATTGTCCATTCTTTTTTTAATAAAAAAACATGTCGCCAATTTCCCTTATACAAACGGTCAATGCTTGCAATGTTAGATAGTAAAGATTATTCTTAAGAAAATGTAAGCAATTATGCGTTATTTCTATCACGAAAAAAGACATTTTGCAATAAAAATTGCTTTCTGAAATCACTTTTCGATATTCCATTCCATTCGTCATTTTTTTTTTAATATCTTCCCTTCTTTTAGAAATGTTATAAAAAGATATTGGATGAATCTTCCATAATCAGCCACCTTACAATTGGCGAATATACTGTATAGTGTTGGAAGATTCGTTTATATTTGAAAGGAACCGTGGACGGTAAATCCGATTTCAGAAGATTACGCGAAATTTGTATTTTTAGTAATTAGCGATTAGTAAATTTATGTTTTTTTTTGCATGGAGCAAACGGACAAAAGAAGATTTACTAATAGATATTTTTCATGTGCAGTTATTTTACTATCATTAAAAAAACATTAATTTGAATGTATGAAAAAAGTTTTTCAAATGCCAAAGGTGGCCAATGGAACAATATTTGTTCATTTAGCCTAGGTTTTTTAAAAAAAGTACCTCGAATTCAATTAAAATTTCAATCATTATAAAATTTTGGCTGATGCACAGTCCGAGCAGCTGATCATAGTCAGAAATTAACGTTTTTAGTTTTATTTAGGCAACAAACTGATGAATAATGACGTCTTGAAAATAAAAGCATGCTTATTTCTCCGTCTTATTACGCTCATTACAGAAATGCGAAAAAAATTTTCGGTTTGCCAAAAAGATCACTACTAAAAATTTTGCATAACTAACTTTACTTATCATTTGCAAAGAGTTTTGATAGTGAAAGATCTAAAAATCAATCAACAGCAATTTGACATTATTTAATGGAATGTAGTTTAGAGCGTAATTAACTCTGTTTTGTAGCTAACTCTGGTACATTTTTAGCCATACCGTTACGAACATTTCTAACGTTTCCCATCAAACTTGGTTGTTGATCCGATTACGGATGATTGGGAAAATTTTATTGAATGAAAACTAGAGGTTTAGTTTTCTATTTGAATTAGTTATCGAGGTTATTTTCCTAGGTTAATAGTTGCATGATTAATACTGGTATGTAAAAAGAAACGGCAGTTAAAATGACCTTATTTTAATTTTAATCACACAATTTCGCTTTAAATATCCACTTTTACATGATTCACACATTTTAAAATATAAAAGTTAAATACTGTTTTGATTGTATTTACTCTACTGGAAATCGAAGATAAGAAACTGTACAGAAAACCTGCCAAAAGAAGACGTATATTACCAAACACAATGTAACGTAGAGAGAGATTGTATTTATGTTATCAGATCAGCACAAAGTACCAAGCTGAGAAGCCCGGAGTAAGAGACCTAACAAACGAAAGTGAATAACCCGAACATTCTTTAATTTAAAGGGTCAATCTCTGCAGTCATTTTAATACTCTCTTTTTTAGTAGCGTGGTGATATGATCGTAATGGCCGCATTTCCCTCCCATACTCTACACGATGTACTAAAGAGTTGCTTCTGAATTGCCCGTATTTCGTCTAACGCATCAGATAATATAATAGCGCAATTGCGTCCGATGCGTGTTCAGAAAATGCGGAAGGTACTTCCAGGTGAAAGTCCATATTAATTTAAAATACAGGGTCGGATTTTCCATTTCGTTTGACTAAAGGTTTATTTGAAAAATGGTCCAGCGCAGCGGGCTCAGCCTGCTAGAATATATATAAAATCCAAACGGAAATTTCGTTCCGAACATCTATATTTCGAGTTTTACTGCATGGATTTTGACGGAACTTATACTGTTAGATAGGTATCGTTAAAAGGAAGGTTTTAAGCTATAACACATCATTCTACGTAAATCAGTTATAGAATTATGATGGAAAGTTCTGTTATTTTGGACGCTAAGGTTACCATTTTATTTCTTGGCGAAATTTATTGTTGATTAAAAAAAAAAAAAAAATGAAACGGCTATTACACCTCGAAAAATAAAAGAAAAAACTGTTACAATTTTCATTTAAAAGAAAAAAAAAAAGACAAAATCCGTTTTAATGGGTGATAATATTAAAAAACGAAAATATTTAATTTAAACATGAAAGGGAATGTTCGTAATGCTTAAAAAATTACTCAGATAAAATATTACAATTGAAATAAGATTTGGCTATTTATCTTTTGCGTCAGGTTAAGAAAAATGCATCTGAAACATTGATAGGATGATATCAAGGAAGTTTCCATTAGCGCATGCTCAGAAATATTTGAAAAAATTATATAATATTCTTCTCACGAAGAATATATAGAATATTCTTCTCATGACATATAATATGTTTATAAAAATAATCGACAGAACCTCGATTTAGCATTCGTAAAAAAATAATGAAAATTTAATTTGCTTGGCGATTTAATGCTGGTTGGCGACACAATAAAATATTGAATGATACTTTTTTTATGATAAATAATTTTTAAGTAACTAGGGGGCTCTGCGCCCTACGAGCTAAGCTCGTCAACCCCCGTTCAGACACCGCATATTCTAAAAACATGCTAATTGCATCGGCCTTAAAAAGATTGAATTATAATTTAAAAAAACAGTGACGGTCGCCCTGTAAACGGGTTTTCATTCATTTTCCTTTGATTGCAGATTTTTTAAATGAAATCAGCCGCTGCTAAGAGATACAATGGCTGTTTTCGTCTTTGATTAAAAACAAGAAAGAAAAATCATGCGTACGGCATAGATCATGAAACACTTTCTAACACTCCCTGAAAGCTTTAACAAAACTTCGTTATTTAGGGAAATAAGTAAATAAGATAACTAACTAAACATTTAAAAAACTGATTTCAGCAGTTACCATCCATAGCCAAATATTTATTCCAATTCTTCCGAACAGCCCTGTATTTGATCTGTAGGCTGATATATATACTATATAATGGAAAATTTAGTTTAGCAAGAAAACGCATAACAGGTTGAAATTTCTCTTTCAGCAATTTATACTAATAGATGAAAACATACTTGAATACTTTTGTTCAACCCTGTTGTTTACCTAGTACCTTTATTACACGACACTATTTAGCTAAACTTTAATTCAAACTAAATCACTCTTAAAACTACTGAAATCGCATTTCCAGAATTGGCCATGCATCCAATTCTTTGCGTGGCCCTGTATATCATTTTATCTATATTCTACAAACATTTCATAGAAAACTACATGTAGTTCAGCATAACACATTTTAAACCCACCTTTCAGCAATTTACGGTCATACTCAGTAACCTTTACGAATTCTTTTGCGTAGCCCTGTATATCAACTATAACAATTACACACACCATATAGTATGCTTAAATATAGTTAAAAAGCGCGTATCATAATTAAAAATGCATTCCCTGCCATCGCTGCTAATATACAGTACTTCGGATAGAAAATACTTGTCTGAAATGTTTTGTATGTTCCTGTAAATGCTATGCACTTCGTATTATACATGAAATAGCTTAAGTAAGCCTCATCGATGTATATCAATTTTATTATATATGTATTTGTATAATTAAAATCCGCAAACAATTTCCCCCAATACCATTTGTAATGGAATTCTTTTGTGTAGCCCTGTAAATGAATAGTAACTATTCGTTGCACCGCATATGCTACAGAATATTCTGCATATTGTAGTGCTCTTCGTAAATGCATATATTTTTTATTATGTTTGAAACGGTGTAACATTTTTAAAATTCATTTGAAATGATTTTTTCCCATTGGCCGTAATGCAACGGAATACTTTTGACTGTCCCTGTAAATGAACTAAACATGCTACAAACTTCATTCGAAATAGGGTTTGTGCTAGGCTAAACGTCAATAACCAAAAATTTCTGTGCGATCCGAGTATATTGACAAGAGTTAGAGCGCGAACAGATAAACAGAAACCAATAACACTTTTCAACTTTGTTGGAAAGTTTTAAAAAATAGTTAAAAATTTGAAAGTAAGCTAATGTAAAATGAATTAAGTATACAGAGACTTTGTCTCTAAGTACTTTTTAACAACAGTATGAGAAAGTTCTTTTAAATGTATCATTTTAAATCTGACGTAATTTTCACCAAAGTTTCCTTTCTCTTTTTAATATTCATATGAAAATACTTTTGTTGTTAAAAAGGAAATATTATTCGCGCTGTCTTAGAATTCACGATAATAGTTGAAAAGATTATCTCAAAATATGAAATAAATATTTCGTGCAAATATATTTTTCAATTTAAAGTGTTTTGCCAACTTTTATTTATTTGGCCTTTTTAAATATGACGTAATTTCTTTCATTTGTGACTTTTAACGCATAATAATGAATTTAGTATTTTAAAATTTTCTTTCCCTTTTAAAATTCACGTGTAACTGTAGTTTTTATGATGTAATTTTCAATATTTTCCTTATTTTTAACACGTAATCACTTAATTCTAATTTGAAGGTTTTTTTCTGTTTATAATAGCCACGTGTAAATAAATTTTATTATTTGAAGGAAATATTATTTTTTGCGCTGTTTTTAAAATTGGCAACAGTTTAAAATAATTGCCCTTTTCTAAAATGTGTAAAAAATATCTCTCGAAATGCTGAAAATTTGAATTTAAAATGGAAATAAATCAAAAAATGAGTCAAATTAAAAAGATAATTGCAGTCTGCACATCGGGAACTTCCAATGTATAAAATGATCTAAAAATGTTTAAATTCCTATGTATAGTTTTTCTCCTATAAAACTTTTTTAGTGGAACGATTTTGACCATCTTTAACATTAAATATCTCTTAAAATAATTATTTGATTTAAAAACTGTCTGCATCGGCGTGTTTATCAAACATGTCTCTATAATACCACCGATTTTCATATTTTTGTATGAAACTGTTTTTTTAATATTAACGAAAAAAGACCCCCGGTCATAAAAAATATGGATGCCGATCTAGTAGGAGTATACCCGGATGATCTACGCAGATTTTCATTGGTCCATTTCCAAATCAAAACTTTTTTTATATATACAGAAGGAAACATTTTTCTGCTTTTCGTATGAAGTTAATAAGATTAAGTTTAACTTAAATAAATACATTTTTATTACTGCAGTTTTGTCATATACCTTTATATGTGTATATATTAAAATTTTAATATCATAATTATACGGTTTAAAAAGAAATTTAAGTTTATTAAATTTGTTCCAAACTCAAAATTAATGTCCGATTCTGAACATTGGCAATTTACTTTGATATTGTTAGTGTCAGAAAAAAGAAGTGATGGTTATTGTTGCCATGGAAATAACTACTTAATATAAAAATTTTAATGATAGCATGTTTAATTAGACAGCTACTTTTAAAGCAAACTTAAAGCGGTACTACTTGATTATGCCGTCGACAAAAAAACTATCGCCAAACTATAAGATTAAATGCCAATAATGGCTGATCGTAAATTTTACATTCACTTGAAATTAAAAACGGAACACGTGTTTGTTGCATCATTAAGTGATTTTTAATTTGACTTCTATTTGTAATTTTCTTAATGTTTACAAATTTATTTATCCTTTCGTTGTTTAAAATAAAAATGTTGCCAATTTGTATAATTTGGCGAGTATTTTGGCAGTTTATATAATTTGGCGAAATTGGTCGACAGGATAATCAAATAGTATCCTTAAAACTTTTCTAGACGGTGAAGCCATGTAAAATTAAATAACTACTGCAACACGGAATTTATATATATTATATACGCTTGCAGACAAAAATAATACGCTAATCTTTCGTTTAGATTTAAATTCATTGAGTTTTAGGCATTTAAACACTTATTTAACAAGCAATTTCAAAATGCATTTAAATATCTTGCATTTGGTAAGGAAATGTGTTGGTAGCCAAATAGCGTGGAACGTTCGTCTTTTTTGCGCCAAATACTCAAATATATTTCTTTTTTTTTCAGATTTTTACTGAGATTCCGTCGCCAAATTTGACTGATACTACTACATACATGAGTAGTTTTATAAGCATTTTTTTTTTTTCAAAATAATTTGAGTATGCTCTTTAAGGAGACCTTCCTTGTGGTAACAATTTTGTTTTTGATTTGTTCTTTTTTATTTCTAACTCTTCCATCATGTGACTTACAGACGAAACTAGCAGATGTAATTGTAAAAATGATGGTACTTGTGATTTACATGTTATATGTTTATTTGTGATTTTTGAGTTCACTTTTGTCGCCAAACAATTTGATTTTAAGCCGAAAAGATGTAAGCGTGAATTGGGTTCAAGCGATGTTTACAATAAAGGTGATTTTGCAAGTGTACGAAAGCATTTTTTGAGTATTTTTTAAAATTCAAATGTACAATATATAAATACCAATTAATATTTTAAAAATGGAGTCAGATATTTAAATTTTAGTATACATGTCTCCCACACACGCACATACATACTGTAAAATAATTTAATTTTAAACATTTAAAAAATTTCTCACCATACTTACTGCGAAAACATGTCGGTTTGTTTCCCCCAAATGTGTGACTTTTATAACCTCGAAGCCAGATTAGCTAATATTGTCCACTCTTATTTTAATAAAAAACATATCTCAGAATTTTCCTTATAGAAACGGTCAATGCTTGCAATGTTAAGTAGTAAATATTATTCTTAAGAAAATGTTAGCAATTATGCGTTATTACCATCACAAAAGAAAGCATTTTGCAAAAAAAAAAAATCGTTTCTAAAATCACTTTTCGTTATTCCTTTTAATTCGTCATTTTTCCCCATATCCTCCATTCTTTTAGAAATGTTATTAAAAGATATTGGATGAATCTTCCATAATCAACCATCCTACAATTGGCAAATTTAATTATATAATGTTGGAAGATTCGTTTATATTTGAAAGGAACCGTCGACGGTAAATCCGGTTTCAGAAGATTACGCGAAATTTGTACTTAGCGATTAGAAAATTTATGTTTTTTTTTATTATGGATCAAATGCACAAAAGAATAATTACTGTTATATATTTTTCATCTGCAGTTATTTTACTATCACTAAGAAAGCATCACTTTGAATGTACAAAAAAAACCCCTTTCAAATGCCAAAAGTGGCCAATGGAACAATATCTGTTCATTTAGCCTAGGTTTTAAAAAAAGTACCTCAGATTCAAATAAAATTTCAATCATTATCAAGCAATTTTGCCTGATGCACATCCAGAGCAGCTGATCGTAGTCACAAATTAATGTTTTTAGTTTTATTTAGGCGACAGACTGATGAATAACGACGTCTTGAAAATAAAAGCATGTTTATTTCTCCGTCTTATTACGCTCATTAGAGAAATGTGAAAAAAAATCTTTGGTTTGCCAAAAAGATCACTACTAAAAATTTTGCATAACTAATTTTAATTATCATTCGCAAAGAGTTTTGATAGTGAAAGATCTAAAATTCAATCAACAGCAATTTCACATTATTTAATGGAATGTAGTTTGGCGCGTAATTAACTCTGCTTTGTAGCTAACTCTGGTACATTTGTAGTCATACTATTACGAACATTTCTAAAGTTTCACATCAAACTTGGTTGTGGATCCGATTACGGATGATTGGGAATATTTTATTGAATGGAAACTAGAGGTCTAGTTTTCTATTTGAATCAGTTATCGAGGGTATTTTCCTAGGTTAATAGTTGCATGATTAAAACTGGTATATAAAAAGAAACGTCAGTTTACCCCTTAACCGGAAACGTGGAAATCCCGTGCACAAACAGAACACTTAATAATTTACCAAATAGTGAACTTAAACATTTAATCTTTAATAGTAATGCATTAACAGGACCAATTGTTTAATATAATTGCATAAAAATAAGTTCGGAATGTCGGAGAGAGAAAATATTAAGGGCAGATATGTAGACGCAAACATCTCACAGATGTACGTTTCCGGTTAAGGGTTAAAATGACATTGTTTTAATTTTATTCACACAATTCAGTTTTAAATAATCACTTTTACATGATTCACATATTTTAAAATATAAAAGTTTAATACTGATTTGACTGTATTTAATCTATTGGAATTCGACGATAAGAAACTGTAGAAAACTTGCCAAAAGAAGACGTATATTACCAAATATAATGTAACGTAGAGAGATATTGTATTTATGTTATTAGTTCCACACATAGCACCAAGCTGAGAAGCTCGGAGTAAAAGAACTAGCAAATGAAAGTTAATAACCCGAACATTCTTTAAGTTAAATGGTCAATCTCTGCAATCATTGTAATTCTTTCTTTTTTAGTAGTGTGGTGATTAGAGAACATTGTAATTTCTGATGATCGTAATGGCCGCATTTTCCTCCCAAACTCTTCATGATGTACTAAACAGTTGCTTCTGAATTGCCCGA
Organism: Maratus speciosus; assembly: GCA_963932465.1. Taxonomy (NCBI): domain Eukaryota; kingdom Metazoa; phylum Arthropoda; class Arachnida; order Araneae; family Salticidae; genus Maratus; species Maratus speciosus. The sequence continues at coordinate 391,516,762 of OZ010790.1, read as the reverse complement.
ATTTCGTCTAACGCATCAGATAATATAATAGCACAATGGCGTCCGATGCGTATTCAGAAAATAACGGAAGGACATTCCAGGTGAAGGTCCATATTAATTTAAAATACAGGGTCAAATTCTCGTTTGATTGAAGGTTTATTTGAAAAATGAACCAGCGCAGCGGGCTCAGCCTGCTAGTAATTATATAAATACGTAGCGCCTATAGTCGTCGTTCAATCCGTTCGTCTATCTGTCCAGAGCAAAAACTACCCAACCGAATGGTCTGAAATTTTAAATATATAATTGTTACAAAAATTTTTCGCGTCATTTCAAATGTCATGAAAATCGGATGTATAGTTTAATTACAGGGACAGTCAAAGGTTTTCCGTTACATTAAGGCCAATGGGAAAAAATTATTGCAAGTGCATTTTAATGATGTTATTGCCTTCCGAATGGTCTGAAATTTTTTAAATATATAATTGTTGCAAAATTTTGTCGAGTCATTTCAAATGTCATGAAAATCGGATGTATAGTTTAATTACAGGGACAGTCAAAAGTGTTCTGTTACATTACGGCCAATGGGAAAAAATTATTGCTAGTGCATTTTAATGATGTTACAGCCTTCCGAATGGTCTGAAATTTTAAATATATAATTGTTACAAAATTTTGTTGAGTCATTTCAAATGTTATGAAAAACGGATGTATAGTTTAATTACAGGGACAATCAAAAGTTTTCCTTTACATTAAGGCCAATGGGAAAAAATTATTGCAAGTGCATTTTAATGGTGTTACAGCCTTTCGAACAGAATGAAATTGATAAGCACTTATGAAGTGCATTAAAATATACATTTATTACAATATGTGGTACAAAAGTTATTTATAAAACTAGATATAATATGAACGCTCCTCATTTGCCACGTTTGATGAGCAATTTCCAACTTGTTCTTTTTTCAATAAAACAGTTTAAAAAAAGGTATCTGAAATTGTGTCCTCTGGAGAAATCTAAAATTGGATAGAATTTTAACAAACGCTCAAGTTTTTTGTAATGTTTCAAGTTAAATTTTTACGTTCTGAATTGAAATTGATTAATTTATCACATTCATTTTAAAGAATAATGACATTTAAGTGATTATGAGTACTTTATTTGAGGTAAATCTATGAAATATAAAATTTCAAGAATAATTAATTTTAATAACTAAAAAATATGTAGCATTAAATATTTTTCCTCGATTGAGATGCTTAGCGCCTTTATTATTCTGGTGCCTGTGTCCGCCGAACACATTGCACAATAGGTCGGCGCCACCCTGGGGGGGAACGGGGGGATAATCTCCCTTCCCTTAATTTAGATAAATGGGTTTTTCATACAAAATTATCCGATTAGCCTCAAATTTGGTATACCGGTTTATTCTGATAAGACGCTTCCCCGATTAGATTTGGAGGTTCATTGGTTAAGTATAAAGGGGAGAAAGGGGGTTAAAGCCACCTTCTTAATTTAGATGAATGGGGTTTTCATGTAGAATTATCTGATTTGCTTCAAATTTGGTATATCGGTTTATTCTGATAAGGCGCTTCCTTGACTATTTACCGTTTTGCTCGAAAAGATTGAGTTCCATATTATGAATAATAGATATAAGTAAGAGTATAATATGCAATTAGTGAGAACAGCTTGTGAGCTCAATGCCATCAGTTTAACTGGGCTCTTTTCTTTTTTCTTGTTTTTCCAGTTTGTGAGAGAGAACAGTAGCAAAATACGATACGTTTAGTCACCTTATGTTGAATTAATACAAACTTTTAGCGCTATTCCGGTTTAAAACTATATAATTTTTCTTTTAGAAACTTCCTGAGATTTCCATGATATTCTATAAACCTCTTTTATTCAGGGTTTCTATTATAGTTTTCTCATAATCTAACTACAGACATACATATATCCAAAATCAGGACGTAATGCTTGCAAAAATTAATTTCAAGTGACATAAATAACAGGTATAAATACCTCATACACTGTACTCACTTTGCAAAAGAATTTACAAATGATAAGGAGAGGATCAAATATATTTTTCTGAAAAGTTAAGAGTGCAACATGTACGATACTGTTCAAACCAAACTGTTATACTTAAAATTTGATCAAGTTATGAATATTTTAAATTAATGTAAACAGTTTATCAAAAGTGTTGTTATAGCTTTTCCTTCTTTCTTTTCCTTTCTTTTTCTATTTCTTTTTCCCCCCTTTAAAAAAAAAATCAATTAGCAAAAAATATCAGTAGCAATATACGCTTCGATTTAGTATGCTGAAGCTGAATTGAAATAAACTTTTAGGGTTATTTTCTTTTCAAACAAGATAGAATCCTCTTTTACAACGTTTCTACGATACAAAATTTTCTTTTATTTACTGGAATCTCCTTTTAATACGTATTTCGCTTCTTTTTATTTTTTTTTATTTTTTTTTCCAGACAAATACATTAGTAAAATCTGCAAATAACGCGTGCAAAAATTAATTTTAACACTACACTGCACTAATTTTTCTCCTTGAAGTATGTTTTTTATATTCATAGTAGAATTAGATACCAGAAATTTTAAAGACAGTATTTCTTCGCTTTATTTAATATCTGATTTTGTGATTACATATGGCGATTATTTTTGTTTAAATATAATGGTTGCATAAACTGAATTTAGACAATTATTTTTATTTAAATATCGTGTTTGCATAAACTGAATTTAGGCGATTATTTTATTTAAATAGAGTGGTTGCATAAACTGAATTTAGGCGATTATTTTTATTTAAATATAGTGGTTGCCTAAACTGAATTTAGGTGATTATTTCTATTAAAATATAGTGGTTGCATAAACTGAATTTATTTATTAAAGGTTAAACTTTAATTGAATTATATAGGCATCACAGCATAGTGTAAGGGTAAGTGACCAAAACAACAGGTATATAAGTACATGGTTTACCTTGTACTCATCTTGCAAGTGATGAGGAGAAGAAACAAGTATAATTTTCCTCTTAAAGTAAGAATTTAACATATCTTTAAACTAGGTGAGAGAGATGTTTTAAGACTCATGAGGTAAGGAGAACTGAAACAAGCTTCTCTGATTATTCCTCTTTAAAATTACACAAATGATCTTTATACAACCTATCTATCATATAAATTTTTTTTTTATAATTTTTGATATGAAGTCCGTATTTCAACTCATCTATGTTCAGATATAATCATATGAAAAATCTGTAAATAATGCATGCAAAAATAAATTTTAAGAGGCCTAAAACACAAGTATAAGTGTCTGGTACATATTCTGTTCTTATCATACATAATGATGAGGTGAGGAAATTTCTTGATAAACCCAGAATTTAACATATATTAAAAGAGAGAAAAGTGTTTTAAAACGCGTGAATTATAGAGAACTGAAACAAGTTAATGTGATTATTTCTTTTTAAAACTACATAAATTCTCTATTTCCAGCAGTTCTGTCATGCAAAAAGTTTTCTATAAACCTCATTTATTCCATATTTCGTTTCATTTATGTTCAGACATGCTCATATTGAAAAGTTGACACTAATGCATGCAGAAATTTATTTTAAGTGGCATAAACAACAGGTATTAGTACCTGCTATATACCCTGTACTCACCTTACAAGTGATGAGGAGAGGAAACAAGTATGTTTATCTGAGAAACTTAGAATTTATAATTTAACGTATTTTAAATTAATGGTGAAAAGAGTTACGCGTGCAAATTGAAGTTAAAAAATGTTTCTCCTTCACAGGTACCGGAGCCTTTAATCCCGTCCGACAGATGTAATGACTTGTAAATCCCTGAAGTATCGTAATTTGTGCAAGTAGCTCTCCCCCTGCGAAGACGAGAGACTCCTCTGGTTCCCTGGCAGCGGAAGGAAGGCGGGATGTAACACAAGAGGATGATACTCGCGAAGAGTTGCGTAGCAACGGGGCGCGTGGCTGCCAAACATTCGCAACTTCCTGTATCCAACCTGGAAAAACGCCAGGTGACGTCACAGTGGTTTGGGGGCGGGGAACCGAGGTTTAGATTTTACTATGGGAAAGAGAAATTTCAGTTGCTTTCGAATTCGGAGAATCGTAGCAATATCATCTCTCACATTGTTGCCAAATAGAGAAAAAAGTTATTGATTCCCTAAAAGACGAAGAAAATTTATCTTTTCAGTATTTTCTTACTGAATTTCTTCTCTTTTATTTTAAAAAAATAATTATAATTTAAAAATTTAATTTAATTAAAAAAATTAAAATATGCTTAAACTAAAACTTTGGTCTATTGAGATTTCGCTTATACAAAATGTCCGATTAAGGAAATCTAACATAAATAGATAGCTAGAAGAATTTCTCAAATCTTAATTCACAAACTAATATAAAACAGGGTTCGTACGGGTCCTGAAATTTCCAGATAAGGAAATTTTTCAGCACCAGTATTTTCTTACAGAAAATCTCTCCTTAAATAAGTCGAAATTTCGAGCGTTTAATCTCGATTTATTTTTCTATAAAAAAAAAAACACTGATATATCTTACCTGGAAAATTCCTTGAAGCATACGAACTGTGTAAAACTAATACATGCAATTTATTTATAGGAAAAGTTACCGGCTTATTGATTATGTATAAAAAATTACTTCATTCATTTGGAAGAAATATATATACTTACAATAATCATATGATTATTAAAACAATAAAATGATATAGATTTCTTTTTTTTTAATTGTAAATTCTTGATAACGATTTTTAAAAGTAATGAAAACATACAGTAGTCCCAAATATATCGTCGGTACCATGTCAAACTATTCAATATAAAAACAGTGTTGCCAGTGGGCTACTTTTTTTAAATTCAGATTTCTTGATTGGACCACTTTTCAGAAATGATAAAATGCCCCTTGTTTTCGCCTTAATTAATATGTTATTAAATAAGGCGACTTTGACTATTTCGAAAAAGTGGTGCCAATCAAGAAATGTGAATTTAAAAAAAGTAGCCCGCTGGCAACACTGTTTTCATATTGAATAGTTTGACATGGTACCGACGATATCGTGCCTCATTAATAGCTTATTCTTTTTATGTGTCTCCTGAAAAATAATAAATTCTATTTTAATCGACCTTTTTAAGTAACTTACACGTAACCCAATTAAAAAAAGTGCAATTATTTATGATTATTTTATTAAAAAAATTGTTATATGCGTATAAACAAATATTTTAGAGAGAAAAATTTTCTTGTTTGTTATCACCTTTCATAATTTAAGGTATCCACCTACCTTCAGGGAGCATTTTTCTTTCTTAAAAATGTCTTCTTACGTGCATTATATTATAGAATATGGGTAAGAACTTTGAATATCATCTAAAATAGTTGTATATTTTTAAATATTGGCTCAAAACATATATAAGAATATCAATAAAATGAACCTTACGCTAAACATCAAATTCAAATTTAAATCAATAATTTTATTACGATGACTAAAACCTCTTTCAGAGAATGGACCATTCTCATAACTTTAATCTTGTTATTTAAAACGTTACGCAAGTAATACACAGAAAATCCCTTTAAAGTGTGTGACCATTCATAACTTGTATTAATAAATAGAAAATAAAAACGAATGCAACTATAATTATAGGAAAATTCCATTCTTTAAATTAATACTTTTAGAATATTTTAACAAATTTTATATATTACATGCATAACATTTTATGTGATGATGTTTGGCATTAAAGCAAAATGATAAAAATATGATTTTGAGAAAAAGTTACACATATCAGTTGGAGAAAAAGCTAAAGATTTTATTTTCAGAAAAAGGCTAAAGATATGATTTTTAAGAAAAAGCTAAAAATATAATTCGACATCATATTGGAGCTTTATCATTTTTAATATCTAAATGTGTGTAATTCAAGTTCTATAAGAAAGATAGAATCAGAATTCAAACGAATCTAGAAATTTGAAAAATAAAACATGAATATTTGATGAGAAATAGAAAATCGATTTTTTAGCAGAAATTTTGCGTTTTAAAAGTAGGCAGATATCTTTTCTTAGTTATACCGCTTTTTTCTTATTTTCCCGGCAAGCGCGATATAATGACGGGCTACTGTCGCAAATGAAGGAATCATCTTCTTTTACTCGTTTGTAGCAAATATGGTACAAAGAATAGAAGGGAATAGAAGAAAAATTGTTAAATAAATTTTGTATTTTAATCATAAAAAATTTTCAAACTAGAAGGCTCTGTCATTACTTTGTCATACAATTGTCAAGGGCTAACAACTGGTTTTGTAACGTCACAAATGAAGATTATCACCCGTATATGTTTTCTCCGCAATATTCGCTCATAAAATTGTTACCCGGATTGTCTCTTTATTTTAAAAGACAAATTACATTGTATAAACATGTTATTTTATAAAAATGAAAAAGGGTTTTTTTTTTTTCTTTTTCAGAATTCTCTTTTATTCTTAATTTTCACTAAAACGCTGTTAAAGTATTCTAATATTCAAAACTGCACATTTTAAAATAAAATTATATGTATATTATCACATTAAATAATACTAAATTTTAATGTAAAATAATTCTTTTATGGATAGGGAGATAAAATATGTATGAGAAATGTATTCCGCAGATAAGTGATATATTTTAAATGTTTCGTTGAGTAAGAGGATTCATTAAAATTTTATTTCCCTCTTCCTCCCCCCTCCTCCGAAAAGGAGGGTTGAAATAGAGAAAAGGAAAGAAAGAAAGAAAGAGAAAGAAAAGAAAGAATGTTGCTAGATTTTTTTTTTTTTTTTTTTTTTAACGCTAATTAATATTAGATCAGAGTTGAATGAATCCATTTTTAAGTATTTAAAAATATTTAAGCAATTATTTTTAGAAAATAGTTGAAGCAGTTTATGGATCATTTAGTCAATTTAAATTTTTAGACATACATACATACAAACCATATCTGCGAATGTTTTTTTCAATGTTATTTTCCCATAGATTCAATGTAATTAAATAAAGGTAATTGGTGAATTTTCCACCCCTTCAGCATTGTAGGCAAGATAAAAATAATGATTTTCTATTCAAGTTTTATTTTATTTTCCATGAATGTTCCAACCTGTGTAAAAGGTAAATCTTTAGAAACATTTTTATTTCATTTATAGATCAAAGAAATTGTGCACAAACACAAATCCAGAAATATTTTCATAAGCAAACATTTAAAGTATATTTGAAATTTTCTCAAACAATGATTTTTTTTTTTTTTGTCTAAAATTAAATAAAAATAAGCATTTATGTTTGATTTTTCAAGTTTATTTAAGATATTCAAGTTTATTCTGTTATAAAAAAATAAAGAAAAATGACTTTGAAAAAAAGCCGTAAATGTTTTTATGATTAAAATGTAGTGTTTATCTTAAACAGCAATAAATAGTTTTACTAGTTTTATAAATTATTTAAAATATTATTTAATTTCACGATAATATTTAAATTTATCTTTTAATTATTTCCAGTCCGATACCCTGAAAAATCTGAAAACACTTCTCACCTTATTACGCCCATATAACATGTAAACACATCTTATATTTAAGTTTGTCAAAATTTTATATTTTAATTTATCCAAATCTCCTTTTCAAAGTATTATGTACTTTCTAAATTGTTTTAAATATATTACAGCAATTTCTTAAAGGTCTGTTTTGCTTATAAAATAATTGTAAATTATTAACAATAAATCACATATGACATTGTTAAATTTTAATTTTGATCATAAAAATGCACATATATACGTTTAAAAAGATAAATGTGCGCTATTCAATATGACTGAAATATAGAATATTTCAACAAAAACAAAAAATAAACGAAAAGCAATGTAGCATTATACTTTCGGAATTAAAAGATAAATTTGACTGCTTCATAAACATGGGTTAAAATCATATGTATATTAACACGTTATATAATACTAAATTTTAAACTAATATAATCTTTTTGTGGAGATAGATAGAAGTGCTACAATATTTAGGATTACAACCATGACAAAGTTATATTCAACAAGTTGGAAATTGCACGTCAAACGTGGTAAATGAGGTGTGTTCATACTATAGCTAGTTTTAGAAGTATTTTTTGCACCGCATATTGTAGTGAATGTATATTTTAGTGCACTTCATAAGTGCATATCAATTTTATTCTGTTCGAAAGGCTGTAACATCATTAAAATGTACTTGAAATAATTTTCTCCCATTGGCCGTAATGTAACAGAAAATTTTTGACTGTCCCTGTAATTAAACTGTAGATCCGATTTTCATAAAATTTGAAATGACTCGATAAAATTTTGCATCATTTATATAGTTAAAATTTTAGACCATTCGGTTGTGTACTTTTTACTCTGTTATATAAATGCGGACGGACAGGCAGACAGACAGACAGACGAACCGAAAGACGACTATAGTTGCTACGTATTTATATAATTACGAACTCACTTAAAAAGGACAAAATGTGTTCTTTTCGCAGCAATTTTCCTCCAACAAAAATTCAGCACCATTTAAAAAAAATCTATATTATAAAGGACAAACATATATGTGCGTAACGCATACGTCATTTTGCGAATGGCAACACTTTAAAATTTGAAATAAAATTTTGTTTTTGATATTTCCTCTACTGCAAAATTTTAAATTTCTAAACATCTCACATTTTAAATTTTTACACCGTCGTATAAGGGAAAAAAATGCTCTTTTAAATGCAATTTGTTTGAAAGCTGTATCTCAATTTATTTTTGAGATATTAATTTTTTTGTAGTTTTTAATACCATTTTTCTTATCGTGGCAACAAAAATACCCCATTTCTATTGAAATTGAAAGTAAACTGAAAATAATCAAAAATCGGAGATACTGTATTTTTTTGCTGCCATGTTCTCATAAAAACTGAAAAAAAGTTGAAATTAAAATATGGGCTATGTCAAGAATATTGTCTGTTATTCCGTGATAATGACGTCATATGCATACCTTTCTATAGACGAAGTTTAAGACTGAATTGTAAAAGTGGATTGCTTTAGCGGATGCAAATGACGTCATTTTATAAAAAAGCGCGTATTTTAATTCTTAAACCTGAATTATATTTTGTAGAAGTGCGTCATTTTCACAGCCCAGATGCTTTGAAATTCTTCACAGGTGAAAATGCTTCACTTTTGAAAATAATGTAATCGAAATCACACACTGATAAAACGCAATGCTTTACAAAAATTTAGAGTGTCTTTACAAAAGAGAGGTGACATGCAAATAATAGTGATTTATATTACAGAAATTGATGATTCTCGTCTGGATGGATTTTCTTCTCCGAGTTAGACAAGCAAACAAATAATTCGTGGTTTGAAAATTTTTGTCCAAAATTCTCTGGAATAAAAAAAATTTTAATGCTATTCTTTAGGACATTTTACTATAATTTTATCAAAATAACATAATTTGCTTAATTTATTTTTTCCTTACTTTATATAATCTATATATTTAAAACACAAGTGTGTTTTTTAGTCATCTGCCATGATATTTCAACTCAACCAAATACATAACCAATTTTACTAATATATATATATATTTTTTAATTGAAAGCTCTTCATTTGCAGATGTGATCGCACTATCTGTTTTTTTTAAATAATTTTTTAAAACTTTTATATTTTAATTTTAAAAGCATATTATGAAATTTCTTCAAAATGGTGAAAATTAGATAGCTTTCATTATTGCAGACAAGAGAGAAATAATGAGGTATTTTTATCTTTATTCATGCTATTTTCTGAAAAAAATTCAAAATTGTTGATAAAAATTGTTGTTTAGTGTCGCAAAATCCCATTAGGAGCAGAATATTATATTAGGGGCATAATAACGGAAAATGACATAATGCTTTTGAAAACACGCATTTTTCCTCATAAATTTTCTATATTGTTTTTCCTTCTGCATGTGTACTGATGTGATACTAAAATATGTAAGTAAAATTAAACTAGGGCTTCCCTCGAACGGAATAGTCTGAGCGACATAGATTTAGTTAGCATCCGTTAGGCCGAAATGTCAGAGCATTGATTCGCATAAACTTAAAACACAACAATTATATATATATATATATATATATATATATATATATATATATATATATATATATATATATATATATATATATATATATATATATATTATTTTTAAAGGTATATATAATTATGTTTATATTAATTATTATTTATAATTATCGTAGATCGATGTAATAGTAAAATCTATTCATCGTTGTCCGGTCATCCAAGGCTCTCGTATAGATGGCTGGTGACTTTCCCAAGATGGTTTATTAGTGAGCAATTGCAGACTCAGGTATCGGCCGGAGTAGCTCAGTGTTTAGAGCAGCAGTCTTGTATATTGTGGTCCCGGGTTCGATTCCTGGCTCTTGATAATTTTTCACTCCAGTTGGGTTTATTGTATTTATTGTTTGTATGTCTGTATAATATTTATATATACCTTTAACTGTTGAATGCAGGCGTTATGTATGTGTGTATGTGTGTTTTAATATATATTGTAGTTTGTGGGATTTTTTTATTATTATTAATATATATTACTTTTGTTTACTGTTTAATAGTATAAAAGTTAGTTTGAAATAACAACTGTAGATTCAGCTTCATTTTCAAGTGTCTATTCAGTCGTCAGTTGCCACAGATAATGCTCAAATACTAATCTATCAGCAAGTGCCCCATTCTTCTAATTTGGTCGAGCCTACCCTTTACGAAAGGTATTTCATAGAGAACATCATCTAAACGACGAATTCTAATAAAATGACATAAGTTGCTCAAAGTGACAGCTCCTTTGGACCAATGTCCACAGTAATTTTTAGCAAATTGTGGTTTTTTCTTTACCTGAGATTTGTGTATGGTCTCGTGCATGAGTTCGTCTATGAGTTCGAGAGCATGAGACATTTTTTTCTTTCTAAAATTTAGAAATAGGTGTGACAGGCAAAAGTCTTTCATTTAGAAAAGGCCCAGTATAATCATCAAAATTAACTATTACAGCCGCCCATGGCAAGACTTCAGGAGAAACTTCTGGACCATAGACAATATGAAAATTAAAAAAATAATAATAAAATAAATTAATAAATAAATAGAGAAAACGAATTCAGAGAACCTCAAAATATTAAAATATGCTAATATTTCCTTAATCGTGATTTTTATTATAATTATAGCAATGCGTTCCTTACACTGTATGTGCACAGGAAGTAAAACAAGAACACATTAATACAATGAAATTAAATTTGTGCCACGGTCACATCAAACAGCGTTCACAAAAATAACCCAATTACTGAAATTTCCCTATACAATCATACATACATGTGAATACAAACATACATACATATGAATACATACATGCATACGAATTAATACATACATGTAATGAACACATACATGACATTTTTTTTTTTTTTTTTTTTTTGTTATTATCCGTTTGCATGCGGCGAATACGAAATTACCCAAATTCGTATTCTTCGTGTTTGCTTTCGATTTCTTTTACTTTTCTTAAATACAAAATTCAAACCAAGTTATATCGATTTGGAAGTTTCAAAGAATGTGAGGTCAAATTTGACTACCTATTAGTTTGGACTTAAAAAAAAAAAAGTGATCTTTGCGTACGTTTGATGTAATATTTTTAAAAGTCAATATCATAAATTCCAAATGTGTGTTTAGATAACGTTGACATCACAACGATGCGAACAACAATGAGGTTAAAATGCATAAGTTACAACAATGGAGCTATTGTTTTAATTAATAATTCAAACAATCACAATGTTATCTCTACGGGAAAATTGAAAATTTTTGGTACGACGTTTCGGGGCATTAGGGATGACGAATATTTTCGATTTTCAATCTCCAGCGAAATTTTGGCACTACTGACGTCCAGCTCTATTTTAGTGTCAATGCGACTAATATTTTGGTCGCTATCGCGTTAACAAAAGTGTAATCTTTGAAGGGAAGCCAGAGCTGTGCTCCGACAATAATAAGTTCTAACAAGTAATGAAAAAGAGATGTTCTGTTTAATTAACTATGTAATGGCACAAATTTCAATGACGAAAATGGGTAAGTTAAAGGGTAGAATTACAAAATACTATATATAAAATCATATACACTATTAATAAAATAGGGGAGCAAACAAACAAATACGGAAAACCACGCAAGACAGCTATGCATGGGTATAAAATTTAAAGCACCACATTCATTAAAGGTAATGCAGAAGATAAGACACTAAAACATCGTATATCGGAATTTTAACTCTTTGAAATGATGTCACGAACGTGAAGAGACGCTCTGCACCAATTTGAGTACATGTAAATTACAAAAAAAAATGTGTTTTGAAGAGAATGACTATATATAATGATTATATTGTTTTTGGTCACCTGGAACAATTAAGACTTTTGGACATCTGTTTTCCGTGGATGCGATGAGGTTGTCAATAAGATTTTGGGAGATTTTGTTCTACTCTTCAAAAAGTGCTATCTCAAAGTACCGAACAGTCAACAGAGGCATAGCTCTTATAGCAATGCGTCATTCTAGCGCTATCCAGATATTCTCAATCGGATTTAACTAATGAGAGCATGATATCTACTACAAACGATGCATTGTTTCCTTTCCAAACATATTCACCACAAGTCGAGCTGTATTACGCATTAACATGTATTAAAAGAAAGGAATTGGCAATGGCTGTAGCGTAAGGTATGAACCGAAACCTGGATATTTCGCCTACATAACTTTGGGCTGTCAAAGTGCTTTTCCGAGTAATTTACGAACCCGTGTATATTTTCTCAGTCAATCATGCTAGCTAAACATATCGAAAATTTAAAGAAAGGCTGAAAGAGCACTTATCTGATATCAAGTTTAACAAACCAAGTACAGCTTTATCCAGATAGCATCAAAAAGAAAACATTAACATAAACTTCGAAAAAGCTAAAATAATCATTTCAACATTTAACCATTACTCTTCAATAATCCGTGAATCCATTCAGATTTTACTTGGGAGTAATGCTGTTTGTAACGATGTTCTTTCTAATAATATTCCTCCTATTTGGTTCAACATCCTAGGTATTTCGAAAATATGGCTTGATCTTTTCACCCCTCTTTAGAGAAATGGACTGAACTTTGCTTGCGTATGCGTAGTATTTTTTTCTTTTTTTGCTTTTACGTATGTTTTCTAATCCAGTCAGTCATCTTTCCCCTTTGAAAATGAACGCGTGTGCGTTGGAAAGATCTCAGGGTTATATTAACTAACATCTTTATACGTTTTAACACCTTTTAAGAAATTATATGTATGTTTTAACGTTTATACGAGTATCTTTATTCGATTTAATTTATAATTTGATGTATTATTACAGGAGTTTAAAATATATGCTACACATTTTTTCCAACATCTAACAAGCAATATATATATCTGAATAAAAAACATAAAATTTTTTAATTGGATAAATTTTTGCATTGCTAACAAAGCAAAATACCAACAGAGTGAAAAAGTGCCCAAGCCGGGATTTCAGTCTGTTGGTTTTACGCCTTGTTAGCAATGCAAAAATTCAAACAATTAAAAAATTCAATATTTCGGGCGTATTTCGTAACTACAAAATTATATCTTTATAAAAATCATTATTAAGCCATAAATATTGAGCATATGCAACAGGAATCCATCATCTTAAAAACTACAAAATTATATCTAAATAAAAGTCATTATTAAGCCATAAATATTAAACAGATGCAACAGGAATCCCTCATCTTAGAAACTACAAAATCATATCTATAAAAAATCATTATTAATCCATATATATTAAGCAGGTGCAACGGGAATCCGTCATCTTAGAAACTACAAAAATATATCTATATAAAAACCATTATTAAGCCATAAAGATTAAGCAGATGTAACTGGAACTCTTAGAAACGAACTAAAAAACTAAATTTAATTAATCCTGCGACCTTTTCCGGAGGTTATTAAGTAGAGACGCTCTTTATTCTGATTGATACACATCTTTTATAATAACTTAATAAAGACTCTTTTTTTTATTGATGCATATGGCTTAATTGGCATCTTTCTGTGATCGAGGTGTTTTTATAATCTATGGAATGGCGTTGTCCTAGTGATTGAAAGCAATAAGCAACTCGTTCGATTAAAAATCAAAATAGAGTATCATATCTCATTGTAGTTAAAACTATTGGTTCATTATTGCAAGTTTTCTAAATATCTACTTAGCACATTTCCCATCTCTAACGAGTAGCATATACGTGAATCCAAAACATCATTATTAATCATAAATATGAAGCAGATGCAGATGGAATTCATTATCCAAGAAATGAAATAAAACTAAAAAGAAACAAAATTTAATTAACGTTGCGACTTTTTCCGGAGGTTCTGAAGCAGCGACACCTTTTCATTTTCAATGATACACATTTTTTGGATTAATTTCCATTAAATTATCAAGTTTTTTCATTGATGCATCTGCTTAATAGATATATTTTTATGATGAGTGTTTTTATCATAAACTATACGATCTGTTTCTACACTGTTAAAAATTTTGCAGCATTCTGGCAGGTCATTCGACCGTTTTTTGAAAAAACGGTTTCATAACCATAATTTAACTATATTCTGACCATAAAATGGCCAATAATATGGTCAGAATAGTGTTAAAATTACGGTTGTGTAACCGTTTTCGGAAAAAAACGGTCAAATGACCTGCCAGAATGCTGCAAATTTTTAACAGTGTAGCAATTGAGAGTAATAATATCTGTATCGCTTAAAAATTAAAACACGGGTATCCTAAATCGATTTAGTGAATTTTTTTACCATTATTACAAATTTTAAAATATCTACTTAGCACATTTTCCACCTCTAATAAACACCTGAATCCTAAACGTTATTAGCCATAAATATTAAGCAGGTGCAGCTAGAATCCGTCATTCTAGAATCCAAATAAAACGAAAAAGAAACAATTAATCCTTTTATTTTGAATGATACATGTCTTTTGTATAGCCCAATAAAACATCTGTTTCACTAATTGGCTTCGACACAAATTTTTAGCGTATACTTTATCAATACTAATATTATAAAGAAGCAACGTTTGTAGGGGATAATCTCTGAAACTACCGAACCGATTTTTAAAATAATGGTGACTATCTCTGCACCAACATAGGCTATATTTTAATCCGGTACAAAAACCCCAAGGGGGTGCGGGAGCAAAAAACTTTCTAAAATTGCGATTTCTGTGATTGAGGCTAGAAATTACAAATTTGGTGTGGTGCTAATTTTTAAGATATAAATACTTGCTAAGAACGCTTTCTAAAAAAGTTAAAATTTAAAAGTGTGAAACGAGCGGAAAACGTTCTAAATTACGATTTATTTAGAATTGTTAGGGCTAGAAATTAAAAATTTGGTATGGCTGCTACTTTAGTAACATAATTGCTTGTCCAGAGCAGTTTTCCGAAAATTCGAAATTTAAATGGGTGCAGGAGCAAAAAACGTTCTAAAATTACGATTTATATGATACAGTTGGTATAGAAGCCTGGAATTTGGCATGGTAGTGACTTTTAAGTTGTAAAGGCTCGTTAAGAACGCTTCCTAAAAGATTCGAAAATTTAAAGGGGGAAATGAGCGGAAAACGTTCTAAATTACGATTTATTTAACACTATTAAGGATAGAAACTTAAAACTTTGTATGTCGGTTACTTTAAAGACGTAAATGCTCGCCCAGAATAGCTTTCTTGAAATTTAAAGTTTTAAAGTTACGCATCAGCAAAAAAGTTCTAAAATTGTGATCTATGAGATAGACTTAATATAGAAGACAAGCTAAAAAGAACTTCTTAAAACACCATAAAAATTTAAATAAATGAGCTCGGCCTTTCAAAAGAACTGGTGTTTCTTCATCAGACGCAACGAATACGTCCTACTACTTTGAAAACAGCAGCAAGACTGACAGAGAACTAGTAAAGGAAAGGACAAGTTAAAGAAGTAGCCAATAGGGAGGCATGAGAAAGAAACAGTAAGCAGCAAACAGGAAAGCAGAAGGCAACAGCCAATCACACAGATAATTATCTAAAGAGAAGAACACAGATCAGGAGGAGAATAATGAAACAATTTAATAAAAACTAAATAGTTTTAATTATTGATTTAAATAATACATAATTAAATAAAATAAAAATTAACAATTAGAAAATAAGCTAAATAAAAAAATATTAGAAATAAATAAATGATAAAAAAAAATATGTAAGAAAAAAAAAATATATACATATATTAATACCAAAAGTAATATTAAGTAATACAAATATATATATATTTATAATATGGTAGGTAAGGCATTCTCACAATCTTTTGACTTTTGAGAAAAAAAAATTTGACAAAATTAAACTTGCTAAAACTACATTTTAATTTGATAGATGAATGCCTTAATGATTCAAAATAAAGAAAAAATGGTCAGCAGCGAACAAATTTTTTATTTAACTGAGGTTTAAGTTAAAATTGCGAGTTTAATTTTCCTTACCATTTACCCCTATAACTTTTTATTTTCTTCTAAATTTTTACTTATAATGAATTTTCATTGTACCCACAGGACATTCAAATAATAAATAATAAAAATGTAGTACTTTTAATACAGAGTTTTTGTATAACATTGTCTTAAAGGGGTGTTAAAGAAGGGACGGTAAGGTAAAAAAAGGGGATGGTATTGGAAAAATGGGACGAAATGGTAAAAAAAAGGGACGGTAAGGATGGAACGGTCAGGAAAATTACCACCTATTTTTAGGAAAATCATATTAAGACTAAGTGATAGCCACAATATTCATTGATTTTTAAAAACAGTTGTTAACATTGGATTCAATTATTTTTTTTTTTTAAATTTACCTCGAAAAGTGCAGGATTAAACCTTCGGAACGGTGAGATTACCAATAAAGCCACGATGCTTGAAATTGATATTTAAATGCTGATTTAAATTCTAAAGTAAATTTCCTGCCAAAGAATTTTAGACATTATTTCTCTAAAATACTTCTGCATGAGAAAAAAACTTGAAAAAAATTCTGTGGCTGCATCTGAAATGATTTTCTGTATAATTTTAGAAGAGGGATGGTAAAGAATCTAAAACCTAGGGACAGAGTTTAAAAAATAATAACAACCCTAAAAATATGTGCAGGTTAATTTTTAGCTACATATTTATATAAAAAAATAGTTCCAGTTTCAGAAAAAAATTACATCGAATTGTTTTTATTGAAACAATTTTATCCAGACAGCTCCAAACTTAAAAATCAGCATCAGGGACACGGAACGGTATAGGAGTTTTCCAGGTGTTTGGACCCCCAACATCGTCCAAAACTTATTTATCTCGTTAATATTGTTGTGCAATCATACAATGGGATGTTCCCCAGTATATGTAATAAAAAAAACACAAAAAGTGTATTAAAATAAAAATTATTATTCGGGGACATGAAAGTCAAAAGATTGTGAGAATGCCCCAGGTGTGAACAAATTTTTCCAAGCTGCAGAGAACATAGTAGAATCATATTTTTCATTAATAATAACTTCACGATCAAGATAAATGGCTAAATTTTCAAAACAGTCCAATTCAGAAGTGGCATCGGCATTAAAGATAATTTTTGCATTTTGAAATTTAAAACTATGGTCAGAATCCTTAAGAATGCTTGGCAATAGAAGATTTAAAAATTTCCTGATTATTAACATAACGAGAGTGTTCTTTTAAGCGGATTTCAAGATTTCTTTTATAGTTTGACATATATAAGAAAGATGACAACCATTACAAGGAAGATTATAGATTCCCCATTTACGAAAATGATGCACCCGAGACTTGGTAAGTCGGAGGTGCCGGAGGTCGGAGGTGCCGGAAGTCGGAGGTTCTGAGAGTAGAATTGCTAGAAGGTATATTAAATTTCTTCACAGCTTTATTGACAACAGAAGGATTGAAACCTCTTTTGACAGCAACAGATTTGACTACGCTCTCTGCAGCTTGGAAAAACTTGTTCACTCCTACCATATATACCGGGTGTCCCAAAAAGGACTGACTGATTTTAAAATTCAATAACTTGCAAACGGTGACAGATATTAAAAAAATTCTTGCAGGAGGGTTATGCATAAGGTCAAAAGTTTTATTACAGTGATTTTCAATTTTAGTTCGATTTACAAACAATAGATGGCGCTGTAAGCAATAGTCGCTAAATACAGGCTCGATTTTTGGTCCTTTATCTTGCTCCATGCAGAAAAAGGAGATGGAAATGTATTATCCGGGCCACGAAGTACCAAAAATCGACCCTGAATTTAGCGACTATTGCTTACAGCGCCATCTATTGTTTGTAATTCGAACTAAAATTGAAAATCACTGTAATAAAACTTTTGACCTTATGCATAACCCTCCTGCAAGAATTTTTTTAATATCTGTCACCGTTTGCAAGTTATTGAATTTTAAAATCAGTCAGTCCTTTTTGGGACACCCGGTATATATATATATATATATATATATATATTAATTACTTAATATTTGTTTTGGTATTAATATTTGTATATATTTTTTTCTTACATATTTTTATTTATCATTTATTTATTTATTACTAATACTATTTATTTATTTAGCTTATTTTCTAATTGCTAATTTTTATTTTATTTAATTACGTATTATTTTAATCAATAATTAAAACTTTTTAATTTTTATTAAACTGCTTAATTATTTTCCTCCTGATCTGTGTTCTTCTCTTTGAGTAACGCTCTTGTGTGATTGGCTGTTGCCTTTTGCTTTCCTATTTGCTGTTTCCTTCTCATGCCTCCCTATTGGCTGCTTCTTTAACTTGTACATTTCCCTTACCAGTTTTCTGTCACTCTTGATGCTGTTTTCAAAGTAGTAGGACGTATTCTCTGCGCCTGATGAAGAAAGACTAGTTCTTTTGAAAAGCCTTGCTCATTTATTTAAATTTCTATGGTGTTTTAAGAAGTTCTTTTCAGGTAATCGTCCCACACCAGCTTATTTAATCTTTTAATTAGTATAGAAGCTTGTAATTAAGTGTGGTGGCTACTTTTAAGGTGTAAATGTTCGGTACAACATTTCATATTTTAAGCTTCTATCCATTTCAATTCTAAATAAACCGTAATTTAGAACGTTTTCCGCTCAATTTAAGTTCGAATTTTTAATCAACTTTTTATACTATCCATCTGCATCTTAAAAGTATTGTGGTATGCATGCACCGTATAAACAGTTGATTGAAAAATTCGAAATTTAAAAGTGTGAAATGAGCGGAAAACGTTCTAAATTACGGTTTATTTAGAACTGTTAAGGATAGAAGCTTAAAATTTGACATGCCAGTTATTTTCAAGACGTAAATGCTCTCTCAGAACAGTTTTTACAAAATTTTGAAATTTTAAAGTGAGCAGGAACAAAAAAAGTTCTAAAATTGCGATTTATGTAATATAGTTGTTACAAAAGCTTGCATAACTAGAAACTTGGAATTTGGCATGATGGATACATTTAAGATTTAAGTGCTCGCTACAAACTGTTTCTAAAAAATTCGAAACTTCAAATGAAAAAAGGAATGAGCTGAAAACCTTCCAAATATATTCCAAATTATCATTGTTTAAAATTAATTTTAGTTCCCTTCATTAATTTAAGAATCCTGTTCGCTAAAGCAGTATAAGAATGAATTTTAACCAAACTGTGGCTTAATTAATATTTTTTTAATTATCCGTAGTAGCATAATTTCCTTTAATAAAAATAGACACACAAATACCATTTGGCATATTTCATCAATTACGCGAGCAAAGCCGCGGGTTTTGCTAGTCTTGTATAAATTAATAATTCGTGTGGCATTTCCTAATGTTTCTAGGTCGAACTATACATGTCAAAGACAATAAATACGTACACCCAGGTTGGACATCGACTACAGACAGATATTTACGACAGGCTAATGAATATTAATAATAATAAAAAATAAGAATTAGGACAAACCTTGGAAAGTTTTGTTAAGCGACCCGAAACGGTTATTCTAGGAGTCGAAGAAGATAGGTACAGGTCTGTCTTTTTTTTACCTATGTTATACACATCTCTCTATTCTAAAAAACAGAGGAAATAAAACCCTTTTTATAAGCATTCGTTGTTTATCTTGAAAATAACTCCTAATTCCGTGACTGAAATTCATGATTTTTCCAAAAACTTTTATTGCAATAAAATAATTTGGCGTAGACACCAAACTCGATTTAAAAAAAAAATCACAGTTTTTTTTTTTTTTTTAATGTTTGGCAGAAAGTAAAGAACATAGTATATTTCTTTTAAAAAATTAAGATTTTTGTCCTGTTTTCTTTTTAAGATAAGGCTAATAGGACAGTAAAGAAAACATTATTTTAAATCTCATTTTAGAATTTCTAAATGGATTTCTTAACGTATAATTATAATTTATTTAATACGAAACTATTAACGGATTAAAGCGTATTTTTTAAAGGATATATTACAGTCTTTATTTTTTATTTATATTTCCTACTTTTTATTATATAAAATATTTCATTGTTGCAGTTTTACAGTCAGTTGGCTTTTTTTAGCAAGCGTGGTTTGGCGCATCATTAAATCCATTGTTATTGTAGCTCGTATACAATTGTAATCATAAAAAAATATTTGGTAATTTATCCCCTGTGGGCGGATAACGGAATATAATACATACATATAATAAAAACTTCTACCACTTTTTTTTTTTTTTTTTTTGTGATATTATCACATTTACGACAAAGGGGAGAATGTCTGTTAAAAGTTTTATTATAATGTACTTCAGTTTTCTGAAAGTTTACCGTGAACCCAAATTGAGTTAGGGTACGACTCCCTGTACTTTTGATTAAAGGCTTGGTTTGCGACCCCATGTTCTATGGTAATTTTTCATCCTCTTAATGCCTAGTATCACCCCTGTGAATTTGTCGGTAACACCTCGTATTCTCTGAATAACAAGCAACCGATATTGCATATGTTTATCCCATGTGTTTAGCAATGATACCTCGTGAGAAGAAAAATAAAATAACATTTTAATAAATCAGATCGAAATTTCAAGTCCCCAATATATATAGTTTCTGAGAACGGGCTCTGTGACAGACGGACAGGCAGAGGAGTGAGACGAATAGAGTTTCGTCAGATGAACGAAACCCTAATTAGAAGCAGGGTGGAGTGATAACCGGGCCTGTTCTAGCTTCAAGCTCTTGATTAGTGATTTATGCTAAACTTTGAAGTAGAATTGTAAGAGCTTAATGTTCAACAAAAATATTAAGTGTGGGTACTCA
This sequence comes from Maratus speciosus, assembly GCA_963932465.1. Taxonomy (NCBI): domain Eukaryota; kingdom Metazoa; phylum Arthropoda; class Arachnida; order Araneae; family Salticidae; genus Maratus; species Maratus speciosus. Next base: position 391,495,538 of record OZ010790.1, on the reverse strand, counting down.
TTTTATTCAGAATTTTAAGCTCTACAATATTTGTATTGACAATGTTTTTGATAGAGTTTTTTTTTTTGAGATATTGTTGTAGTAATTATAAAAACCGGTTTTTCAACTATAAATCTGTACATATTCTGTAACACTCACCTACTACGAGGGACAAAACTTAGTACAATAGAAGCCCTTTCATTCGGCATTCTATAGTTCGGCACATTCTATAATCTGCCCGTGGTTTTTTTTACACGATTTCTCTTGACTGGGATCGCTAGGTTGCGAGCAATTCACTCAGGATTCAGACGTCTCTTGACGATTCTGACACCTTGATCACTAGGCCGCTCTACTGTGTGCTTAGTTAGTTCGCTCACTGTTTATCGTGACTCAAATTGTGATAATCAATATTCAAATTTTCGAAGTGATGACCAAAATATAGTGCTAGATTTGGTAGAAGCCGTGCCAAACAACCCTTTCAGAGATATACCCCGCGAGGAAGTTATAGACTGGATTGAAGTCGACGACAGCTTGCCATTGGTCGAAGAAATCAGTGACTCACTGATTATACAAAGTGTTTTGAAGCCACAAGAAGGAGGTAGAATCAGATGAAGAAAGAGCCGCCGTGGCAGATGAATCTAAAGTCAGGTGGAAATAGACACAGGCTTCTTATGCATTAGATACATTCATTAAATTTACCGAATCGAACAAAAGCTGCAACTCTGCAGAACAGATAAATTTGTGTATAATCTGTAAGGATTTTTTGAAGAAGAAATGCGAATCGCGGAAGCAACATGATATCAGACACTTTTTTTTTAAATGTAAGGCTCATATTAATTTTTTATTACATGTACAATGTAATGTACATATAAAGTATATATTAAGTAATTGCAATTTAATTTTGTATTCTGTTTTTCTTTAATTTTTACAATTGTTAGAATGACGAAATACAGAACAATATTTGTCAGATATTTATGCAATTTACACAGGTTTATAATGAAGATGAACACAAAAATGCATTGACGTTCTTAAAATCGCTAATTCGGCACAGTTGTGGTCCCGAACGTGCCGGATGAAAGAACTTCTACTGTATTCCCCTAATTGTTTCCGAATTCAGCCCTTTTTTTCCCTACCACAAGGCTATTAAGGAAAGTCTCAAAATCATTTTCATAAAAAAAGCATCAAATTTTCTCTGCAATACTTCGCAAAAATGAATGCAACACTTTTGAAAAATTTGCCGATTAATTATCCTAACTACATATCTACTATATACATATAAATATTAAAACTTCATTTTTAATTCGTTCTGTATATATATATATATATATATATATATTATAACCATTATATAATTACAATTCGTCATCTATTTCCATTTAATAAAATATACACTATATGGCCATCAATGATCGGACACTTTCAATTTTAGATATTTTGTCGAATATTTAAAGATATATTTGTTGGATTTTTCTGGAACTTCGGGATTATGAAGAATATGTACGACTTCATATTTATCAATGGTGGTTTGATCAGAAGGACAATTAGGGGGCCAACAAAAAATCAAAGAAAAATAATAATGTTTGGGATCACCCTGTAAATTAAAATGCACGAAATGATCTATCGCTATAGCTTACGAATATATGGATATTGTACAATATATGTATTCATTTGTGGAAGAATAGAACGTATATTTATGGATATATATAGATTTTTTTTTAAGTTCAAAAATGTTTTGCATGTTTTTTTGCTCATATCATGCAGGGTTTTTTACCAAATTTAACGCCAGTTTCAGAAAATTTGACAAAATGCAGTAGACATAATATGGTGAAATTGAAATGTAAATATATTAAATATTTGATGAAATATGAGCAGTTGAATGAAATATTTTTTATCTGCGCATGCGCACAAATGAATACATATGAACCACATAAATGAATACATATATTGTACAATATCCATATATTCGTAAGTTATAGCGATAGATCATTTCGTGAATTTTATTTTACCCAAACATTATTCTTTTTCTTTGATTTTTTGTTGACTCTCTAATTGTCCTTCTGATCAAACCGTCGTTGATAAATATGAAGTCGAACATATTCTTCATAATCCTGAAGTTACAGAAATATCTGACAAACATATCTTTAAACATTCGACAAAATGTCTAAAAGTGTCCAATCCTTTATGGCCATATAGTATATATACATAAATATATTTATATATATATTACCTTTGAAAATCAAAATACACACAAGTTCTGACTACAAAATCTGACCAAATTTCTTATTAAAGATGGCAAGGAGAATACATTCAATTTTAAAACTAGCAAATCGAACAACAAATGACAAAATCTACATTTAGAGATCTCATCTACTATCTAGTATATACACTGGGTTTCATAATGATATGAACACCTAGTAATTTTGTGATATCCTGGCAAAAAATCATAAATAATTATCAGAAAACTCCATTCTTTATACAAATACAGTAATTTAGCATAATACATAGTAGTAAAAGAAATATCAAACTTTAAATTCATTGGAAACATGAATTAGCTAAAAAAATGGTGTTTCAAAATGGTATGAACATTGATCAAAATTATCACTAAACGAGCATAGAAACTGTACAGGAATATTGAATGCCACTCCGAGAAGAAGAAACCGAAATATGCAAATTAGTTTAGCATGTAAAGATACTTCGCAGACAAGGAAATTTCCAAACCTAATCGCAAAGTGAGTTCTAAAAGTATGGGTCATGAAAGTGCTTTAAGTGGTTTTGAGAAAGGGAAAATTGTGGCTTCTAAGGATTAAAGACTTTCGGCCAGAGTTATCGTAAAAAAATTGAAAACATTTCCAGGAGTAACGTTAAATTTTCTTAGATTAAAAGAGGTTATGGAGCAAAGAAGTATCCGGGACGTCCGTCAAAGCAGTCCAAAAGGGGGAAAAGAGCCATTATAAAAAGAATAAGCAATGAGAAAACAACTTTAGGCAAACTTTCTACAGATCCACTGATAGCAGTGTCAAAAAATACCTTGTCCAGAGTAGTGAAGAGCTCTAAGATGATGAGGTACAAGAAAAGAAAGCCCCAACCACGTATGACTAAAATGCATCAGCAGAATCGTCTGAATTGGGCAAAAGATCAGGCGTTCCGGAAGTTAGAATATGAAAAAGTAATATTTTCCGATGAAAAAAGATTCAATATGGATGGTCCGGACGGTTTTTCTTATTATTGGCACGATCTGCGCAAGACACCAGAAACGTTTTCAAAACAGCAGCAGGATGAAGATTCACTCATGGTTTAGGCTGCGTTTGGATTTCATGGTAAGATCAACGTTACGTTTCCCTCTGGCAGAATGGATACATTAACTTACCAAGATCTACTTGAAGAAAACTTGCTGCCATTTGCTGAGGAAATTGGCGGACCTTTCTGGATGTTCAATGTATCCATCCACACGACAAACAGCACTTGGGAATGGTTTCTTAATAATGGTGTACATGTAATTCCATGGCCATCTGTTTCTCCTTATTTAAATCCAATGGAAAATGTATAGAGCCTACTGGTTAGAGCTGTTTACACAAATGGAAATCAGTATGTGTCGCAATTTCATAATTAAAAACTGCTGCTATCATCTTCCACTGGAATGAAATCTATCAAAATATATTAAAAAGCTTGGTCCACTCCATACCTGATCGCGTTTTTACATTAATTAAAAGATCTGATGCATACATTGGCTATTAATCTATATTTTTGGCCAATGTTCATATCTTCATGAAAAACTTCAAAATGGAAAAATACAGTTTATTTTATGTATATATCGCTGTTTCAATTATATTTTGTTACAAAATCGAACGATATGTTCTATTTCTAACATTGATTAGACTTCAATTTGTTTTGTAACATTTTCTTCATTTTTATGCTTGGAAAAACTGGGTGTTCATATCATTAGGAAACCCAGTGTATATAAAACACAAATGAAAATTTCATTCCAGCTACTTATAACTTGAGTTCTTCTGGATGGATTTTGATGGGGCTTGCACAGTAGGTAGATAGTGCTTCAGTGAAGGTTTTGGTTAATTGTATATCGTTCTACGTTGCCTAGTTATAGAATTATGAGGAAAAGTTCTTTAATCAGGTGAACTAGAATATGAAAGATTAGCCTTTTTAAAAAGTTCTGTTTGATGGATTTTGATGGAACTTACTCTGTTAGTTAGATAATTTTCCGGAATGGTTTTAGTATATTGTACGTCATACCATCGCTCTTTACAAAATTTTACGATAAATGGCCAGCTAAAAGAGTTTCTCCAAATAGCCTAAATTTTGTCTGACAGATTAAAAAACTAATAGCGCAATGTCGTTCGTATCGTTTTCGGAAATGCAGAATGATATTTCCGGTAAAGGTCCATATTTCTTTCAAACCAAAGGTCAAATATCGACCGCATATATCCGTATGCTGCCTTCTAGTTACCAGACACAAATTTCTGATCGCCAATGGCGACCGGACGAAAAGAAATTTCGCTCAATACTTTAATTGCCATATTCTATTGAAAATATTCAATAGTATTCAATAGCAATTCTTTATAGATCTTGAATTAAAAAATATCGGAATATTAAGCAATTCCCGTGAAAATCGTGCTGTTTTGCAAAATTCGTGCAATTTGGGGAAAAGCAGAAAGGTTCGCGGAAATCATCATGGAAGTTTGTGACACGATAACTGTTCAATCCTAACTATTAAGTAATGAGTTATCTTGTTTTAAAATTATTCCATTGGTTAAAAAGGAATTTCGCAATCCGTGACGGAAGAAACTGTCTGAACAAATTAATCCCATGGCTACATGGATTCGCATAAAACAAAAGAAAAATGACTTTATTTACTACATCATAATGATATTACATACATATTCCGAAAAAATAATTAATAAGTAATTTTTAATGAAATAAATAAAAGCGACTTCAAGGGATTCCTTCTTACTTTCGCTTTCCTGACAATTCTCTATTTTTATCACATTACAAATCCGAATCCGAAAATTCTATTTAAAATCAACCTGAAACTCGAACAAACTCGCCAATACACTTCAGTCGAAACCGACCCAAAACTAGAAAATGAAAGAAATTTAATCCAAATTTTAATGCAATAATGAAAAAAGTACATTTATTTATATTTCTAATGTTAACATTTATTAGACATTTAGAGATAGATCGGGAGGCAATAGCAGCACAGACAATTACCTCATCGAATTCACGGCTGAAATTCCAGAATTAGTTAAAAATCGATTCGCATATTAAAATGCAATCGGTCTGCCAAGTCATATCTTGGTGGAAAACACAAGAAAACCCGATTTTAGCGGTTGACTCGCAGGTTTATTATTGAGCTTTCTTGCTCCCAGTCCCCTATGTTTTCATACCTTTGAGTGCAGGAAAACACAATAGTAAATCTACGAGTCAACCGCTAAAGTCGAGTTTTCAGGTGTTTTCTACCAAGATATGACTTGGCCCACCGATTGTGCTTTAATATGCGAATCGAGTTTTAACTATTCTGAAATTTCAGCCAGGAACTGGATGAGGTGATTGTCTGTAGTGCCGCGGCTGTTGTCTTGAATGGTCTTTATTTCATAATCTTTGAACTCATACAAATCTTGTTACAAATTTTTTCTTTAACCTACATCTTTTCAATATTTTTCCCGAAATCCATTCATAAGATGGCAGTCTTGTTAAAAATTCTCCACAGGACGACATGAATATAGCCGAAAAACCCGTATTATGCGTGTGTAATGGAGTCATTGATAGCCGAACCCGCTACCGCTACCGTGACAGATGAACCTTCTTATGCTCTCGGCAACGGAAGCTGGTGGTAGTGGAGGTGGAAGGGGGGAGTGTTCTAATATAAATTTTATTTTTATGTAGAAAAATAAACGTACATATATATAGTCATTTATATTAAAACTAGAAAGATAGCCCGCCAAAAATGACGAAAAATGAGATATAAAGATATCTACAACACATGAGCAATAATGTGTTTTTCTCGCTTGTTTCGCAGTGATATATGAAAATAACACATTTTAAAAACGAAACACATTTATGAAAAACTATGTATGTAATGAATACATTAAAAATACAGTTTAAGTAAAATTAAAATTTAACCACAAAACTTCAGGATATGCGATGTTTGTTGTTGTTGTTGTTGTTGTTGTTGTTGTTTTCTGCAAAAACTCTTGTTCATTATTTAAATGCTGACCTTGCTCTTCAGTATCTTCGACATAAATTTTTAACTACCCTATCTCTTTACATCTTGTAATATTTACATATAATTGTCCATGAGAAAAAAACTGTTCTTTTAAATACAGTCCAACTGTAGAAAATGCTTTTTCTTGTGACTTATCCAACGTCATTGCAAATGACAGTATAACTAAAAATTTCATTTTTATCAATTAATTTCATTCATTACTCATTCATTTCAAATGCGCCAACGCAATTTAACTTTTTTTATGATATTATATTATATTATATACGTATGTATATATATACCGGGTGTATTAAAAAGGACTGACTGATTTTAAAATTCAATAACTTGAAAACGGTGAGAGATATTTAAAAAATTCTTGCAGGAGGGTTATGTATAAGGTCAAAAGTTTTTTTACAGTGATTTTTGATTTTAGTTCGAATTACAAACAATAGATGGCGCTGTAAGCAATAGGCGCTAAATTCAGGCTCGATTTTTTGGTACTTTAGGACCCACTTAATACATTTTAATCTCCTTTTTCAGCATGGAAGAAGAGAAAGGCCAGACAATCGAGCCTGTATTTAGCGCCTATCGCTTACAGCGCCATCTATTGTTTGTAATTCGAACTAAAATCGAAAATCACTGTAAAAAAAAACTTTTGATCTTATACATAACCCTCCTGCAAGAATTTTTTAAATATCTGTCACCGTTTTCAAGTTATTGAATTTTAAAATCAGTCAGTCCTTTTTAGGACACCCAGTATATGCAAAGTTGGCGCCCATGCTTTCATTTTTTTCTTGGGCATGAGAAAATAAAACAATTTCTTTTTTGGCCCCAAAATTATTTTCTACTTTTTAGTGCATTTAAATATATGTATATACTAGAAAGATAGCCCGTCAAAAATGACGGAAAATGGGATACAAAGATGCATATATACAACACATGTGCAAGAATATGAGCAGTTTTTGTCGCTTATTCCACAATGATGATGAAAAGAACATATTTTAAAATGTGGAAATTTGTTGCCAAATTTTCTTCTTCGCCAAGGCAGTTATCTCTATTTCGCAAAAGTCCCTATACCGGAAAAATACCGAGAATTTAATTTCCGTATCCAGCTATGTAAAACACATTAAAATTGGGCAGTTTGGAGCTCAGATAGCACAGCGCCGTCTAGTGACGGTTATTTTATTAGTAGTATCGGGGTGAAGATGTAAAGAAGTACATTTTCGTAAATTGCACTTTAAATTTTGACCCACAGATTTTGAAAAAATATTTTCATTGCGCGGAGTTTAAATTAAATAGCGGTGAGCTCGATTATGAAAGATTAATTGGTTTTCAATGGGAATTTTGCCAAATTAGCCAGCTATCGCCAAGTTTGTTTCATATATGCCGACTTATTTTTGTCGCCAAATTTGGCGAAATACCTTCAAATTCGGCGATATTTGGCCAAGTTGGCCAAACTTTGGCATTATTTTGGAAACCCTGACTTTAGTACTTTTCAACAATTACTCGTTATTGAAACTGGTACCGATTTCTCCATAGGAAGCATAACACTGATATGGCAGCGATCAATGAGGCGGTCCAACCGGAATTGTGAGGGACACGCAGAGATTTGGATTTTCTACATTTTTGTGAATGTTAACGAGAGCATGTCTTAAAAAAATACATATATATATATATTAATCATAGAGCTCTTTTTTAATCTTATTTTAAATTTATTTTAGTCTTATAGTACTTTATAGAAATTTTAAAATGTAATATTTAAACTCTTCGTCCTCTCTCCCCCCTTCATATAGTACAAACTATGGTGCAGATAGTGCAAAATAATAGGCAATTCGGTACTATTCCACTATAGGAGCCTTGGCGTTTTTAAAAAAAAGCGTGGCGGAATTCGGGCATCAAAAAGTGAGATTTGTTGCCAAATGATATAAACAGCTATGAAAACAAACTATGAAATTTTTTGTTTGTTTATATATATATTTTTAATTAAATATATATTAGTGTTGTTCATGTAGAAATTATTTCTGTTTCTGCATAAAATTAGATAAATGTTATTTTATATTAAATAAATCCTTCTATATATAAAAAAAAGTTTTGATTTGTAAATGGACCAATGAGAATCTGCGTAGATATTCCGGGTAGATCGGCATCCAATTTGAATGCTTAAGCATGGCCTTTCATCGTTAATATTAAAAAAACTTTTGCTTACAAAAATATGAAAATCGGTGGTATTACACTATGACGCAAAAGTTTAGACAATGAAGAAATTCTTACATACTTTGAAAACTATTTATTCAATTTTCAAATCACTGCTTGAAATTAATGTGCTGTACATATAAACAATATTTATAACAAAGAAAAGTGGAATTGTGCATATTGCAATAAATTAAATGGTAACAAAAATAAACTGCTGTCTCAAAAGTTTAGACACAAATTAAATAAAATCGAAATAAACAATTTTTAAAACCTGGTTGCGCATCCATGCTTATGTATTACGTCATATACACGAGATTGCATGGAAGAAACTAAATCTTGCATAGTTTGTGCATCGATATCGTACCATGCATTCTCAATAGATGTCTTAAGTTCCTTTTCAGAAGAGTATTGTCTAGCGTTGCTATAAACTTTGCGACACATGATGCTCCAAAGGTTTTCTATAGGGTTAAGATCTGGGCTACATGCTGGCCAGTCGAGAACTCTTATATTATGGGAATTAAACCAAGATTTTGAATGTTTTGCAGTGTGAATTGAAGCATTGTCTTGCTGAAATTCCCACTGAGGACCCCCTAGAAGCTCAGCAAATGGCAGTAGGTTTTCTTCTAATGTCTGTGTATAATGCTGTGAAGTTTGATGACCACTGGTGAAGGTCAGAGATACTTGTCCATTATAGCAAAAGGCTGCCCAAACCATCACCGAGCACCCTCCTTGTCTGCGACTAAAAATACGTCGAGGTTCCTTCCGCAAGTCATGCCAGTACGATAAATAACCATCTGGACCATCCAGATTCCACTTTTTTTCATCGCTAAATATGACTGACTGCCATTTCTCTCCATATGACATATGCTTTCGAGCCCACATAAGTCTTTGTAACTTATGATATGGTTTCAGAGCTGGTTTCTTCTGCATTTTGCTATAAACGATTGTTCCTTTTTCCAAAATTCGTCTACGAATCGTATCCTTTGATACAGAGAGTCCCGATGAGCTTTGAACTCCACGTACGCTCATTTGTTGAGTACTCTCTAGTCTTTGTATCAGGCAGTCCTCTCGTACATTTGTCACACGTGGCCTCCCAGACCGACATTTTGCTTTATATTCGGAACCACTCGATAAAACTCGATAAATAGATTTTTTTACCTATTAATAATAGCAGAAATTTCAGAAACGCTCTTCCCTTCACCTTTCAACTGCCAAATCCTTGAAACCTCATTCACTTGAATTTCTTTAGCTCTCGGCATGTCGACTATGAAGCGCAATCGTTTGCAGAACTTAAGTACTCCAAATTTGTGACATCATCGATTCTAAATTTGCATATGCCAGCGAATATTCAAATAAATTTAGAATAGTGTCTAAACTTTTGCGACAAGCACATTTGAATTTTTATGAAAAAAATTAGTATTATAGTAAATAAAACGACTGTCTTTTGTACATAGCATTTTAAATCAGTTTTTGAATATATTTACAGGTTTTTGTAATTCTGACGTCATAATTCTACATTTTAAAGCTGAATGACGTCATTGTCTAAACTTTTGCGTCATAGTGTATAGAGAAATGCTAGATAAACACGCTGATACAGACAGTTTTCAAATCGAAGAATTATTTTAAGAGATATTTAATGCTAAAGTTGGATAAAATCGTTCCATTAAAAAAGTTTTATTGGAGCAAAAACTATACATGAGAATTTAATCATTTTTAGATCATTTTATACGTTATAAGTTCTTGGTGTGCAGATTGCATTTATTTTTGTTATTTGACTCATTTTTTGAGGTTTTATTTCTATTTTAAATTCAAATTTTCAGCATTTCGAGAGATATTTTTTATAAATTTTAGAAAATGTTATTAATTTAAACTGTTGCCAATTTTATAAACAGCGCAAACAATAATGTTTACTTCAAATTAAAAATTTATTTACGCGTGACTATTACAAACAGAAAAAAAAAACTTTAAAATTAGAATTAAATGATTACATGTTAAAAGCAGGAAAATTACGTCATAAGAACCATATTTACACTTTAGACCAATGTCAAACGGGCGTCTTTTTTGCTGCTTTTTAGCTCACAGGCTATCAAAGCCTGAGAGCTTATGTGCCCGCCCGTTCTGTATGTACGTATGTATGTATGTACGTACGTATGTACGTACGTAACGCGATAACTCTTGATAGAAACATCCGATTTGCTTCAAAATTTTTTTCTAGGTTCATTGTGATAAGGTGCTTCCCTGATTAGTTTTGGGAGTTCATTGGTTAAGGATAAAGGGGGAAAAGGGGGGTTAGTCCACCCCCTTAATTCAGATAAATGGGATTTTCATGCAGAATGATTCGATTTGCTCCGAACTTTTTATATTGGTTTATTATGTTAAGGAAATTCACTGATTAGTTTTGGGGATTCATTGGTTAAGGATAAAGGGGGGAAAGCGGGGTTAGTCCACCCCTCTTAATTCAGATAAATAGGTTTTTCATGCAGAACTATTCGATTTGCTCTGAATTTGGTATACCGGTTTATTAGGTTAAGGAGCTTCCCTGATTAATTTTGGGAGTTCATTGGTTAATGTTAAAGGGGGAAAAGGGGGGTTAGTCCCCCCCCCCCTCCTTAATTCAGATAAATGGATTTTTCATGCAGATTTATTCGATTTGCTCCGAACTTGGTACACCGGTTTATTATGTTCAGGAACTTCCCTGATTAGTTTTGGGGGTTCATTGGTTAAGAATAAATGGGGAAAAGGGGGGGCTAGTCCACCCTCCTTAATTCAGATAAATGGGTTTTTCATGCAGAATTATTTCATTTGCTCCGAATTTGGTATACTAGTTTATTATGTTAAGGAACTTCCCTGATTAGTTTTGGGGGTTCATTGGTTAAGGTTAGAGGGGGAAAGGGGGGGTTAGCCCACCCCTCTTAATTTAGATAAATGGGTTTTTCATGCAGAATTACTTGATTTGCTTCGAATTTGGTATACCGGTTTATTATGTTTAGGAACTTCCCTGATTCGTTTTGGGGATTCATTCATTAAGGATAAAGAGGGCTAGTCCACCCCCTTAATTTAGATAAATGGGATTTTTTGCAGGATTATTCGATTTGCCCCATATTTGGTATACCGGTTTATTATGTTAAGGAGCTTCCCTGATTAGATTTGGAGGTTCACTGGCTAAGTATAAAGGGGGGGAAACGGGGGCTATACCTTTCACTTATTTTTTGAGGGGCATTATTCTTTAAAATAAGAGTATAATATACAATTAGGGTGAATAGCCTGTGAGCTCAATGCCATCAGTTTAGCTGGGCACTTTTCTTTTTTATTTGCTTACGTATTATCCATTCACAATGAAAGAGAAACAAAATCTTAAAATAAAAAAATCATTATTATGCGTTAAAACGTGTAAATGGAGGAAATTACGCCATATTTAAAATGGCCAAAAAATATGGCAAAACAATTTAAATTGAAAAATCTATTTGCGCGAGATATTTTGAGAAAATCTTTTCAACTATTATCGTGAATTCGAAGACAGCGTAAATAATATTTCCTATATATAAAGTATTTTCACGTGAATATTAATAAGAGAAATAAAACTTTGGTGTAAATTACGTCAGATTTGAAACGATACATTTAAAAGGAATTATTTAAAAGAACTATCTTATAGCGCTGTTAAAAAATACCGGGAGACAATGGCACTGTTTACTTAATTCATTTTACATTAGCTTATTTTCAAATGTTTAAGTAAGTGATTTTATTTAATCAAAGGCGAAAACAGACATTGTATCTTTTAACAGCAGTTGATTTGGCCTTAAAGTTCCCGAATCAAAAAGAAATGAATAGGAACACGTTTGTAGGGAAATCGCCACTGTTTTTTTAAATTATAATTCAATTTTCCGAAATCTTTTCATAGCCGATCAAATTAGCGTGCTTTTTGGATTTTGGTGTGCCTGAACGGGGGTTGGCGAGCGTAGCTCGTAGGGGGCAGAGCCCCCTAGTTGTATAAATATTTTTAAAAAATGCGTGCGTATATGAAATGAAACAGTAAATAGGTTGCCAGAAAATACCTTGCCAAATTTCCAACTTCGCCAAGGCAGTTTTCTCGGAAAAGTACCGAGAATTTAATTTCTGCATCCGGCTATGCAGACATTAAAATCGGATAGTTAGGAGCTCAGATAGAACAGCGCTATCTAATGGCGCTTGTTTCATTAGCAGCATCGGGATGAAGAAGTAAAGACGTACATTTTCCTATATTACTCTTTTTATTCTGACCCATAGATTTTGAAAAAAAAAAAAAAACCTTAAATGCGCTGAGTTTACATTAAATTGTGTTAAGTTCGATTATAAAGATAAATGGGTTTAAATGATAATTTCGCTAAATCAGCCAGCTATCGCCAAGTTGGCTTCATATATGGTAACTTTTTTTGGTCGATATTTAGCCAAGTTGGTCAAAATTTGGCGCTATTGTAAAACCCTGCATTAGTACTTTTCAACAATTACTCATTGTTGAAGCTGATACCAATTTCTCTATAGAAAGCCTACCATAGCCACGATTAATGAGGTGGTCCAATCGGAATTGTGAGAGACACACAGATACTTGGATTTTATATAAACGAGTTGGAACCCGTCGAAATTCGACGAACTAAAATGTTAGAAAGGAACTTCAGATCGAATTTATAATAAACCTACAAAAATAATTACAATTAAAAATTCATCTAACATTGGTTGTCTCACTCTTAAAACAAATAACATTTTTTACCTAAAATTACCAAAATATTATTTCCACAAACTTCAACTTCTTAAATTATTGCAAAAATTAAACTCTATTAGAATACGTAGTCAAGATGAGTAATTATGATGAATTTATCGACTGAGGCTCTTATGTTTGTTTTTACGGGATGAAAAATCAGTAAAAAGTATTTCGCTTTGCCACATCATAAAATTGCCCCCATAAAATCTAAACTGTACGTTATTTTCACATTCTCATAATTTACATACGCACCACTCAAATTCACAATTTGAAAGTATTTTAACGCGCAATAGATTATTAATGAATGTATTTCCAAACTTAAAGTCACGTTTGTCCGATAAAACTTTTCATGTGAACTTTAAGTTCTAATCTGTGAAAGAAAAAAATACAGTGAAACCTCTTTTATCCGAAACTCTTTCAACCAAAACTCTCGTTAAACCAAAATCCATTTTGAAAGCTTTTTTTTTTATTACTATCACATTCCTTGTGTTCAAAATCATTTTGAAAGCTTTTTATTATTTTTTTTTAACTGTCATATTCCTTGTGTGCAAGCGGTCCTTTCCGAACGAAGAATACATATCAATATTTTCGATCCCTTTCTTAGAATTCCTTTTAATTTAACTTGAGTTTCCATAAGCTGCGGAGTGGAACGAAGAAAACAAACAAATTAGCAATTCTGAAGCTTTTGAATGTTTTGCAAAAGGTTTGGCATGGCTGGAGCAGCAGAAAGACTGTGATACTGGTGAACTAATAATATTAAAAAAACTTTGTGATAGAGCTTCAAAGCAAAGGCAATCGAAACTGCGACAAACAAAACATTGTTTCAAACACTTGTGAAAAGTACTTAATTTCAAAATTAAAATTCAGGTAATTTATTCTTGTTTCTATTTTGCTATTGCTTTATTTTTATTAAACACTTGTTACCATAATAAGAAGTTGTGCATATATTTCTCCTTAATCTTAATATGGAAGCATTCTCGATTATCCGAAAATTTCGATTTTCCGAAAGAAGGTCGGTCCCAATTACTTCGGATAATCGATGTTCTACTGTATTCAGAAATTTGTCTTTAATTGTCATATTGGCCATTTAGTATCGGTCAAATATTTAGTCTTATCAAAATAAATGATCATATTGTTTTAAATATGACATAATTTTTACTCACGGAATCATTTTGTCTAGCGTCTCAAACTCAGTATCAGCGTAATGTAAAAATATTAAAATGTAACTGATTTATGAAGAAAAATGCGTGTTCTTTTTTAATGTCTGACATCATTTTCTGTTCAAAAATTATAAAAAAGTTACTTTTATTTGTAATGTGAAAATGGCATCAATAAGGATATAATCAATAAAAATAATTAAACCATGACTATTTTCCCTTTACTTTCAATATAAATGGAGTACTTCAGTTGCCACGATTACAAAATTTGTATTAAAAACTACAAAAAAATGAATATCTCAAAAACAAATTGAGATACAGCTTTCAAGTAAATTGCATTTAAAAGAGCATTTTTTTCCTTATACGACGGTGTTAAAATTTAAAATATGCGATGTTTAGAAGTTTAAAAATTTGCCGTATCTATAATTGCAAAACCGAAATTTTACTTCAAATTTCAAATTGTTGCCATTCGCAAAATGACGTATGCGTTACGCACAGATATGTTTGTCCTTTATAATATAGATAGATAGATAGATATAGTTTTTTTCATTTTAAATTGAGGACATTTTTGCTACTTGATTAAAAAGTAAAGGATGATTCGAAATCACTGTACCTAAATTAGAAAATTTACCACCTATGTTCTTGGGAGAGAGGTCGCAATGATTAAATTTCTCCTCCTGAAAATTATATGTAGATTTTATTATTATTATTATTTGCTTATGCAATATCTATTCTTATATAACTAGAAAATAGCTTGTCAGAATGATATGTTTGCATTTTTAATAGAATTATATAGCATTGCATTATAAAAAGAATTATGAAGTAATAAATTTTACCTTATCTTCAATTTATTATAAAGAAAAAAAAACTGTAAGACTTCAATTCCTAATAAATATGTTAGCTAATAGTAAAAAAAAACACACGTTTATTTATTTATTTATTGAATAACAAACATACCACTTGTGTGCTTGACATGAGAGCCCGCTTATAAGTCAGAAACAAGGAAAGATTACAACACAAGAGAAATACACCCTGGGAGTTCCACACAAAGAGTGTGTGCAATGGAACAAGCGGGAATCGGACCCACAATCTCTTACGCTCGCAAGCGATTAACTGTCTGGTGCTTTGACCATTCAGCCACAGAAACGCCAGAGAAGATAGAAAAATCAAATCTAAACAGTAAACATTTCACTCGTGATGCCAGTTGAAAGAATATATCTTTTAGGAATAATAATGAAGTCATTCACGGCTGCAAACAAAAAATTAAAACAGCCCGAATACAAAATTCTAACAATATTGCATTTAATACACACGTTCGCTTACCTTAAATTGGTATTTTTTAAGAAAGTTTTAACGCATAGAGTTCGTTCAGTTCGAATGAGCTCCATGGTCTATATTTTAATAGGAAACATTCGTATTTAAACATTGTTTTTGAAATCGTGGTATGATTGCAAAAAGCAGTAAAATGTTTTTAGTTTTGTATGTTTTATATTGCCATTAAGAAAAATTGTTGCATCCATGGTCTATATTTTAATGAATCTCAAAGGAACGAATCGCATATTATTTACCATAGCTGATTGAAGGTTGATACGATTTTAAACGCAAGATGTATGGTAAAACATGCATATTTCGATGTAGCTCATCACTCAAGTTGTTTTTGTTTTTCAAAATCTTTGTAAAAAGGTTAATCTTATGCAGCTTTATTGAAATAATTAAATCTCAGAAAAATAAAATGGAAATATAATCGAATACAATAGAAAATTGGTTAAAATAAGATTATTTTAACGAAAGATTTATGGATCCGGATGAAGTTTTTCTCCGGAAGTTTTATACTCTTAGCACTATTATATATATGAGGACGTGAGTTTCAAAACTCGCCTTATCCAAAATTTAAAAAATCGAGTTTTCCCTACCAATCTATTCTATTGGTGAACCTGCACAAAAAAAAACACCATACTCTGTAAAAAAAAAAAATATTTTTATCCTTTATTTTTGAGTTCTTAAAATATTGGTTTGGTTTCAAAACTCGCCTTATCCGCTAGGGAGTTGGCAACAAAACTAGCTTTATCCCTACGCATGCGTAGACCAACGAACGACTAGCTTAACTGCTAACATCACAGTAATTCTCCTTCATTTCTCTGCGACCTGTTGCTATTTTCGTTTAAAGTTTTTACCTGTTCTATTCATACAAACTAATTAAATAAGTTTTACAGCATGTCTTATCTATATGACAGTGCATAAACTCTTGCATTTTGTGGGAGAAGGGGAAGAATAGAAAAGAAATACGAACACATGGGCTGGTAAAGAATACACGCAAAAGAAAATTAAAATGTAAGTTCAAAATGGAGAATAACTTTCTATATTTCTTACTGTCAGAAGGTGTTAAAAGATTTAATTTTTATTCTCAGGCATAAACCTAAGGCATTTCCGGTCGTCTCAAAGTACACTCCCCAGCAAGAGAACCTCGAGTATTCAACTCTCTCAATGCAAGATGTATGACGCTTCCACCAAGCTTTTTTTATTTCAAGCAACGACAAAACTGCATACATAACTTTATTTTGAAGTTCACATCTCAAACATCTCCTTCAAGAAACCGTCCAGGTTTCTTTCCTTCCATGAAACATCCAGAAAAGTAAAATTTTCACCTTGAAAGATTTTTTAAGTGCATCTCAGTGCGCTTTCAAAGGCATTACCATAAGGTACTATTTAAAAGCTAAGAACCATGGTCATCTTCAAATTTATGTAAGTGTATTTCGGAAGATTCTTGGAATATCAAAATTCAGAGTGTAAAAGTTGTGCTGGACTTTCTTTTTAAAAAGAAGGGGGAGGGAGTCCCCGTGAAGCAAGAGAAACTTAAGGATGTCCACGCATTGCTAAAAAAAACATTTTAATGAAAACTGGTCAGAAAGGGAGGTGCTTACTTTCTATAAAAGTATTATTTCTAAGAAACCAGAACAGAAGGAGACAGTGGAGGAGGATTACGATGATATTCCAGAATAAAAACTCAATGAGTTAATTGTTTAATTTATTTTTGGACATTCTGTAAGTACATTATATTATTTATATATATATAGATTATATCATATCGCATTAAAATAACAAATTATTTTAATCATATACTAGTTATGATAAGTTTTATTTGATTGTTGATAAGTTTGCTTTTTAATAATAAAACGTCATACTAAATTTTAATCATACTTATTGCTGTCATAAGGATTATTTTTGAATACAAAATATTATCATCCGAGGACCAAAAATAGAAACTATTAATTTCTTTCAGCAAGTATGATAAACAATGTTTTTTTTTTTTAAGAAACTGATATCCAAACACCCCTTATCCATAGGTTGGCAACAAAACTCTTCTTAACCGAAACTTTTTCCAATTAATTAATTAAATGAATTAAAGTAGATTTTCCAACTTAACGCAATGATAACACAGAGCAACTAGCTAAAGTATACAAAAAAAATGGAGGTATTCGATGCATGGGGTCGCAGTTACAGGTTTTTCGCGATTTCCCAAAATTTGATTTTTTGAATAAGGCGAGTTTTGAAACTCACGTCCTTATATACAGAGTGTCCGGTCTCAACGGTGTCCAGTGGCTAATTCCTAAACCGTTAGTCATAGACATATAGTTCCAATTACAAAAATGTTTTAAATCAGGTAAAGAAATATTTTAAAAGCGATTTGGGTCAATAAAAACATTTCTTAAAAAATTACGAAATTTAAATTTTTATACGGTCCCCCGGTCCTATACCTTATATTTAGTAAAATTTTCCTATTACACTCATAAGAAAGACAAAAAAAGTCCTATTCATATAACACTAAAATTTAGCGAGTGTTGAAACTTTAAACAGGCATGACTTATGCCACTTTTCGGCTCTGAAAACAAATGAGTTTGGTTTGGCTTTGAGGGGTCACATATCAAGTGCTTAAAGTATTTGAAGATCTTATTTCATGTGCATCTGCGCTTTGAAAAAAAAATCGTACAAGTACTACGATTAAGTTAACATTTATTAACATTCAGATTGGCTAAAATAACATAGGTTTTATTTTGTCAGGATTTGAGACTGTTTCTTTTATGATTTTTTTTAACAAAAATTATGTTATTTTTATAAGTTTTTATGTTACTTCAACGATCGTATGTATGTTTTTCCAGTTCAAAATTTGTACTCGAACTTTCACTCACTTTTAAATATCCGATCAAGATTATATTTTACATATTGACGCAAATCCAATAACAATCTAATATTATTATGATTTTCGTTGGTTAACATTTATACTTATTTTATAGGATAACACAAAAAATTTAAGATAAATTACCGCCAAGAAGTTTAAGAAAAAGTTTTAGATTAGATAATGCAAGACTGCGAATGTTGGTTTTTTTAACTTTTATGTATTTTTTAGCACTGAATCTGGAAATTACATTAATTTTTAACCATCATCTCAGGATGTTTCGCAAATCATAAATTGTCAAATTTAAAGAATAACAAAAATTTGATACTGTAGAGTAGAGAAGATGGTTGTGTTTTTTAACTTTTGATAATTGATTTTTACGCAATTTTTAACACTGAATATAAAAATGACCTTCATTTTTAACCATCACGTTAGAATTTTTTTGCAAATCGTAAATGTGTAAGTTAAAATATAGCAAAAATATCATACTACAAAACATATGTAAAACTTTTTTTATTTTATCATATATATTAAACGAGCAAGCGATTTTCCCGATTACGGATGATACCGTAAACGACTGAACCGATTTTCACGGAACTTGCGTCGTATACTAAATACAGAACGAAAAAAAGATCTAGCTAGGTCCCGAATTCAAGAAAATTCGTTTTTACAGGGTAACCCAAGATCAGTGCTGAAACTTCTGCTTACTATAAATCGAGAGAATGCTCGTGCAATTTACACGAAATGTGTTTTCTGTACTAATTCAAGCACGGGAAACCCATCTAGCTAGGTTTCGAATTCGCCAATTTTCGTTTTGACAGATTAAAACAAACTCAGCGCTGAGGATGCTGCTACATATCGAAAACGGCTCTAACGATTTTCACAAAACTTGATGCCTAGACTAATTCGAGCACGCAAAAAAGATCTAGTTCGGTCGTGAATTCAAGAAAATTCGTTTTTACAGGATAACCCAAGATCAGTGCTGAAACTTTTGCTTGCTAAAAATCGAAAAATTCTCATGCAATTTACACTAAACGTGTTTTCTATACTAATTCGAGCACGAGAAACACATCTAGATAGGTTTCGAATTCAAGAAAATTCGTTTTTATCGATTAAAACAAACTCAGCACTGAAAATGTTGCTATATATCGAAAACGTATTTAACGATTTTCATAAAAGTTGGTTCTTATACTAATTCGAGCACATGAAATCAATCTAGCTAGGTCGTTAATTCGAGAAAAATCGTTTTCTGTTAGTTAAAATAAGCTCTTTACTCAACAAAGTGGTATAAATCGAAAAAAAATTCTGGCGATTTTTATGAAATATACTTCATTCTAATATGAGAAAACCTTCCAACTAAGTCTCGACTTAAGTAGAAAAAAATGTAATTTTAAGCAATTTTTTATATTTAATCATCCGTAATCGGAATCCTCGCCAACACAATAAAAGGTAATCTTGAAAGTGGCACTAAAAGATTGCCTTCTACACTCAATCGAGCCCTAGATAACGGGTTATGTAGATAAAAAAAAACGGTAAAATTTGTTTTAACTAGCTAGAACAAAAAAAAATGATTGATTATAATTATTGATTATGATTAAAGTTTGTGAATTTAAATATTTTCATAAACATTAGTAATATTTTTTGATAAATAACTGTGCTTATGCTTTTGCTAAATTTAAAACAACTGCCATATTGTTACAAACATCTGTATAGTTTGTCGCCATGGCGATATACCCTGGCGCAAAATTAGCAACAATTTTAAAAGCAAGATCATTTTTCTGTTTCAATATTTCCACATAGCTCATTTTTGTCGCCAAACATTGACTTAGACAACGTATCTTGTTAATAATCATTTAATTTATAAAACATGGCGCATAGCACTCAGGATATGCTTGATAATCGCATGCATATAAAAATAGTTTATTTTCATATATGACAATCCAAATTTCCGGCTTTATGCAAAGTTTTCTTTTCTTTTCCTTTCCTTTTTTTATTTTAAAATATTTTATTTACATACTCGAATAAATGCTTCGGAATAAAAAATTTAAATTTTAAATTTCTTCCCCCACTGAATAAATGACACTATATTTAAAAGAAAACCAGTATTTTTTCTATTTAAAAGTGAAATATCTCAACTTTTGCCCATCTATGACATCAGTTTCTCTGACTTTTAGTTTCTGACCGTGCTAAGACTAGGAGTCGTAAATACAAACGTTAACTTCATGACTTATTGATATTCTACTAATATTTTGTAACTATCACTTTTCTATGTTTACTGAAAAAAGTAAATATTTCTGATACTGTGGAGTTAGAACTAAAGTATTCATTTTTCTTTAAATTTAGTTAGTATAATTGCAAATTCATTATGTCTGCAGGACGGCCTAAAAGAACGAGAATTCAACTTTAACGAAAGAATGTCCGATTAGAAATACTGAAATTGAAAATGATATTTCAACCTCTAGACCAATGCGTGATGCTAAAGAAAAAAGCCGACAAAGGATCGCAGATATGATGTATTGTCTTAATGAATCTGGATCCCAAGAATTAGATCAATTGTGTACATTAAAAAGACGGAAAAGAGTTGGCAAAACAAACGAAAGCCGCATTCAACCCATACGTGAAATGCAGCATTGTTCCATTCAGCACATAGCAAATGAAATAAATAATCGACAAGATCAAGATTTAGAAGCACAAAGATGTCGTAACATAAGACGCCTGCAAATTTTAGTAAAGAAACGAATGCGAACATGGAAGTGCGCAGTTAACAAAAAGCAACATACCAAAAATTGGGTTCTTTTAACATTGAATGTATTCAGTGCAAAGCAATTCCTTTTCCAGAAGAACGTGTGTCTAATCAAATTAACCAGGACTCATTTGGCGACTGCTGCTTACATGGACGAATTAAGTTTGACTTCCCCATTTTTCCAAATGAATTGGTGCGTCTCTTTTTAAAATGCCATCCATTTGCTGAAAATTTCCACAAAAAAATTCGCAATTTAAATTCATACTTTGCTTTGGATTCATTTAAGGCACATGATGATCGAACAATTAACAGCCATGGTATTTACAGCTTTGTCGCCGGCGGACAAGTGTATCATAAGATAAATATGGCAGCTCATCCAACACAAAACCGTGGAGGCGAATTCGAACGACCGCAATATGGTCAGATGTACTTTTTAAGTTCAGAAGATGCTGTTAACGAAAGACTCGAATATCCTCTCAACCATGGAATCAGACGAAATTTAAGGGAACTTTTAGAGCATATTATTCGGTCTCAAAATATGTTTGCACAATCACTTATGATGATGCAAGAAGTTGAAGAAGTGAATCGACATGCTAAAGCAGAAGGAATAAAAGCTGCATATGTCAAACTTCTGTTTACAATGCGAGAAAATGCTCATTACAGAAGATTCAATGCCCCTATGACCAATGATGTATGCGCTGTGCTTACACTCAATGCCCATCAAAGCTTTCCAGATAACAAAATGGTGGTACATCAACGTGGAAAAAAATTGTCAATTTGCGTAATATTGATAAACGGATAGAACCATTTTCGTATTCACTATTTTACCCCAAAGGACATTTAGCTATTCTGTGGGTCTACAATTGCAACCACCTTATACAAATCGTCAGCATCTTACTCGGCTAGAATTAGCACAATATAGAATTGCTTTTCGACTTGAACTTACTAAATACTTTCCTCCAAAATCAGCTATTATAGGTGCAGATTTGCGCCAAATACACTTCAACGCTTTACATTTTGGTGGTCGGCTTTTCCAACAATACCTCGTTGATACATACATCAGAGTAGAGCGTGATCGCATCCAATGGATCAAGGCTAATCAAAAAAAATTCTTGCTGACCAATATTCTAGCGTTACCCACATTATTAACGCACTCGCTGAAAAGAAAAAAGCCGTTGTTGGTGAAAAGATAATTCTGCCATCTTCATTCATTGGATCGACGCGATATTATCTTGAACAGTTTGAAGATGCGATGGCCATTGTCTACAGATATAGATCGCCAAATTTCTTTATCACTGTAACATCAAATCCTGAATGGCTAGAAATTAAAGAGGCATCAAGAGTTTTCTTGGAAAATGGAATAATACATGAGCAACCTTCTCAAGATAGACCTGATCTCGTCTCTAGAGTTTGTAAAATTAAATTTGATGACATTATTGAAGAATTGGACAAAAAACAAGTATTTGGAAAGGTTGCCGCTTACGTTTACACAATAGAATTCCAGAAACGTGGCCTCCAACATATGCATCTGCTGCTGACTATGACTCCTGAAGATAGAATCCGTAACCAAGAAGAACTTGATGACCTGATTTCAGCGGAAATTCCCATTAATAATGATCCTGAATTACGAAATCTGGTGCTAAAATGGATGATTCCCAATCCGTGTTGGAAACTAAATCCAAACGCACCGTTTATGATTAATAAAAATAGGTGCATGAAATGTCGCTTCAACTATCCTAAAATGTTTAACGAAATCACTTCTTTAGCGGACGATAAAAAACCAAGTTATCGACGTAGATATAATCCATAGTTAAATCAACATAGTTTAGAATTTTCGCACGAGCATGCTGTTTATCGAAAGGATATAAATGGTTTCAAAATAACAAGAGATAACCGTCACGTAGCTCACGATACAATGCTTATCTGTTGAAGAGATACAAGTGTCATATAAACGTATATGTAGGAAATATTCGTGCTGTAAAGTATCTCTACAAATATATCTACAAAGGGCATTGTTGTGCAACAATAAAGATCGTTTAAAACCAAAGAAAACTTATGTGCAATGAAGTAGGCACCTATATTGAAGGTCGATGTATCACTCCACCAAAAGCATGTTGGCGATTATTTGGAAACGAGATTCAAAATAAAAGCCATTCTGTTCCACGCTTAGATATCCATTTACCAGGTCAATTTCGAATTGCAAACATTGATCTAGCACAAGAAGATTTAGCAGATACGGGTCAGAAAGGTTCAACATTAGAGGCATATTTCAGGCATATTCGAGGCCTAAAACAAATAGAAGATAATAATCTTCTGAACGGAAATTCTCAAGGAGTTATATATCACTACTATTGGCAAATTCCTGAATGCTTCAAATGGGATGGAAAATCCAGTGAATGGATTCAGATAAGTCGCCGTTTACGTGTTATTGGGTAAATACATAACGTAAATTTCATCTCCCAGCCAGAACTCTACCACTTACGACTGTTGCTATACCATATTAAGAATGCAACAAGCTTCGAAGATATGCTAACAGTTGATGGCATTACATATGCATCATATAAACAAGTTTGTTTAGTTCGTGGACTAACTTACGATGACCAACAATGGATTGAAAGTCTGCAAAAATCTGCTATGTCGAAGATGCCTAAAGTTATGAGAACGCTGTTTACACAGATTCTTACTTTTGGATCTCCTCAAAATCCGAGACGCCAATGGGAAATGTTTAAGAAAGATTTGGCTTAAGACTTCATCCGAGAAACAGGACGGATGGTTAATTCTGTCGAAGAAGCGCTTAAGCGAGCTTATCTAATAATAGCATTCAAGTTAAATACAGAAGCTACTGAAGGTAGGTATTTCCTATACTGGGTTCATCAACTTAATATGGACGATATTGATGGAGAACATATGTATCAACTTCTTAAAGGGAGACAAATTGAAATTGTTGATACCATCTTACATTCAGTAAACGATTCAACCTCTCGATCAAAATGTTTCTTTATTGATGGACCTGGAGGCACTGGAAAGACTTTTGTATACAAAACTCTTTATTACATCCTTTCAGGATAAAAGCATAAAGTAAAGTGCATGGCATTCCCTGGGATTGCTTCTATTCTGCTATCTGATGGAAGTACTTCACACAAGACTTTTGGACTTAAAGTTCCATTGACATCGGATTCAATTTCCAACATCAAACCTAGATCCGCTAAAGCAGTCGAACTCAGCAAAGTTGATGTATTTTTGATGGATAAAGCTCCTATGCTGTCAAAATACGGACTTCACAACATAGATCAATTGCTGCGCTCTATTGGAAATCCAATTTTGCCATTTGGTGGAAAGATTATGGTCCTAGGAGGGGGCTTCCGCCAATGTTTACCTGTCCAACTACGAGCAAACAGAAGTGAAATATTGTATTTATCAATCAACAAAAGTGAGTTGTGGCACCACTTCAATTCAATTTCATTAACAGATAACATGCGCGTTGATCCGGAATAAAGAGAATTTGCCAAATGTCTTTTGAAACTTGGAAATGAGGAGCTACCTGAGAACGCGATGGGTGAAATTAAACTACCCGTAGATATAATTTCAAATGGTCTTCTCATTGATGAAGTCTTTGGAAACTGCCTAAAGAAAGGAAGTTCCGAAGAAATGAAGGATCGAGCTATAATTGCGCCATTAAATAAAGATGTCAGCAAGATTAACGCCGAAATTATTGAAAAGCTTCCTAGAGAGTATAAAATGTACCACAGCTACGATTCCGTCAAAGATCAACCTGAAGGAGCAGCCCAGTTTACGACGGAATTTCTTAATTCCATCGAAATAGCTGATTTGCCACCTCATGATTTAAAGCTTAAAAATAACGCAATAATCATACTATTGCGCAATTTAGATGTTTCAGATGGCCTTTGCAATGGAACAAGGTTAATTGTTAAAGATGTTTGCAATGACATAATCAAAGCAAAAACAATCACAGAAGAATATTCAGGTATCGAAGTACATATTCCGAGAATAACTCTCGATTAAAGCAGAGGTCAACTTGGATGCACGATGCAAAGACATCAATTTCCTGTGAGGCCAGCATTTGCAATAACTATACATAAAGCTCAAGGTCAGACCTTCGAATTTGTGGGCGTCGACTTACGGACAACTGTTTTTATGCATGGAATGCTCTACGTTGCTTTTTCCAGGGTTAAGAGGCAAAACAACTTAAAGGTACTTCTACCTACAGAAAATCCTCATCACACTCATAATGTTGTATGGAAAGAAGTATTAAATACACCAACAACCAATCAATTTAGTATTATAAAGACTGCAGAAATACGTAACAAAAAGGTTTACTTTAAAGTACTAAGAGATATAGATTTGTAAATAAATAAAATGCTCAAAAAACAAATATTTAGTATGTGTTATTATTATTTTTAGAAAGTAGAAATAACATTTTCGTGTAGAAATAAATACTCTTAAATAATAAATAAATAACATTTTTTCAATGCAATATGTTCGCAGAATAAAAAAATCACCGAGTGATGCTCGGTGTACCAGGTACTCTTATATTATAATGCGAGCAAAAATTGTGTGTGTGTGTGTATGTAAATTTTATCTTGAAAACGGCTCTGACGATTTTGACGAAATTTTGCACCCTACCGTTTTCGGGCACGAAAAGATCATTGGGATGGGTCTCGTGTTCGAGAAAATTCAATTAGTGGGTTATTTTGGGTCATAATGGGTCAGGGTCAAGCTAATTATATCTAAAGAGCGGCTCAATCGATTTTGACTAAATTTTGTATCTAACCATTTTCGGACACGAAAAGACCAGTGGGATGGGTCACGAGTTCGAGAAAATTCGATTAGTGGATCGTTTTGGGGTCACTGTGGGTCAAGCTATTTTTATCTAAAAAACGGCTCTAACGATTTTCACTAAACTCTATATTCTACAGTTTTGGATTACGAGAAGACCATTGGGCTAAGTCACATGTTCGAGAAAATTCAATTAATGGGTCATTTTTGGGTCACCGTGGGTCAAGCTAAGTTTATCTAGATAACGGCTCTATCGATTTTGACGAAATTTTGCACCCTACTACTGTTTTCGGGAACGAAAAGACCATTGGGGTGGGTCTCGTGTTCGAGAAAATTCGATTAGTGGGTCATTTTGGGTCATAATACGTCAGGGTCGAGCTAATTATATCTAAAGAACGGCTCAATCGATTTTGACTAAATTTAGTATCTAACCATTTTCGGGCACGATAAGATCATTGGGATGGGTCTCGTGTTCGAGAAAATTCGATTATTGGGTCATTTTGGGTCATAATGGATCAGGGTCAAGCTAATTATATCTAGAAAACGGGTCAATCGATTTTGACTAATTTTGTATCTAACCATTTTCGGGCACGAAAAGATCATTGGCATTGGTCTCGTGTTTGAGGAAATTCGATTAGTGGGTCATTTTGGGTCATAATGGGTCAGGGTCAAACTAATTATATCTAAAGAACGGCTCAATCGATTTTGACTAAATTTTGCATCTAACCATTTTCGGGCTCGAAAAGACCATTGGGATGGGTCACGTGTTCGAGAAAATTCGACTAGTGGGTCATTTTTGGGTCACTGTGGGTCAAGCTATTTTTATCTAAAAAACGGCTCTAACGATTTTCAATAAACTCTATATTCTACAGTTTTGGATTACGAAAAGAACATTGGGCTAAATCACATGTTCGAGAAAATTCGATTAGTGGGTCATTTTGGGTCACCGTGGGTCCAGCTAAGTTTATCTAGATAACGGCTCTACGATTTTGACGAAATTCTGTAATCTATCGTTTTTGGGCTCTAAAAGACTATTGGGATGGGTCTCGTGTTCGAGAAAATTCGATTAGTTGGTCATTTTGGGCCATAATGGGTCAGGGTCAAGCTAATTATATCTAGAGAACGGCTCAATCGATTTTGACTAAATTTTGTATCTAACCATTTTCGGGCACGAAAATACCATTGGGATGGGTAACGTGTTCAAGAAAATTCGATTAGTGGGTCATTTTTGGGTCACCGTGGGTCCAGCTAAGTTTATCTAGATAACGGCTCTACGATTTTGACGAAATTCTATAATCTATCGTTTTCGGGAACTAAAAGACCATTGGGATGGCTCACGTGTTCGAGAAAATTCGATTAGTGGGTCTTTATGGATCATTATGGGTCAGAGTCAAGCTAATTATACCTAAAAAATGGCTCAAGACATTTTTACAAAATTTTTTACTATACGGCCGTTTCTGGTTATGAGATGGCCATTGGGCTAAGTCACATGTTCGAGAAAATTCTATTAGGGGGTCATTTTGGGTCACAATGGGCCAGGATCAAGCTAATTGAATCTAAAAACATGCTCAAAACATTTTGACCAAATTTTATATTATACTGTTTCTGGGCGTGAGAAGAGAATTGGGCTAAGTCACATGTTCGAGGAAATTTGATTAGTGGGTCATTTTGGGTCACAATGGGTCAGGGTTCAGCTAATTGTGTGTAAAAAACGGCTTAAATGATTTTGACTAAATTTTGTATTCTATCGTTTTCGGGCTCGAGAACCATGACTAGGTCGCATGATCAAGAAAATTCTATTAGTGGGTCATTTTGGGTCACAATGGGTCAGGGTCAAGCTAATTGTATTTAAAAAGCGCTTCAAAACATTTTGACAAAATGTTGTATAACACCGTTTCCGGGCATGATAAGACCATTGGGCAGGATCGCATGTTCAAGAAAATTCAATCAATGGGTCTTTTTGGGTCTTAATGGATCAGGATCAAGCTGACTGTATTTACAAAACGGCTCAAAATATTTTGACAAAACTTTGTACTACACCGTTTCTGGACAAGATAAAACCATTGAACTAGGTCGCATGCTTAAGAAAATTCTATTAGTGGGTCATTTTGGTGATAATGGGTCGGGCTCAAGCTAACGGCATCTCAAAAAGGTTCAAACAATTTTGACAATTTTTTTGTTGTACCGTTTCACAGTACAAAAAGACCATTGAAATAGCTCACATGTTCGATAAATTTCGGTTAGTGGGTTTTTGAATCAACGTGGGTCATTCTTATTTTATCTAGAAAACGACTAACGATTGTCACTAAATTATGTATTTTACCGTTTTCAGGCTCGAGAATAGCATTGTGTTAGGTCGCATGTTCGAAAAAAATCGATTAGTGGTCATTTTGGGTCACTGTGTCTCAGGGTCAAGCTAATTGCATCTAAAATAGCAAGAATGATGCAGTGGAAATAATATATCGAGATAAACACAAATCTAATTTTGACCGAGCTTAGGTCGGTCATTCCTGCTAGTAATAACCTTAAACAAAACTCAAGTTTCTATGATTTTATATCTTTTGAAATTCTTTTAAATGAACCTTATTTCGGAGGACCCATTGCCTTCCGCATCGTCTAGTGCGTTCCCAACAAACTTCTTTCCGAACGAACCTGTAACCTGGGTCCACGCTACATAAGGCAGCATGTACCGGAAGTGCGCCGCACCTACCGGAGACAATCGAAAACCAAGTTGACTAAGCCAAACCTCGTAGTAATCAAGCGCATAGAATCGAAAAAAAAGAATGCATCATGAATGTTGGAAAAGGTTGGTAACTGAAGTCTAAGATAAAATTTCATAATATAGAAAGTAGTTGTAGTTGTAATCTAAGTTGAATGAACCAAATCCCGTCGAAATTAGGTCCTTAGAATTGGAGGAAAGAATGCGCCCCCACACGGTGGAAGATGACCTCTCTCCTTGTAAATTTCATGAATTACTTTTAACATTAACACGATATGTATTAAACTGATGAAATCCATTTTCTAAAGTTATCTTTAAATTAACGTGATTTTTAATCTACGGCTGTAGTGAGTAAACGTAAGTTGATGCTAAAAAAGGAGATTAATGTTCGAAAAAAGTGGTAACTGAAGTATAAAGAAAGACTGGGCCCTGGTTTCCAGAGTGGTGCAACAACTTCAAAGGGGGCCAGGGACATAACTGGCATGTAGTTGGGCATAAAGATATTGTTATTAGCTTTTAAAGTAATCGGAAGACGCTACAACTATGTTAAAGAAAATTGCAAGCAATTCGGAAAATTTTTAAAGAAGCTGCACCAAGGGCCCCCAAGAAGGCGATTAATATTCAAAATTGGTGGTAGCTGAAGCCTGAGATTTTTTTTTTTTTTTTTTTTTTTTTTTTTTTTTGTCTCTCATATAGTGTCTGGAAGTCTTAAGAAGTTGTTAGAAAAAAAAGCTTCTGAATTGGACCATGTTTAAAGGAGCTGTAAAAGGGGGCCCAAATGGGGCCAATTGATAATTAAAAACAGGGCCCTAACATGAAACATGTTAAAATGTCTTAGTACTTAGCACTTTAGATCTTCAATTAGTTAAAATTAAGCATAGGGAATAATATGAATTATTCGTTAAAATAATATTTTAAAGAAATGCACCAAAAGGGGGTAAATGTTTGAAAAAGGGCCCTGCGGCCTCAATAAAGATATGAGGGTATTGGTCTGGGAAGAAAACTCTAAGACTCAACTTTAAAATTATACACTGAGAAGCTTATAATAACATTCTTAAATGAACCGGAAATTTGTATCGCAGGTCGGTACAGAATGGGGCGGGGGAGGAGGTAGAGACTTTGCAAATTACCAGGGCCCGACTCATGTTCAATTGGAAAGTTTGAATTTTTATTTATCTCACGTTTTAACCCTAAAATGCCGGGTGTTGCTTTTCGGCAACATACCCAATTTAGGCTCTAAAATACTATTAGAATAATATTGAAGCTATAATGTCTAATGTTGCCAATAAAATACATTCTGAAAATATTATTAAATCGATTTTCAAAATGTAGATGGCAACACTTGTGCTGTTTAAGAATAAAGATAGATTAATTTTTTCAATTATTGCTACTTGTTCTTTTTGTTTTGTTTGGAAGCTTGCGAAATATCCTATTTTGTTCTGCAGTGAGCAAGTAAAATTTATTTCTTATTATAGTTCCTAAAATTCTTGTGTGTTTAATATTATAGAATTTTATCAAGGAAAATTATTTTTTCAATTAAAGACCAGTATTGCCGATTAGTAACAAACTATTTTTTAGCCGTAAACCATACTTAAAACAAAATAGGATTTTTTAAAGTATTTTTCCCGTGATTTATTTAAAAAATGAAAGCCGAAAAACATTATTACAATGATTTTTGAAAAATCAGGCATTTAAGGGTTAAACTCTTTTATTCAAAATTAATTGGTGAACTCAATTAAAGTTTAATCATGTTTTTAATATTTTAAATTTTTATTTAAAATCTTTAGATGAAAAAGTAATTACAAATGCATCCGAAACTGTAATAAAACTGCAAGCAAATATGCTATATAAATTTTTAAAAAACGTACTATCCAGCAAATTTATTTTCTAATAGAGTAAAGCCTGTTTATAACGGAATCCTCGGAACATTCTTTCACTTTAGATACCCTTCAAAGAAAAATAAACTCCTTAAAATAGGAAAAAAATCTAACTCAACATTCCAACTTTGCCCTACCTCGTTTCGAACCTCGGTCTGTTCGTACAGAAAACCAAGGGGTTAAGCTACTACGCCACAACTGCTACGAAAAGTTTAGTAAATTAACGTTTCATATGGGAACGTAAATAGTTTCTGCCTTTATTTTTTTCCGCGTCGCGTCAGTTTCATTAGCATAGAAAAATAAATGATTATTGTTGTCCGAATTCTCTGAAATTTTAATGGATCGTAAATATTACTAAAACCAAGCCCTTTTTAAAATTTCATAAAAAATATGCATATTTTAGAGGATAAACATTTAACCGAAATGTAAATCATCTTTATGAGGCGGAAAGTGACCTGCATTTGGTATTTAGTATTTGAAAGGGTTAAAATTCAAATTTTTAAAAACCAATTACACCATCGTTTTGAAGAAGGATTCAGCTTTATAATCATATATTTGACTTGTCAGTACCTTTAAAATTGCATCCTGGGGAGGTATTGTAATAAGGGAGAAAAACGTTTTTTTTTTCAAGGGGTTAAATGCGATATATTTTTTAATTGATCGCAGCATTTGAGACGTAAGAGCACAATCTTTTAGAACATGTTTTCCGTTTTAAACTTTACTAAGCTGTTTGGACGACGTTAGTTAATAATTAATGACAAAATACCGCCGAAATATTTTTTTCCGTTCTTCATTTGCGTATCAGCGCCTTCAGCGCATGCGTCAGAGATTTTCCCTTCCGAAATGGATTTTTAATCAAAGTGAGTGACGGTTGATAATTAATAACTCAGCTGTTAATCAGAATATTAAAATTCTGAAGCTATGGTACATCATGAGACACTTTGGGCTAGATTCAAAAAAATTTTGAGCCTCGTACGTTCCGTAGATTTTGCTAGCCATCGCACACAGACAGACACGCAGACAGACAGAGCGATTTGTTCTTTTATTAGTATAGATAGCTGGCTTCCCGGTGTTGCCCGGGCACGTGATAATATGTTAAAATAGGACTAAAATTTGTACGATTTTATATCTTTAACCCGATTTTGTATGAATTTATATTTTTTAATGAAGAAATATTGATATTTAGTGGTAAAAGAACTCGTAAGAAGACAATTTCCCCTTTTTTTCACGTAGGGTGTTTTCATAGTTAATAGATATGTATATATTGTTGTCAGAATTCATTGAAATTTTTATTGGTTATAAATATAACGGTTTCGCAGCCCGTGTAAAACTTTCTTGGAAAAATATTCATATATAGTTGTAAAAGATAAATTTTATATGTAATGACAAAAAAAAAATAATAATTTTTAGATCTATTAGATAAACAACTTACATATTTTAAACATCATGCTAAATTTGCTTCCTTAAGAATGTTGCAGTGTCATCTATGCCATATATAGGTACAGTCTTGAAAAAAAGAAAAATAAAGGATAACACCTTGCAACTCTTCCACAAATCATCATATAAAAATGCGACTGGTATCATCCGGTTAGTAATAACGTCTACTAATTAATACTATATTTAAATTCTGCTTTGAAGGTCGCCCACATATTGAAATTGTAAAACACTTTAAAAATTTCAATAATAGTAACGACTAATTTTGACATCAGATTTACATTCTTCGTTGCATTTTATCTTTGGATACATAGCGGGAAGTCATTCAACCAATTAGTTTAAGAATTATAAAGATGTTAAGTTTTGAACTCCTAATGATAACACATTTTAATCATTGTAAAATAGATTACAATAAGGTTAGTTTTTTAAGCATAGATAAAATAAAAATAAAAATTACTTGAGCTGTAGTTTTGAATCCGCATATTTGAAGTTTCTAGAAACCTATTATTTTTAACCCAATCATACTGCTCCATAAAGTTGTCATACGAATTCAATTTTTACAACTGGGCAAAAAATGCCCAAGCCGAGATTCGAACCCAGAAATTTTGACTTGCATTGTCAATGCTCTACCGTTTGGGATAACTGGGCTGACAACCGGCTATCATATTTTGTTCAGATAATCTCATTAAACACTATTATCATAGTGTACTATATTAACGATAGGGACGTAGATACACTATTATCATAGTGTACGCTGTTAACGATAGGGGAGAAGATACACTATTATCATAGTGAAACTACGTCTCCATCGTTTAAAGGAAATTCCGTTACCTGCGGTTTATTCTGTTGAACTACCTGCATGACAGGACCAGATGTTATTACCAATAAGGTTATCTCAGCGAAATATGCCAGCCCGTTGCCATCCCAGATAGCTCAAACGGTAGAACATTGACAATGTAAGTCAAAGGTTCTGGGTTCGAGTCCCGACTTAGGCATTTTTTTAGTTCAGTTGGATAGATTTGAATTCCTATGATAACTTTACCAATCACTATGATTGAGTTAAAAAAATAGTGTATCTACATACCCGTCTTTTAAATTTGAGTTCCATTAACTGCGGTTTATTCTGTTGATCTGTGTACATGGCAGACCAGATGTCATTGACAATCAGGTTATCGGAGCAAAATATGCCCGTCGGTTGTCAGTCCAGTTAGTTCAAACGGTAGAGCATTGACAATTCAAGTCAAAGGTTCTGGGTTCGAGTCCCGACTTAGGCATTTTTTCGCTCAGTTGGAAAAAATTGAATTCGTATCCTAAAAATCGATTTCTGTTAAGAAATTTCATAGGTTGATTCATATTTTTTTAGAATATTAATTCCAAAAAATATATGTTTTTAATTACTATTTACAAAAAATGAATTGTAACCTATGAATATTTTAACAGGAGTCGATTTCTACATTTTGAATTTAATATTAAAAAATATATGAATCCAAAGAATGGGACCGAACAATCCAACTATGATGTAAAAATTAGGTGTTAGTATTGAAAAATTTTAATTTGTTTAATCCTCCGTAACAGAATCTAGAATATTTGCACTTTTCAAAGCGATTCTTTTATGATTTTTTTAAGACTTTCCGTTTAATTTATGACTAGTAATAATTATTAATTTTTTAAATCGCTCATAGGAGAATAATACTTCAGAGTGTTTTCTATTTTTGCATATATTTATATTTTTTTACACTTTTCTAAATTTTGGATAATACGCAAAGAAATCAGAGATATTTTCACATTGCACTTTAAATTATTTGTTACGCAAAACTTGTTTCCATATTAAAACAAATGAAAAAAATTTTTTTTCATTTGTTCTTTATAGCAGTTTATTAGTTCTTTATAGTAAATTATTCATTTGTTCTTCAAAGTAATTATGAGATGGAAAATAAAACCATTACAAAAGTAATAAAATTTAAAAGTATATAAAATACACATATTCTACATTATTTTAGGTTCAAATATTTTGCTGACTTTTTAATATCATTATCATAATTATCATTCGATATGATTTCTCGCCAAAATGGTCATGATTCATTCACGGATGAATACCGCGTTTTAGAAAAAGGTAGAATTCTTTCGAAACAATGGAAGATAGTTTAGACATGACACAATGATTACATTGCACATGTTTTCAAGAAATTTTGCTGGCGTTATGCGTCAGCTCGGCCAGTAAAAAAAAAAAAAAAAATGTTTTGTTATATTTCTCAATGTTAAATTCTTGATTATTTCCTTATCACATTGCCGATAATCTGGGGTCACCCATTAATTACATCACGCATTTTTTTTTTCTTTTATTCCTCTCTCCCACTATGTCACACTCAAGTGATACCTTTTCCCACCTGTTGCGACGTCCCATTTTCTGTAACTATTAATTAAGAGCTAATTTCATGCAAAAAGAAAATACATACGATCTGTTACCTACTAATAGTATAAATACAATAAAACTATCATGATCCTGCATACTTTTACTTCAAGCTTTCGCAGTTCAGTGAAAATATGGAAGAATAATTATGTACCAAGCATAAATTATGAAACACTTTCCAAAATATTCAGAACATTGTGATAAAACCTCACGCTCTAATAAAATGAAAGATTGTCTAAGTAAACAAGTTTCGCCTATCAAATGGCTTTAGTACGCGACTTGTTATACTAAAGCCTCTTGATAAGCCTTCCTACTTGGTCTGAACTTGTTTACTTTTACATAATCTTTTATTTATTAAACCGTGAGATTTTTCAGCAATATTCTGAAATGTGTTGGAAAGCGCTTCTTAGTCTATGCTTGATACCTGG
Organism: Maratus speciosus; assembly: GCA_963932465.1. Classification (NCBI taxonomy): domain Eukaryota; kingdom Metazoa; phylum Arthropoda; class Arachnida; order Araneae; family Salticidae; genus Maratus; species Maratus speciosus. The sequence continues at coordinate 391,460,675 of OZ010790.1, read as the reverse complement.
TTATTCTTTCTTGTTTTCTTTGAACTTCAATTTGGAAAATGCATAACATATTCCAAGACCCAAATATAGCAATTCCCAACTATAGCCGGAAAAATATCCAGCCATGTATATATATGATCTATAGATTTGTATACATAATACACAGTATGCAAAAAGTTAGTTCATTTAGGAAATGCATAACGCAGTTAAAATTTTCCCTTCAGTAATTTCCGTTGTATAATAATACGACGTAATGTTGTATTTTTCAGAAGTATAATAAGTGGAATTGTACTCTGATTCTTTTAAGTAGCCCTGTATATGATCCATAGAATTTAAACACACCAAGTAATATGTAAAAATTAATTACATTTAAAAACAGATACTGTACTGAAAAAAATGAAGTACTCAAAAATGAGTAAATCGATGTACTCATTTCGAATTGAGTATTTTTGTATCAAAAATGAACCTATGATTTCTCAATTTTGAAACATCACATGTTATCAAATCCAAACAAAACGATAATTTTGTACCCTGGAATGGTTTATTTCATTTATGGCGGTATAAATGACGTTTATTAATGTAAATATTAAATTATGCACAGTATTTCAAAATAATTTAAAAATGCTCTTGTCATAAAAATATTCGATTTGGATATCTTGTTAATAGTTTTGCTATTTTTCTTAATAAATAACCAATTAAACGTTTCTTGTTAATAACTTTGAAGGGGAAATAAATGTCAGTTCATTTTAATTTTAATTTTTAGGTTTGGGGGGGGGGGGGACAGTGCATAACGATTCATATTCGAACACAACCATGGAATCAAAAAGAGTACATGTGTTTCTCAATTTTGAGTGCATTTGGATCGGAGCTATTTTGAGTAGGTGACGTATTTAAAACTGAGTACTGTTTACTCAATTTTGAGTACCCATTTTTTCAGTGCACAGTTAAAAACGCACATCCTGAAATTATTACTCATAGACAGTACTGTAACCAAAGTCTTTTATGTGTCCCTGTAAATGAACAATATGCACCCTATTCTGTAGTCTTGTAGTGCACTTCCGTGACGTATATCAATTTGAATACGTTTGAGATAATTTAACATCATAAAAACACTACAAACGGTTTTTCCTTACATCTCAATGTAACAGATTTTTTTTAGCTTTCCTGTAACCGAACTATACATGTAACTGTAACACTTCATTTGTAGTGTTACAACTGTAACATGAACTGTAACACTTCATTTGCAATAGCGAACATGCAATGGTAAAATTCAATAGCATATATCAATTACATGGAAATTCGACTATATTTATGCGAGTTAGAGCACGGACAGATGACCACACAGAGGGCAAGGAGAATTTATAATCTCTATAATAAAAGCCTAAGTCATATGAGTGTCATTAACAGTTCCAGGCTCACCACTTCGCTTTTTATATGCCAGGCGATCCTTTTGGCACTAATGTTACCCGGGTGCAGGTGATAAATCGCCAAGTTGTTCTATCGTCATCATTTCATCTATATCACAATAGTCCAAGTCATGTGACTGTCATAAACAATTATGGACTGACCCCTTCGCTTTCCGTATGCAAGGTAGACATTTTTAATCAAAATTATTTTTTCGAATAAAGATACGCAAAAGTTGACATGGTCAAAAGAATTCTTGGTACATTTATGTTAGCCGGGCGCAAATCTCGCCAATAGCATTTTTTAACCCGGCAGTTAGCATTTTTTTATTTTTCGCGTGGTAAATTAAAGCAATGCTTTGATGTTGAAATTAAATGTCATGGTTTATGGTATTATTTATTATTTTTCTTTTCTTTTCTTTTCTTTTTTTTCCTTAAAATGAAAATCGTGATATTTAATTTTTTCAGTTTTAAATTAAAGATATGTATTTTAAATAAAATGAATGAATATATCATATTTTAATTGAAATTATGAAATATAATGTGACGAGAATAATGTTTGGTGATTTATCACCTCCGTTCGGATAACATAAAAACACAGATTTCTTGATTTCTCTATCAAAATCCTCTGATCTGGCATAGGATTGAGCAAGTAAATTAAATTATGAATAAAAGTGACAGGATACAAGGCTTAGCATACCTTTAAGGAAGACCAAACTGGTCGCCAAGGGCGGCTAGTTAGAAAAATAAACATTTTATAGCATTTCAAAACATGTTCTTAGTTTTATGAAACGCACCATAAGAAAATCTATAACAAAAATCAAGACAATTGAGAAACATGAAGTTTTAGCATTTTGAATATTGAAAAATATTGAAAAAAAAAGGAATGAATGTAAAAGTCAGTTTAGTATCTATATTATAAAGGACAAACGTGTCCGAGCGTAACCCTGACATCATTTTAACGGTAGCAACACCAAACGATTAAATTTAACTTTTACAGCAATTTTTTAAAACTTCTAAACACCGCACATTTTTAATTTTTACACAGTCGAATAAGGGAAAAACATGTACTTTAAAATGAAATTTTGTTGAAAACTGTATCGCAATTTGTTTGAAAACTGCATCGCCGTTGCTATTTTTCATATAAATATGATTTTTTGTATTGTTAGTGCGTATTCTAAAAAATATTAAATGTAAAAAATCTAATATAGTTATCTATTGAATAAATGGTTTTCATCTACAGTAGAACCGCTGTTATCCGAAACTCTTTTAACCGAAATCCACTTTTAAAGCCTTTTTTTTTTTTTTTTTTATTTATTTATTTATTTTTTTTTTGTTGTTTAAACTATCATATTCCTTGTGTGCAAAGTCTTTTCCGAACTACGAATACACATAAATATTTTCGATCCCGTTTCTTAGAGTTCCTTTGAATTTAACATGAGCTCCCGTAAGGTGCGGTGTGGAACGAAGAAAACGAACAAATTAGCAATTCTGAAGCTTTTGAATGTTTTGCAAAAGGTTTGGCGTGGCTGCAGCATTAGAAAAACTGTGATACTGGTGAACTAATAATATTTAAAAACTCCGTGATAGAGCTTCAAAGAAAAAGCAACCAAAATTGCGATAAACAAAACATTTTTTCAAATCTTTGTGATAGATGTAAAAGGTACTTATTTTCAAAATTTAAATTAAGGTAATTTATTCTTTTTTCTATTTTGCTATTGCTTTATTTTTATTAAGCACTTGCTACCATAATAAGAAATATTGCATGTACTTCTCCTTAATCTTAAAATTGAAGCATCCTCGATTATCCGAAAATTTATATTTTCTGAAAGAGGGTCGGTCCCAATTACTTCGGATAATCGAGGTTCTACTGCATATTATGTAGCCGGGGCAGGACGTTTCGGTCCCAAGACATTTCGGTCCCGAGACATTTCGATCCCAAGACATTTCGGTCCCTGGCCATTTCGGTTCCGAGACATTTCGGTCTATGGTCATTTCGGTCCCTGGCCATTTCGGTCCCTACTCCAGCAAGCTGAAATTTTGTGCACTTGAAATAGGTGACATAATTTTATAGGGGACATTGTAGAGTTTTTTAAATAAAGGCCTTAAAATTTTAGTAACAGCTCACACAAATTTCGTATGGTAATCATTTTAAAAAGCAAGGGGGGGGGGGGGGGATTAACATTTTCTATATTTTAGTGTATTATAAGTATAAGGTCCTGATAAATTAAAACATTTACAACTCGATCTATAATTATCACAAAACACTCATATTTTGTATGGTAAACGTTACCTTTATAAAAGGAGGGACATTATCGGATTTTTTAGCTGAACTCCCTAAATTTTAGTATAACCCGAATATAAGGACTCGAAAACGCAAACACTTATAACACAGATCAAAACTGTCGCAGCCCACACAAATTTCCTATGATAATCGTAATTGTTTTAAAAAGCAGGGGGGGGGGGTGGGCTCTGTTGACTTTTATATATTTTAGTGAGTCATAAGTATAAGGTCCTGATAAATTAAAACATTTATAACTCGATCTATAATTATCGCAAAACACTCATATTTTGTACGGTAAACGTAATATTTATAAAAGGAGGGACATTATCGGATTTTTTAGCTGAACGCCCTAAATTTTAGAATAACCCGAATATAAGGGCTCGAAAGCCTCAAACACTTATAACACAGATCAAACTTGTCGCAGTCCACACAAATTACGTATGATAATCGTAATCGTTTTAAAAAACCGGGGGGGGGGTGCTCTGTTGACTTTTTCTATATTTTAGTGTATCATAAGTATAAGGTCCTGATAAATTAAAACATTTATAACTCGATCTATAATTATCGCAAAACACTCATATTTTGTACGGTAAACGTAATATTTATAAAAGGAGGGACATTATCGGATTTTTTAGCTGAACGCCCTAAATTTTAGAATAACCCGAATATAAGGGCTCGAAAGCCTCAAACACTTATAACACAGATCAAACTTGTCGCAGCCCACACAAATTACGTATGATAATCGTAATCGTTTTAAAAAACCGGGGGGGGGGGTGCTCTGTTGACTTTTTCTATATTTTAGTGTATCATAAGTATAAGGTCCTGATAAATTAAAACATTTATAACTCGATCTATAATTATCGCAAAACACTCATATTTTGCACGGTAAACGTAATATTTATAAAAAGAGGGACATTATCGGATTTTTTAGCTGAACGCCCTAAATTTTAGAATAACCCGAATATAAGGGCTCGAAAGACTCAAGCACTTATAACTCGGATACAAATTGTAACACCCCATGCAAATTTCATATGATAATCGTAATCGTTTTAAAAAGCAAGGGAAGGGGGGGGGGGTGGTGCTCTGTTGACTTTTTCTATATTTTAGTGTATCTTAAGTATAAGGTCTTGATAAATTAAAACATTTATAACTCGATCTATAATTATCGCAAAACACTCATATTTTGTACGGTAAACGTAATCTTTATAAAAGGAGGGACATTATCGGATTTTTTAACTTAACCTTCGAAATTTTAGTATAACCCGAATATAAGGGCCCGAAAACAGCAAACACTTATAACTCGGATACAAATTGTAGCACCCCATACAAATTTCATATGGCAGAAGGAATCGTTTTTAGGAGTGGGTGGAAGGGGGAATTCTGTGGATTCTTTATAGAAGCTCGTCATATTTTAGCCTACAATAAATATAAAGTCCAGACAATTTAAAAATATTTATAAGTCGAGCTTTAATTTTCATATGCAAATACCCCATCCACTGCACATATTCAATTGCATACAATTTGGACATTATGTGATTAATAAAGAAAAAAATCTACAAATATTTTTACAAATCTGTATTCGATTCTATTATTTAATGGCCCATGAATTTTAGATGTATTGCATTTTACATATTTTTTAAAAGGGGCTTCTTAACATGGAATTGTGATAAAAACACATTATTTTTTTAATTCTGCATCGGAACAGACTACAACTTTTTATTTCACTTTAATAATTATTTTAATTTACTATTTAAAAAAAAACTATTTAAATTTTGCATTAATCTTTTTACATGTAATATCAACGCTATTTCTACCGGTGTCGAATGACACCTTTAAAAAGATTTCGATTTAAGGTTTTTTATTCCTAATTTTTAAATTGCAACAATTACAAATCCTTTTTAATACATTTAAGATTTTTTATACCTATTACATTAATATGTTGTTTATTTATTTATTAGTTAATTTATAATATTTTTCTTGCTCTTTAATTATAATTAATTAATATCTTGCTTTTTGCGAATTGTAAACTATAACTGTGCTTAAAAAAAATTAAAATCTGCATCTGGACAATAATGTTACCTAACACTGTTAAAAATTATTTTTGTGTATTTGTACAATGTTGCATTATTATTATTGTGGTTATTATTATGTTTAATTAATTAATTATTACTTAGACTTTATGTTTTTGACTGATTTTTCAAAAAATTTCTATTTTATTTTTTTGAAAATAATAAATCAAAAATTTTGAATAAAAACTTTAAGTGATGAATAATTGCTACTAATTAATTCTCAAAACAGTTAGTAATTTTAGTATAAAAATTAAATTAATATTTTGTTAAATATATATTTTTAATTTAAAGTATCCTTAATTTATTGAATTAATAACATTATTAATATACATTACAAATATCTACTTTAAAATAAAATCGATACATAATATATTTTATATTCAATTTATCATTATATTTTATAGTAGTTATAAACTGAAATTTATCCTTTACCTGTTTATTTTTATATTTAAAGTTACCGAAATGTAAAACTATTAATATAATTATTAATAAAACTAAAATAAAAATTTTTTTTTTTTCTGGGAAAAAGTGTAATATAAAAAATAAATAAATAAACGACAAATATAAAAAAGCTTAGTTTTGTCAGTTAAAATTTACAAATAAAATTAATTAAAATAATTGGTACATTAATATATAAAATTAAAAATAATAATCTTATTTCAAAGAAATAGGCCCAGATTCAATAAAATTAGCTCACAAAAATCGTCTTCAAAGGGTGAGTGAGAAGACTTAAAAGAAGTGGTGGGTGGAGTTTTCTGAAAACAAAATATTTTTCATAGCATGCCTAGTTACCAAATCAATATTGTTTTCCCAATGTTTATAATGGTAAAGTAACTTATGAAAACAAATTTATAAGATGCAACTTTGTATTATAAAAATAATAAGAAAAATTAAATTTGTGCTTCAATAAATATATCTCATTTCTGAATTAATAAAGGAGAGGGTGTAGAGGGGTGATTTGAGGAAATATTTGCATAAAATAGCTTATAAGTGTCTAACTGAATTATTGAAGACATTTATGATTAATCTAATTGGAAGAAGAAAAAAATAAGCACAGTTTAAGTACTTAATTAATGATAATTTAAACGTTCTAAAAAATGTATGAAAACAACAAAGAAAAAACCATTTATGGCAGTTTATAGTATATACTGCTAATAATAATATCTAATAATGATAATAAATAACAAAACTAAAAAAATCCATTCTGTTAAATAATAGTTAAAAAAAAAAAAGACAGTGTCCCCTGTAAAATTATATCACATTGTTCAACCAAACAAATTTTCAGCTCGCTGTGATTTCATAATCACGAGTTATAAAAGTTTAAATTTATCGGACTGTTATATTCAGCTTTTTATAAAATTTGAGGGGGGGCGGGATATTTTTTTAAAAGGGCCCAAATAATGTTCAAATTGCAGCGTTTGGCGGGTCGACGACAATTAGAATCCGAGTTATAAGGTGGTGAGCACCAAATAACTAACGGTGGGGAGCACTCTTGATTAAGAACCGAAATGGCCAAGGACCGAAATGGCCAGGGACCGAAATGATCAGAGACCGAAAAGTCTCGGGACCGAAAAGTCTCGGGACCGAAAAGTCTCGGGACCGAAATGTCTCGGGACCGAAATGTCTCGGGACCGAAATGTCTTGGGACCGAAATGTCGTGTACCCCTCCCAGCATCACTGCCGAGAATCAAAGACAGAATGAAAATAAAAAAGAGAGGAAAGTCTATTTAAGTAAGTGGCCGAACAGGCAGCCAATACGAAAATAGGAGGGCGGGGCTTCACTGTTACATGAAGTCCGCAGTAGAAAATCGAAGGATAGAATAAGAAAAAGGTGTTCAAAGTTCATGAAGCCGAATAGATCGCAAGCCAAGCTAAAAACCTAACCAAAAAAGACACTTTTCAGTGACCACACATTTAAATAGCAAAAATTAGAGAGATAAAAAGTTAAGTGAGGGTAGGAGCCATAAGCGAACTTATCACTCGCTACTAGAGAGATTAAAATTACTGGTTATCATCTCGCTGAAGGCGAGAAGTTTAGATATTGGATCTTTTTTAGATTGTATCGCTTCTAAGACACTGTTGAGTTTAGATATTCGATCTTTTTTAGATTGTATCGCTTCTAAGACACTGTTGAGTTTAGTGGGTATTTCGTTAAATGAACTTACATTTAGTTCTTCTTTAATTTTGATTAGGATTTCGGCTATCGTAGGGACAGAGCTTGAAAATTCCTGCAACTCATAAAGCTGCTGAGTGGGAGGCGGAGCCTTGGGCACAGAAGAGTTTTTATTGGCGGGTGGTAAGGTGACGTCCACAGATTGCAGTTTCTGGGATTTTTTGGGAGAAATTTCTTTTTTAGTAGCAGCAGCGACTTTAGGATAAGTTTTTTTGAATTAGGGCATTAGAGGAAATTGCGGACAACTGTAATATAACTAAATAATAACTTGGAAGATCTTTAAGCTACTTTAATGTATAAGAACTCAAGCACGCGATATGTACAGCATGGTTACAAGCTTAGAACATCAACAATAACAAAGCTAGCCTCGAACCCATAGTTACCGATAAGTTCTTCTTAAACTGTTGCCAGATGCATTACATCACATCTACCCCTTTAAAAGTCCTCTTCAATAAGTCTTGAAGGAGCACGAACAGTTCTGCCGCTACGAGTCTTAAATGGACTGGCCTGCTTAGTCTCTGGAACTGCAGCCTTAAGAGAATAGGTGATGTTAACAGGATAATTCATAGATGTTGTATCCTGGAAGATATTTTTCTCAGATGTATCATCAGGAAAGCCGTTCTCTTTCACTGGGGTGTCGTTATCCTCCCATCTGAAGGATTTTGGAACAGTAGAAGGATGCAGATATATACGATTCCTTCTTAGGATACCTCGAGGAGTTTCAACCATGTATGACCTAGGAGCTTCATGAGCACTTTTTACCTTTCCATACGTCCTCATGTCGGAGATCCATACCTGCTGACCGACGTCTAATTCTGGTAGTTGTCTAGCTCGATGATGACGATTGAAGTAATACTTTTGCTTCTCGATCCTTTCCTGTTCCTTTCTGAATAAGGATTTCTCGTCTAATACTTTAGGCTTTAACTTATCATTCACTATAGGAATAGGCGTTCGTAAGCGTCTTCCCATCAAGAGTTCTGCTGGATTAAACCCATTTTCTAGTGGGGTTGATCTTAACGCAAGTAGCATAAGATATGGATCATCGTTTTCCGCTTTCGTGTAATGTAACTTAAAATTTTTCACCATCGACTCTATGAAACCGTTACTTTGAGCATGTTTCGGACTGGATGTTATAATGGAGAACTTATAAAGATTGGCAAATTTTCTGTATTTAGAATCTACAATTTTTTGCGAGAACTGGGTACCATTGTCGCTTCTCACCACTTCAGGAATACCTGCACGTGCAAAAATGGACTTCATGTGATTCACGACTGCATCGGAAGTAAGATGATCTAATTTTGCCACCTCAGTATATCTAGAATAGTAATCCGCCATTATAAGATACCAGTTACCACTAACTTTGAGAAGGCCAGATCCGACTGTTTGCGAAGGTCTGTTTGGGTATTCTGATGGGAGTAAAGGCTCTTTGAAAGATTTTTGTTGCTGAATACACTTCTGACAGTTTGAGACTAAATTCCCAATTTCTGACGATAATCCTGGCCACCAAACAGACTCACGAGCTCTAGCTCTGCACTTTGTTATCCCAAGGTGACCATCATGTATACTATTTAATATTTCTTCCCGTAATTTCAAAGGTATAATAATTCTCCCATCTTTCATCAACAAATCATTTTGTACAGAAGTTGAATGCCGATGTTCCCAGTATTTTAAACATTCTTCTGGCACTTCATTTTTCCCTGGCCAACCATCTCTTGAAAATTTAATCAGTAATTTGCAGACTGAGTCTTCTTTTTGCAACGCCCATATTTCAGCCAATCTAGAATCTGATGAAGGAAATTTTTCTATAATCATTAGCACATAAACAGTTATTTCTTCGGTTAATTCTTTCTTTCCTTTTTCCGGTAAAGGGCTTCTGGATAACGCATCTGCAATGACAAGCTTTTTCCCTGGAGTATATTTGATGGTATAGGAATATCTCATCATTCGGAGTTTCATACGCTGGAGTCTAGGAGTTAGATTGTCTAACGGTTTCGACATTAACGAGGGTACGAGAGGTTTATGATCCGTTTCTGTGTGAACTTGTTGGCCAACAATAAAATCATGAAACCTTTCACAAGCCCACACAATAGCTAACGCTTCTTTCTCGATTTGTGCGTACATTTTCTCTGTATCGGACAATGTCCGCGATGGATAGAAAACTGGACGTAAATGACCATTATCCTTTTGACACAAAACTGAACCAAAGCCGTAAAATGATGCATCGGCTGATATAAAGGTTTCTTTCTTTGGATCATATAATGCTAATTCAGGAGTATGGCAAAGTTTCTGCTTGATATCTTCAAATGCCATTATTTGATATTTTCCCCAAATCCATTCAACATTATTCTTCATTAACTTGTGAAGAGGTTTTGCAACATCAGCAAAATTGGGAACGAATTTATTCAAAAATCCAGCCATTCCTAAAAATCTTTCTAATTCAGTCACATTCCTAGGTTTCGGATTTCTGGAAATAGCTTTTGTTTTTTCAGGATCAAGTTTTATTCCCTTATCAGAAATTATGTGGCCGCCCCTCCGGGTGGTTCCGACCCGACCCCTTGAGTGGGGGAGGTGACCGGAAGCTCGGCAGAGTTCGTTGTGTACGAATGCGAGGGGGCCGGATGGGGACGATTCGCCACCTCCTCGAGAGGCTCATCTCCGACAGGCGTTGAGCACGGTGGCCACGGTTAACGGACGTTGTGCATGGGTGCGTAGGCCCTTCGGGGTCCTGACTCAACGCAACCCCCGGCAGCCGGGTTCTCTGGCCAAGCCGGATAGCGACGCTCCATAGGTCGATCCCGGTGCCGGTCTAAGGGCCGGACGGTGTCACCGGGCAAAGACTAGCTAAGGCGATAGGACCCCATCCACCAATTGACTAAGAGGGAGCCTGAAGTATGAGTGAGGGCTTTGTAGAGGAAAGTCCTCGGTGCTCGCTAGTGACGACGGGGCTCGCGGGAACGCCATGCAGGGACTCCCGGAGCAACCGAAGGGCGAGGGTTACGGACAGCGCCCAGGTTACTTTATGACTTGGGTGGCTCATCCCTCCGAGGACCTCAGCTGGAGCAGTTGTGAGCCGACCCTTAGGGTGGTAGGGTTTGGCGGTGCCCCCGTTGACCAAGGAGCGGTCGCGTGGGGAGGCCAGTATGGCTCTGGTTGCTCCATGTCGTGCCGTGACCCTTGGGAGGGGTCGGCCGGCAGGTCCACCATCGAACGCTATTCCCGCAGGGAAACGGGCCGGATGCTCGCCGGTAACGCGGCGGCTCATCGTGCCTCGGGTGAACTCTTGGTCCGATCCAGGTCCTCCGTGTCTATGCGGTACCGGAGTTTGCCTCGCCTGGTGATGAGGACCTAGAGGTGTCTCCACCTAACTTTCGAACGCACTAACAAAGGTAGCGGTCGGTCACTGCACGGGGTCAGGGGTCTTCGGGCCTGGGTACCCTCGACGACCGTGAGGTAAGGTAGTGGCGGGCGGGCTTCTGTCGGCCTCCGCTGGCTTCTCTGTCCTAGGATGGAGTCGAGTCGGTGGGGGCTGGCGGGACTCCGTTCCGTCCGACCCCCTAGCGAGGCGGAGTCTATTCCGTCTAGGTGGAACTTTCCGTGCCCGCCTGGGGTCGCTAACGGCACCTAGTCTGGGCCAACTGGCTCCCGGCGTGATCCCCGAGGGGTTCCGTCGGTTGAGCCGGGTGGTCTGGGCGAAAAGCCAGGAGCTGGGTCGCTTTACGGCCGGAGGGATTTTCCCCGTCCTCCCTGGTTTTCAAGCTAGGGGCTCCTCACTAACTTTCCTATCGGCTGGCCCACAAAAATGTCTCTGCCGGAAAATGGTATCTGATCTTGGGGGCCTGTCCGTAAATTAAATTCGGGTCGGGAAGCCTCGGTTCAGTCCGTGGGCCCAGCGTCTTTATAGGCGTCTGGTTCCTGCGATGGCTTGCGGGGTCTACCGGCTCGAGTAACCAAGTTTAGGGACCACTTGGTTTTTCTAGATGGGTGGTGAGGACTGTCGTAGCGGCCGTTCGTCTCTTCTTGGGAATAGCCGTCACCGTGTGCGCTGGGCAGCGGTGTCGGTTTGACCGGAGTTGGCGTGGGGTTCCGCTCTGTTGGAGCTTGTCTGGCGGCGACCTTCGGGACGCGTCGCGGGGCTTGCTTCACGGGTGGTTCCTTGCGTCGACAAATGGGCCTGAAAAGGGCCTGGGACCGGAAGATGAACCCCTCATCTTATCAGAAATTATATGACCAAGAAAATGTATGGAATCTTTTGCAAACTGGAATTTTTCAGCGTTCAAAGTCCACCCAGCCGCTTGAAGTTTTGAAAGAACTTTATTTAGTCGTTTAATGTGCTCTTCCTCAGTAGAACCAAAAATTACAAATTCATCCATAAGACCCACTATACCAGGACCTTCTTGAATAGTTTCGCGAATTCTTTTTTGGAACACTTCCGGAGCTGTCTTAATTCCAAACGGTAAACGATTGAACATAAATCTTCCAAAAGGCGTAATAAAAGTAGTTAACTTTACAGAAGCTGGATCGAGACTTATTTGCCAAAAACCTGCATTTGCATCAATAATACTAAACACTTTAGCATTACTAAATTGATTTAAAGTATAGTCAACTGAGGCCATGGGGAAATATTCTCGTTCAATGTTCTCATTCAGAACTGATAAATCAACACAACTTCTTATGTCACCTGACTTTTTTGGAACAATAACCATAGGCGCACACCATTCTGTGGCTTCGTCTACTGGTTCAATAATTTTATTCCTTGTCATTTCATCTAACAATTTTTTTAATTTACCCCTTAAAGCTAATGGAACTCGCCGTGGTACAGAAATTGCGTAAGGCTTAGCATCATTCTTTAATTTTATTTGATACGGCTTCTCCACCTTTCCAATTCCGCTAAATAATTTGGGAAATTTCTTGACAGGATCTAGTTTTGATTTCAATTCATATATTCTCTGGATAAGATTCAAATTCTCACTAGCTGTACAGCTTAGCAGTGTGTGCTGTAAATTATTTATTACATACACATCATCTTCAAAACTAAAACTTTTGTTCTTTAATTTAACGCGAATTATCCCAGCTATTTTCAGATTTTTCCCATCTGGACTGCAAATTACTTTACTTGATCCCTTTAATTTTATATGTTTCAATTTCGAATCATAAATAGCCTTAGGAACAACCGTCACATCTGCTCCTGTATCGATCTTAAATTCTAGAGGAGTCTTTTTAATCAATACTTTAGCATTCCAAAGGTTATCCGATATTCTAACAGGGTTATTTTTATCTGAGGTATTCATTATGTAACCTAAAAAATCAGAAGAATTCGTCGATTTTGCTTTTTCAACTTCGTTAACCTGCATTTTTGATTCACAAACTTTAGCATAATGACCAATCTTCTTGCACCGGTTACAAATCGCTTTACGCGCAGGGCATTCCGATTTCGTATGTTTGTTTTGTTTTCCACACCAAAAACATACTTCTTTGTTCTTATCCGAATTGAAAGAATCAGATTTTTTATTTTGTTTGTATTTCTTATTCTGTGATATCGCTAGCCTGTTAGCTACCTTAAAAGACGTAGTATCACTACTCAAAACTTGTTGTTGACTTTTAATTGTTTCAGCCTGACGAGCTGTTGTAATCGCTTTTTCAAGTGTAAGTTTCATATCTAGTTGCAGATTTTCAGAAACCTTCTTATCGCAAATACTGCAAACAATTCTATCTCTAATCATTTCTTCCTGAAAAGAGGTAGGGAATTCGCAAGTTTGCACTAATGTGCATAACGATGTGATAAACTGTTCCACCGATTCACCTTCTTCTTGTGTTCTCGTGTAGAATTTATATCTTTCGTATATAACATTGCATGTAGGAATAAAATGCGTTTCAAATTTATTCTTTACAATGTCAAAATTTTTGATATCGTCTGCACTTAAATTAAAAGATGACAATATTTCTTCGGCTTGAGAGCCCATTAAATAAACCAAAGAGTTTACCTGTTCTTCCGGTTGTTTCGTTTTCAAACCTGATGCAGATGTGAAACGTTCGAATCTGTCAATCCATTTTTGCCAGTCGTCAGGGCGAAAAGAAAATTGTTCTGGCGCAGGTATTTGATACATCTTTCTTTAACGATAAACACTGCCACCATGTAATATAACTAAATAATAACTCGGAAGATCTTTAAACTACTTTAATGTATAAGAACTCAAGCGCACGATATGTACAGCATGGTTACAAGCTTAGAACATCAACAATAACAAAGCTAGCCTCGAACCCAGAGTTCCCGATAAGTTCTTCTTAAACTGTTGCCAGATGCATTCCAAAGCCTTATAAGATGAGGGGTGTTCTAGGGAGCAGTTGGCACATTCAGGGGGTGGTTTGGGGACCTCAATAGAAGATTCTTTAGCAATAGCGGCATCTTTTTTAACTTGGCAATCTGGGGACAGGTGGGGACTACCACATCCCATGATTTTGGGATTCAGATGACAGTTCGCGCTTAAGTGGAAGAACTTTTGGCATCGATGACATTGAGTAGCTTGTTTTGAAAACCACCTGTACCTTATAAAAGCAAAATTTTATTAAAACATTCCGGTGGGAATGTGGCATTTATGGTTTAAAAATATATGAAAAAAAAACCGTAGAACTTTCTGGATCATCCAATATATTAAAAAATGTAATGTGCGAATTTTCTTTACAGAAAGAATTAAAAGCACAAATTAATATTTTAAACGCTAGTGTTTTATTAATCATCATAAATTATGGATAAACTTAGATTTGAACATTTTTTTTTTTATTAAAGACTTATTCTTAATAGATAGATGTGTTATAAAAACGTTATATTAAAACTTATTTATCATATTTTAAAGTCAATGTTTTATTAATAATCATAAATTGTCACTAAGCTAGGTTTGATGATAAGAATTTTAAGAATTATTTCCATCTAATTGATCCGTTTTTAAAAGATAATGAAAAATTGAATTTTAAAATAAAAATTTAAATAAAAAAATTTAACATCTTAACATTTTATTAGTCGTCAAAAAGTGTTGATCTAAATTCGATATCGATATATTTAAGAATTATTTTAGCAACTAAAATGGGTTACTACAGAAAATGCTACATCGTATGGGTCTGGAATTTTCAAATTAAAAGGAGCCTATAATAAAGTGTGTGTCCATGTGGCCTAAGTCAGTTCTGTTTTTCTTTATTTCAGAACCTTGATATAATTTATTTAAAAACTTCATTGACGAAACAACACAAAAACGTATAATAAAATACATAAGATATAACTGATGAAAAAAGATCAGCATGGCTAAAAACAAATATATTTTTTAATTAAAACTGTTTCAAATGTAAGTAAGTACGAGTATTAAGCCTTAATTACGTCCACCAATAACCATATCACAATATATATTCTAAACGGAAAAGTCAAAACATACATTAAAATATTTATTTGCTTAAAAGACGTTACTAAAAACACATTAAAAGTAGATTAAAAACCTATATTGACATGTTTCAACTCCTTCACTGAGTCGTTATCAGGATGTATAACAGAAATTACAAATACAATGCATATGAAAAATGGAAAAAAATCATCGAATACAAACAAGTAAACATATAACTACATTTTCTGCATCACTACGCCCTACATTTTCACCATCGCACGTGTTCCCTTTATGTTACGACTCCGCAAGTTGTCCAACCATTCAATCCATATATTCGAGATGCGAAAAGATAACGTATCGTTACAAATCCCTGAACCTCTTAAATAAATTTCAATGGTCTCTCTTATAAATAATTGTAAATAAAAATTAAACCTGTTTATTAATCTACTCTCGTTAAAAAGTACATTAATGCTCTCTATTTGATTCAGCCGGGATATGCATAAAATATAATAGAGGTAATACTGCTTTATAAAAAGCCGGGATATACATAAAATATAGTAGAGGTAATACTGCTCATCCACAGTAATGAAAAAAAAATGTTGCCGCTGTTATAGAAATGCCATTAAAATTTAAAACAAATTAATATTTCAATGATAATACGTTAATATTTTAAATTCAGAAATTTTAAGTTATTATGAGACCTTTTAGACCCGAATGCTTCATTTGGACGTCAGAGTATCAGGGCTGCAGAAAAGCCGGCCTTTTTCAAAAAAAAAAAGCCAGACGGCTTGGCTTTTATGAACCGGCTTAAAAAAAAAGGCCGGTCTTAAAAAAAGCTGTTTTTTTTTTTTAAGCCAGCTTTTATTGGACTTTATTGGCTTTTTTAATGAAAAAAAATACATTTACATTTTATCTGCAAGAAACAGAAAAGCTCTCCAGCCTTCTAGGCTAGAACGACTTCTAGCCCATTAAATTAAAAAAATAGTTTTTATAGTGCATAAACTATATTGGATACTTTACAAGTAATTTTAACAATGTTTGTGTGAGTTTGAGCTATGACACATTAGTGACTTTAAAATTACATCTATTATCTATATTATAAAGGACAAACATATCTGTGCGTAACGCATACGTCATTTTGCGAATGGCAACACTTTGAAATTTGGAATGAAATTTTGGCTTTGCAATTTTCTCTACTGCAAATTTTTAAACTTCTAAAGATCGCACATTTTAAATTTTTACACCGTCGTATAAGGAAAAAAATGCTCTTTTAAATGCAATTTGTTTTAAAACTGTATCTCAATTTATTTTTGAGATATTAATTTTTTTGTAGTTTTTAATACCATTTTTCTTATCGTGGCAACAAAAGTACCTCATTTCATTGAAAGTCATTGAAAGTAAACGGAAAATAGTCGAAAATATGAGATATTGTATCTTTCTGTTGCCATTTTCTCATAAAACCTAAAAAAAAAAAAGTTGAAATTAAAATATGGGCTATGTCAAGAATATTGTCTGTTATTCTGTGCTAATGACGTCATATGCACACTTTTCTATAGACGAAGTTTAAAACTGGATTGTAAAAGTGGATTGCTTTAGCGGATGCAAATGACATCATTTTATAAAAAAGCGTGTATTTTATTTCTTAAACCTGAATTATGTTTTGTAGAAGTGCGTCATTTTCACAGCCCAGCTCCTTTGAAATTCTTCACAGGTGAAAATGCTTCACATTTAAAAATAATGTAATCGAAATCACACACTGATAAAATGCAATGTTTTACAAAAATTTAGAGTATCTTTATAAAGTATATTTTTCAATCTTCTGACCATCGTTGCATTTTCAATTTTCGTCGCATAGAGAAAAAATTTACTTTCAAATGGAATTTGTTTAAAAACTTTACCTTAATTGACTGATGTATTATATTTTCTAAAATAATTTTTAAGCATGATTTTTTTTTAAGTTTATCTTATCACGTGCCGGTTTCAGTACATAATAATAATAAACATTTTTCACATAAAGCAACAAACATTTTTCAGCATTTGTTTCTGACTATTTTTGCATAACGAAATTAATGCCTCCTTTATAGGCAAATAAAAGAATAATATTAAAAAAACCACCAATCTAACATATTTGTGAAAGACAAATTAACGAAATTAATACTTCTTTTATAAACAAATAAAAGAATAATATTGAAAAAACAACAAATCTAACATATTTATAATCGTACAATTTAAATTTTTAGATCACCATAAATAGGATTTTTTTTTTAATGGAATAACTTTGCAAAGTCCATCTCAGTTTACTGATTGTCTATAGTTTTAAAAACAATTTTTAAGCATGAAATATTTTTTAATTTATCTATATCGCGCGGAGCTCGATTACGAAAGATTAATCCGTTTGCCCTTAAAACAAAATACAGACTTCATTATTTTCTTACGGCTAATATCTATTAAAAAAATCCCCTATGAATAAATAAATAAAATAATATAAATAAAACACAGATTTGCCAGACATGTATAAGCTCTGAAATTATCAGAATATAAAAGGATGCCATAAGTAGCAAAATCTTGGCAAATAACTCTTAGCATGCGGCTAATAAGAAAATATCGCTTTTGATAAATTTCAAAAATTTCTTTGATTGTATAATTCGTATTTTTCATATGAAAAATGTTTTTTTAATGTAAGTTGTCAATCTAAATATATTATGGAATATAAAAAAATTATTAGTTTTCAATTTAAAAAAATGATTTCACCTATATTCTTTAACCCGGGAAGCCCGGGTACGATCCCCTAGTATATATAAAATCCAAACGGAAATTTCGTTCCGAACGCCGAGATTTCGAGTTCTACCGCATGGATTTTTACGGAACTTATACCGTCAGATAGGTATCGTTCCATGGAAGGTTTTAAGCTATAACACATCATTCTACCTAGATTAGTTATAGAATTATTACGGAAAATTCTATTATTTTGGACTTTGTTACTTCACATTTCCTTAAATATCTGGGCTCCTATTGGTCGTAGAGCTTAGATCTCGCGCCAAAAGTAGCTCCGAAACACCCAAGCAAACTTTTCCCCGCGATTATTTTGCCGTCTTCCGATTTCCTCTAACTCTATTAGGGGCCCGCGTAGGGCCCCTTTAAAATATTTTTCGTAGTAATTTCAGCAATTATCTTAAATTATTGGTTAAGACCGCCACCCTCCCGATTCATGTATCTACGGAAAGGTTGCATGAAGGAGTTTCGTTCAAATACGCTTTCGTTAAGAGTAGAGTGCGCTCCCTGGTGGTGGAATGTGCAACTAACATAACGCGATATTGTTAAAATTAGGAAATCTAACAATGCGATCTGTTTTAAACTTTGAGATAGTTCATAACACATAATCTATTATCTATTCTATTATATATATATATAATCTATTATCTATTCTATTATCTATCTATTATATCTAAAATCCAAACGGAAATTTCGTTCCGAACGCCTAGATTTCGAGTTCTACTGCATGGATTTTTACGGAACTGATACCGTTAGATAGGTATCGTTTCAGGGAAGGTTTTAAGCTATAACACATCATTCTACCTAGATTAGTTATAGAAGTATGACGGAAAGTTCTGTTATTTTGGACGATAAGGTTTCCATTTTATTTCTTGGCGAAGTTTTTTGTTGCTGAAAAAATTGAAACGGCTATTACACCTAGAAAAATAAAAGACAAAAAACTGTTACTAATTTTATTTAAAATCTTTAAAAAAGAAAAAAAAAGAAATCCATTTTAATGAGTGATAATATTAAAAAACGAATATATTTAATTTAAACATGAAAGGGAATGTTCGTAATACTTAAAGAATTACTCAGTTGAAATATTGCAATTGAAATAATATTTGGCGATTTATCTTTTGCATCAGGTTAAGACGGGGTCCCATCTCCCGGTCCCAGGCCCTTGCAGGCCCATGTGTCTACGTGCGGAAAGACCCCCGTTCCAAACACCGCGGCGCGTCCCGAAGGTCGCCGCCAGGAGTGGCCCGTCAGGGCCGATCCACCCGCAAACTCCGGTCAAGCCGGTGCACTGCCCAGCGCACGTCACACCTGTTATTCCCAAGAGGACGATTGGTCGCGTGCGACAGATCCTGCCACTTAGCTAGAGGAGCCAAATGGTTCCTTCTCTTGGTTCCCGACCCGGGACGCCCCGATAGCCCGCAGGAACCGAGCACCTATAGAGGAGTCGGGCCCACGAACCGGTTCGAGGTTACCGAGAAAAATGTATCTGAAAATTGATAAAATGATATCAAGGAAGTTCTCCATAAGCGCATGCTCAGCATTATTTGAAAAAAAAATTATAGAATATTCTTCTCATAAATATATATATATCCATAAAAAAATCGCAGAACCTCTATTTAGCATTCCCAAAAAAATAATGAACATTTCATTTTTTCTGGATGGCGACACGATAAAATTTTGAATATATTCTTTAAGAAAAACTTTTTCAACTCTCGATACGAAGTTAGTTTAAGTAAGTTAAATAAATACATATTTATAACTGCAGTTTTGTCATATACATTTATATACGTAACAATGAAATTTAACGATCGTATTTATGCCGTTTACAATGAAATTTAAATGGATTAAAAGTGTTTCAAACTCAAATTAAGATCCGATTCTGAGCATTGGCAATTTGACTTCGATATTGTTTGTGTCAGAGACAACAAGAGAGTTTTATTGCCATGGAAACAACAATTTAAAATCGAAATGTTTAATGATAGCATTCTTAATTAAAATACCCTTAAAACTTATCCAGCCGGTGACACCGTATAAAATTAAATAGCTCAATACAAGTAACACGCAATTTGCATATATTATATAAGCTTACAGCAAAAATAGTAAACTAATCCACAGTTTAAGTTTAAATTCATTGAGCATTAGGCATTTAATTACTTATTTAACAAGGAATTTATAAATGCATTTCAATCTCTTGCATTTGGCGAGGAAACCTATTGGTTCGCCAAAGAGCGTCGAGCGTTCGTCTGTTCGCGCCAAATACTCGAAAAAATATTTTTTTACAGATTTTCTACTGCGATTCGACCGCTATATTTTTACCGATCTTTTTTACATACATGAGTCATTTTATTAGCATTTCCTTTTTCAAAATATTTTGATTATGCGTTTTAAGGAGACCTTCCTTGTGAGTAACAATTTTGATTATTATTATTATTATTATGTATCTCTTACAGAAAAAACTAGCAGATGTAATTATAAAAATAATGATATTACATAAATAGCAGTTAATATTATAAAAGTGGAGTCAAATATTTAAATTTTAATGCAAACGTTTGCCCCCCCCCCCCCCCCCCACACACACACACAGACACATATTATAAATAATTTAATTTCAGATATTTAAAATATTTTTCGGGTACTTTACTCCGGATACATGCTATTTTATTTTTCCCCAAACTTATGACTTTTATAACCTCGAACTCAGATCAACAAATATTGTCCACTATTTTTTTTTTTTTTTTTTTTTTTTACATATATCGCCAATTTTTCTTTTAGAAAAGTCTACTGTTTCAAAGATTACATGAAATTTGTACTTAGCTATTAGTAAATTTATGTTTTTTCATTCAAACGGAGAACAGAAGATTTAGTATTATATATATTTTTATTTGCAGTTATTTTACTGTCACTAAAAAATAAATACTTGGGAAAAAATTTGAAATTCCAATGGTGGCTGGTGGAACAATATTTGTTGATTTATCATTTTAGTCTAGATAAGAAAAAAAGTACCTGAAATGCAGATAAAATTGAAAATAGAAATCATTATAAAGCAAGTTCTTCTGACGCACAATCCTATTCGCTAAAATGAGGAAAAAATTAACGATTTTAGATTTATTTAGGCAGCAGACTGAAGAATAATGTAATTTTCAAAATAAAAAGTGTAATTATTTCTCCGTGTTATTGCACTCTTTAGAGAAATGAAGAAAGGTCTTCGGTGCATCAAAAAGATTATTTCGTTACATTATAACGTGTTAGGTTATTAAGTTTTGTATAACTGACTTTATTTGTCATTTACAAAGAGTATTTTTGGCGAAAGATCTATAATTCAGCCAACAGCAATTTGACTTTATTTAATGGGATGTAGTCTGGCGCATAATTACGTATGTTTTACGTGTGTTAACTCTGGTAAATTTGTAACCATATAGTTTGCAAACACTTCTAATGTTTGCCGTAAAACTTAGCTGTGCACCCGATTATGGACGATTGGGAAGATTTTGATTGGATGAAAAGAAGAGGTTTATTTTTCTATCATAATAAGTTATCGAGGTTTTTTTTTCAGGTTAACAGTTACATAATTGCAAGTGGTATATATATAAAAAGGAAATGGTAATGAAAATGACATTATTTTAATTTTATTCAAACACTTCATTTTTAAAAATCCACTTTTATGTGATTTACATATCTTTTAATGAAAGTTAAAGACTTTTTGTGTGCAAACAATTTATTACATTTTTTTACCGTATTTACTCTGCTGTAATCCGAAGATAGAAAACTGCAGTAGACCTGCTAGAAGACGTGTATTACAAAATATAATGCAACGTAGAGAGAAATTGTATTTAAGCTACCAGAACCACACATAGCACCAAGCTGAGAAGCCCGGAGTTCAAGAACTATCAAACGAAAGTGAATAATCCGAACATAAGTAATGTTCAGTGGTCACTCTCTGCAATCATTGTAATTATCTCTCCTTTTAGAGTGTGGTGACTAGAGAACATTTTTTCATTTCTGATTATCACAACGGCCGTATTTTCTTCCCAACCTTTACTTTAAATATATACTGTAAAAAGAATTTCTTCTGAATAGTCCGAATTTTGCCTAACCTATAAGATATTATAATAGCTAAATAGCATTCGCATAGTATTCAGCAAATGCGGAAAGATTTTGCCGGGGAAGGTCCATATTAATTTAAAATACAAGGTCGAATTCATAATTTTGTTTGATCAATGATCATTTGGAAAATGGACCAGCGAAGCGGGTGTAGCCTGCTAGTATATATATATAAACTGTGAATATAATATAATGCAAATGTGCTTTTTTCCCTTTGAAAAAGATCAAATTTGAAGCAAAATAAATCTAAGGGTTTGAATTGTAAATTTATAGTAAATTAATAGACAAATTTTAAGTAAAATATTTCTTTTAAATGAAATTTATTTATTAACCAAAATAAAAGCATTCACTTTTTATAAATCGATTATTTAATTTATTATCTATACTAGTATTATAAAGAAGTAAAGTTTGTTTGTTTGTTAGAGGTAACCTCTGGAGCTACGGAAGCGATTTCAAAAGTAATGGTATCAAAATGATGGTTTTAGTCTAACTTAGAACATAGGCTATATTTTATGTAGTTGCCACTACCCTAAAGGGGGTGCAGGAGCAAAAAACGTTCTAAAAATGCGATTTTTGCGTTACTGAAGGCCCTAGAAATATGAAATTTGGAATATTAGTTATTTATAAGATATAAATGATCTCTAAGAACATTTCTTAAACAATTCGAAATTTAAGAGGGGTGAAAATGCACAAAAAGCGTTCTAAAAAACGTTCAAAAAATGGTAGTTTCTACATAATCTCAAGAAATACGAAACCGATTTAAAAAATATTGGTGTCAAAATGATGGTGACGACGCTTGCTCCAAATTAGGCTATATTTTATGTCGGTGCCACTACCCCAAAGGGGGCGCAGGAGCAAAAAACGTTCTAAAAATGCGATTTATGTGTTACTGAAGGGCGTAGAAATATGAAATTTTAAATATTAGATATTTATTAGATATAAAGGATTTCTAAGAACAGTTCTTAAACAATTCGAAATTTAAAAGGGGTGAAAATGCGCGAAAAGCGTTCTAAAAAACGTTCTATATGGTGGTTTCCACACAATCTCAGGAAATACCAAACCGATTTAAAAAAAAATAATGGCGTCAAAATGATGCTGAAAACCCTTGCTCCAGCATAGGCTATGTTTTATGTCGGTGCCACTACCCCAAAGGGGGTGCAGGAGAAAAACGTTCTAAAATGCGGTTTTTCCGTTACGGAAGAGCCTAGAATCGTTAAATTTGGAATGATAGTTAATTATAAGATAAAAATTATCTCTAAGGACATTTCCTAAAAAAATCAAAATTTAAAACGGGATCAAAATGCGCAAAAAGCGTTGTAAAAAACGTTCTAAATTGCGATTTCTATGCAATCTCAGGAAGTACTAAACCGATTTCAAATATAATGGTGTAAAAATGATGGTGACAGATCTTGCTCCAAGATAGGCTATATTTTATATCTGTTTCCACTAGCCCAGAGGAGATGCAGGAGCAAAATGCGCGAAAACCGTTCTAAATGCCGATTTGTCAGCAATATCTCAGGAAGAATAAAACTGATTTCAAAAGTAATGGTAGGAAATTGATGCTGACAGCCTCTGCTCTAACATAGACGCTATTTTATATCGGTATCACTATCACCTAGACGTTGCAGGAGCAAAAAAGCGTTCTAAATTTTTATTTCGTTGATCGGTAGGGGCTAGTAACTTAAAATTAGCCAAGGTACATATTTATTAGATATAAATTATCTTTAAGAACAGTTTCGAAAAAAATTGGAAATTTAAAAAGGGGTGAAAATGCGAGATAAGCGTTCTAAAAACGTTCTAAATTGCGATTTCTACTCAATCTCAGGAAATACCAAAGCTATTTCAAAAGTAATGGTTGCAAATCAATGGTGACTGCCCCTGCTATAACATAGGTTATATTTTATGTTGCTGTCACTACCATCTGAGGGTTGCAAAAGCAAAAAATGTTCTAATTTGCGTTTTTTGCACAACTGAGAGGTACAACACTTTGAAGTATGGCATGGTATTTACGTACAAGATGGAACTGCTTTCTAAGAACAGTCGAAAGAAAATTCCTAATTTAAAAAGATGAAGTGAGCGAGAAGCGCTATAAATTACAATTTTTATGCAATCTTATCAAATACCAAATCGATTAAAAAAATAATGATGGCAAATTGTTGGTGATAGAACCTGCTCAAACATAAGCTATATTTTATGTATCTTCCACTATCACCAGAGGGTTCCAGGAGCTAAAAACTTTCTAAATTGCGATTGCTGTGATACTGAAAAGGCTAGAAACTTTAAATATGGCATGGTAGTTACTAATAAAATATAAATGTCCTCGAAGGACTGTCGAAAATAAATTCGAATTAAAAAGGGGGGAAGCGTAGGGGAGGTGCGAAAAACATTCTAAAAAAGTCCTAAATTACGATTTCTATGCAATTTCAGGGAATATAAACTGATTATAAAAGTAATAGTTGCGAACACAATGATAACAGTCTCTGGTCCAACACAGGCTATATTTTATGCCGATGATTCTACCACCTGGGGTTCACAGGAACAACCAACGTTCTAATAAAGGCCTTTAAAAGCTTTCTTTACGTTTCTGTGGAATATTAGGAAATAACAAACCGATTTCAAAATTAATGTTGGCAAATTAATGGAGAGAGTTCCTATTTCAACATAGCCCTTTATGTTGAGAGAGGTGGTAGGACTTGGAATTTGACATGTTAGTTAATTTTAAGATGTAAGAAGATGCTTTCTAAAAAATTCAAAACTTCAAATAAATACTGAAATGAGCGTATTAATTGAGCATAAAAGTTTCAAAATATTTTCTAAATTATCATTTATTTAGTTTTATTTAGTTTTATTAATTTAAGTCTCATTTCTGCCTAATGCAGTGTAATAATGATATGTTTAATCAAACTGTGTTTTAAATAGTAATTTTTGAAGTATTCCTAAAAGTAATAAGTACCTTATAATAAAATAAAATATTACCTTTTAATAAAATAAAAATTTAGTTAGTACCTTTTAATAAAAATTAGACATATAAATATCACTTGGCATATTTCAAATATTACGCGAAGCAAATCGTCCGCGGGGTTTTGCTAGTATTAAAATATTCATTGTGTATACAATTAAAATTACAATTATGAAAATCCTTTTTAAAAAAACCCACTTAAAAAAATTATTTTTAAAAAATCCGGCCTTTTTAAAATGATTTAAGAGGCTACTTCAGTCAAAGGAAAAGACCCGTTCGCTAATGCTAATCCTATGGAAGAAATATCTTTATAAAGATATCTCGGTCGCATTTCAATATTTTTAAATGATTTCTTTTGCATTGAATAGTTGAGATCGATCTGTACAAAGGCCGTTGTTTACTTTTTCGATTTTGTTTACAGGTATTTCTTATGAGAACACTTTCATTTTCGGAACCGATTTCGAAAGTAAAAGCATCCTCATAAAAAATATCTGCAGTCAAAATCGAAAAAGTAAAAAACGACCTGCATACAAATCGATCTCAACTATTCAATGCAAAAGAAATCATTTAAAAATATTGAAATGCGACCTAGATATCTTTATAAATTTCTTCCATAGGATTAGCATTAGCTAATATGTCTTTTCATTTGACTGAAGTAGCCTCTTAAGCCAAAAAAAAAAGGGCGGCATTTTTTTGGCCTGGCTAAAATCCGGCAGCCCTGCAGAGTATAGATAGACGTAGAGGTGACGCCAGCTGAAACTGGTTTATTTCACTGTAAAATATTTTTGAAGTGCCACAAGAAGATTGAATATTTATAAATAAATAAAAACTTTGCCGCAGGAGGAAATGGTGTACTATTTAGCAGCAATTTTTTAAATCCAAAACTAAGATCACGTTTAATTCGTATTTTATTTTGCCTTAAAACGTGAGTCCGATGTTTACCAAAAAAGGAGCTGGATTTGTAGACATAAAAATTCAATGTTTTGCTGAGGCTATTACAAATGTTGTTTGGAGAGATATTTTGGGGGGAGGGGAGATTAGGGGGGGGGGGGGTATTAGATAGTACGATACGGTTGCAAATTCAACCAAAATATATTTTGGTTTTTGAGAAAATAACTGCGGACAATTCAATTTTAAGAATTATTTTTTAAAATCATTTTATTCAGTTTGGGGCCCACAAATGCAGTGGGACTAAGGCCACGGCCTATTTGGCCTGCGTGGTAATCAGGCCCTGATTATTATATTTTGAAATAAATGAGTATTGGTTTCAATGTGTGTTGATGTATTGTCAAAAATGAAATACAATTACAATAAAAAATGAGCGAAACGCAGGATTGTCGTAAGACCGCGTAGTACTATTGATCCAGTTTTAGGAGCACAAGGCACAGCTCCCTGGTTTAATTCTATATATTTAAAGAACTAAAACAGAAACTATTTTTAAAATTCTCCAAGAATGCTACATTTTGTTTCCTTAAATGACGTGATGATAGAAAAGGCAACAATTGAAAACATTTCTTTAACATGCTGAGTCTCGTTTTTTTACAATTTTGTACCTCTCAATTTTAAACACATTGCTTAGAAACCGTCTTTTTATCTCCAGAGAAGAATAAACAAATTCCTAGGAAACGACTTTTGAAAGAAATAACTCGCAGCTCATCCCGTAAAAGCTGTAACTCAGTTTATAAAAATAGCTGCATTTCGCGATGTGGCTCTTTTATGGGAAAGCCCTAAAGGATGTTATTTTCAGTTAGTATAAATGTTCGTGTAATAAACAATTTTTAAAAGTTTGAAAGAGACAACAAAATTAACAATACTACATTACATAACGTTTTGTTACTTTTGCTATTTTTTATGTACCAAAAAGAGTTTTGAATATATATATATATTAGGTCTTTATTAAGATATTTATTTTTTATTCGCTTGCTGACATAAGTTGGGAAATTAAATTTTACGGTGTTGGCATCACTGCTTTAAATTTACAAGATTGTAAACAACATCAACATAAACCAGATATTTAGCCTCTCCAAAATAACTCCTGTAAGTACTAATTTAGGTTTAAGTTTATTCATTGTTTTGTTATATCCCTATATATCTTCCCTATGCAATGGCACGTCATATTAGTGCTTCCATTTTTATTAAAGTTCAGGTAAATGATGCTTTCTTATTGTGATGTCATAAAATTGTAATACATATGTGGGGCGAATAGCAACACATGTTTTTTGTATCTATTCATATCCCAAGAGATACAGAAGCTATCTAGACACACGGCAGTGTGTCAGCCAAGTTCGTCTGACATACTAGTGTGTTATATTACACGAACCATTTCGATCTGTTTTCGCCAAATTTCGACACTCTACTACTGAAAATCTATTTAATCTACGTACTTGTAATACGAAGTACGTAGTAAGGCCTCCCTAATTACCTAAAATCTAAAATTTTATAAATAACGCGTAATTAGTTTCCGAGATAATGACATTTGAAAACGGCTGATAATTGATAATTTCATCACTGTCTGACTCGCTCATCAAAAAGATCTCATATATCTACCACACCTGCAGACTTCAAATTTGGTGCGAAGTTCGTTTACACTATAAAACTAGGGAATCGGAAAAAAAAAGTGAAAATCGATTAATTACCCACTTGGGGGTGTCCATTTTTACTTTAACATTACGTCTATTAGGCGAAAAATTAATTTGTCAAAAAAAAAAAGCGCCAAATGTTGAATCCGGGCTGACCATGCAGCAAAATCACCTGAATATCAGCCATTTTCCGCTAATTTCAGAGAATTAATTTTTGAATAATGGTGCATAAAATTTACCTTTTTATACACAGTGTGACATAACAAAAAGATCTTGACAGAATACATATGTTGAAATACGCATATATTCCAAGACTTCTCCCTAGTTGAAATTCGTCTGATCCCAGAATTAAAAATGTAAACAAAAGGAGAGTCATTTCTATCATTCAAATAAATATTAATCATGGATGTGTGGCTACCATGGGTCTAGGCAGTCTAGCTGTGGACAACCTTGCAGTGTCTCAGATTCTCGATGTCAATGCTACAAGTACTCTATCGATTTCAACTGAGTATAAAGGTAGATGAGACTAGGGAGGGTTGACCATACGGGAGGCTTGACCCACCCATCAGTTTTCATATTTAAAAGAATTTCAGAGTTTTATCAATAGGTGTCAACCAAAGCTACCAGAATGCTCAAACAACAGTCTCTGTTTCATACAGACAATCGAGATAGGTGTGGAAAAAATCAATTGTGAGGCGTTTTCACCCTAAAAGTTGTGTTTTTTAGAAATACTTTGTAAGCTTTTTTCAAATAAAATATATCACAGGATTTTAAGTAAGTAGGTTTTAAGTAATGCAGAAATATCGAGCTTTCATTCCAGGCATAAAGGTTATACAGTAAGTTAGGCTTAACATAACAATATGCTATTTTTTAGAAAAAGGCTATGTGGGGAGGCTTGACCCAGTCAATGTGAGGGAGGGTTGACCACATGTTCAAGGCTTCTTTAACATATTCACGGCGAGAAACGAGAATTCTCGTTTTCATTCAAAAAACATCATTGACTAAGGGCGTGGCTTCTATCTTACAGAAAATGAATTTATATCACGTTGTCTAATTTTTTTTTAGATTGTAAGAGATTTTTTATTAAGATCGTTCATTGAAAGATATTTACCGATGCATAAACTTGGGAAACCTATCTAGAACACCAATTTACAAAAGACTTTGAGAACAGGGAGGAGCTTCTACTGTTTTAAAATTCAGATTTGATAATGATTGCCCGTCGACTATGTGTTAATTAAGGGGTTTTGGAAATCTTTTTATTATATACTGTGCATAATGAAAGATTAATGGTTATATATGAAAATGAATGCAAATTTATTCTGCAAAGGTATAGTAAAATGGGGTGATGGGAAAGAAAACGTTTAAATCTGATTAAAGAAAGATGTAAAAAATTGCTATTTGCACCGACGAAAAAAATGAATGAAATATAAATGGGAAAGTTGATAGGAACTTTTTTCCATTTAAATATTACTTACAATAGGTAAATAGAAACAGTGCAAAATACTAGAAAGTACGAAAGCAGCAGTCTTAACCGTTTCAGGGACAGTGGTATGTTTATGAAACCACTTTATTTTAATTCCCAAATTCTACAATGACATCAGAATTTTGCTAAAATCTTTTCAATTTAATAAGTATGTGAAATATAGCCTGTTTCATATTTCGAAATAAACTTATCGTATATTCCGATGCCAGTCATTTATTTCAACATTTCAGTACTGAAAGTACTTTGCCTCTGAAAGGGTTAAAAGATGTTAATGATAAGTTAAGTATTCATGCGGCTGCAAAAGAACATAGCAAGAATCGAAAAACTATTGGAAGGTATGTAGACAAATTTCAACACAATGTATAGAGTGAGATGAGGAAAACTATGTGACAACTAGAGTTGTCAGATCGCATGTCACAGACAGTAGGGCAAGGAAACAAATAAAAAGCGCGACAGTTGCTTCTACCGGACTTAATAATATATGAAACCCTATGAAAACGGAACCTGTCTCTAACGGAATAGTGTCTTAAATATTAAAATTTCATTTTCTCTGTTGTAGAATTATGCCTTTAAAATTGGGTAACCAATTGTGATTGTAATTGTAAATCTCACAGTAACCGAAATAAATCTCAGCAGCTTGATCAGGGACCCGACGCTCCCTCTCAGACTCTGGTTGAGAGTCGGGCGGAGTGGATGTGGTCTACCCCTCGGGATTGCACTAACACTCTAAAGCGAAAGCTGGGTTCCCGAGGTGGTCATCGCTGTCATCGCTGTAAAATTATACCTGCTCAGACAAAATCCTGCATAAAACAAAATTTTCTCTCTCTGACATGCGATTTCTCCTAAACAGGTTTGTTGAAGCCTCATATTTTCAAAAATATTTTTTTTATAATAATTAAATCATGTAGCATAAAGTTATTTTACCTTTTTTAATCTGATTTTATTTCTCTTCACAAATATTTCAATATAAAACAAAGTGGGTCAAGCCTCCCTTATAGTGGTTCAAGCCTCCCGTATGTGGAGAGCTTTGACCCATAATTTTCTCATGATTAAAATCACTCATTTTTCAAATTTCTTATACATTACACTTATGTAGCAATTTTATTTTGGTAACTGATTGTATAACGAATAAAATGATACATAAAACTTTATTCTACGTTCAATATTTAAAAAATAAAAAATCATTTTGTAAAAAGTGGGTCAACCCTTCCTAGTCTCTCCTACTCCTATCGATTGCCACTAAGTATAATGGCACTCTATCGATTGCCGATGTGTATAAAGGTACTCTACCAATTGCCGCTGAGTAGAAAGGTAATGTCTGCCGGGTACTATCAAGTATCATTTCGATGTCGTTCGATAGCGACTCGAACATTCTAACTGTTTTGACAGTATTCTGCCCTGGTCGGATCGCATGACTTCTCGTAATGCGCCGACGAAGTGATAATTTCGCATTCTGCCCCTAACGTCTTGGAATTCTTTCCGATTTTCTGGGGTGCAAATTCACAAACACTCAACGTCCCAGCGCGCTTGACGCCAAACCCTGTAGCCAAGCGCTTTGGCGAAAAAATGAACTTCGACGTGTATACGTGCATGTTGCATTCTGTTTCTTGTACCGTAGTTTGAAGTTTGCATGTGCGAATATTTATATCCGCTTTATATGAATATATTTTGGATACGCTTACAGAGTTAAAAGAGAGGTTTTTTTTCCCCTTTTGCAGATTAATTTAGTCTACACAAGTTGTATTATTGATTATATACGATTATATTACTCGAATATTGATGCTATTACAATAAAATAAGATTACCGTTACAAAGTAAGAATGAAGCTGAAAAATTTAAACTGCATATTTCTAGCTTTATGAAGGTATAATAGTTGAAACAATAGTTTCCATAGTTAATCAAGATAAATCAACAAAGTTGAAAAGTGTTTACGATCTTAGTTTGTCATATAGTTTTGGGGGTTTACTATGGAATTACTATGAAACAATAATTGCCGGAAGTACGTTTTCAATTGTAGTACGCGTTTTTAAATGTATTTTTTGTTCCATATTTACTTGGTGTATGTAAATTCTATAGATTATATACAGAGCTGAACAAAAGATCTCAAGTACAATTTCGTTTACTGATGGAAAGTTTTAAAGGGTATTTTTCAACTGTGTTACGAGTTTAACTGAATCAACTTTTAGCATAATATGTAGTATACATAAAAATCTATAGATCATATACAGGGCTGCACATAAAAAATCGGATATTTTTCAGACGATTGATGGTAATTGCAGAAATTGGCTTTTTAAATGCGTTATCGTTTTTCAAATTGTTTATTTAGATATTATCTTTCAGCTTATTAAACTGTGAACTTTTGTTACAGTTTTCTCAATGTGTTGGAAAATGTTACATGATCTATGACGGGCGTATGAATTTTCGTTATTGTTTAATTTTGAATTAATTTTCCATAAATTATGGATTTATTTTTATACATTTTGTTAAGCACCGATACTGTGAAGTATATTCTAAAGGAATAATACAGAGCTGCAAGAATACCACAAATACTAGAATAATGAGCATTGTTAGATTTTTACTTTTTCAAATTCATCATAATTAAGTAAAATTTTTAATTTTTTTAAATAAATTTGATAGTAGTTCATAAAAGAAGAGTATTTGAGCATCCCATTAATGGATACTTGCCTTAAAATCTTTAAAATAAACGCAATTTTGTAAATGGCAGTATATAAAATTCAAACTTTTCTATTACTATGGGAAACTTCCTGACTGGTTTAATCAAGATTGTAAACAATAAAATTACAGCGTACAAGGAGAAGTTGTGAAAAAAATTAATAAAAGCTAAAATTTTATTTCCTGTTTTTTTATGAACCAAAAACTTGGGAGGAGGGGGATGTCCATTATTGAATATTTTTAACCGGTTATCAATCAGCAACAAAGCACTTATCTTAGCATACTCTCAACTAGTAACTAAGATAATTATAGTGAATTTTCATTGATTTATGGTGATCATTTAAAGAAAGGCCAAAGTTATAGAGTGGGTCTATAAGATAGAATATTTCACTTGTTCACAATATATATACATGCATATATTCAGCTCATGGATTATTCAAAAGACGACTGTTGTAATGTATTTTGTATGCTGACACTAGATGGCAGCACAAGATACGTCTAAAACTCCATAATTAAATACCTTAGATTCGGAGGTCAGACTTCTTATAGAGCTTATCTATAAGATTAAATACTTCACTTGTTCATACAGCATATATAATTATTCAGAAGATGAAATAAGTATTTATTATTTCGCATTCATGTACTTGCAAGTATTTCGTAAGCAAGAAATACACAATCAAATGAAAGAAATATCCAATCCAAGGTTGAAATTAGCTTCAGACTTGCATGCGCATGGAAGTTCCTTTTTTCGCCAAAGCGATTGGCTACAGGGTTTGGCGTCAAGCGCGCTGGGACGTTGAGTGATTGTGAATTTGCTTCCGGGGTTGTTTTCGTCGTAATTCAGCCGACTGCTATCCGTGTCTGTTTAAGATGGCGCTTATATATGCAGCTCTTGTATATGAGGATAGGGAGACATATTTTTTAAATATATATTCGCATTATATTATTAGTATTTTTTTTTCAGTTTTGTTATGTTCATTATTAGAAATAATTTTACCTTAAGTTTAAAATAAAATAATTTTCAGTGAAGCATAGTTTTTCAATTATTTGGCTAATATAGCTTGTATTTTAAAATTTGTATAAAAAAAATTCTTTATGCCAAAATACAATAAAATATGTTTTTGAGATTAAAACTTATTGTACTAATCCAAAAATGTAATTACAAATAGTTTTTATTTAAATAATCCCTTGATTTTGATCTAAACAATAAAAAATATATAATTGTAAATGTAAAATAATTATGAGTGTGACATAATTTTCTGATTATTTGGCTGATATAGCTTTTATTTTAAAGCTTGTATTCAAAATAATAATAATAATAATAATGCTAAAATATATTTTTTAGAAGATTAAAACTTACTGTAGTAATAAAAAAAATGTAATTACAAATAGATTTTGCATAAATAATTCCTTGATTTTACTCTAAATAATAATAAATATTATATCATTGTAAATGATATAATTTGTCTGGAGTTTCCATTATATTTCGCTGATACAGCTTGTATTTTAAAACTGTTATTTTGAAGCTTGTATTAAGAAAAACTTTCACGCTAAAATATATTTTTGAGAATATTAAAACTTACTTTACTAATACAAAAACGTATTTACGAACAGTTTTGGTTTAAATAATCCCTTGATTTTACTCTAAATAATAAAAAAATATGTGATTGTAAATGTAAAATAATTATGAGTGAAACATATCTTTCCAATTATTTGGTTGATGTAGCTTGTATTTTAACGCTTGTATTCAAAATAATAATAATCCTAAAATATGTTTTTGAGAAGATTAAAACTTATTGTACTAATCCAAAAATGCAAATAGTTTTTGTTTAAATAATTCCTTGATTTTAATCTAAATAATAATAAATATTATATCATTTT
Organism: Maratus speciosus; assembly: GCA_963932465.1. Lineage (NCBI taxonomy): Eukaryota > Metazoa > Arthropoda > Arachnida > Araneae > Salticidae > Maratus > Maratus speciosus. The sequence continues at coordinate 391,426,952 of OZ010790.1, read as the reverse complement.
AAATGTAAAATAATCATGACTGAAGCATAATTTTTCAATTATATTTGGCTGATATAGCTTGCATTTTAAAAATTATATTTTAAAGTTTGTATTAAAAAAAACTTTCACGCTAAAATATATTTTTTAGAAGATTAAAACTTACTGTACTAATATAAAACAGTATTTACAAACAGTTTTTTTTTTAAATAATCCTTGATTTTACTCTAAATGATAAAAATTATATAATTGTAAGTGTAAAACAATTAAGAGTGAAGCACAATTTTTTAATTATATGACTGATATTTTAAAACTTGTATTAAAAAAAAGCCTTTCATGCTAAAATATATGTTTGAGAAGATTAAAACTTATTGTAATCCAAAAGTGCAATTACAAATAGTTTTTGCTTAAATAATCTGTTGATTTTACTCTGAATAAAAGTTATGTAATTGTAAATAATTATCAGTGAAACATAATTTTTCAATTATTTGGCTGATAGATTTATCATAGCTTGCATTTTAAAACTTGTATATAAAAAAAGCTTGTAATAAAAAAGTTAGTACTAGGTTGAGCAAAAAGTTCTGAGAAATTTGTGAAAGTTGCGCTGTTACGCGCAAATTAACGACAAAAGCATAAAGGACTATTCTTTAAAGTAGAAAACATCATAGTCACGACTTTCTGCCAGATTTGCTAGAAGTACCATGGTGGCTCCTTGGAATCGAAAACCCTTGACATGCTTCTTCAACTTCATTACAGGATTCAAATCGACGGCCCTTGAAAAAGTGCTGCACTGATCGAAAGAGGCCATAATCGGATGGAGCCACATCTAGACTGTAGGCGGCGTGTGGAAGTAATCTGGTAACCATTAGATTACTATCTGGTAACTATTAAATTAAAAATTTCCCAGAACTTTTTGCTCAACCTAATATAATAAAGGGTAATTACATTAAAAAAAACCTTCACGGTACAATACATTTTTGAAAAGATTAAAAGTTACTGTACTAATCCAAAAGAGTATTTGCAAATAGATTTTGTTTAATTCCTTGATTTTACTTTAAATAACAATAAAAATTATATAATTGTAAATGTAAAATAATTATGACTGAAGTATGATTTTTCAATTATTTGGCTGATATAGCTTGTATTTTAAAACTTGTAAAAAAAAAAAAAAAAACTTGTATTAAAAAAATTAGTTTAATATAGTGTACTCACATTAAAAAAAACATTGTATTAATTAAAAAGAGTAATTACAAATATTTTTTGTTTAAAAAATCCCTTGATTTTAATCTAAATATTAATAAAAAATTACCGTATTCCCTCGCATTAGCCGGCATGCCGGAAAAGATCGAGGTATACCAGCATGCCGTAAAAACTCGTATTTACCCGCATGCTGGAAAATATGAGGTTTCGCTACTGGAGGATGGGCGGCTGATTTAATTGGTTTTTTAACAACATTTTTCATTTTAAGGAAAAAACATCAATACTTTTTTTCTCTCTGTCTCTCTCGATATATGTATTCATTTATGTTAAAGCAATTATTAGATTTTATATATCTTACTAGCTGAGCCGCCCAGCGTTGCCCAGGTCCGTAATACGTAATATTCTAAAATGAACCTGAAATTTTGCAAAATCTCATAAAAAGACCCAATCTCGAACCGGCTCCCCGCTTCCTACAGTACCGTTTATCAGGCGTGATGTGCACGCACTGTTAAAAAAAAAAGAAACAGAAAAAAAAATCTCGAATTTTTTAGTTCCACATTTCACCATCAGGAGGTGACATCTTTTCTTAACAAAAATGTTTCTGAACGAAACTCCGTTAAGCAACCTAACTGTAGCTATATTAGTCAAGGAGAAAACCGTACGATTTTAAATATTTGATCCCTCCCCACCTAAAACTTTTCTATTGCCCCCTCGCCCCGAAATTTGATGCCCCTACTTAAAATCTTTGTTATGTGTTATAAATTATCTGGAGGTTCAAAATCGATCGGCACGATAAAAAACGCTACGGTTTTAAAAATTTGTTCGCGCCCCTCTCCTGCCCTCCCCCCCCCCCCCCGAAATTTGACGCACCCTCCTTTTTTAAATTTTTTTATTATGTGTTATAAATTATCTTAAAGTTTCAAACAGACCTCCTTGTTAGATTTCCTAATTTTAACAAACTCGCGTTATTTATCTAATCAATAAAGCAGTTCTTTTTCTTTTTAAAAATCAATTTTTTAAATTCTTTCTGATTAAATAAAACACTGGATTTCAGTTAAATTTCAGTTTTTTAAATTATCATATAAAATTACTTTTTTGATATAAGGTAATCGCATACTTCTCTCTTTATATATTTACATAATTATTATATTTTTCTTATTTTATATATAGTAAGAATATTTCTGCTCATGTAATAATTTATGAGATAATCTATTTCTACATTGTAAATGTCGGATGGGTGCTGGGGAGAGAGCTTTGTGTAAAAAGGTATGAGACACATGAAACACATTTTTATTATCTTGAATATGTAAAAAAGGTAAACTAAATAATTGGAAAAGTGGGGACAAACTCTAATATTGTACCCCTCCTCCCCAACATCAATCGCTGCTACTGAATACAGATAATGAATCTCATTCCTTTCTGTTTTCAAAGATCCTCACTTTTTCCGGCATGCCGGTAAAGACCAGGAACTAATATTAAAAAATCTGGTCTCCCTCGAATTTTGCGGCATGCGGCTAATGCGGGGGAATACGGTATATAATTGTAAATCTAAATATAGAATTATATGAATGAAGCATAATTTGTCAATTGTTTGGCTGATATAGCTTGTATTTGAAAATTTGAAAAAAAAAAAACCCAACTTGTATTAAAAAGGTTAGTTTAATAAAGTCAGGGCTCCCACTCGATCCGTTTTTTGAACACCACTATTTTTATAAGAAAAATCCCCTTTATAAATTTCGTAGAAACTTACCAGGAAAGGCGTTTTTCTTTCAATTGTTGCCGAAACCTACCATGAATTTTTTTCTTTAATTATCCTGGTGTTCAAAAAACGGACCAGTGGGAGGCCTGTAAAGTGTACTCCGGTGAAAACAAAACAAAAAAGACTTCATGATAAATATATATTTAAGAAGATTAAAACTTATTAGTTTTTGTTTAAATAATTCCTTGATTTTAATCTAAATATTAATAAAATTATATAATTGTAAATGTAAAATAATTATGAGTGAAGCATAATTTTTCAATTATTTGGCTGATATACCTCGTATTTTAAAGCTTACATATACATTTAAAAAAAACTTTCATTCTAAAATATATTTTTTAGAAGGTTAAAAATTGTTCTAATCTAAAAAGTGTAATTGCAAATAGTTTTTATTTAAATAATCCCTTAATTTTACTCTAAATAATAATGAAAATTATATAATTGTATCTTAAAATTTCGTAAATTATTTATAACTCACGACCTATTAAAACTTTACATACTCTTTATAGCGATATTATATCATTCCCTTTTATGAATCTAACAATGATGACAGTTAATAGTCTCTTTTTAAAGGGATCGCAAACACACGTGTTCAAATCTCAGATAAATAAACACACCACACGTGTCCTTGGAAGAGATTGGTCGAAACTGGTTAACCTTGAAAGGGAGAGGTTGGACGGTGCTCGCAAATTCCGTTCGTAGGGCAGAATTGCAAATTGTTGAATGTCGTTATGAGTTACGAGAGCGTTTGGTTCCGAGTCGTTCCATTTCGTTAAGGGCAGAATATTGCCGTTGTATACGGAGGGTTTTGAAGATGCAAATTCTTGCTATGCTGTAGTTTCGGTGGACGAATTAGAATTTGAATAATTATTGTCTGTTTACTTTAAAGTTTATATGCTGTGTGAAAAAAAAAAAAAAAAAAAAAAAAAAAATAAGTGTTAGTATAAAAAAAAGTCCTTCCGGCCAGTGCCGGGAGGAAGAGGTAGCTTTCACATTCCTTATTTTTAAAAAGCCAGCTTATAACACACAAAGCTCAATTTAGTGGGAACCGATTATAGGAAATTCAATACTAATTTTTATTAATACTAAATCATTATGAATAAGAATTTCGCGAAATTATTCAGCTTTATCCAAGCTGTTTTTATTTAAATTAACTTATATTTGGTTGCCAAATTTGGCGATATCTTGAAGTGCCTGCCATTTTAAGACAACATGGTGGATGAGGCTAACCAGTGAACTTGGTCGAGACCTTAGTAATTCCAGTGCACATGCTCACTCACATCGCAATCGGTTGATATATACGAGTGCTGTCGCAGGCAAAAAATCAGATTTTTCGAAATGTCACCCCCCTCCCCCCCCCCCCCCCCCAAAAAAAAACCTTTTTCAATTTCTAATTTTTTTGCACCTTACTTTAAATATAATTTTCTTTTTTTTTTTACTGGCCGCCGTTTTGAAACAAAATGGCTGATAAAGCTGGTCAGCGAACTTGGGCAAGACATTGCTATATACTATCCACATGCCTTCTTACATCGAAATAGGTTAATAAATACACGTGTTATCGCGTGACAAATATCAGATCGTTTCAAAATGTCAGTCATGCGAGAAATTCAAAGTGCTATAATTCAATCATTTTTTAAGATATAGACGAAACAAAAACTGCTCCGGAATCTTTATATCAAGGTCAAACACATAAAAAAAAATCTTTTTCATTTTCCAATTTTTTGATACCTCATTTTAAATTTTAAATTTTAAAATTTTTTTAAATGGCAGCCCTTTTGAAACAAGATGGCGAATGAAGCTAGCCAACGAACTCGGTCTAGACATTCGTATGTACTATGTACACACCAAGTTACATCCAAATCGGTTCATAAATACGCCTGTTATTGCGTGAGAAAAATCAGGTCGTTTCAAAATGTCAACCACAATAGAAATTCAAAATGCTATAACTCAGCCATTTTTTTAGATATAGACGAAACAAAAACTGTTCCGGAATCTTTGTATTAAGGTCAAACACATACAAAAAAATCTTTTTCATTTTCTAATTTCTTGGTACCTCATTTTAAATTTTTATTTTTTTTTAAATTTTTTAAATGGCCTCCATTTTTAAACAAGATGGCGGATGAAGCTGGCGAACGAACTCGATTGAGACATTTATATGTACTATGTATACACCAAGGTACATCCAAATCGGTTCATAAATACGCCTGTTATCGCGTGACAAAAATCAGGTCATTTCAAAATGTCAGCCACGCTAGAAATTCAAAATGCATAACTCAGCCATTTTTTAAGATATAAGCGAAACAAAAACTGCTCCGGAATCTTTGTATTAAGGATAAACATATAAGAAAAAAAATATTTTTTATTTTTCAATTTTTTGGTACCACATTTCAAATTTTAAATGTTTTTTAAAAATTTAAATGGCCACCATTTTGAAACAAGATGGCGGATGAAGCTGGCCAACGAAGTCGGTCGAGACATTGGTATGTACTACGTATACACCAAGGTACATCCAAATTGGTTCATAAATACACCTGTTATCGCGTGACAAAAATCAGGTAGTTTCAAAATGTCAGCTACGCTAGAAATTCAAAGTGCTATAACTCAGCTATTTTTTAAGATATAAACGAAACAAAAACTTCTTCGGAATCTTTGTATCAAGGTCAAACACATAAGAAAAAAATATTTTTTTAATTTTCAATTTTTTGCTACCACATTTCAAAATTTAAAATTTTTAAAAAAATTTAAACAGCCGCCATTTTGAAACAAGATGGCAGATGAAGCTGGCCAACGAACTCGGTCGAGACATTGGTATGTAGTATGTATACACGAAGTTTCATCCAAATCGGTTCATAAATACGAGTGTTACAGTGTGACAAAGGTCAGATATATATATATATATATGTCAATTTTGGACGGAGGGTGGTTTCGGGGTCTGGGAGTCATGATCGATGAAAATATACCAACATTTTTTGAAATCGTTTTCCTTCGAACGGCTGCAATAGGTAGCTTTTTATAATGAAAGCTACCTAAAATACTGGTAGACGAGTGTTACATTTCACGAGCCACTTTGAGCTGTTTTCGCCAATTTTCTAATGACCTACGAGATTCTACACATCTGTACTGTTTTATTGACAGTCCAAAAGTTTAAAAATAAAAAAAGAAATCTTTTCAAATCTTGGCTTGTGTAAATATTATCAATATGATTATTGCTATTTCAGAAACGAAACAATAAAAATTTGGAATCAATATATTTCGTTTTAAAACATTCATTTAATACAGCAGTATCTATTTATATAAAATCCAAGGCTATGTGTGTTCCTCACAATTCTGGTTGGACAGCCTCATTGTAATGAATAATTGTTGAAAAATGCTAATGGCAGGGTTACCACAATAACGCTAAATTTTAACCAACTTGGCCAAACATCGCAAATTGGACGAAGTATCGCCAAATTTGAAGACAAAAATAAGTTGTTATATATGAAGCCAACTTGGCGATAGCTGGCTACTTTGGCGAAATTTTCAATTAAAACCATTAACCTTCCATAGTCTTGTTCACCGCAATTTAATTTAAACTACGGCCATTTAACGGGAATTTTTTTTTTTTTTTTTTTTTTTTTTTTTTTCAAAATCTATGGGCCGGAATTTAAAGTGGAATACACAAAAATGTGATGCCAAAATTTTGTTGTAGGAAATTTGAATTAAATTAAATGTTGCCTGGTGAATAAAATAGTCGTTTGTAAACATATTAAAAACCATTAAGTAAAGTGTCTAAGAATATTGTAACTGTACAAAAAGTAATGATATCTAACAGAAACCTAACTGCGAAAAAGAAAGCCAAGTTCTGTAAAAAAAAAAAAAAAAAAAAAAAAAAAGCCAAAAAAAAAAAAAATGTGATATCTAAGTGGGTGCCAAGTTCAAATAAAATTCACTCAAACTTACTTACTGAAGTATTACAGCATTGTTTAAATTGTTTAAAATAAAAATTATTGATAGTATATTAATAATAAATATAGAACTTGGCAAGTTTTTCATAAATGTTATGCCTATCATTTTCATCTCTTAATAAATTGATGATGTTAACATTAATAACAATGTCATTATAAAAAAAAATTAATATAGTTATCATTATAAACAAATGACTCGTTAAAAATTTGATAAACCAACCGATAAACTTACAAATACACACAGGGTTTTTTTAATAAAAAGGCTCAAATAAATTAAAGATTTCTCGGGACGGAAGAAGAGGCAGTCTTTGGCCTCAAACACGAAATGAAAAAAAAATACATTTTTCGAACACATCAAGAACAAGAAGAAGAATTTCCTGAAAATTTCATACAGGTCAGAGATTTATAGGGTTTTCTTGAAATTGAAAGGAAAATTATCTAATTATGTCGATCTAATCGAGATTTATGGATAGCAATGAAAGGCTATTTAAAGCAATTTTAAATCATCCTAACATGATCGTAAAATATGAAGAAAATAAGTTTTTGTGAAAGCTATGAAGGAGCTGTTAGAGTTTGATGACATTCAGAATCTGAAGATGAAAGTTAGGATCTCGTAAGTATTTACAGAGAGACAAGGGCTGTAATGAGAAAATTGAGCTCAGAAACTCTATTTTAACTTTCATTTAAGAGAACTCTATTCAATTATACGACAGGTTCGTCGATAACATGCTCTGTGGAAAAAGTCATTTAGTCCCTTAGGCTAGTAAAGACGTGACTGAGAGCTGAGAATCAGAATGAATAGAGATTGTCTTTCAAGTTTCTCTTTAAGTATCCACAGGGAAAGAATAAAACATCTTGACTTGAAAAAAAAAAAAAATTGCTACAGATAAGTTTTCGAAAATCATTTGAAATCGACAGTTCGCTTTTCCCTAAAAGTTCTAACTATCAAGTTGTTCTAAATTGTAACTATAATTTTGTATTAGTTAATTGTATATAGTTCAGCGGTAACTCCAGCATTGACAAAAAAAGAAAGGGCTACAAATTTTAATTCATTGGAAATGCAGTTTTCAAAATACGTACATCACACATGCAATTTAAAGTTCCAATGGCATATTTTTAAATGAGCTATAATTCGATTGAAAATGCAGGGCAAAATAAAATTCGAGATATAGAGGTTTTTGAGATAAACAGAATTCGATGCAATAAATTCAACTGTACATTTATTAAAATGGCTGATAAAATCAAAGGAGAATAGAATTTTTCTCAGTACCTCCCTCCTAAAATTTTTCACATGTACGCCTATGATGGGATGATGTAGTTTGGACAAAAACTTTCAATATGAGTATGCGCCTAGTGCGAATGTCGTCATTCTCTTATTAAAAAAAAGACAACAATTACAAAAAGATAATTACATCAATAAGACGAATAATGTATAGTCTTTCCATGCTAACCTGGCTGAAGACCTTAAAAGAATCCACGGTGCTACGGGGAAAGAAAGTTGCTAATACACATAAATGGTATGGGAAATGCATTATTTAATTAAAAACTAGATTCCGATAGTCGGGATATGTCACCTTAATTAAAGAATAAATTCATCTAATACTCATCTGCTAAGTATCAGAGGAGTCATATAACTTTATTCAAGAGCACCTTTAAAAAAGATTATCTCTATATGCACAGATACATGCTTAGATTCGAGAATTTCGCCCAAACTATGACGAAAATCGTTGCCATCAGTAACAACGATAGGTAAATCTTTAAACAGAAGTCTCTGATGAGTTCACCTTAATACATATGTATAAAATGTCTTATTACTGTTCAATGAGACAGCTTGACTTGTGATAAATAATTTTGATATCCAAGTAAGATAAACAGAGGAAAAACCTATTTTTTTTTTTTTTTCAACGCAAAGTGAAAACAAATGGTTGCCAAACTGACGCACAATAAAGTTTCTCACTCAATTATTAAATTAAGGAAATCATATATCATAACTAGTATTTCTTAACTGCTCTAAAATTAGCATAAGAGTTTCTCAGTTTTGTGTTATTTATTACCAATGTACGAAATATTTCAAAATAACACTATATATTTTACCACTTTGGGTGTTTTCTAATAGTTTAAACCTCTTCCATAAAAATTAGTAACTTTAGTAATGAAATGCTATTGCTAGTCAGCTTATTACTCAAAAGCAAGCTGAAAATTCTATGTCGAAAAAAGTATTACAAATAAATAAGGCTTAAATGCTATTAGCATCATCAAAGGAAAACACCGCAAAAGGAAACATATGTGACATATGGTTGGTGAAACACGTCTACAATTGAAACGTCATTTTTCAAACAATCATTATTGATCCAAGTTCATCTCTTTTTATTTAAACAATTGAAGGACCGTTAATGTTAATGAAAGTTCTTGCTGTGCTATTAGCAAAATATGAGCTGTTCGTTCCAACGTTCTTTGTGTTACGTTTTTGTATGCTAATAAATAGGAAAATTTATGCATATGTGAAATTAAATGAATATTCTGATTTTGAGGAATGTTCTGTAATATAAAATTAGCAATATCTAAGTATTTTTCAAACGTATTTTTGTACAAATTTCTATATCTAAAATGTTAAGGGTTTTATATAAGAAGTCCTACTTATTTCAGTACGAAATTTTTTTGTCATGTCAGAAATGTGTTGGTCATTTTTTGACTTCAGCCGAAACACCTACCGGTTGCTATTTTTATCACTCATATATCACTTCTACGTATATTATAATTCCAATTTTTACATAATGAAACAGGAAAACATTATTCTTTCGAATGAAATTTGTTTGAAAACATAGTTCAGTTTAGTGACTTTTTACGATTTTTTAAAATAATTTTCAAGCATAATTTTGTAAAATCTACCTTAGCATGAAAAAATAATTTGCTAGAAAATTTTAATGTAACTAGTGGCAGAATTATCACAATTGGCAATTGATTGCCCATAGAAAATTTACAAGAAAAAGAAAAGCTAATTAACCATAACATCAGAATAACCATAATGTATTGTAATTTGGTGTTAAACTAAAATCAAAAGACTGATTTTCATTTTATATCGAACATAAAATTATCATATTGTTTGTTTATAACTTCAGGATGCAATAGTGTCATTTACGGCGTGTAAAAACTCATATAGAAATCTATATTTGATTTTAATCGGAAGCCTTTTATATTCTAGATTAAAGTCAGGGTTCCAAATTGTTGGAAGCATAATTTTTATCGAGCAATTGTATTCACTCATTTTAATTAACACATTCTTCTGTCGATGCTACAAATGTTTTTATTCTCCTGAAAAGTAAGGGCCAGAATTATACTTATCAAAAACTCTTGATATTTTTATGATAATTTGTCTAAAAACACATTAAAACTTTTTCTTTTACATGTGGATAGTTCGTTTAAAATGAGTATTTAATTCTAAATAATCGGCCAAGTGCAGGTTCTGCTCACATGAAAAAGGTTCCGTAAAACAAAGACCTTTTGCAAAGTTTAAACTTGGGATTGTCCCAAGCGTGCTTCGAAAGGAGGTCGCAAAGTTGCCGCCTTGGTCTATGCCACGGTTTTCTTGATAGATTTTTAATTAATATCTCGGCTAATTACGGACTCATTTTTTCTAAAAGCATTATCAACAATCCTTGGATGATACCGCGTCGATCGGTGCCTCGAGCCCTCTCAACTCCACCGCTGAGCGTCAGAAAAGTAAAGTTTGTTTGTAACGGGAAAATGCGATTTTCTCGAAAACTATATGACCTAGGATAATATCTATAGTTTTCCTGTAAAGTTTAAATAAACTCCTGCTACCACTATTTTTTAATATAATTTTAGCTTTAGTAGATTCGGAAATAGGGTGTGAGAGACATACTTTTTTTCCTTACATTTTTGACAATGTCTCAGAAAATGTAATACCTAAAATTGAAACAAATATATTTTTGAGTTCCGTGTTACGAGATCTTTCAAATGATAGCCTCACGGTTAAAAAAAGAAAATCAAGTAACCTAATTAGCGTCCCTAATTTTCCCTAAAAGTATTTGTGCATGTTTATAATAATCTCTAAATATATGGGTCAATAGCTTTTATAATTCTGGCAAGTTGGATCTTTCTCTTTCCAGTTCAAATTGCTTTTGAGAAAAACGACTGTGACAGCGGACAGACGGACACACGAGTGATCTTATAATGGTTCCGTTTTTATTTTTTATTATAGAACACTAAAAAGCGTTTTTGAAGAGTAACTTAATTTAGAATCAATAAACATTTTTTAAAGGACTAAAATACTGCATAAAAATATTTTCGAATTTTCTCAATTCCTTTCTAATAATCAACCTCTTAATTGCGTCTTTCTCATTATTTTCCACAGACCTTTAACAACGTAAATGGAGAGCTCTTTTCCCCTTTGTTCATTAAAACATGGGAACACTGATTACGGCGGGTAATAAAATTTCCCTTAATTTTCTTTTCTGACAAGGCAAGGTTTAATAAAAATTAATAGCCCTTTTGTTTTAGAGATAGGAACATACATTTAATGAGCAGGAAATTCATACACTATTCATTTTTAATTTGTGTTTAATTGAGAACTTTCAAGAAGTTTTCTCACATTATTTAATCAGGTATATAAATCAAAAAAGAAAACTCAAGCGTTAGATCTCAATTGTGACACACATTGAATTAAAGTTAAGTTACTTTAAGGCGATTCTCAAACCCGATCTGGCTACTTTCTGGCACATTTAAAAAATAGAAAATTAAAAATAAAGAGTGTAATAATTAACAAAATACGCCTTTATCAATTAATAGTTTAATATTAATTAATTTATGATTATACGTTGAGAAATCAATTTAGAAATCCTAAAAGGATAGTTTAAATTATGTTCCAATTTTTTTCTATCCTGTTACCATATCTTAAATAAACGGTCAAGTGCGAGTATTACTCGCGCTCAGAGGGTTGCGCATTATAAATACTAGGGGATCGTACCCGGGCTTCCCGGGTAAAAGGATATAAGTGAAAATAATTTTTTTAAAATTGAAAACTAATAATTTTTTATATGCAATAATTTTTTTAGATTGCCCATTTACATTAAAAGAGCATTTTTCGTATGGAAATTATGAATTATACAGTCAAATAAATTTTTGAAATTTACCAAAAGCGATATTTTCTTATAAGCCGCATGCTAAGAGTTATTTACCAAGATTTTACTACTTATGGCATCCTTTTATATTTTGATAATTTCAGAGCTTATACATGTCTGATAAATTTGTGTTTTATTTATGTTATTTTATTTATTTATTCATACGGAAGTTTTTTTTAATAGAAATTAGCCGTAAGAAAATGATGAACTCTTTATTTTGTTTTAAGGGCAAACGGATTAATCTTTCGTAATCGATCTCCGCGCGATATAGATAAATTAAAAAATATTTCATGCTTTAAAGTTGTTTTTAAAACCATAGACAATCAGTAAACTGAGATGAACTTTGCAAACGAATTCCATTTGACAAAAAAAAAAATCCCATTTGCTGATCTAAAAATTTAAATTGTACGATTACAAATATGTTAGATTTGTGTTTTTTCAATATTATTCTTTTATTTGTTTATGAAAGAAGTGTTAATTTCGTTAATTTGTCTTTCACAAATATGTTAGTTTGGTGGTTTTTTAATATTATTATTTTATTTGCTTATAAAGGAAGTATAAATTTCATTATGCAAAAATAATCAGAAACAAATGCTGAAAAATGTTTGTTGCTTTATGTGCAAAATGTTTATTATTTTATGTATTGAAACCGGCACGTGATAAGATAAACTTAAAAAAAAATCAATCTTAAAAATTATTTTAGAAAATATAATACATCAGTCAATGAATACAGTTTTTAAACAAATTGCATTTGAAAGTACATTTATTTCCCTATGCGACAAAAATTGAAAATATATGATGGTCAGAAGATTGAAAAAATGCAGTAGCGAAAATTTCAAGACCGAAATTTGATCGTGAAGTATTGCCATTCGCAAAATGACGTCAGCGTTACGCACAGATACGTTTGTTCTTTATAATATAGATACATAATCAGTAAAATATAATAAAGATCAATTATTAGGATGTGGTTATCAATTGAGGCTCTTATGCTTGGATTTCCGGAATGAAAACAGCAATTTTCACCTTCTCAAAATTTGCATACGCACTTCTCATATCCATATTCAGCATTTTAAAAAAAAATTGCATTTTTTTTTATCATTTAAAAATCATTTTAACTCAAAACTTGAAGTGAAGATTGCCAGCAACATCTTTTATGTGAACAGACGCACTCTTTATTTGAGATTCTAATCTCACTTTTGGAGAGTACAAATTTCCGTAATTTATGGTTTTTAGACGCATTTGTGTTAAAAGGCTTAGTTTTATCTAAGAAAATGATCGTTTTCTTTTAAATATCACTTCATTTTCACTTAAATAAGCATTTCACCTAGTGTCTGAAACTTAGTATTAGTACACATGCAGAAGGAAAATCACTATAGAAAATTTATGAGGAAAAATGCGTGTTTTCAAAAGCAGTATGTCATTTTCCTTTATTATGCCCCTAATATAATATTCGGATCCTAATGGCATTTTGCGCCACTAAACCCTATACAACAATTTTTATCAACAATTTTGAATTTTTATCAGAAAATAGCATGAATAAATTTTAAAATACCTCATTATTTCTCTCTTGTGTGCAGCAATAAAAGCTATCTAATTTTCATCATTTTGAAGAAATTTCATAAAATGCTTTTAAAATCAAAATATATAAAAGTGGGGATATTTAAAAAAAAAACAGATAGTGCGACCACATCTACAAAGGAAGAGCTTTAAAAATATATATATTGGTAAAATTGGTTCAGCAGAAAGATCAGGGCAGATGACTAAAAAACACACTTGTGTTTTAAATATATAGATTATATAAAATTAGGAAAAAATAAATTAAGCAAATTATGTTATTTTTATAAAATTATAGTAGAATGTCCTAAAGAATAGCATTAAAATTTTATTATTCGAGAGAATTTTCGACAAACACTTCAGGAACACGATATTATTTTAAAACACGACTTCTTTGTTTGCTTTTCTAACTCGGCGAAGCAAATCCATCCAGGTGAGAATAATCAATTTCTGTAATATAAATCGCTATTATTTGCATGTCACCTCTCTTTTATAAAGACACTCTACATTTTTGTAAAACATTGCTTTTATCAGTCTGTGGTTTCGATTACATTATTTTCAAAAGTGAAGCATTTTCACCTGTGAAGAATTTCAAAGCAGCTGGGCTGTGAAAATGACGCACTTCTACAAAACATAATTCAAGTTTAAGAATTAAAATACACGCTTTTTTATAAAATGACGTCACTTGCATCCGCTAAAGCAATCTACTTTTACAACCCTCTTAAACTTCGTCTATAGAAAAGTGTGCATATGACGTCATTATCACGGAATAACGGACAATATTCTTGATATAGCCCATATTTTATTTTCAACTATTTTTTCAGGTTTTATGAGATAATGGCAACAAAAACATACTGTATCTCCTATTTTCAATTATTTTCCGTTTACTTTCAATGACTTTCAATAGAAATGAGGTTCTTTTGTTGCCACGATAAGAAAAATGGTATTAAAAACTGCAAAAAAATTAATATCTCAAAAATTAATTGAGATACAGCTTTCAAACAAATTGCATTTAAAACAGATTTTTTTTCCTTATACGACGGTGTAAAAATTTAAAATGTGCGATGTTTAGAAGTTTAAAAATTTGCAGTAGAGAAAATTGCAAAACCAAAATTTCATTTCAAATTTCAAAGTGTTGCCATTCGCAAAATGACGTATGCGTTACGCACAGATATGTTTGTCCTTTATAATATAGATATGAATTATTAACTGTATTATTATTTTTTAAATCATTGCTAAAACAATAAGACTTTCTAAAAACTGTACAACGTAGGGTTGGATATAGCTGTATATACTAGAAAAGTATGAATTGTTATACAATAAAAGTTCAAAGAGATATGAAGCCTAAATAATATCAAATATTTCTATTCTATATAATTCTTTTAGGTAGCTTTCATTACAAAAAGCTACCTATTGCAGCCGTTCGGAGGAAAGCGATTTCAAAAAATTTTGGTATATTTTCATCGATCATGACCCCCAGACCCCGAAACCACCCTCCGTTCAAAATTGACATATATATATATATATATATATATCTGACCTTTGTCACACTGTAACACTCGTATTTATGAACCGATTTGGATGTAATTCGGTGTGTACATAGTACATACCAATGTCTCGACCGAATTCGTTGGCCAGCTTCATCCGGCATTTTCTTATGTATTTGACCTTTATACAAAGACTCCGGACCAGTTTTTGTTTCGTCTATATCTTAAAAAATGGCTGAGTTATAGCATTGGGTAGCTTTCATTACAAAAAGCTACCTATTGCAGCCGTTCGGAGGAAAGCGATTTCAAAAAATTTTGGTATATTTTCATCGATCATGACCCCCAGACCCCGAAACCACCCTCCGTTCAAAATTGACATATATATATATATATATATATATATCTGACATTTGTCACACTGTAACTCTCGTATTTATGAACCGATTTGGATTTAATTCGGTGTGTACATAGTACATACCAATGTCTCGACCGAGTTCGTTGGCCAGCTTCATCCGCCACTTTGTTTCAAAATGGCGGCCATTTAAAATTTTTTTTAATTTAAAATTTTAAATGTGGTACCAAAAAATTGAAAATGGAAAAATATTTTTTTCTTATGTATTTAACCTTTATACAAAGATTCCGGAGCAGTTTTTGTTTCGTCTATATCTTAAAAAATGGCTGAGTTATAGCATTTTGAATTTCTAGCGTGGCTGACATTTTGAAACGTCCTCAATTTTGTCACGCGATAAAAGGCGTATTTATGAACCGATTTGGATGTAACCTCGTTTATACATAGTACATACCAATATCTCGACTGAGTTCGTTGGCCAGCTTCATCCGCAATCTTGTTTAAAAATGGCGGTCATTTAAATTTTTAAGAAAAATTTAAATTTGAAATGTGGTACCAAAAAATTGAAAATTGCAAAAATAATTTTTTCTTATGTGTTTGACCTTGATAAAAAGATTCTGGAGCAGTTTTTGTTTCGTCTATATCTTAAAAAATGGCTGAGTTATAGCATTTTGAATTTCTAGCGTGGCTGACATTTTGAAACGTCCTCAATTTTGTCACGCGATAAAAGGCGTATTTATGAACCGATTTGGATGTAACCTCGTTTATACATAGTACATACCAATATCTCGACCGAGTTCATTGGCCAGCTTCATCCGCAATCTTGTTTAAAAATGGCGACCATTTAAATTTTTAAGAAAAATTTAAATTTGAAATGTGGTACCAAAAAATTGAAAATTGAAAAAATAATTTTTTCTTATGTGTTTGACCTTCATAAAAAGATTCGGCAGCAGTTTTTGTTTCGTCTATATCTTAAAAAATGGCTGAGTTATAGCATTTTGAATTTCTAGCGTGGCTGACATTTTGAAACGTCCTGATTTTTGTCACGTGATAACGGGCGTATTTATGAACCGATTTGGATGTACCTTGGTGTGTACATAGTACATACAAATATCTCGACCGAGTTCGTTGTCCAGCTTCATCCGCCATCTTGTTTCAAAATGGCGGCCATTTAAAAAATTTATAAAATTTAAAATTTAAAATGAGATACCAAAAATTGGAAAATGAAAAAAAATTTTTTGTATGTGTTTGACCTTAATACAAAGATTCCCGAACAGTTTTTTATTTCGTCTATATCTAAGAAAATGGCTGAGTTATAGCATTTTGAATTTCTATTGTGGCTGACATTTTAAAACGACCTGATTTTTGTCACGCGATATCAGGCGTATTTATGAACCGATTTGGATGTAACTTGGTCTGTACATAGTACATACCAATGTCTCGACCGAGTTCGTTGGCCAGCTTCATTCGCCATCTTGTTTCAAAAGGGTTGCCATTAAAAAAATTTAAATTTAAAATGAGGTTTTAAAAAATTGGAAAATGAAAAAGATTTTTTTTTATGTGTTTGGCCTTGATACAAAGATTTCAGAGCAGTTTTTGTTCCTCAAAATTTGTTCTTTTGTTTATATCTTAAAAAATGGTTGAATTATAGCACTTTGAATTTCCAGCCTGGCTAACATTCTGAAACGATCTTGTATTTGTCACGCAATAACACACGTATTCGCCTATTTCGATGTAAGAAGGGATGTGGATAGTATACATCAATATCTCGACCAAGTTCGCTGGCCAGCTTCATCAGCCATCTTGTTTCAAAATGGCGGCCATTAAATTAAAAGATATATATATTTAAAGTGAGGTGCAAAAAAATTAGAAATTGAAAAAGGTTTCTTTCTTAAGTATTTGACCTTGATATAAGCATAGCTGCCAACTTTTACGCTTTTTTGCTACCACTAAAATTTAATAGAGTTTTTCGCCTTGTCTAACAGTGAGATTTCGACATTTAAATAAGACACTATTTTCTATAAAATTTTAGTGGTAAGAAGAATGCGTAAAAGTTGGCAGCTATGAATAAGGATTCAGGAGCATTTTTTGTTTGTCTTTATCTTTAAAAAATGGCTCAGATATAGCAATTTCAATATCTAATGTGGGTCACAGTTTGAAAAATCTGATTTTTTGCCTGCGAAAGCACTCGTATATATCAATCGATTTCGATGTGAGTGAGCATGTGCACAGCAATTACTAAGGTCTCGACCAAGTTCACTGGATTGCCTCATCCACCATGTTGTCTTAAAATGGCAGGCACTTTAAGAAATCGCCGAATTTGGTAGCCAAATATAAGTTACTTTAAATAAAAGCAGCTTGGATAAAGCTGACTACTTTCGCGAAATTCTCATTCATGATGATTTAGTATTGATAAAAATTAGTATTGAATCTCTATATTCGGTTTCCACTAAATTGAGCTTCGTGTGTTTGAATAATATAAGTTGGCTTTTTTAAAATAAGGAATATGAAAGCTACTTCTTCCTCCCGGCACTGGCCGGAAGGACTTTTTTGAATTTCTAGCGTGGCTGACATTTTGAAACGTCCTGAAATTTGTCACGCGATAAAAGGCGTATTTATGAACCGATTTGGATGTAACTTCGTTTATACATAGTACATACGACATATGCGACAGTACATTATACATAGTACATAACCTCGACCGAGTTCGTTGGCCAGCTTCATCCGCCATCTTGTTTAAAAATGGCGGCGATTTAAATTTTTAAGAAAAATTTAAATTTGAAATGTGGTACCAAAAAATTAAAAATGGAAAAAATATTTTTTTCTTATGTATTTGACCTTGATATAAAGATTCGGGAGCAGTTTTTGTTTCGTCTATATCTTAAAAAATGGCTGAGTTATAGCCTTTTGAATTTCTAGCGTGGCTGACATTTTGAAACGTCCTGATTTTTGTCACGTGATAACGGGCGTATTTATGAACCGATTTGGATGTACCTCGGTGCGTACATAGTACATACAAATATCTCGACCGAGTTCGTTTTCCAGCTTCATCCGCCATCTTGTTTCAAAATGGCAACCATTTAAAAATTTTTAAAAAATTTTAAATTTAAAATGAGATACCAAAAAATTGGAAAGTGAAAAAGATTTTTTTTGTATGTGTTTGACCTTAATACAACGATTCTGGAACAGTTTTTGTTTCGTCTATATCTAAAAAAATGGTTGAGTTATAGCATTTTGAATTTCTATTGTGGCTGACATTTTAAAACGACCTGATTTTTGTCACGCGATAACAATTGTATTTATGAACCGATTTGGATATAACTTGGTCAGTACATAGTACACACCAATGTCTCGACCGAGTTCGTTGGCCAGCTTCATTCGCCATCTTGTTTCAAAAGGGTTGCCATTTTTAAAAAAAATTATTTAAATGAGGTATTAAAAAATTGGAAAATGAAAAAGATTTTTTTTATGTGTTTGGCCTTGATACAAAGATTTCGGAGCAGTTTTTGTTTCTGAAAATAGGTTCTTTTGTTTATATCTTAAAAAATGGTTGAATTATAGCAGTTTGAATTTCTAGCATGGCTAACATTTTGAAACGATCTTGTACTTGTCACGCGATAACACACGTATTCGCCTATTTCGATGTAAGAAGGCAAGTGGATAGTATACATCAATATCTCGACCAAGTTCGCTGGCCAACTTCATCAGCCATCTTGTTTCAAAATGGCGGCCATTAAATTAAAAAAAATTATTTTTAAAGTGAGGTGCAAAAAATTAGAAATTGAAAAAGGTTTCTTTCTTAAATATTTGACCTTGATATAAGGATTCAGAAGCATTTTTTGTTTGTCTTTATCTTAAAAAATGGCTCAGATATAGCAATTTCAATATCTAATGTGGGTGACATTTTGAAAAATCTGATTTTTTGCCTGCGACAGCACTCGTATATATCAATCGATTCCGATGTAAGTGAGCATATGCACAGCAACTACTAAGGTCTCGACGAAGTTCACTGGTTAGTCTCATCCACCATGTTGTCTTAAATTGGCAGGCACTTTAAGAAATCGCTGAATTTGGCAGCCAAATATAAGTTACTTTAAATAAAAGCAGCTTGGATAAAGCTAACTAATTTCGCGAAATTCTCATTCATAATGATTTAGTATTGATAAAAATTAGTATTGAATCTCCTATATTCGGTTTCCACTAAATTGAGCTTCGTGTGTTTGAATAATATAAGTTGGCTTTTTTAAAATAAGGAATATGAAATCTACCTCTTCCTCCCGGCACTGGCCGGAAGGACTTTTTTTAATCTTATCCTAATTTGTTAATGATGAACTTAATTCAGTACTGACAATATAAGTAGTGATATACTTAAACTTCATTTGGCCTTTCGTAAAACTAAGTTTAGCGTAGTAATAATCTTTTCTGACGCGTTTTTCCAGATTTGTTTTTAATGAATGTTTAAAGACATGGGAGGCATATTCAGAGATCTATTCAAGGCAACTGGACGCAAATCCCGTAGTATTTATGTGATTAATTCTAATTAAATTAGTCTGTTTTTAACATTTTGACGTTTATTGCTTTTATACTGCTACTGGGAATTCCATTACACAAATACATCATTAAAAGTTGTTATCTAGGCTTTAAAAGCCGATAGTACATAGAGTACGCCATACTTGTCATTATGTACTTCCAAACCGTCCATGTTTTTAAGGATTAATATCTCGGCTAATTATCGACGATTATTTCAAAAATTGTTATCAACAATTCTCTTATACTTCTGCTACGATAGGTACAGCTCATATTCTAAATATTAGAATAATTATTTTTTTTTACAAATTGAAAATATCGTTTCCTAATTTAATGTCTTTTAATGCAAATATGCAAACGATATTTTTATTAAGAACTTATTGTTGATTAAACTTATTTATTATTTTAAAATTAATATCATTTTTGAAAAGATTACTTGAAAAAAAATTATTTTGAAAAGTCCAAATATTAGAATATTTATTCAAGTGGTTCAAAATATTAGAATATTTCACATTAATTGTCCTTTAATTATCACCAATTCATAACTGGTGGCATCATTGATTAAATTCAGACGATTGTATTTAAAATCAGTATTCTTTTTGCAGCTTGTTTGCTTTTTCGTCTTAAAATGGGTCGTGTGAATGATATTCCTGAATCTATTAAATTTCATATGATTGATTTGTATCGGCATGGTAAAAATCAATGATATATAGCGAATTATTTACATTGTTCGCAATCAAGCGTTAGTAAAATACTAACACAATATTCAAAGAATGGAAAATTTCAAAATAATCGCCGAAATGGCGGCCGAAAACCAAAAACATCTCCTAGAGATGACAGGAAACTGAAGCGTAGAGTTAATAAAAACCGTTTTAAAAGTGTGCGATTCTTGCACCGAAAATGGAAAGGAGAAGGAGTTGAAGTTTCTACATCGACAACATTAAGATGTCTCCATAAATTTAAGTTTGAATCCCGTCTACCGAAAACAAAACCTCTCATGACTGCAAAACAAAAGCGTATAAGATTGAATTGGTGTAAATCAAGACATTTATGGAGCGAAGAAGATTGGAAAAATATATTATTTAGTGATGAAAGTATGTTTTGTGTTTAATATTGTAATCAAGATATTCGAGTTTGGAGAATGAAGCAAGAGGCATTTGATAAAGAATGCCTCAAACGTTCCGTAAAATTTTCTGCTAGTGTCATGGTTTGGGGTTGCATGAGTACAGAAGGACCTGGAAAGTTATGCATCGTCTTAGAAAAGGTTAACTCTCAGATATATCAAGAAATTTTGGAATATTACATGATTCCATCATCAGAAGATTTATTTGAAGATGATTTCATCTTTCAACAAGATTTAGCGGTCACCGCATACCGCGGTGTCAACTAAGAATTGGTTCCGACAACGCAACATTAAGATACTTCCTTGGTCACCAAACTCACCAGCAGACTTATATAAAACCAAAAACTTTCTGCGCACTCAAATATTGGATCAAAAACTTTCTGCAAATTAATTTAATGTTTAATAAAATAATGTGTTACATTATTGTTACATTATATTAATTGAAAGCAGTAGTTTTAAAGTAATTACCATTTGAATTAAAAATTAATTCATGTTGATTAAAGAATAATTATTTTAGCTAAAGGAAATAATAAAGCCATGATAAGTCTTATCAATTATTTTGTCAATGCATTTAGAAACAGCCCAATCCTTAATATTGTAACCTCTTCGTACAAATGTCAGTCACTCTGTTCACAGAAATAATACGGCATTGCTTCATACAACCGAATCACATTTTATAGGGAGAGGTCTCTTCATAGATATCATCGTTAAAGAGACTGATGCAGGGATGAAAGTGCACTAAAGCCATTTTCGAGCACCTTTGGAGCAGCAAACATCTGATTTTGGAGCAGTAAAATCCATTTTTGGAGCAGCAAAAATCTAATTTTGTAGCAATAAAATTAAATTCGGTTTTTAGAGCAGACTGAAATTCTAATGTTAATAAACTCCTAAAAATTAAAATGATTGCTATCTTGAAAATATTTTCACATTTGAAAGAATAATGACTCAGATAAAATTTCTCCACACATTTTGCTAACTCTGGGCATTCTAAACGACAATTGGGTACTGATTGCAATAATGAAAAATTAGCAGCAAGATTAAAAAAAAAAATCAGTTTATTTGGCTTTAAAAAATATTATTTTAGAGCAGTAATTTTAACTAATCAAAGAAAAGCCTATGAATACAACGTACAGGATTCCCACTCAACTTTTGTAATAAAAAATGATAAAAGGGGACCATTTTTTTTTTCAAAAAAAAAGGGGGGGGGGGGACCAAAAAAGACCATATATTTCGCATAAAAAAGAACCTTTAGGGACCTAAATTCAGCAAATCACGAAATAAAATAAACGAAATCTCCGCAACTATTTCACAAAAATAGCATGTTTTTCGCGATCTTTTGTCAAAATTCACGTGATTTCACGATCTCTTACGAAATTTTGAGTTTTTTTTGCGATCTTTTATTGAAATTCAGAGTGCCTTTCGCAATCTTTTGAAGAAATTTGTTTATTTTTCGCGATCTTTTGACTAAGTTAACTTATTTTTCGCGATCTTTTGACTAAGTTCACATATTTTTCGCGATCTTTTGACGAAAGTCGAGTATTTTTGCGATCTTTTGACGAAATTCGCGTATTTTTGCGGTCTTTTGACGAAATCAGCGTATTTTTCGGGATCTTTTGGCAGAATTCGCTTGTTTTTCGCGATCTTTGTACGAAATTCGTTTGTTTTTCGCTATCTTTTGACAAAACTTGCGATCTTTTGAAGAAATTTACGATTTTTTTTCTATCTTTAGACCGCGTTTTGTTCGTTTTTCCACGAAACTAGCGATCCTTTGAGAAAATTCACGTTTATTTCGCGATCTTTTGACGGGATTCGTGCATTTTTCGCAATCTTTCGACGAAATTTGCGTGTTTTTTCTGCTTTTTTGACGAAATTTGCTGTTTGTTTCGCGATCTTTTGACAAAATTGGCGTTTTTTTGCAATCTTTTGACAAAATTAACATTTTTTCATCAATTTTTTCACGAAATTAGTGTTTTTTTCGCAATCCCTTCACGGAATTCGCGCCTTTTTCTGCGGCCCTTTGACGAAATTCGCGGGTTTTTTTCTCGATCCTCTGAGAAAATTCGGACTTTTCCCGCTATGCTTTTACGAAATTCGTTTTTTCCTGCGCTCCTTTTACGAAATTTGGTTTTATTCTGCGATTCTTCGACGAAATTCGCTTTTTTCGTGATCCTTTCACGGAATTCGCGCTTTTTCCACAGCCCTTTGACGAAATTCGTGGTGATTTTTCTCGATCCTCTGACGAAATTAGTGTTTTTCCGCGATTCTTCTACGGAATGTGCGTTTTTTCCCAATCCTCTGTCAAAATTCGAGCTCTTTCCGTTATGCTTTTACGAAATTTGTTTTCCTCCAGCGCTCCTTTGACGAAATTTGGTTTTTTTCTGCGATTCTTTGACGAAATTCGCTTTTTTTCGCGATCCTTTGGCGAAATTTTCGTTTTTTCTGCGATCTTTTGACGAAATTAGTGGGTTTTTTTCGCGATCTTTTGACGAAATCCGTGCTTTTCTCGGGTCCCTTTGAAAAAATTGGGGTTTCTTTCGCGATCCTTTGACGAAATTAATTTTTTTCCTCGATTCTTTTATGAAATTTGTGTTTTTTGTGATCCTTTGACAAAATTCGGGCTTTTTCCGTTATGCTTTTACGAAATTCGTTTTTTTCCAGCGCTCCTTTGTCGAAATTTGCGTTTTTTCTGCGATTCTTTGACGAAATTATTATTTTTTTTTTCAGGATCCTTTGAAGAAATTCGCGTTTTTTTTCGCGAACCTTTGACGAAATTCGCATTTTTTTCCGCGATACTTTGACGAAAGTGGTAATTTTTTTCTGCGAACGATTGACGAAATTGTTTTTTATTTCGCGCCCATTTGTTGAAATTCGCAATATTTTTAAGTGATATTTTTTTATTCCTGAATTTTTGGGCTGACGGCCGATTCTTTTAAATTTTCGGAAAATCCGGAACAGAATCACCCCTGGCAAAAAATAAATAAATCGTACATAAAATTGGGGAATATTTTTAATGTTTTGGTATTTAAAAAAAAAAAAGTTACAAGAACAAAATTTACGTTTTTTTTTTTTTTTTTTTTTTTTTTTTTCCAAAAAAATTTTCCGCAAAGTTCTGAATTTTGCGGAAATTTTTCCGCGCACGGCGTGCGCGCGTGCGTCTATATTATACATCTCTGCTCACCAGACCTCAATCCCATCTAAAACTTATGGTGTATAATAAAGAAAAAACCCCAAGAAAATCCTTCTTCAAGTAAAACTGAGTTAGTGGCACGTATGAAGTCTATTTGGAGTAATATTGATAGAAATGTTTGTAAACACCTTGTATATATTATGCAAGATCGATTGTGCGCTGTTATGAAAGCTAAAGGGGATGCTACAAAATATTAACTACCATTTACTTCATATTCATAAGGTAATATTGTTGCGTTAAATAAAATAGTCTGATATTTTGAACCAATCTAAATTTTATTCTAATATTTTGATGTGTTTCAGTATGCTGTATACCAAATTTATTGTACTGTATTTTATATTTTGTAAATGTTAAAATCTTATCTAAACATTCCAGATTTAATTTATAAACAAAATTAATTGCATTTACTTAGTATCAAAAATAGATAAACGAAAAATAATTTTTTCTTATTACTTTTTCTCAGTTATTCTAATATTTTGAATATGAGCTGTACTTCCAGCGCTCCTTCAGAACTTTGCTGGATGCCCGCAAATCGAAATCTGTGTGTAACGGAAAAATGTGCTTTTCTCAAAAACTGTAATCGTAACAGGGGTATCGTTATAATTTTCCTGCAAGGTTTACAGACGTTAGTCTGCTACCTCTAATATTTTCATAATTTTAGTTTCAGTAGATTCGGAAATAGACGGTGGGGGGAGGGGGAAATTGTTTTGCACTACATTTTCAACGCTATCTCTGAAAATATAATACCTAAAATTAAAAGAAATGTACGTTTGAGTTCAGCGTTACGTCAGCTTTCCCACAATACCCCACACGATATACAAAGAAAAAAATATTTTTTCAAGTAACTTAATTATCCCCTCTACATTTTTACTAAATATAATTGTGAAAGTTTAATAATCTGTGAATATGTGGGTCAATAGTCTTTATTACTTCCCCCAATTTCAACTTTCCACGTTCCATAGTTTACGAGTAAAATGGCTGTGACAGCCAGACACAGGAGTGATCTTATAATGGTTCCGTTTTTAACACTTTCCAACAAAGTTGAAAAGTGTTTATGACTTCGGTTTGTCTGGCCGTCTGTCCGCACTCTAACTCTGGTAAATATACTCGGATCGTTCTGAAATTTTGGGATATTAGTGACCTCTACCATAGCACGATCCCTATTTCAAATGAAGTTTGTAGCATGATTAGTTCATTTACAGGGACAGTCAAAAGTTTTCCGTTACATTGCGGCCAATGGGAAAAAATCGTTTCAAACGATTTTAATGGTGTTACACTCTTTCAAACATAATAAAATTGATATGCATTAATGAAGTCCACTAAAATATGCATTCTGTGGAATATGCGGTGCAAAAAATAGTTATTATTCATTTACAGGGCCACACAAAAGAATTCCGTTACAAAATGGTATAGGGGTGGAATTGTTTGCGGCGTATTTGAATTATGTTAAATTATTTCATATGTATTGAAATTAATATACGTCTCTGAGCTATAGTATAAGTTACTTCATGTATAATACGAAGTGCGTAGCTTTTACAGGGACACAAAAAAGATTTCAGATACTATATTGAATTCGAATTACTGTACATTAGCAATGATTGCTAGAAATTCAATTTTAATTATGATATGGTCTTTTATATTTAACTATATTTATGCATACTATATAACTATATTGTTTATAAATGCTATAACTCATATACGAGCTACACAAAAGAATTCGTAAGGTTACTGGGTATGAGCGCAAATTACTTAAAGGTGGTTTTTAGATAAGTTATACATTTGTAAGCTGAACTGCATTTAGTTTACTAAGAAATGGTTTTAGAATGTAAATGAAATGATATACTGGGTAGCGAAAAGAATTGGATACATGGCCGGCTATAAATGATAATTTCTGGAAATGTGATTTCAGTAGTTTTAAAAGTGATTTAGTTTGAATTAAATTTTAGCTAAATAGTAGCGTGTAATAAAGGTTCTAGGTAAACTGCAGGGTTGTACAAAAGTATTCAAGTATGTTTCTATGTGTTAGTATAAATTGCTGACAAAGAAATTTTAATTTGCTATGCGTTTTCTTGCTAAACTAAATTTTCCCATTATATAGTATAGATATCAACCTACAGATGAAATACAGGGCTCTTCAAAAGAATTGTAATACATATTTGGATATGGACGATAACTGCTGAAATCAGTTTTTCAAATGTTTTATGCGTTTTCTAAAATGTTTACTTAGTTATCTTATTTACCTTATTTCCCTAAATAAGTAACGAAGTTTTTTAAAGGCATTCAATAAGTGTTGGAAAGTGTTTCATAATCTATGCTTAACGGATGGTTTTTCTTTTTTGTTACTTTTCAAGTACGGAACCCTAAAAATAAACAGAACAAAAATGATATATTTTTTAATAAATTCTTTTTCTTGAGTTTTCTACCAAGAGTAAAAAAAGCAGTGAATTTTTCATAATCGAGTTCGTTGCTCACGGCAAATTAATGTATACGGGAATTTTTGGGAAAAAACATGAATTCCATTCAAAATATTAGGTGTGATTTTCAAGATCAACATTCAATGCTTATGAAAGAGTGTTTCTTACAAAAACTGTTTTTATTTTTATACTTATTTTATCGGCGTTATGTTTATAATCTACGATAATGCCTTACATTATAAAACTTAGGTTTTACATTCGTACCTTCTTATAGTCCAAGAACCGACAGCACAAAAACCTATGTTATCAAGCACAAGAAAAAAAACCGTTATTTTATGGGAGGGTACTAGTAGGGGAATCTAATGATCCACATCTTCCGGAAGTGAAATAGTGCATAAGCCAAAAACTAATACCACCAGTGTTATGCGTTACCAACCATTATAAACCATTCGTAGGTTTATCTTTGTGTTTGTCCTACAAACAAAGGTATGAAAACATGGAGGCTAGTTCTTGATTGAGTTTCACGCATACTATATATCTACATCTGCACTTCTGTAACTACTCATTTTCTTCTCCAAACCGTAACTAGGATTTTTTTCAGTTGTAAAGGGGCCTCCCATGCATATTTCAAGCTACAATGCCTTTATTTTGTATGAAAATATATAAGCGGATCCCTTTCCAGCTTATTCAAGGGGCTCGAGCTCATCACACAATTCCTCTGGCTACAGGCTTTTTTATATTTTCCCATTTACATCTACACACCTACATTTACATCTACACACCTACATTTACATCTACACACCTGCATTTACATATAAACATTGACGCATCTACATGTATATCCATACATCTTCAACTACACATCTTCGCCTACATATTTATATCTATATTTACAAATTTATGCATCTTACAGCTGTATATATTTACATTAAACTACCAGTGGCGATCTTTTGTAATCGGGTTGCCATTTATTTCCCTTTGACAGGTGATTTTTTGGTTCTTAAGGTTGAACCAACTGCTGTCGAGACAGATAACGGCTGTTTTTGTGATTTATTAAATAATATCAATTAAACATTTAAAAATTAGCTTGTATAAAATGGCTAAGTAAACAATGTTGCTGCCACCCGGAATTTTATAACGAATCTACAAGCAAATTAGACAATTTATTTCAAATAAGACTTTTTAAATGTATGTTTTAAGTATGACGTAATTTTATCAAAATTTTCTTTCTCTTTTTAATATTCATGTGTAAATAGAATTTTTAATTGAATGGAAATGTTATTAGCTACGCTGTTTTAAAATTTCTCATAAAGAAATGTGAAATAAATCTGTGGTGGGCGTAAAAATATTTTTAAATATATTTAATAATAATTTTATTTTATTTCAAAGTTTTCTCTCTGTTTTTAATATCCATGTGTAAATACACTTTTTTATTGAAAAGAAGTATTATTGTTGCAGCGGTTTTAAAATTTGGCAACAGTAGGTAAAGAAATGACATTTTCAAAATATGAAATAAATCTGTATTAAAATAATGAAATTTCGAATAAAAAATTTTAAAAAATTAAAAAAATTAGTCAAATTGAAAAAATCATTTCACATTGCACACAATAAGCTCGTCAAGTATGTGCCCGCTAAAGATGACTAAATTGCTATGCATAGCTTTTGATTCCATAAAACTTTTTTAACGGAACTATTTTGATCGACTTCAAGATTAAATAGCGCTTAAAATAATTCTCCGATTTAGAAACTGTCTACTTCAGCGAGTTTATCGAACATTTCTCTATAAATCTAACAATTTTCATATTTTTATGTGCGTATATGGGTCAGTATCACAAATTACGGAAATTGCAGTCCGTACAATAAAATTTCTATTTAATGTTCTATAATGCAATTTTCTTTTTTACTTTCTAATAAAAAATGCTCTTAGAAGTATTTTCACGAGATATTATGTTCATAATAACACAAAAATAAAGTAATTAAAAGACTTATAATTTCAGATTGCCATTTTCCTGGCATGTCACACGGTGATGTGTGCAAAGTAAAAGGCTTTCTGCTATCATGTACAAATATCTTTTTCTAGTTTTTTTAATTTCTAATTAATAATTATGCCTTATATAACACATATATGGGGAAGGTAACAAGATCTGTATTTTACAAATAATTTTCCACAATTAAAATATGATTGTCACTGAAAATGAATGTCATTGTCCTAGCCTGCTCATGTTAGTTCTTTATGAGGTATAAAGATGGCGCTGCAGAGTAATTCTTCTTGTTCTTGACATAGTTCCAGTCAGAAATAGTAAAATCATTGCTGTCAGCAAAGTGTTTAAAGGCTTTGTAAAAATTGAGTAGACTTTTATTCTGTCATTTTCCGGGCTTCTATAAATTACAAATAAAACTGAACATTACGCTGAATTTGAGGTACTATAGAGGAAACATGTTCCTTTAAACAAAATTTAAATGTTAGATCTAAAAATAAAAAAACAAGAATGTGAAAAATGTTTTAGAATGAAATTATCATTATCCTGGAATACATATGCCAAGAAAATGACACATATTTATAATTACATAAAAATGAACTTAAGCCCTTCAAACATTAACAATTTTACATATAAATTCCTTTATTCAGCTGTTCAACCAACATTTTAAAAAAAATCAGAAGCTTTGAAACGATTTACATTTTCAAAATTTTTGTTTTCAAAATCTCACATTTTGTGATATTCACCCATATAGGTTTCTTAACATAAGGCGAGAAAGTCCTCTAATCACATAAAAAAAAAACATTTACGCCGGTGACAGAATCGTTAGTTACTTTGTTTTATAATAGATAGAAAAATTAGCTTCACTGTTGCAACTGTTAACGAGCAGCCACGTTGTTGCCTGCATCGTTATGACGTCAACGTTACTAGCCACGCATTTGTGTTTTATGATATAGATTGATATTTAGGCGTACGTGGCGACAAAGGGTTTTTTTTATTATTGTTGTTTGTTTGTTTGAAAATGCGAACTAATAGGTAGTCAAATTAGACATTACATTTTTTTTTTTTTTTTTTTTTTTTTTTTGCTTTTAAATTAATGTATTTTTTTTCCAAGAGCAATGTACTTGGGATACATTTAAAAGAGTGATATATTCGAATGCACGATTATAACAAAGACTTCTCCATAAGAATAATCCGTTAAATTTTGTTACTGCCATGATTAAACTCAAGTTGGAAGGATTCCAAATTGGTTCAACATAAACGACGATGCAGAAAATTTTCATTTTAATCTAGATTGAAATAAAAAAAAACCCACTGATTTAAGATTCGCTTGATTCAAGACCTGAGAGGGCAGCTGCATAGGTGTACGCTGCCTAAAGCAGTGGAACCCCAACCCCAGGTTGTGGAAAACGGACCAGCGAAGCGGGCGAAAATCCGCTAATCACGCACATAAAAATTTGTTTTCAAAAACAACTCAGTAGAATCATTTCTTGAGACCGCTATTAATAATTCTTATCTCTTGTAGCACTGAAAGAAATGAGACAGGGAATAAGATGACTTTTGACAACTCGATCTTAAAATTAATAGAACGTTTGTTCCTGTTGCATATCCGCCACAAGGTGCTTTAAAAATGAGATAAATTTAAGTTTTAGGAAAGCTAAATTTCGAAATGACCAAAGTAATAGATTAACTCATAAATTATTTTCTGTTGCATGCATGGGTGGAGTACATTTAGTTAAGGCGTGGCACTGTTAGAAGAGAACTTTCGCATTAGTACGATCAATACTTGGGAATTTGCCGGGGTTGCAAGAAAATAAATTATCCCGGAATTCGAAAACTTTTTAATTATTTACTTCGAAAGAAAAAGCGGTTTTTATCGCCGCTACATTTTTTAATACATACAGAAGCCTTGAACTGGTGATCAAAATATCTTTGTCAACTTGTTTTAAAAAGTCAAAGTTGCAGTCATTTACTAAGTCACTTTTAAAAATAGACAAAAGTAAATTATTGAAAACTGAAATGTTACAAAGAAACGTTAGTTATTTAGATACTAGTATCTAACCCACGTCAAAAATGACGGAATGTGAATGATAAATCTTCAAAAAAATATTTTTCTGACTTAAAAAAAAAAAAAATGGCATATGCATTTTGTTAATCAAAAAGTATTATCCTTTGACTTTTGATGACTATAACAAAGAAATTAAAATTTTAAATAAAAAATTTAAATAAAAAGTTTCGGAAACGACGTTTCAGCTATTGTGCGAGTATAATTTTAAAAGCCATAACATCTGTTCTAATGGGAATTTTAAGGAAACAATTATTCCAAAATGTTCAGAAAATAAAGGAGTTAAACATCTAAAAAATTAAAATTTCGAAAATTTTCAAGCTTTAAGAGTTCTGAGACCCCTTAAAGATATAAACTTCTGCATTAGGAGATTTTTAAGAAACATCATCCACTATACATATATACAGTGAAAAGTAAAATATATGTAAATATTTTAGAGTGCAAAGAAAAAACGTGGTTCATTTCTCGCGGAATTACCCTATTAAAGTTGATGTAAAAGTTGTTAGCATTGAATTTTCATTGGAAACTGGGTTTGTATGTGACATCATTCATTTCAATCCCTCCGTCACCTCCACCCTATTTTTTTAATAGCGCTTTAATTATAGAAAAGCTCAAAAGAAAAGCCAGTAAAAAATCAGTTATTAAGCGGTTATTTTGTTCCGATACTTATAGGTTACCCCGGATACTTGCATGGGATAACCGATTACTCCTTTAAATTTAAAAATATCAAAATCTATATTTGAAAATATCTCTGCTAGGTAAAATTCATCTACCAATGCAGTATATTCCTGCCAAATTGCGAAACTTGTATAATCCTAAATTACAACACAATAATCGATATGTATATTTTTATCCACAATTGGGGTGTTTTTTTCATTAAGTAACAGATTTTTATCGCGATTGAAAACAATATCCAACTCAACTGTTTAACAAATAAGCATTTTAGCATTTCATAGTCTTTTGCTTGTGATAAACATTTTGGCACACTTCTTAGCTCTACAGCTTTCCAAAATATGGCACTGTAAAAATATATATCATAAATATATAAGAGTTAAAGATATTTTTCCTCTTTTTTTATTATTATCCATTTTTTAATTTTATGCTTCAGTACCTTTTAATTTCCTTTTTAAATACCTGTACATACCAAAAAGGTCCTTTCGGCATGTGCCAGGAGGAAAAGGTAGCTTATATTTCCTGGTTTTAAAATTTTGTAAATTTTACTCGAAGCTAATTTTACTCAAATTTTAAGAAGCTAAAAAGCGACAAACCCTATAAGAGAATATTCGTCAACACTGAATTTCAATGAGAATTGCGCCAAATTAGTAAGATATACCCAGTTGGTTCATTTATGGTTACTTATTTTTGGTCGCCAAATTTGGCGAAATTTCGTCAAGTGTCGCCAAGCTTGGCGAGAATTTGAAGCTAATGGATATTAATAATATTTAAGCATTGCGCGGCAGTGCACGGTTCAAATGGCCGCCATTTTGAAACAAGATGGCGGATCAAGCTGGCCAACGAACCCGGTCGAGAAATTCATATGTACTATGCACATACTTAATCTTATTAAAATCTGTTTATAAATACGAGAGTTATAGCATGACAAAAATCAGATTGTTTGAAAATGTCAGCCACACTAGAAATTCATGCTATATCTCAGCATTTTTGTAAGATAAAGACGAAACAAAACTTGCTTCGGAATCCTTGTATTAAGGTCAAACTCTTAAGAAAAAACATTTTTCAGTTTTTAACTTATTTGCACAGCTTTTGAATTTTTTTTTTTTTTTATGGCTATCATTTTGAAACAAGATGGCGGATGAAGCTGGCCAACAAACTCGGTCGAGACATTGGTATGTACTATGCATACAATTTATTTCATCCAAATCGGTTTGCGAAATTCTAAAATGGAGGGTCAAAATCACAGTCAGGTGAAATCCGAGCTCCTCATTGGTCATTGAGTCGCGTCCTTTTCAGAGAGCAATCTCTAGCGCTAGGGGAAACGTCGATTACTCCCTTTTCCGAGAAAAAATCATGTATTGAAGCGAATTTTTTCTGTTTCATTTAAAATGAGCCATCGAAATTAACTCAAGATATTTTGAGGACTTTTTATAAAATGTGAATGAAAGATTTCGATTTTAAGCTCTAAAAAATTTTAAATAATATGGAAGTACTTTTTTTGTTAAGGAAAATTAAAAAAGAAACTTGCATTTTTCTTTTCCTTATGTTGCTTTTAAAATCCAAAATAAAACAAATATTCGCACTTTTCTATAGAAAAGTTTAATAACTAACTTAGAATACTAAAAACTTTCAAAAATTTTTGCCTAATGGAAAATAATTTTATAAAATGATGTCAGTTTTTAAACCGATTTTAATCATTCAGAATAAACAGAACAAAAAATACTACATGAACAATTTTGTAATAGTATGTACAATAAGTTATTTTGTTTCCTGGTTCATATATTTAAATCTGGAATTTTTTAATCGATTTTTCCCTCACTTCCTGGTAAGCTGAAGTTATAAAAATTATGAAACCAGGTTTGTTTTCGATGACAATATAACATTTTAATATTTTGAGAATTTAATTATAAATTAATAACATGTTTCCCTAAGGAGGGTCCAAGTGATAAATTGCTAAATATTGTTTATGGTTATAATTGTATAAGAGTTACAAGAAGAATGGAATTAATTATGTGCCAAATCATGCACGCTAAAATATGCCAATTAGCTGTAAAACTGCAACAATGAGATATTTTAAATATTAAAATTTAAAAAATAAAATATAAAGAATATAATATATATTTTTAAATGCACTTTTATCATTAATTAATTTATTTATGATTTTATGTTTCAAAAAACAATTTAGAAATCTTAAAATGTTGCTTAAACTATGCTTTTATCCCTTTTGCATATCTTAAAAAAAAAAAAAAAAAAAAAAAAAAAAAGAAAGAAAATTGTGATTTTTAAAATAAATGCACTTGCACAAGTTCATGCTTTTCTAATCGTAAATTAAATGAAGGAAATTTCCATAATCGGGGTCCACGCAAAATTAACACATTGTAGTGGACTTGAATTGAATAGCAGTCGTGAAACTAGGCTTGATTTTTAAGATAAACATTGAATATCTATAAAAGAATGTTTACCTTTTATGTCCCAAATTATGAATTTATGAAAATTTCATCACTAAAGCATATTTTGTGAATTTTTGAAACTACATTAGAAGATTTACACAATCATTTAATAAATTTTAGAAGGATTTTGCCAAAATTAATTAATTAAATTGAATTTATAGGGATTTTGTGCAATATTTGTAACTCCCCTCAAATCTTTTATTTAATTTTTTTTTTTTTAGTATTTTGTAGCATTACAAAATATACAAACATAACGTCTTACAATAGCAATATTTCCGAACAGAAACTTTCGCCCCCCCCCCCCCCTTCAATCTGACAACGTCAAGGAAACCGAAAAAGATGCAAAAGCAAAAGAAATTATTGTTTTTTTTTTCTTTTAATTTTCTTTTGTGCAATCAATAATGTTTTTTGGAACAAGATAAAGTAAAATATCTATAATTCATTCCAAACAGTATAACTACTAATCGATGTATTAAATTAGTTTTATAACAAGTTATTTTAATGGCACTTTAATATACCGTCGGACATAAAAGGTTAATAACAGAATTTTTTTTAATTTCCATATTTATTTTATGGACAGAAGGCCTGGAGCGACTTAAAAAAAAGTTTTTGGAATTATTGTTAAGGTTTTTTTTTTTTCATTTAATGCTAAAACATTAAATTCTGTATTTTTAAAATTATTTGTGCAATTTTTTTTGTATAATTTTGTTAATTTAAAGTTTCCATTTAAAAGTCTATAAAAAGGTTTTTTTTTTTATATAGTTGTTGACTTTTTCTAGAATAATATTAATTTTTTTGTGATTTTATGGATTTAAATGGCGGGGTGGGGGTAGAGGAGAAAATTTATTGAGATTTTTACCATACGTAATTTATAGATAATTTTTAAATGATATTAAAAGTATTTTTTTCAATAAAAACTAAATTTTTATTAAAGCATATTTGTGATGTCATATAATTTAAAAATTGTTGCAACTTATAATCTAAATTATTAACTCTCGTTGCATAAAATGTTACCAAAATATCTTAATTGAGTTATTTCTATTGTTTATTATAAATAAAAGCGAACAAAATAATAAGGTAAGTAATGCATGACTGTAAATGAGGTAACAATGGCTTCAAAATTACTTTTCCCCCTCACTCCTTTCAAAATTCAAATGGAGAAACAACTTGGTGATCCTCACCCTTATCTGTCTTAAAACCACGCGACCATGCGACCACACGACCAATGAGGTGGCTGTATTTCACCTGACTGTGATTTTGGCCCTCCATTTTAGAATTTCGCAATCGGCGAATAAGTACGATAGTTATCGTATGACAAAAATCAGATATATATATATAATAAAGATGACATCACAAATATATGAACAATCGGTAAAATTTTAAAGATGAACAAGACATAAACACTGGAAATCAGTATGTAAAATAAGAAACTACCCAGCAAAGAGGAAATTGCTGGCCAGCAGCAAGATAGGTGCTGGCAATGATGGAGAAGTGCTGGCTAATGGTCACCACTGCATGAACACTGCTGGACAGCTTCAGTCAACTTTGCTGTTGGAAATCATCAGATAAAATTCTGGTGGACTTCCGTTTTATCTCATGGGCTGACCCACCACTACATGGAAGTGCACGAACTTTTGCAGTATTATTGCTGGAAACCCTTACGCTAGGTGGCGTTGCGAATATCGAAGACATTGAGTATTTGAACAC
Organism: Maratus speciosus; assembly: GCA_963932465.1. NCBI lineage: Eukaryota > Metazoa > Arthropoda > Arachnida > Araneae > Salticidae > Maratus > Maratus speciosus. Next base: position 391,391,415 of record OZ010790.1, on the reverse strand, counting down.
AAATCTGAAATTAAATATCTTAACACAATTTAAGCTGTGAAGCTATTTTATTTTAAACTGTAAATAATATAGCACCACTGCCACCAACAAAATAAATAACTAAATGAATAAATCAATAAATTCTTTATTCCAGCGCACTTTTTTTCTCTCCTTAAACCTGGTTTTACTAAGTTACAAAGGATTTCGGTTTTCATAATTTACACAGTTCAGAATCAATAATAAAAAAAAGCGTATAAAATATATAGGATTTCTATAGAATACAATAATTTTTATACCAGTTTAATGATTGGGAACGTAAATCACAAAAGAAACAAACTTGAAATAGTGTAATGAGAGCTTGAAAACGAGGAGCGGTCGTATCACGCGCTGAAAATACTTGTTCATGTCCGTTCAGAAAAACCAAACAGCATCGAACGCGGAGGTTGACCACATGGAAACCACTGCAAGTTCAAATATTTCTATAGACATTTCTATAGCTCTTGGCGAACCTAACTTATAGAAATAAGAGCCGTAATTGTATAATGCTTTGTTTTTTTATAGAAATTCTCTAAGAAATTTTTGTAAGTGAAAGTGCTGGGCCAGCAAAGGAAAAGCAGTGGGATAGGTGCTAGCACTGCAGGAAAAGTGCCGGATTGAAGTAATGTGATGGCACACCAATGCTGGCCTGCTGTTGGCCATCACTGATGGGCCAGTTGCATTCCGCTCGGACACTTTTGTACTGGTTTAAGTAATGGCACCATTGCACTTTACCGCTGATGGCAGTGCTGGCTGCCATCTTTATTCCAGCTGATGGCCCCCTGTTTCTTTCTTTGCTGGATATGAATAACCCACAGAATCATCAGAGGAGCTTGCAGGTTTAATTCATAGTGAAGATGCCTTATTTCATCCAATTCTCTCTCTCTCTCTCTCTCTATATATATATATATATATATATATTTTATTTCAAAATTAATGATAAATTACTGCATGAATGGCGCTACAGCGGCACATATCTAATGCAATAAAACATATATTACATCATTTCAAAATGCTAAAACACCATAACTTCAAAAGGAAGGTGCATATCTGCAGAAATTTTTTAACTATAAAATATTTATAAAAACAAGAAAGACAGGTAAAAAAAACAAAAACAGTCTGTTTTTCATCAGTGGGAGGACAGACAGAAAACTAACTCCACCCCCACTTTTAAAATTTGCAGGTTTCTGAACACATGTTCACCCCGCATTCAATACTGAAAACTACTGTCATTTTATTAATCTATATCCATTAAAAACTAAAACAACTCAAATTAAAAACTAACAAACATAATATTAACCATACAAAAACAAAAAACTTTAATAATATATATATATATATATATATATATATATATATACAGTAAACTCCCAACCATCCGGCTTGCGGCTATCCGGCCTAGTAAAAATAAAATGAGGGATGTTGCAAGCGGCTAAAGCAATCTGGTTCACATGCAGGTGGGTGCCAAAAACGTGGAAAGAAATTCCAAACATAGTAATTACAAGGTCTTGTAACATTCTTTTGGACTAAATAGGTGGACATAAACCCGTATTGGGAACTGAAATGGGAGATGAGACCGATAGGCTTCTATCGTTGTTGAAAAATATACCGGTCTCTGACGATGTAAATGCAGAAGATATTACAGAATGGATGGCAAGCGACGGAGTTAATGAATTAATTGAAAACAATATTGTAGAGCTGTTGACAGAGGGAGAAATATCAGAAGAAAAATATTAAAAGGACTGCTGGAAAAATCTCATCCCACATTCTTAAAGGTTCAAGATGATTGAGGCAGCACTGCAGTACATTAGTCAGCAGGAATCGACTACACCTACCTGGTATCATCTACTTGCATAAATGGAGGGACATTACGTCGCGAAGAAGGCGAACAGGGAGAAGCAATCCTTTATTAAGGACTTTTAAAAAACCAAAAACTGTAAGTTTTGACTCTTATCTTATGCATAAATTTTCATATTTGTGCAATCATTTATTAATAATCAGTAAAATAAGATTTACTCATTTTTTTAGGAATTGGGATTACATTTTATGCTAATGTTTTGCTTATTTTGAAACTGTATGCATAAAATTTATCTTAATACGTGTAACATGTGTTTTTAATATCATGGCGGGGGGAGGGCACGAAGTTAGTAAATATTTGTAGAACTCCGGCCTATCCGGCTTTTTTGTTATCCGGCCTACCCTTCCGCCACATTAGGCCGGATAGTCGGGAGTTTACTGTACATATGTTATATACATATATATGTATATATATATATATAAGTCACATTTGAACGGAGGGTGTTTTTGGGGTCTGGGAGTCTTGATCAATGAAAATATACCAAATTTTTTCGGAAATGCTTTCCTCAGGACGGCTGCAATAGGTAACTTTTTACTTTTTGTAATGAAAGCTACCTAAAAGACTCGTTTTCTGAAAAGCCTGTTGGCTGAAATTTTAAACGCAAATGGAGAATATGCACTATTGGATGATCCTGTTAGCAATTAATGAATTATATTATCTCTGGGTGTTCGGATTTGTTATAGATTAAAATTTTCTGATTTGTAACTAAGCAATTTATTCTCACCAAAAAAGCATTTCTTCGGAAACTTTTCTCTTTTTGTACTTCCTTCGACTATTCATAGTCAAAATGTGAATTGTTCTGAAGTAGAAACATTAGAAATGTAAAATGGAATAATAAATGATAAAATAGAATAAATTTTGAGATATTTAACCCTCGCAGTACTAAGATGGGGGTCAAATTGACCCCATCTGAACTTTTTGCAGAGGGTTTTTTTTTTTTTTCATTTAGATTATGTGTGCTAAAATTCTTTTCTAGGACTTCTCCTATAAAATGTCTCTTTCATAATTTTGTCTACTTGATAAGTTTAGCACAGTTAATTTATGTAGTTGTTTATTTGTAGAAATTGCGAATAAGGTAGTTACATCTTAGACAATCAGAGAATAAATGAAAGTTTTCTATCATGGCACCAAATGTTCTCAGAAGTACAACAATAATTGCCGACAATTTATGTGTAAAAGTCATATTTCATGTGTTATTTTGTGGGCGATTCTCAAAAGGTGGGCACTGGACACAAGTCATAACTTTAAGCCATACTTTAAACATAACTTTAGTTATCATTGACTTTATTTTATTTATTTTTTTTACACTGAGTTTTTAATTCTATTCAGAGATAGAAAATGACATAAATTTATTGTAAAAGCTTTGTATAAATATCTTAAAATTTTATTATTTTATGCTAAAGAGGCCAATTTCGGACATTCATAACGTTAACTGCTCCAATGTACCACCAAGAAAAAGAGTTTTAATTTTTTTCCAGGTGGTTCTAATGGTAAACAACGAATGCATAAAGGAAACGGATGATTTTTTGATAATTTCGTTAAGAGATGGCAGGCTGATTTATTGCTTTTTTGAAGATAGAAGGACTTTTCTATAAAGCATTTTTCTGTATTTTGTTATGTCCGAAAGTAACGTACGTAACAAAGCATTTGATTTTATTATTATTACTGGATAACAAAAAGTTATTTATACAATATATGTATACAGACACATTTACTACATTCTTAGTCTTAAGAATTTTTTAAATACTAAGACCAACGTCCAAAATCTGCAAATGTCCAAAATTTGTAACGTACACACAACTGCTAATTAAATGCTTTAATCATTAATTTTCCAGAATAGTTGCTGTCTTTTAATGTTTGTGTATAATTTTGTAGACATACTATTAAAATATTTATATATTATATTTATAGACAAAATACTATACTATTAAAAAAATTTGGCCTTAAATTTGAAAATTTAAAAAATTACATTTAGTTAACGTTTAATGATCCCATCTTTTGAGAATCTCCCTTGTGTCTTGGTTGCCAGAAAGATGAGCAGCAGAACTGAGGGTAGTTAAAATGCATTACTACCATTTCTTCTTGTAAAATGTTATTGTTTTGTTTTGTTTTTAACTTTTCCTTCTTGAGTTTTTGCGCTAATTTAAATACTCGTAATATTTTGTAAATTACATGTTCCTCTTTCTAATAAATCTTGAATGCCAGTATTATGTCAATATTTTATCTTTTGATCCGTTTTCCGGCCTAAACATTACGAGGGTGTATCAATAAGTTTTTGCCCTTACATAGAAATAATTCCGTGAAATTTATGAAATGACTACATTGTATGAGTCCTTTTCTATATAGTCACCGTGCACAGTAACACATTTCTGCAAACGGTATTTCAAAGAGAGGGGGGAGGACGTATTCCAGGAGACGCGATAGTAGACCCAAAGAGGGATATTTTTCTGACTTTTGTCGACCCCCCGCATGTGACATATTGTTGGAAAGGCCTGTGACCCCTTATTCATGCTATGCACCTCCCGAGCCCCTCCCCCCCCCCAAATTTGCCACCCGGGGGCATGAATGATGTCCGCAAAATTAAGAAAAGGGTCCCCCCGGAGGTCAAATTTAGGGGGAGGGGCTCGGGAGGTGCATAACATGAATAAGGGGTCATAGGCCTTTCAAACAATATGTCACATGTGGGGGTCGGCAAAAGTTAGAAAAATGACCCCTTTTGGGTCTACTATCGCGCCTCTACTATCACATCCTCCCCCATCGCTTTGAAATACCGGTTGCACAAATGTGTTACTGAGCACACTGACTATATAGAAAAGGACTCATAAAATATAGCAATTTCATAAATTTCACTCAATTATTTTATGCGAGGGCAAAAACTTATTGATACACCCTCGTATAATGGTATTTATTAATTATTTATTAATATTATGGGGTATTTATTATTACCTACCCTATGGGGTCAAAATGATCCCATCTTAGGCATTTAAGTAATATTTTGATCTTAGTACTGCGAGGGTTAATATTAGAGAAAGCGTATGAAATTTCGTGCATATGTTAGAAATGTAAATGATTTTATACATAAAAGTATACATATTTAAATTGGGATCACCAGAAGTATTGTCTACTATAAAAATGCGACAAGGAGATTGTTAATTGTATATGTATTTAATTATCGTGAGCGATTTTTTTGCCTAATTAAAGGCATTCATTATTCTTCAAAGGTTAGGTGAACGAAGTCACGAGTAACAGCTAGTGATATCACAAACTAGGCTGCCTTCGCCCGTCTAGACGGTCGCTTGGAGAGCCCAACTCTCTTCAGCAGCGTATAGCCAGGTGGTCCCAAATTCAATTTTACATGTAAGCAGGTACATTATTCGAAATTATACGAAAATAACTAATAAAATATAAAAATAGTCGGATGCGCGAATGCCAAAACTTTCTTCTATCTCGTATATGTTATTACTTCAAAAAACGTAATTTTTTAATTATGCTTTAAAAAAACGAGTAGATATGATATCTGGTATTTATTTTTTACCCGGCTGCCAAGAAGGGTTATGTGTTTCACGCGTATCTGGGTATGTGGATTTCTTTATACCCTCGAAACATCCCAACGGCTGGGTGGATTTTAATGAATGAGGCCTCTATCGATTCGTCTTAACCGCCCGATGGTTATAGGCTAGGTTTTGTTTTTATAAATTCAAAATGGCGGCCGTAAAACACAAAATGGCGGTAGAGACGAAAAAAATATTTACGCACCCTATTGAGTGGCATATCATTGGATAGGTCTTTCAAAATGAAGACAATGCTTCATTGACTATGTCCAAAAGCTCTGTTTAAATATTACACAACCTGGAAGTTGTGTAGGTAAGATCTCCAGTTTTACTGCAACTCTAACTTTCATAGACATCCATAGGCCTCATCAAAACAGTGTTTATAGACAGGAACTAACAATTAAACACAACTTAAAAGTCATCAATACAAGTAAATAACAAGTGGGTAAGTGTGATCACAGATCGCACAGAGGGTTTCGTTTAATATTCCTTTCAAAACACTTTATCCTTTTGAAAAATCTATTAGTTCCATATTTCAAAACCAAGGGGCGCACTTGATTCTAAACAAACCTGTATCCGAACGAAAATCCGTTTTACATACTATCCGTAGATATATTAGTCGAGGGGATTGGGCCAGAGCACCCGAGATAAATAGGCGCACCTGGCGGGAAAAAATGGAACTAAAATATGTAAGGCTATGGTGCATAATATGAAAGAATGGTCAAAGGGGTGTCGGCAAAAGTTGGAAAATTTGTCCCTGGGTTAAAAGGGCGCAGGTTAGAAAAATTGCTTAAAATACACAAGTTAGAGCCCAGAGGGGTAAATAATAAAAGACTTTTTGAAAATTTTATAATTTGTCGTGTGGTCTGAGGCATTCAGCTATACGTATGCAAAATTTCATGTCACCGACTTAATTAGGGGCTCTCTTAGAAAGAATTGCTTCAAATACATATGTGGTAGCTCAAAGGATTAAATGTAAGACTTTTTCAAGATTTTATGATTTGTCGCCTGGCCTCAGGTGTTCTGCAATAAGTATGCAAAATTTCAAATCTCCAATTTAATTAGGGGCTCAGTTAGAAAGAATGGCTTAAAATACACAAGCTGGAGTTGAAAGGGTTAAACATAAAACTTTTTCAAAATTTATTATTTGACGTGAGATCTGAGGTGTTGAGCTATAAGTATGCAAAATTTCAACCTAAATAGGGGCTCACTTAGAAAGAATTTTTTAAAATGCACATGTGGGAGCACAAAGGGTTAAATGTACGACTTTTTCAAAAATTTTATGATTTGTCGTTCGATGTGAGGTGTTCAGCTATAAGTATGCAAAATTTCACGTCTCCAAACTAATTAGGAAGCTCACTTAGAAAGAATTGTTTAAAATACACATGCGCGACTCCAAAGGGTTAAATGTACGACTTTTCCAAAATTTTATCATTTGTCGTATGATGTGAGGTGTTCAGCTATAAGTACCCAAAATTTCATGTCTCCAACATAATTAGGGACTCACTTAGAAAGAATTGTTTAAAATACACGTGTGGGACTCCAAAGGGTTAAATGCACGACTTTTTCAAAATTTTATGATTTGTCGTTGGATGTGAGGTGTTCAGATATAAGTATGCAAAATTTCACACCTCCAACCTAATTAGGGGCTCACTTAGAAAGGATTGTTTAAAATGCACATGCGAAAGCCCAAAGGGTTAAACGTACTACATTTTCAAAATTTTATGATTTGTCGTTTGATGTGAGGTGTTCAGCTATAAGTATGCAAAATTTCATGCCTCCAAACTAATTAGGAGCTCACTTAGAAAGAATTGTTTAAAATACACATGCGAAAGCCCAAAGGGTTAAATGTACGACTTTTTCAAAATTTTATGATTTGTCGTTTGATGTGAGGTGTTCAGCTATAAGTCTGCAAATTTTCACGTCTCCAAACTAATTAGGAGCTCACTTAGAAATAATTGTTTAAAATACACATGCGGGAGCCCAAAGGGTTAAATGTACGACTTTTTCAAAATTTTATGATTTGTCGTATGATGTGAGGTGCTCAGCTATAAGTACCCAAAATTTCATGTCTCCAACATGAATAGTTTCTGAGAACGGGCTCTGTGACGGACAGACAGACAGACAGAGGAGCGAGACGAATAGGGTTTCGTCAGATGAACGAAACCCTAAAAAAATAGGTAATATAAATAAACGGCCAATTGCGAGTATTACTTGCGCTCAGAGGGTTTCGTACAATAAATATATGAATTATTAACTGCATAAAAATCGTTACTAAAAGAACAGTAAGACTTTTAAAAACTATACAACGTAGGTTTGGGTATAGCTGTATATACTTGAAAAGTGTAAATGTGCATACCATGAAAGTTCAAAGAGCTATGAAGCCTAAATAATATAAATATTGCTATTCTGTATAACTCTTTTTTTTTAATCTTATCCTAATCTGTTTATGATTAACTTAATTCGGTACTGACAATAAAAGTAGTTCATATTTAAACCCTTGCTGTCTGGCGCTGTTAGGGTATGTATATCACTAGCCACCAGTTTTGCCGCATAAGGCAGATGTTTTTTTGTTTTTTTTGTTTTTGTTTTTGTTTTTTAATTATGAATTCACACCACAAAAATTTAATTGGTAATTTCCTTTTATTTTACTTATGCAATATGAATCACCTTGTAAAGTAAAAATAGTAGTTAAAACTTTCTGGTGAGTATTCGGAATGTCTAATTAAAAAGTCAGCCATATATCATGACGTACGCTGTGTACGTCATTCTCGGAAATGACCATAATAGGATGACGTAAGCTGCGTACATCATACAGCGCAAGAGATTAAACTTTATTTGGCATTTCATAAAACTAAATTCAACGTAGTAATATATAGTCCTTTTACAGTGTAGCTAAAACAAAACCCTTGTTCAAAGTTTAAACTTGGCATTGCGCTAAGCGCGCTTCGGAAGGATGTCACTAAGTTGCAACGCTAGCTTGGTCCGTGTCGCGTTTTTTCAGATAGGATTTTAATTAACTTTTAAAGACACGGGAGAGGAATTGAGATATCCACTCAATGCAAACTAGTCTCGAATCCCATAGTATTTATGTGATTAATACTAATTAAAGTACTCTGTTTTTAACATTTTGGCGTTTATTGCTTTTATACTGCTACTGGGCATTGCATTAGACAAATATATAATTAAAAATTGTTATTTGGCTTTAAAAGCCAATGGTACATAGAGTACGCCGCCCCTGTCGTTATGTATGTCCAAACCGTCCGTGTCTTTAAAGGTTAATATCTCGGCTAATTACCGACGATTGTTTTAGAAAATCATTATCAAGAATGCTTTTATACTTCTGCTGCGATAGGTACCTAAAGCGCTTCTCAACACCTTTGCTGAATACCTGCAAATCGAAATTTGTGTGTAACGGAAAAATGCACTTTTCTCAAAAACTATGTGACCTAGGGTAATCGTTATAATTTTCCCGCAAGGTTTAAATTAACGTCTACTACCTCTAATATTTTCATAATTTTAGTGTTAGTAGGTTCGGAATTAGATGGGGGAAACATATTTTTGTGCTACATTTTCGACGATATCTTTTAAAATATAATACCTAAAATTAAAAGAAATGTATTTTTGAGTTCAGCGCTACGAGAGCTTTCATACGATACTCCACACGATATACAATGAAAAGATGATTTTTTTCAAGTAACACAATTATCTCCTCTACATTTTTCCTAAATATATTTGTGAATTTTTAATAATCTGTAAATATGTGAGCCATTTACTAGTTCCCCCAATTTGAACTTTCCACGTTCCATAGTTTATGAGTAAAATTGCTGTGACAGGCGGACAGACAGACACAGGAGTGATCTTATAATGGTTCCGTTTTTACTTTTTAAGTACGGAACCCTAAAAATAGTTTCACATTGATGAGAAATAATTAATTAGTTCGCTTTTTACGCGGTCGGATTTTTTATTTTTTTTATTTAATTTTTACTTGTTTATTATTACACTTCAAGATTTTTGTGAATAACTTTTTTAAACCGTGGTGGGATAGGAAAAAATTTCGTAATGAAGTCTAACCAACAGGTAATACGAATATATCAAAAAGCGTGAAAAGTTTTGCTTTTTACAAATATGTAAATTTAACCTAGAATGGACAATTGGGTGGTTTATTACGGTTTTTTTCAACAGTTACCGTGGTCGTCCCGAAAATCGAACACAATCCGATATCACAGTGGCACCTTCAGGCCGATTATCTTCGAATTTTATACGAACCTGCTACATTACACAGGGCCGAAACTAGCCTTTTTGGCGCCCGGGGCGAACATGGATTTTGGCGCCCCCCCCCCCCTTCACCACAAAGTAAATTTACAAAAAAGAATTTTACTAAATATCTAACGGACAACTTATTTTTAAATTTAAAATATATAAAACTGAACTACGTAATCAGATTTGTCAAACTATGAAGTTACGGATAGAACTTAACCAAACCTTATATATACGTTTTCCCCAATGAACGTCAGGCTCCAGTTGAAAATGGAGATATTCCCCTGAAGGGACGTCGTGATAGTGATTTTTGTGCAATTTTCTCAATTTTCAGCAGCGTAAGTGAAGGATTTATGAATATGTTTCGACAAAATTTTATATTTAGAGATAATGTATTAGGCCAAGGTTTGTACAAAATGGTGGAGAAAATAGGCCTCAACGAAGTGCTGCGATTTTTTTTTCGGACGGGCGCAGTAGTTGTTGAAAAAAAGAAAATATACTGAATCATGCAATTATCCAATCGAGGTTTATTCTCTATATTTGTAATATAAGCAAAAATTTTCTTGTGTTAATGTATTTGTAGATCCATTAAAATCTTTGAAAAGTTATTGTAAAGAATTGCATTTTAATCTTTTTAAACTTTTTTTTTTTTTTTTTTTTTTTTTTGCATAGTCTAAATGAGGTCGATATCTAAAAAAGAAAGGTTTTACTAAGAATTTTACTCTGTGCATTCCCCTTCCCGCTGTCCTGGGCAGTCAGCGCCCATGGCAAGACGGAAAAAAAAATAAAGAAAGAAAGGAAGCTCAACACTGTTCAGCGGAAAAAAAACAAACAGCTTTCATGGAATTTTTTTTTTATCTAGAAGAAAAATCAGACTGAGGGGTCACTTCTCCTTTGGTAGTTATCCGTAGTGGACAGTAGGGTGTCCCACAATAGTGACTGACCTTGGAAAACGGTTGGATTCTCCCTCAGATTCTCCTCACAGGAAGTGATTTAAAAGATAGAAAGCAAACGCATAGGCATGATACTTTGAAATTTTGTATTGTAATGAATCTTTTTATCTATTTGTAAAGTTTAATGCATTTGGTTCAGTTTTCCTTTTAAATTTTCCAGTTGCGAGACATTTTTATACAAATTTCATAATATATATATATATATATACATTCTTGTGTCAAACGTCAAACAAAATCTTCATTTTGGCGCCCCCTTTACCTCCTGTTAAAGCGGCGCCCGGGGCACGTGCCCCCTCTGCCCCCCCCCCCTAGTTTCGGCCCTGACATTACATCTAAATATAAAATGTCTCCGAAAAATTTTCATAATTCCTTCCCTTAAATTGTACAAAATACAAGAAATCGCTATCGCTGTGCCCCCTTCCGGGAGAATATATCCATTTTCAACTGAGGCATAGCGTCCATAGTTAAAAACTTATGTATGAAGTTTGGTTTAATTATAACCATAACTTCATACACTTACTGATGACACAAAAGAAAAATCGCTATCACAGCGCCCCCTTCCGGGGGAATACCTCCAATTTTTACTGGAACCAGCTAAAGCCAAAAACAAATATATGAAGTTTGGTTCAATTCTTTGAATAACTTCATACACTTTTTGATGATACAAAGAGGACAAGCGGACATTTTGTAAAAGCGTGTTTTTCGGGATCTCTGACCCAATCCGAAGAAAACCGGAAGTGGAAAAAAATTTCAACTACAATACTTTTGTTACAGCAGTTTAGGGATAGGGATAAATTCACAAATAAATAAATAATTATAAATTATAAATAATAGTATAAATAATTAGATCTAAATAATATTAGTCAAAAATAAGGGAGCTTGCATGTTTTCTGTTCGAACACTGTTAAAAGTCTTTCTCATACACAGAGAAACGTTGGGTGAAGGGGTCAATGCTCTAAGACAGCGGTTCCCAGCCGATGGGTTGTGACTCACTGGTGGGTCGCGGCGGGTGTTTAGGTGGGTCGCGGAACAATCGAGATTTACTACAAAAATATATATTTTATTTCGTCTATTAAAACTATAACAAATACAATATTTTACAACTGGCATAATCATGAAAGCTATTACCTTAAACTAAAACTTCGTGAGAAGACAATGTTTTCTTAAACAGCCAGTCGGTATTATGCTATGACCTCATTGTAAGATATGTCAGCGGTCGCGTCGTCGTTATGTCAACCCTGGACTCCCGATCTCGTGCGGGGATGCTTGCACACTACTTGCGATTTTACTTTCTCCCATTTTCTTGTTTGTTCCTGAATCGGGACAGTCTTCCTATGCTTATGAGAGTGAGTGATAGTTTACGTTTTGCTTTGATTAAGTGTAGATTTAGTGTCATTGTGTAAGAGTGGTTTGGGATTGGATCATGCCGTAAAAGAAAGAATCCAAATGGTAAGGAACCGTTAACCTCCACTGCTGTTAATAGTAAGTGCGAAAGTGTTACTGAGTCAGAGTCAAGTATTTCTAATTACAATGCAGGCATCAGTCAACGCGAAAAAGCAAAAGAAAAGTTCAAAACTCTGAACACTTGAAGAAGACTTGTCAATTGAGCTATCTTACGATTCCTTTCTGAAGACAGTTTTCAAGGAAAATCCTTAATTTCCTTCTGTATGAATATACGAGCAGAATATTCAGAAATATCTAAATCAGCTTTGAGGCCCTTGATGCTGGGGCTCAGTGCGACATGTGTGCTTTTTCCACTTTGCTGTTTTTGAAGAACAAGTACAGAAACAAACAGAGAGTAAAAAGTGACTTAAGGTTAAAATTGACCAGTTTTAACCCTGGTATAGGTTCCCTCATCGTTAAATACCAATGTCAGAAATCTCACTGATTGTAAAGCTGTGTTTTGATAATAATTAAACGTATGTTTCATTATCTTTGTAATATGTGTGTTGTTTTAATTATTGTTCCACTTACACACATTGGGATTACCAATTCTTGTTTTTGTTGATACTGCATCCTTCGTGCGAAAAGTTGCCTTTTTGTGTGTTTAATCAATATATACGCCTTCATATTAGGTGGGTAGCGAAATTTTTTTTTTACTTAAAGGTGGGTCGCGTACCTATAAAAGTTGGCAGTCGCTGCTCTAGGATATGCATGACCACATACACACATCTTCAGTTTTTCTTCTGTTAGCGCTCGGTTAGCGGGGAGGTTTTGGGATACTCGATAATGTATTCACAGGCTGGATTAAGTCATGTTCTAGATGCGGGTGGTAAACCATTTTTATTTGTGTTGAGAAAATCCAGACATCCAACCTTGCATCCTTTGTGAAATAAACTTAAGAGTCATTCCATATAAGAATCACCCAGGCTGTGATTAAATGGTAAACAGATTCATGTGATTTTTTTTTCTCAGTGACCATTAGAAAGAAATAAATCCAGAATATTAATGCCGTGGGACCGTTAGTTTTCATTTGGTGGGGGGGGGGGGGGTCAAAGGTCAGAGCGCCACTTGAAAATTTCAAATTTTATGTTTTGCATAGTATTTTTCATAGTATGCATTGAAGTTATCCCACAAAACAAATTACATGCTTGTATTGTGTAAGGTTGGCGCTTTGCTATTCAAGAATAAAAATTATGGGATATGTGTAATGCAGTAAGGCTTCAAAAATTGATTTTTTTCCGATATTTCACTATAGTTTTGACGCATATAGCTCTTTGCATTGAAACCATCCCATCATTTTTAACTGCTGTATGCTTCCCTATGGTGAAATGAAACACAGAAAAGTAGGCCCCACCATGGGCAGACTTTAATGCATTCTTAAATTTTATGCCAAATTTCCAAAAATAATATTTTTGCCTATTTTAAGTGAGGTATACTAGACATGTATTAAAGTCAGAAGCCTCTACAATAATAATAGAAATGTAGAATGACTATTCACCTTTCAAAATCACCAAACAGAATCATGGGCACTAAAGCAGTTTTCATGGGGTAATGGAAATCGCATTGTAATATAATTGGGAAATACGCTTCCACGATCATAGCCTTCAATCATTGCCAAGAATAAAAATACTTACAATTATTTCTGAAATGCATATATTTCTTATTCTAACATGAATTTCCACATGTATAACAATAAATATTTTTAATATGTTTTTGTTACAGGCAGTGAAAATGTTTTAATGAAGTGAAAAGAAGCGTATAAACCAGATGATTATAAGCTACTTCAGTCTTGCTGCATACTGTCTGTTTGAAAGTAAGACTGTTTTTAAAAGTTATTTTAAACATGAATGAATATTCCTTATGCAAGTTATCAAACAAATGTGCTTGTGGGCCATATGCTGCTACAAAATCAAGTAGATTATTTCCAGTTTCTGAACTCACCAGGCTTAACGATTTGACATGGTAATGAAAAAAAAAATGTACCGCCAAAAAATATTTCTGAAAACGATCTCATAGAAAACCGAAGTAGAACTACCCTAGAGCTTGAGGATATGATTTGTGCAAATCACAGATACAAATTTGGAACATTTTGGACACCACCTCACTATTGCGAACATCCTAATCATAAAATCAAGTGTAAGAAAGGGCATGGATTTGAGACCTTATACATTTTTCAAATATGAAGCACTGTGCTCAGAATTTGGTTCGTTCGCAATTGGAGGAGTATTATGCAGGATATTGGCAATAGCGAAGTGGTGCCCAAAATGTTCCAAATTCGTATCTGTGCTTTGCACAAATCATATCCTCAAGTTCTAGGGTAGTTCCACTTCGATTTTCTATGAGATCTTTTTCAGAAATATTTTCAGGAGGTACATTTGTTTTTATTTTTTTCCAGTACCATGCCAAATCGTTTGGCCTAATAAGTTCAGAAACTGGAAATAATCCACTTGATCTTGTAGCAGCGTACAAATACGTACAAACACGACACAAAAAATCCCATACGATCGTTTCGAGGATTCCGGGATTCCCAGTGAGGAAAAAAAAAAACAAGAATTAAAATGGATTCGAAGAACCCCTCGGTTATAGCCCCGACTACTGGCTTATGGAATGATTGAAAAGGTGAAAACAAGAGTTTATATATCCTGAAGAAATGACATAATGAACCAGAACTAACTGAAAAAAAGGAGTCACTTCGCAGGTTCCCTCCATACGGGGGATCCGGGAATCTTCGAAACGGTGGTATGGGATTTTATGTGTCGTGTTTGTACGTATTTGTGGGTTAAATCTTTGTTAAACATATTAACTTTTGTATTAACATTCGCACAAAGTGTTTCATTTATGCTTATATCATCATCTAGTTTACATGCTTCTTTTCACTTCATTAAAGCATCTTCACTGCCTGTAGCAAAAACATATTAAAAATATCTATTGTTATACATGTGGAAATTCATGTTAGAATAAAAAATTATGCATTTCAGAAATAATTGTAAGCGTTTTTATTCTTGGCAATGATTGAAAGCTATGGTCGTGGTAGCGTATTTCCTAATTATATTACAATGCAATTGCCATTACCCAATAAAAACTGCTTTAGTGTCCATGATTCTGTTTGGTGATTTTGAAAGGTGAATAGTTATTCTACATTTCTATTATTATTGTAGAAGCTTCTGACTTTCATGCATGTCTAATATACATCGCTTAAAATAGGCAAAAATATGTTTTTTTTTTGGAAATTTGGCATAAAATTTAGGAATGCATTAAACTCTGCCCATGGCGGGGCCTACTTTTCTGTGTTTCATTTCATCATAGGGAAGCATATACAGCAGTTAAAAATGATGGGATGATTTCAATGCAAAGAGCTACATGTGTCAAAACTATAGTGAAATTTCGAAAAAAATTCAATTTTTGAATCCTCCTAGCTCACCACATTACACATATCCCATAATTTTTATTCTATAATAGCAAAGGGCCAACCTTACATAATACAACCATGCAATTTGTTTTATGGGACAACTTCAATGCATATTATTAGAAGTATTATGCAAAACATAAAAATTCAATTTTTCAAGCGGCGCTCTGACCTTTGACCCCCCCCCCCCCTACACACACACACACTAAATGAAAACCAATGGTCCCACGGCATTAATATTCTGGATTTATTTCTTTCTAATGGTCATCTCTCTGAGAAAAAAAAATCACATGAATCGGTCTACCATTTAATCACAGACCCCCGATTCTGGGTGATTCTTATATGGAATGACTCTTAAGTTCTTTGACATTTATCTATGAAGTCTTGAGCAATAAAATAGCACAGATTGGATTAGTCCATGACATTCATAATCTTGGAAATGTCTGTTACAGATATTAATCTGAGGATAGGTGATCCCGGTCTGCTGTCATTTTGATATTTAAATCATTGTACGTCAGAATGTGGAAAAAGTTTGAGCGAAAGGCGCATGAGGTAATCTCTAATTTGATGCGGGTGTGGTGATTACGAGATAGGATCTCTCCCTCCATCCCTAAAATGTTTGAACTATAAAAAGAGAACAGTAAGTTTTGAGACGTAATCTAGAGTTCGGTGTGCTGAGTAGTTTTGAAAGTTAGTCAACTCCTACCGTTCGGGAGTTCATCTATACTGTTATGGCTCTCGTTGAGAGTTGTTATGTGTCCGGTCTAATTGGTGAGCTGTCCTATTAAGATCCGAATCATCCGAGGGTATCGGCAAACCCCAATGTTTTAAAACAAAGAACATCCCGGTAGAGAGTATCCATATGGACCGGGTTTATTATCATTAGCAACCTGAATTTCTTTAACATGGAAGAGATTCGTTGCTCAAGAAGTCCGCTGGAGCTCCGAAATCGGATGGAAATGCTGTACAGCCGATATGCCTATACATGGAATGATTAATCATTCAAGAAGTGCATTGGAGTTTCGAAATCATATGGAAAGCCTGTAAATCAGATACGTCCGTACATGGTATGATTAGTCGTTCAAGAAATTTGTGAAGTCAGAAATCGGGTGGCAGAGCATCGTAACTGGGGTGCGCTTACTTGGAATGAGCGAGTTATTTAAGTCTGATCAAGAAGTCCGACGAGATTCAGAAATCTGATGGCAGAGCAGTGAAATTGAAGAATCATTACTTGGAATGAGCGCGGCGCCCAAGAAGTTCGACAGAGTTAAGAATTCTACTTGGTGTGAACTTTGTGGTATAGTGTTAGAAAAGAACTGTCAAATTTCGTGTGTATTTATTAATGACTTTTTCAGAATATTCCTTGGAGATATTGGTGAGTGAAATTCTTATTAAATGGAGTATTTATTTAAACTGTAAAATATAACCGAATAGTTTGTCAACAATGTTAATAATGTTTAGCCTAATTTCACAATAATAGAATCCTTTAAGTGATTGACTTTTATTAATATTATAGATATACAAGGGAAATTGAAGAAAAAGAAGCAATCTAATAATTTATATAGTTTTTCTCTGTTGTCCCCTTTTTTCCAAAAAAAAATGAAGTAATTTTGTTACCATTACAGATTGTCACTACAGAAATGTAATTAAAATTAGGAAAAATTAATATTTCGAAAACTAATATATAAAGGTTATATTAAAATTTTAAAATTCTATAACCAGTTTTGAGATCTGCGAATCAATACGGATTTTTGGTGTTAATTTCACCGTATAATATTTCATATTTTAGGAAAAATAGCTGTAAAATTAAATCAGTCGTTTAATCAGTCTTTTCATAAAATCGTTTCATAAATTCGTTTCATTAGGATATGGTAGAAGCTGTAAAACTAAATCAGTCGTTTCATAAAATCGTTTCATTAGAATTTCATATACATAGGGTAGATAGATATATTTTAGGAAAAATAGCTGTAAAACTAAATCAGAATTTTCATAAATTCGTTTCATTAGGATTTTATATGCTTATATGTATGAAGTAGAAATAAAATGGAGCTATAGAAGGCAAATAATACGAACATTATATGTTTATAGGTTTACAATGCATGAACAATATATTATTTTAGTACAGTCAATCAGGGTAACTTTGAACCACGGGGTATGACTTTGCACCACCTCCTATTTTTCAATATTTTTGACTCCAAAAGTCTAAATGAACTCCAGAACTGTGCTCTGTTGGCAAGGTTCTAAACAGGGATTTCTACTCTTTACTTTAGAAAATAAATTAACAACATTATGCGCAATTATTTGCATCATCTAACTATTTTTGCGAAGTAATGTTTTCAAATTAATTTTGAATGCTGTTTTGAAGTTGTTGTAATCCAATTAAATTTTCATAGTAAGTAACAATATACTCATTTATCAGACATATTATTATATATGTTGTAAATGTGTTAATATTTTGTGATTATTTATTTATTAATAGTTAATAAAATGTAAAATAAGAAAGCACTAGCATTTTACCGCATTTTCAGGGTAACTTTGAGCCGGATCAAAGTTACACTGATGCTTATAATTTACTGAAGGTGCTACTGTCGAAAATTTCCCATATTTGCACGTATATTTTATATAAATGCCGAAAGTGTGCATTAGATATGACATGTAAATATTTTTACAAATATGTGTAAAATACATAAAATTCATTTAGAAGGGTGATTAGGGGCGGAGCTACACTCAAATTTGACATTTCATACGTTCGACGTTTTTTATTCTTGTTTGAATAATACTAGTAGTTATATGTATTACTGTAACTATGGATATATTATAGAGTTAAAACATTGAAAATTGTTTTTCACTGCATTTTTACTTTCTTCTATCTTCAATAGAAGAAAGTATTGCAATCGAAATTTTTTTCGACTTCATGTTTTCGACGGATTTACACGTTTTAGGGGTCAGAGATCCCAAAAAACATGTTTATAGAAAATGTCTGTCTGTCTGTGTGTCCGTCCGTCCGTCCGTCCGTCTGTCCGTCTGTCCGTCTGTCTGTCGCCATTGTACCATCAAAAAGTGTATGAAGTTATGCATAGAATTGAACCAAATTTTTATTTTAAGTTTTTGGCTATGGCAAGCAGATCCTCCCTGCTTTTGGAAAAAATTCGCCGGTAGGGGGCGCTATAATATCAATTTTTGTGCGATTTTGAATATTGTACCATCCAAAAGTGTATGAAGTTATGTATCGAATTGAACCAAATTTTTATATTAAGTTTTCGGATATGGCAAGTAGGTCCTCCCTGCATTTGGGAAAAATCCGCCGGTAGGGGGTGCTGTAACAGCGATTTTTGTGCGATTTTCAATATTGTACCATCCAAAAGTGTATGAAGTTATGCATAGAATTGAACTAAATTTTTATATTAAGTTTTCGGATATGGGAAGTAGGTCCTCCCTGAATTTGGAAAAAATTCGCCGGTAGGGTGCGCTGTAACAGCGATTTTTGTGCGATTTTGAATATTGTACCATCCAAAAGTGTATGAAGTTATGCATCGAATTGAACCAAATTTTTATTTTAAGTTTTCGGATATGGCAAGTAGGTCCTTCCTGCATTTGGAAAAAATTCGCCGGTAGGGGACACTGTAACAGTGATTTTTGTGCGATTTTGAATATTGTACCACCCAAAAGTGCATGAAGTTATGCATAGAATTGAACCAAATTTTTATTTTAAATTTTCGGATATGGCAAGCAGGTCCTCCCTGAATTTGGAAAAAATTTGCCGGTAGGGGGCGCTGTAATAGTGATTTTTGTGCGATTTTGAATATTGTACCATCCAAAAGTGTATGAAGTTACGCATGGAATTGAACCAAATTTTTTGTGTTTATTCTTGGTCATGGCACGAAGATCCTCCTTGAATTTGGAAAAATTCCGCCGGAAGGGGGCGCTATAATTGCGATGTCTGTACCATTTTCATTATTGTACCATCGAAAAGTGTATGGAGTTATGTATATAATTGAACCAAATTTTTTGTGTATGTTTCTGGCTATGGCAAGCAAGTCATCCCTGAACTTAAAAAAGTTCCGCCAGAAGGGGCGCTATAATTGCGATCTCTGTGCATTTTCATTATTGTACAATCGAAAAGTGTATGAAGTTATGCATACAATTGAACCTAATTTTTTGTGCATGTTTTTGGCTTTGGACAACAGGTTCTCCTTGAATTTGGAAATATTGCACAGTAAAGGGGTTCTGTGATAGCAATTTTTGTATACTTTTCTTGATTTTTTGTAGTTCTGTTGTCCATCGGCGGCTCGTGCAAAGGCGGGAACTCGCTTCCTGCTAAGCCGGCTATTCGCAAACATCTGATAACAACAGAATAAGCAAAAACTATTAATTTTAGCAAATATCATGATATAGATTAACTCGTTTTTAGTTCGTTTAATTGACTGAAGCAGAAATTTAGGATGAAAATCAAAGTTGGTATAGTATTGAACTAATAATATTGAAATATTATCATGTGTAACTAGTTTTTGAAATATTAAGATGTATAAGATAGAAGAAAGTTTTGAATTGGCACATCCAACTAGTTATGTATTATATAAACAATAAACAGTTTTCTTTTATTTCTAAATGTTCATGGTTCTCTTCTTCCACTTTTCTTATGCCTATCGTAAAGTTACTTTAAATGGCTGGGTAACTTTGAACCAGGCTAAAAATCCATTTTTTATTGCTTTTATACTTATTATTCCTTAATTTTTTATAGTCAAACAATAATTTAGGATAATTTCTTCTCTTTTATGCCCCTAGTTGCGACAATATTCTTCAAATAAGAGTGTGGCACATGAAAATAGAGAAAATGCGGATCAAAGTTACCCTGATTGACTGTATTTAAAGAAGGGATTAAAAAGAAAATAAATTGTATATTCATGCTATGTTTTAATTTATAGAGTATATTTGTAGACGAGATACTTATCAATGTTATTTCGGTGCATTAATTTCCTTAAATAAACTAACTATTTTAATTAAGTGAATTAATTTGATTGACTTCAGTGTCTCTTTGGTTTCCTTAACTCCTTCGCGACGTGCATCTTTTACAGAATTTTTAACCCGTAACCGGAGTGACAAATATTGTCGCATAACTACCGTGAGCGGTCTGTCAGACCGCTTAATATAAAGATGAATAAAATGCTACATTAACTCTCAAAATACTATTTCTGTACTAAACTTCATGTACAGGACTATTATATATAAAATTCAGCTATTCAAAAATCTATAGTGAAAGTAAAAGGACTCCAAATAAAACAAAATTTAACCAGTATCTATAGTTAAACTGAAAATTTGTGAAAATCGAAAAATGCAGCGCTGTGTGAGACTGCTAACAGGGGTTATGGGTTAATATTTATATCACCGGTTTTTCGAAACAGACATTTTTGCCTAGTTTAATCGGGGAAATGCCCTGATTGAATAAGGCAAAATTTATAATAAAAAATAACTGGTGGAAATAATCAAGGATTCTGAGCACCTTATGCGGCACTTATACGTGACGCTCGTCCCCAAGTGGTTAATATAAAGAACTCTTATTTAATGTGGCATTTTTAGGTTTGGAAGATTAACAAAAATTGATTAGTAACGGGGTTTTCAAGAAGTCGTAAAATGTTAATTATTTAAATAAAGAAAATAATAATATTAATTATAATTTTTCATAAAACTCAAAACACAACGCAACCTTTTACATAGTAAAGAATTATTTTCTATACGATTTAATAGTTTCTATGAGATTTTGACATTCATACTTATTGCTTGATCCCCCCACCACCACCACCAATCTTTTAAACGTTTAGGTTTACCCTCGCATATTCGGTATAGAAAATGAAGTGCCTTTATGTTCATCTACAGGGACACTCAAAAGAATTCCGTTACGTGGCGGTTTATGGGGGAAAATCATTTTCGGTGTGTTTAACGCTCGTATTCACGAATAACTTCGACCCGGAGTTCGACGCAAAACCCGGGTCGAACACTCAAATGGCATTCACCGTCTACCTGGCTTGATCAGGTTGAAGCTGAAAACTAATGCTGGGTTCAGTAACTTGACCTTGGTGCGGACAGGGTTGGGGTTGAAACTTCTCAACCGAGCATACGTAGAAAGCCAATCTGGTACAATAATGGCGGCGGTATGTTGAATTAAGGCGCTGAGAAGGATATGGAAATTATACTTCTATAAAACATAACAACAATATGCAAAGGTATGTAATCTCATATATATGTATTATCTCCAATTCTTTTTATCTGATTCGTTTATATTTATGTATAAATCTTCTATAGCATATGAAGAATTGTTTGTTTACACAAATACGCATGGACACGAAGAATTTATTTGCCTTTAAAAATGTCAACATTACCTAAACTTAATTTTCCCCTAAAATAACAACTATTGCATCTAAGGTTATTTATTTTTTGCAATTTTGATCTTAAAAAGAACTCACGAATGTATTTTAACAGTACCAAAATAAATGACGACATCAGAATAGTTTGCTTTCTTTCTTTTTTTTTTTTTTTTTTCAAAATTAAATTTTGGGTCTTTAGCGTGAAAAATATAATATAGTTTATGTACAGACTATTACATAAATATATATCATATCTATAAATTATTTATTCTAATTTAAAATTTAAAATGTTCAACTGAGCTTTACTTATTTATTGAAGTTTTTTAGTAGGTTTTTCTTTATTATGAATATCATTATACTAATTAAATAAGTCTATTATCTATCTTGATTAAAACTATAGCATTGTTCTTTTTGAACTTCTACGTTACATTTCCCAATTTTGAGAAATTTGAAATATTTATTTTAATTTAATTACATTTAATTTTCAGATGTGTTTTAACTTCAAAATATTGCATTAGAAGTACTATTTTCCACTAAAATAATAATAGTAATAATTTCTTGTTATTTAAAATTTGAGCATCACAGTTTTAAAATAAAAATGAGTCATTTTTCAGTGTTATCTCACGGCATTGTGAAGTTTTATTTGTAAAAATACACAGAATTTTTGCTTGTTAATCATAGGTTTGCACACGAGTAAATTTCAAAAGGGTTGAAATAGGTTAATAAAAAATTGTTCATTTTTTAAATAACCTCACACCAAAAATTTGTATTAAAATAATGGCTCCTCTTTGTCAAATAAACCTTTTACCACCCCAACTTTGCCTATTATTATAGAATCGATGTGACATAAAACATATGATTCTACGTATATACTAAAAATTATAACATTTGTGCATAGTAAATGTTCAAAATCAAACTTCCCCATCCTGATTTCACCCATACCTATACTTTACGTAAATAAAATCTGCCCCCCCCCCCCCCCCCCTCCACGACATTAACACTTCAGACACAAATTTAATTTCAAATAAATTCTACCAGCATCAAAATCGAAAAGTTATTTAAGAGCCAATTGATACTTTGATATAAGAGTATTTTTTACTTTAGCTGATTAATAAAAAGTGCTAATTAGTCTGATATCTTTAATTGTAATTAGAATATCTGAAATTTTCATTTATGAAAACACGAGTCATTTCATTAATGTTAAAATATATTTGTATTTTTTAAAAAGACTAAAATTTAAAAAATAACCTTAAATGCAAAAGATGTTATTTTAGTAGTGATTTATCAGCCATTTAGATAATGTTGATTATTTTTTAAGGCAAATTCTTCGTGGTCATGAATATCTATAGAAGAAAACAATTCAGCCTATATAATATAGGAGATTTATGCATAAATATAATCAAACCAGCTAAAATTTTTGCAGGTAATACATATATGTATGTGTGTGAGAGAGATGAAGATTACGTACCTTCTTCTATACACAGCATCTTAAGTAACTTTTTAATTTACTTTAATTAATGTATAACATAAAAAAAAAGATGGAGGGAGAGAAGCATAGGTGGGGAGGGGCAAATGGGACACTTGTTCTTCTTCATTAATTCACCGACAAAAAGTTGTTTTCTTTATAATCACATAATGTAAAATTACATAAATTTCCATTAACGAATTCAGGTTGATTTGCAAATTTACCAACTATCATTATTCCGCCTAGTCTAGAAATCTATCATAATTCAGTCATAAAAAATATTTTAAAATCTCTCTTTTTTTTTTTTTATCCTAAATAATTTTTTAATTACATCTATGAAATGATGTTTAAATGAATGAAAAATATAAAATTAAGAAACAAGGAAGAATATAGATAATAAAACATTAATTTTTATGTATATAATATACATAGATTTCTATAGAAAACATCAATTTCTATGTATATATATCAGTTTTTTCCAATGGCATCCACAGTCTCCATGTAAACATATTTTAAAATTGCTAGGCTAATTTAATAAAAAATATTGAAGGGCAATCAAGTGAATAGATATTGTAATTTTGTAAATCTGATAACGAGAAAAATATCATACAGAGGACTGTGTGTGGGGGGGGAGGGGGGTCGTTTTTGGAACGCTTTTGAGGCTTGGTGCCTGCGTCTGGTGCCGAGACACCACCAGAATCATCTGCTCCATATTTTCTACAGCTCTGTTAAGATTATTTCATTCTTTTTTCCGTCAATGTGCATGTTATTTACTATTCAATTCAAATAGAATTAATCACTTTGATTAGATTGCTGAAAACCCAAAGAGTAGAATTAATACATCAGGATATAATTTAATATATAAATTGACTTGACAAAATAAAAACAGTAAAACAGGCTACTTTCTTGAATTTTTTTCTTGTTTCTATGAAGTAAATTTTTAATTTTGATCCAAATTAAGTTTCATTAGTTTTGATTCAAATAAAGTTTGATTGTTCAGCATGCGAAATTTTATTTGAAAAAGAAACTTATAAAAATTACTTTAGCAATTAACACGTTTCATATCACTGACTTAACTCAGTTGTCAATTAAAAATCTGAATGGATTGTTTAAAAAACATAAAAATTTCCAAGAAAATAATTTAAATTAATTTGATCTATATTTAATGATTACAGGTTTTTATTTAGTGCATATATTTTGTAGGAAAAAAGAAAATCTACACTACATTAAATATATTTTTTCCGCACTTTTCTTTCATAATGTAAACAAACGATGTGTCGATGCGAAACCGAACAGAGCACATTACACTGTTAAAAATATCGTGAAAAATTACCTCTGCTTTTAAAAGCTATCCATTTTCTGACCAATGAGAACGATCCATAGGCGTTTATGTAGCGTTTTCATTTGTCAGAAAATAGATACCCTTTATAAACAGAGGTAATTTTTCACGATATATTTAACAGTATACTTTTTTAACCAATAAGCACACTTCTTTCAACCGGCGTCCAGGAACTCTGAGTTGGGTAACTTTTCATCAGAAGTAAAGGGTGAATACGGGTTTTGAACTCTCTGTTGAAAATATCAACCTGGGGTTATTGGACCCGAGGTTTAACTCTGGGTCGAAGTTATTCGTGAACACGAGCGTTAGTGATAATACACACCGAACATATTGAAATTGATATATGTCACAGAGGTGTACTATAAGGTTCTTATTATAGAATATGGTTTATATTAAAATAGCAATTATAGCCTTTGTGCAGGAATATTAAAAAGCAGTAAACCAACGTTTAAAATGCGCAAATAATGGATGAAAAGCAGCAAACAGCTGTTTCGAATCTACAGCGAGATTCTTCTTCAGTGCAAGATAGGGAAAAAGGAACAGCGTGCTAGAAAAAGCAAGGCTGAGCAAAATGATAGACAGAGACGCGCTGCCTTATATACCCTATGCGGGTATCGAAAGCGCCAGAAACAACCAATGAGAGAGAAAGCAGTGGAAACGACTGGATGGACAAGTAGCGACAAGTTTTTTCCCTATCTTGCACTGAAGAAGAATCTCGCTGTAGATTCGAAACAGCTGTTTGCTGCTTTTCATCCATTATTTGCGCATTTTAAACGTTGGTTTACTGCTTTTTAATATAGAATATGGTGTTCATCGAATTTATCGTCCATTTACAAGGACATTCAAAAGAATTTCGTTACATTGCGGTCGATGGGGAAAAATCGTTTACGAAGTGTTTTTATGATATTAGACTATTTTAAACATATTGAAATTTATATATATAATATATCACTGATGTGTACTAGAAGGTTCTTATTATAGAATATGGTATGCATCGCTCATTTACAGGGACACACAAGAGAATTTGGCTACAGAAGAAAATTTAGCAATAATTGAACTCATAAAACCTACGAACAATAATAATTGGAAACGCGTTTCCAGTTGTGGTATGCGGTTTTAGGTGCGTTCGTAATTATATAAATACGTAGCACCTACAGTCGTCGTTCAGTCTGTCTGTCCGCATATAACAGAGCAAAAACTACCCGACCGAATGGTCTGAAATTTTAAATATATAATTGTTGCAAAATTTTGTCGAGTCATTTCAAATTTTAGGAAAATCGGATGTATAGTTTAATGACAGGGACAGTCAAAAGTTTTCCGTTTACATGACGGCAAATGGGAAAAAATATTTCATGTGCATTTTAATGATATTACAGCCTTTCGAAGAGAATGAAATGGATATGGATATGTACTTATTGAAGTGCACTAAAATATACATTCAGTACAATATGCGATCAAAAATAGTTATAGTACGAACGCACCTCATTCGCCACGTTTGACGAGCAATTTCCAACTTGTTAAATTTAACTATTATTTAAATATTACTTGATGTTTTTGATTTCTATAGATCATATACAGGCCAGCACAAAATTTCTCAACAAAATCTGTTTATTGGCGGAAATTCCTGTATGGAAAATTTCAACTGTGCTATGCGTTTAATGGACTTTACCCGTGTGACGTCAGCCGTGGGTAAACAGAAGAAAAATACCAATAGACCCTTTGCATTGACGTCACGTTGCTATTAGCAACGACTGATACTGTCGTATCTGGTGCACACACGTGGAACACAGAACTGCACGTTTGCCGTTAAAAGAACATGTTATCTTTCTGTTTAATTTAGATCTTCCTTATTTTTATTATTATAGTGCAAACAAGTCTAATAAATCAAATGGAGAGCACCATATTCGCCTTATATTTGGGCGCCATACGAAACGATTTCAGACGTGTGACGTCATGTGCAACTCGTCTATAGGCCTGAAGAACATTTTAACATTGCTCCCCCTTTGCCCAACAAACAGTCTTTTTCGGAGGATTTTTCCCCGCAGAGGCGTGGCTGTTGCCATTCGTAGGTAAAGTCCATTGAACTAACATACAGCATACTATGCAGTCATACCGGGTGTCCCAAAAATAACTGATGGATTTTAAAGTTCAATAACTTGCAAACGGTGACAGATATTTAAATTTTTGCAGGAGGGTTGACGGTCTTGATGGACACCACATAGAAACCCGATTTTAGTGATTCATCGGTAGGTTTATCATTGTGTTTTCCGGCATCCAAATGCACGAGCATTACTGCACATTTAAGGGATACAACTTTTTAGCACTATTTGGATAGCAGATTTTTACACTATACACTGTTAAAAATATCGTGAAAAATTACCTCAGTTTTGAAATGCTATCTATTTTCTGACCAATGAGAACGCTATATAAACACCTATCGAGCGTTCTCATTGGTCAGAAAATAAATAGCCTTTAAAAACAGAGGTAATCTTTCACAATATTTATAACAGTGTAGAGCAGTTCACATCACGTGACTTTTACCGCAGAACAATGAAAAAGAAAACTGTAGGACACACAAATAGTAATAGCATTGATAAAGGTAACGTAGTAAAAACCTGTTCATGCTGTCACCTTGCACAGCTCTATATATTCTAGACGCTGTAGTTTCAACAACGTGGCTACATATTTTCCAATTTTACACCAACCAACCGCACCAATCTTTTAGCAATTAACCAATGAAAGTGGAGAAACCCTGGAAAATTGGAAGGCAAACAAAAAACATTCACGAGGTTGCCAACTTGGTTGCTTAGTTGAAACTGATCCTTTAAACCTACCTTTTAACATTTTAACGCAACATTTCTAATGAATTCGACAATTAACCCCAAATTAATCTGAAATTAATTTAATGTTCGTTAATTATTCAGCTCTATTGCATACCATTTCTATCCTTTTAGTAGCGGAATAAAAAATAAGTGTACTTCAAGTACGTCTGTCCCGAGGCTAACGAAAAAGAAAGGCTACCGCGGTGCTTTACCTGTATCTTTTTTTACAGACCGCTGGAGTCACGTGATGCTCGAATGCACAAATGCAGATGTACGAAAAGAGCAACACGTCACTCTAACGGTCTGCACCGCCCCCTGAATATTAGGCCTGAACGCTGGCACAAAAAAGGCGGCTGTCGAAGGCGAATTTTTTTCAGCGTGTGTACGGTCCCCTAAATGTTCGTACCAATAATTTTTTAAAGTTTTTTTCCGCTCTATTTTCCTGAGATTAAACAAGTCAGAGAAATCTTTTATAAAATAGTGTCTACATTTAAGGGACCGTACCTACGTTAAAAAAAATCCGCCTTCGGCAGCCGCCATTTTTTTGTGTCAGCGCTCAGGCCTAGTTTTCAGGGGCTGGTGCGGTCTGTAAAAAAAAGACACGTGGAATGTACCGCTACAGCGCCTAGAAGATACAGTGTGGAAAACGGCTACAAAATAGGGCTAAAAAATTGAATCCCATAAATGTACAACGATGCTGAATAACAAGATGTCGATCGTAGCGCCATCGTAGTGATTTAAAAACGATAGTCATTCTAAAAGAGACTCTTTAACCTATTTCACGTCATTCCTTAACTAAATTCGCTTATAACAGACCAAAATATCTTATATTTATAGTTTCCGACATTTAACATTCTATAATTTTTGAAAACACAGTTACAGCGCCTAGAAGATTGGGAATTAAAACGGCCTATAGAGGCGCTGCTCGCAGCTTTCGGTACAGGAAAATTGTCCCTTTAACTAATGCTAAAGTGCCATTGAAATAACTCTCTATTGTAAACTCATTTGAAAGTTTTAGATATTCAAATTCGGATATTTTTTACTTTGTCCTATGAGACATAACACAAATATCACAGGAAATCTGAAATTGTGCAAAAGAATAATCATTCAGAAAAAATTTAAAATACATGTAATGCAATGCGGTTTCACGACACTATCCTGAAGCGAGAAATTACATCTTTACTCCATCAGATGGCGTATCCGAGCGCTTGAATCGCCAATACAGTGTGGAAAACGGCTATTCCTATAATGCTTTAAAAAGTGCTAAAAACTTGTATCCCATAAATCTCCAACAATGCTCAGCGGCAATATGCTGATACGAGCGCCATCTCGTAACTCTTTTCAATATAAACCCTGTGTTTTCAAAAATTATAGAATGTCAAATATCGGAAACTATAAATATAAGATATTTTAGTCTGTTATAAACTAATTTAGTTAAGGAATGACGTGAAATAGGTTAAAGAGTCTCTTTTAGAATGACTATCGTTTTTAAATCACTACGATGGCGCTACGATCGACATCTTGTTATTCAGCATCGTTGTACATTTATGGGATTCAATTTTTTAGCACTATTTTGTAGCCGTTTTCCACACTGTATCTTCTAGGCGCTGTAACACAGTGTTTATATTGAAAAGAGTTACGAGATGGCACTCGTATCAGCATATTGCCGCTGAGCATTGTTGGAGATTTATGGGATACAAGTTTTTAGCACTTTTTAAAGCATTATAGGAATAGCCGTTTTCCACACTGTATCTTCTAGGCGCTGTAGTACCGCGGTAGTCTGTCTTTTTCGTTAGCCTCGCACCTGTCCACTGTGACGTCAACTGCCCTTTCCTTATAAAGGTATTCTACTGTCAGCCTTAACCTATTGACTCTCGAGTTTTTATCCTTGATTTTACTTTATGAAAACTTTTTTTGATAATGGCAACTAATTTGAAGCTGTTTGTTTGTTTATGTTTGGAAGAAAACAGCACGGAGTTGTTACTACAGCATGGACTAACTGTAATAACTAAGGCGTGACTGTAGAGTAGAACTACTTTATATTCATGTATAACAGTATTAAAATATCAACAGCCATTTTATCTATTGATCTCAAAGCAATTCCCTTTTAATGTTCAATGTTAATGTATAATTATCGAAATCGTGTTTTGCTATTATTAAAAAAAAGAAAAAAATTGTGATTAATAACATGAACGAAACAAAAGATCTTGTTACGTTACTATATAATCATCTTGAGGTTCATAACTGTTTGTGTAATTTCGTTTTAGAAAGAAGTGTAAGAGACATTTGGAATGAAATGTTGCAGAAGTATTTAAAGAACAGTGGTAATTAAAGTTTAGAAATATTTAAATACACTTTTCATTGTTTCAATATGTTTGCTGTGTAATAGTAATTTTTATTATACATTATTTCATATAATTTTTAGAATTCGTTTTATTTTATTTTGTTACTAAGTCTGATAAAGATAGTCAGGGAACATTTTTTTGCAATTTCTGTAGACACTCTGAAACAGCTATAAAACAAACCTAATGCCAGTTTATATATGTATAATTTATAAAAACAACATTTTATTTATATATATTGTTGTTATTATGCGGATATTTATATATTATCTACTTCTGTTTACATATAAATGTAGACAAAGGGCTTGTTTATATTAAATAAATTGTATAAATATTGAAAATATTGCTTTTGTGTATGATACAGTGAATAGCTTGCTAGAAAATATGCATAGAAATTTCCCTCTCTCGCTAAACCCATTTTACCTCTATCTCACCAAGCCCGGTGCCTGATTTACGGCGGGACATTCAGGGCACTCGATTTTCAGGGGCCCCCAAATGCTACTAAAAGTTAATAACATTATCACTTTAGGGGGGGAGTGGGAGTTTGGCACTTGATATCATGTTTCTGGAGTGAGGGGGGGGGGGGATGTTGCTGTCTGATATTGTTATCATTTTTGATCCATACAAACTTTTCTTTTTTCAGTAACTTTTTCTTTACATCCAAATAGTCTGTTACCTTTATTATTATTATTTTTATACGTTTTTATGAAAGTACAAAGCCGTTATTTAAGTCATTACAATGTTTACAAAATCATTTAATTCCAGAATTTGGAATACCCCAATGTTTGGCATTCCTGTTCTTTTGCCAAATGTGCATATAATTTGCTGTTAGAGAAATCAGGAGCATAATATCTAGGAAATGATAAAGTACATAATGATTTTGCGTTTACCAGTAAACAAATACAAGGAATGTTGTCCACTGTTTAGCTGAGAAGTTCTGCTTTTAACCTCCCTGGGCAGGGGGCAAGTCCACGAAGACAATATTACTGTTGAATGCATTTCTAACAATAAGCCATTTTTAAATAATAACAAACTCTTTTAGATGTTATTTGATATAAATTTATTTCATATATTGATATTTTATTGATTTCTTGAATCTGTAAAGTATATGACTGATAAATGTATAATCATATGTGCAAGCGTGTAAAAAGAAGGGAAAAGAATTTTTAGACATTGATAACGACATCATCAGGTGGGGGGTGGAAGTGAGGTTCGAAGAATAATAACGTATGATATCTTAAACAGGAGAAGGAATGCCCAAAATTAGCAAAAAGTTGATAACATTATATATATGTGTAATGCCCCTTAATCTTATGTCAGGCAAAAATGATGATGTCATTGTTAGATACTAACAGGACATGTTAAAAAAGAAATGTCTTTAATATGGAACTTACCCGTAAAATAAATAAGTTAAAGATATGTTATTTAAAACAGAATTAGAACATAAAAGTAAGTAAAGAAAATTAAAGTGATTAAAAAATATTTTTAGAGGATAATTAGTAGGTAAGAAATGAATTAATTACAAAACAATGTTAAAATCTTTTATTACAATAATGAAGAAACATGCACCATCTAAGTGAAAGTACTTTACAAGCATTGATTATATCTTTTACTACTTGCAAAAATTTTGGAAATTTCTTTCCTTTATATCTTGTTCTTTTCCCGTTAGTACAGTAGAACCTCAATTATCCGAAGTGATTGGGACCGACCATCTTTTGGAAAATCAAAATCTTCGGATAATGCAGATTGCTTCAATTCTAAGATTAAGGAGAAATATATGCAATATTTCTTATTATAGTAACAAGCTCTTAATAAAAATAAAGCAATAGCAAAATAGAAACAAGAATAAATGACCGGAATTTTAATTTTGAAATTAAATACTACCTTTTACATGTATCACAAAGATTTGAAAAAATGTTTTGTTTGTCGCAGTTTCGATTGCATTTGCTTTGAAGCTCTGTCACGGAGATTTTCAATAGTATTAGTTCACCGATATCGCAGTCTTTCTGCTGCTTCAGTCATGCCAAACCTTTTTCAAACATTCAAAAGCTTCAGAATTGCTAATTTGTTTGTTTCATCCTTCCACTCAGCAGCTTACGGGAGCTCAAGTTAAATTCAAAGGAACTCTAAGAAAGGGGATCAAAAATATTTATAATGTACTCTTAGTTCGGAAAGGACCACTTGCACACAAGGGATATGATAGTTAATAAACAATTAAATTTAAAAAATCAAAAAACCCGACTGCGTAAAAAGCGAACTAATTATTTCTCATCAATGTGAAACTATTTTTTCAATTTCTACTACAGTAGACTCCCTCAAATCCGCACAGCTTGGGACCAGAGGTTGTGCGGATTTTAGAATTTTGAGGATTTCTGTTCATTGATTTGTTTACACTTTTGAAACATTAATTTGATTGGTAGTTAAACAAGGGAAATTATAATGAATGCTTACAATATAGTAAAACATTAAAATAAGTAAAATATTAAAATAAGTAAAATATTAAAATAACTTATTGGTTTAAACTTAAGTAATTATTAAAATAATAATGTAAAATAAAAATTTAGAAAAATATTAAATTATTACCGAAAAAATCGATTCAATTCGATTCCAAAAGTGCTATGCTGCCATCTAGTGGTAAAGCAATTGTAAGATCGATACGTTATTATTCGTTCTTAACACTTTTAACTTTAGTAACTTTTTTCATTGTTATTTATAGTCTTGGATGCTTTTCTTATACTGCTTTGTATGTTTAGAAATAAATTTGTCTACAATTTAAAAAAAAATTCACGAACAATAATTTAAAAATAGTGTTCCGGTTCGTGGATTTTTCCATTTCGAACCCTGGAATTTTTGATATAGATATGCTAATGTATATCAAAATCAAAAGTAATGTAAATTTATTTAGTAATAAATCAGTTGTAATAGCCAAAAGAGAATAATAAACAAAAAATTTAGTAAAAAAAAAAACATTGCGATAATCGCTGATTTCGGCGCCATCTTGAATTTTGTTCCAGCAACTTAACTGTAGATTTCATTGTTTACATCAGAAAAATATGCGGATTTTAGGCGTTCGCGTATTTTAGGGTTGCAGATTTAAGAGAGTCTACTATATTAGCTCACACTTTCACTATATATAGCTTGTTCAAATTTTCAATCAATTATAAAATACTTATTATTCATCCAATCAAACTCAAATAAATTTTTTTAAACTTGTAGTGGTTAATGATGTTAATCCAGTTTTTTTCAAATATTAATTCATTAATTAAATTAAATTAATTAATTTTCAATAATCGAGAGAGCCCTCTTCTTGATCAAGGTATTATAAGACCGAGAGAGCCTACTTCTTGATCAAGGTCTTTTAAGCGCCACTCAAGAGGAAAGAAGAATGGGAGAAAAAAAATTCTCTTATTGACCTAAGTAGGAATTGACCTAATAATAGGAATTGACCTAGTATTGACCTAAGTAAGTCAAGTAGGAATTGACTTAATTTTTTTTTATATTACTTGTTTATATTACTTACATATTTTTTATTTACTTGTATTGATTACTTTTAAGTTGTATTTAATTGTTAGTTCCTATCTATAAACACTGTTTTGATGAGGTCTATAGATGTCTATGATGGTTAGAGTTGCAGTAAAGCTAGAGATCCTACCTACACAACGTTCAGGTTGTATAATATTTTAACGGAGCTTCTGACTGTAAAATAGTCAATGAAACATCGTCTTCATTTTGAAAGACCTATCCAATAATATGCCACTCAATAGCGTGCATAATTTTTTTT
The DNA here is from genome assembly GCA_963932465.1 of Maratus speciosus. Taxonomy (NCBI): domain Eukaryota; kingdom Metazoa; phylum Arthropoda; class Arachnida; order Araneae; family Salticidae; genus Maratus; species Maratus speciosus. Next base: position 391,357,818 of record OZ010790.1, on the reverse strand, counting down.
TTCGTTTCTACCGCTATTTTGAATTTATAAAAACAAAACCTAGCTTATAATCATTGGGCAGTTAAGACGAATTGATAGAGACCTCATTCATTAAAATCCATCCAGCCATTGGGATGTTTCGAAAGTATAAAGAAATTCACATACACAGATACGCGTGAAACACATAACCCTTCTTTTCAGTCAGGTAAAATGAGAAATGAAAAAAAAAAAAAGTTTCAAAATGGATTTTGCACACAAGGAATGTGATAGGGAAAAAAAAGGAAATGGATTTCGGTTAACCGAGAGTTTCGGATAAAAGAGGTTCTACTGTATACATTTAACCCCTTGAGGGGCGGTGGGATAAAATATATCCCACCTAATTTAAACAAGATTCTCACCAGAAAATTTTTACTAAATTTATATTTTTAACTTTGGAGGAAAATCGTTGAAAAATTGCTTTTCCTTATTTAAAAATAAAATTTTTCGATTATTCTGGTGAGAATTCAGTATTTAGAGACATTTTTGCTTGCCCCTCAAGGGGTTAAAATAAAAACAACCTTTCTCTACTGTTAGACCTATTAATTGAAATCATGATGTTTATGGGCTTTTAAGTAGTTAGTTTTAGATATATTTTGTGTTTCAAATAAATGATTTTTACTTTATTTCAGTTGAAGAAGCAAGTGACAGCCAATTGTTGTGTGTTAGTTTCCTGAGATTAACTGCTGAAGTTTATATAAATGCATCCTTTAAATATCAGAGTGTCTGCAGTCACATTCATAATCTTTTTCAAATATTATCATCTGATGAACTTTGGACTATATTTGTAAGCTCAATTTATTTTTTAAATTTTATTTATTTATTTCTCATAAAATTGCTTAACACTTTTTCTTTAACTAAGCCCAAATGGTCCAGTAATATTATTAAAGTAGAAAATTTTTATAATGCAAATCTACATGTAATGCACAGCTTCTCAAATGTAAACATTGAATTTTGCAGTTGGAAAGCTCCTGCATTCCACATTGTAGAAATTAGAAATGTTGCTATTATAAATAAAATATTGTAGAGTAAGCATGCCAAATATGCCACCTGCCTAGAGATGTGAAATTTCTGGAAATTTTGAAGTAGTGGGAAAAAAGTTTATCCAAGTTTTCCAGAAGAAAATTGGGTTTCTGTTGGAGTTTTAAAGTCTGCTAGGTAGAGTCTGCTTAAGTTTTAAAATATTATATGAATTATTAAATACTTTTTTAATGAGATTTTTATTGGAAACTAGGGGTGCTACCAACATAAAAAAGAACTGTTATGTGATTTTTTTTTTTTTTTTAATTTTGTCTCAGAGAGACACAAAACATACTATTTGACTGAAAATCAAATCTTCTATAATTATTTGTAGATGAAATAAACTTAGGAAGCTGTCTCCATTTTGCAATAGAAACAAACTGTTGGTGCTAACATCTAAATGTGACGCCAGATTTCGATTCTAAGATAATTTTTTAAAAGATATTAAATTTCTAGCCAATTGATTTAGAAATTTAAGAATGATGAAGGTGTAATGTTTTAACCTCTATATGTTAAATTAATTTTTTATATTTTCATTTGTATCTTCTGTAATATATTTTTTTTTCCTACGGTAATCTCAAGCATAATTATAGTATGATTTTTATGCATGAAATATAAACTTTATAAGAAAAAAATATTATTTGTAACATAAATATTTTAAGGGAAATCAAATTCTAGTAAGCTTCTAATAGGTGTATATAAAATTTCAGCTCACTCTGATATCTCACAGCCCCAGTGGCAGGAAGTTATGGTTGTGCCTGCGACAGCAATTTAGTGGAAAGAAAATTGTCTGTGGGAGTAGCATGTTTCAACTTTCTTATGTACCTTACAAACTTTGAAATACATGGGGTTCTTACTGATTAATATTATAAAAATAAAACTATATTTCAATTATAATACAACCTAATTAAGATAAACAAAACTAATATTTTACAAAAAAAATTAAATAGTAATAAATGTAAAGTGGTTCTGTAAGCTTAAGTTGAGTCTAAACCTATTTAAAATTATATTGAAACTTTTTTTCACATGGCGGGATGGCTGAAGTTTTTTTCTTTTTCAATCAGCTGAAGAATTTTAACGTTTTTTTTTTCATTTTGATTAACTGAAGAATTTTTCGATTTTTCCTGCACCCGAATGACAAATTTTATCATTTTTTTAATAGACGAATTTTGCGATTTTCCTATGACTGACTGACGAATTTCGTGATTTTTTTTCATACAATCGGTTAACAAATTTCGCCATATGTTCCTGTCAAGTTTTTTTACCGTGTATGACTGATAGATTTTGCGATTTTTACCCACGCCCGACAGACGAATTTCGAGATTTTTTTCGTGTAACCAATTGACAAATTTCGCGAAATTTTCCCACTGCAAATTGATGGATTGCGTGACATTTTCATGCGAACAATTTACGAAATTTAGGATTTTTTTCCCCACAATCAAGGGCAAATTTCAGGGTTTTTTTTCCAGTGACTAATTATCAACATTCGCAATAGTTTTCTGTGGTCGATTGGTGTATTTCACGATTTTATCCTGCAACAGGTTGACTTTATTTAGATTTTTCCAGACTGAGAATTTTTTTGATTTTTACTCATGACCGAGTGTCGAATTTCGAGGTTTTTTATGAAACTCATTGACGAATTTTGTGATATTTTTCTCATGACCGATAGACGAATTTCATGATATTTTTCTCGTGCCTGGATGACGAAATTCAAGATTTTTTTTCCCAATTGATAGACAAATCTGTGATTTCTTTTCCAAAAGACGGAGTATTAAAATTCGCATTAGTCTCCTTGGCCGATTGGTAAATTTTGTGATTTTTACCTTCGTAGGTATGATTCTTGGTAAAAAAAATTTTTAAAGATCGCAGCAAATTTTCTGAAAGGTCACAGCAGAGGAAGGGGATCTCTCCCAGCGCTAATAATGCTTTTTTTCAGCTGCCCTTTGACAAAATTCACGTTTTTTCCACGATCTTTTCGCGAAATTCACATTTTTTCCGCGATCATTTAATGAAATTTCTCTTATTTTCCTGTGATCCTTTGACGAAATATGCGGTTTTCCCTGATACTTTCATCATTTTTTTTTTTTTTTTCGCGATCCTTTAGCAAAATTTGAGTTCTCTCCACTATCTTTAACGAAATTAATGTTTCATTTGCGATCCTTTGAAGAAATTTGCGTTTCTCCTGCAGTCATCTGACGAAAATCACGTTTCTTGGCGATCCTTTGACGAAATGTACGATTTTTTGCAATTCTTTGACGAAATTTTCATTTTTTTGCAATCATTTGACGAAATTTGTGTTTTTTTTTTTTTAGATTCTTTGACAAAATTTGCGTTTTTTATTTGTGATTCTTTTATGAAATTTACAGGGTGGTGGGGAGGGGGGTGTTTTTTGAGATTCTTTGATGAAATTTGTGTTTTTCCGCGATGCTTTGACGAAATTGGCGATTTTTTCTGCAAAAGATTAGCAAAGATATTTTTTCGGTACCATTTGTCAAAGTCATTCTTTTTAGTCTGTAGGTGCTCTAAAAAGTCTGTGACCAGCGTCACACATATTCTGCCACAGGCTCACAGCTGGATTTTGGGTTAGACTTTAAAAAATACTGTTATTTAATTTATATACTACACTGCTCAAAAAAATTAAGGGAGCAAGCAAAAGAGGGAAGAGAATAGTGCAAGACAGCCATGTATGGGCATAAAATGGATAGTAAACGTGTACCAATGCGCAATACAGAAAAAAAGACACAAAAAAATTTGTAAGGGAGCTTTTATTCTTTGAAAAATGGTTTAGAGCAACAATTTGGTTACATGTAAATGATTAAAAAAAGTATTGTTTAGAAATGATGCAAGATTTTTAATATGGCATGTGATCTCCTTGAACAGTTAAGACTGCTGTACATGTGGTTTCCATGGATACGATGAGGTTACTGATAAGACTTTGAATAATACTGTTCCACTGTTCAAGAATTGCAATCTCCAAGTCCTGGACAGTAAAAGGAGTCCTTTGTCTCGCAGCAATGTATCATCTGAGTATATCCCAAACATGCTCGATCAGATTCAGGTCAGGAGAGCATGCTGGTCATTCCATACGCTGTATTGTTTTAGCTTCAAACATGTTTTCCACAAGATGAACTGTATGAGGTCTGGCATTATCATGCCTGGAAAAAAAAAATCACTTAATTGCTGCAACATAAAATATGACATGAGGTCTCAGTATCTCGTCTGTATAACTTCGGACCGTCAAAGTGCCATTCTGAATTATATGCAGGCCCGTATGTCCACCTATGCTGATTCCTGTCCATAGCATCAACCCACCTCATCTGTAATGCGATCTTTCACGAACGAATGTGGGATTATTTTGAGTGCCTGTTTCTCTCCATGCCAAAACACATCAGATGTCACTTCCAGACTGAATTGGGACTCATATGTAAACAGAATTTGACTCTAACAACGTTGCCTCCAAACTCAATGTTCAGTTGCCCACCTTCTTTGGGCCGCACAGTTGCTTGAGATCAACGGAATACAGACTATTGACTTACGTGCATAGAGACCAACAGAATACAGACCATTGACTTATGTGCATAGAGACCACCCTAATGAAGCCTATTTTGAACTGTTTGGCTGGACACCCTTCATCCTGTGACCTAGAACAACTGTGTTTGCAGCAGAGTAGCATTGCCTGCTCTGTCTTGACGAGCTGTTAACAGGATATATTGGTCAGCAGTTTCTGTGGTAGCACATTTCCGACCTTGTCCCTGTCGATGTCTACCATTACATGTGTCTTGGAATCGATTCCACAGCTTTGCATTACCACTTCTTGAGACTCCAACAGCATCCGCTACACTTCGTTGTGTTTCCCCAGATTCAACTGTCCCAATAACACGCCAAGCCATGAATTCCAGTAAATGAAATTATTGTGACTTTTCCAAGTCACCTTTTCTCAAAACACAAGCTGCGCAATTGAATTTTACAAATGAGACAGTGAAACAGATGTTTCTGCAAAATCCTGATTTCTGCACTTATCTCCTTTTTCTAGTTTTCGGCGTCATAAACTTTAATTTGCATGTGAAGTTATCTGTGTATGTTTTCTACTACGCTTTAAATTATGAATGTTTTGTTTTACGTTACTTATCGGTATAAATATTAGCGTAATTTTGTTAAAACCATCTGCTCCCTTAATTGTTTTGAGCAGTGTATATACACTATATAGCCATTAATCACCAGACACTTTCAATTTTAGACATTTTGTCGAATATTTAAAAATATACTTGTCGGATTCTTCTGGAATTTCAGAATTATAAGGAATATGTTTGACCTCATTTTTATGAACGCCGATTTGATGAGGACAATTAAGGGGCAACAAAAAATCAAAGAAAAATAATAATATTTGGGATTACCCTGTAAAATAAAATGCACACAATGATCTATCGCTGCAGCTGGATATTGTACAACATGTGTACTGATTTGTGTAAGAATAGCATGTATATTCATGGAGATATAGCGATATTTTTAAAAAGTTAAAAAAATTCTTGCATGTTTTTAGCTTATATCATGCAGGGTTTTCGAACTAATTTACTGCCAGTTTCAGGAAAATTAGCAAAATGCAGTAGAAACAATATAGTGCAATTGGAATATAAATATATTAAATATTTTATGAAATATGAGTAGTTGTATGAAATAATTTTTGTCTGTGCATGTGCGAATGATAACAAAGATTTTTTTACATAATTTAATAGTCAACTCTATGGAGCAACTCATAAAAAAAATCCAGTCAAATATCGTGAAAATTCAGAAAGATATCCATGATAGAGTGAATTGGTTATTAGCGTCTCTCTAAAAGCTGATGAATGATAAGGGATTTTCCATATTCAAATTTCTACCTTTTAACCTCATTTCACGCTCTACAAAGGGAAAGGCAATATAGAACGTTAAGTACACTAGCATCAAGATTTTTTTTTTTTTTTGACAAGATGTGACTAAAATTTTTGAAAATTACTTTTAATATTTCAGTTCCTAAAAAGCAGAATTAATAACTAACATCTTTTAATTTAGTAGGATCTTTTATATTTATTATTTAGCACCTGAATCTTAACTTAACCGTAATTTCTATTTAGATTTAAGAGAGATTTTAAAAAGATTCAAGTTCGGCATAAAGTTCTAAGCAAGTTTCCAATATTTAAGGAACAAGCATATCCTTTCCATGTGACCATAGGGCAATAATTAATCGCTAATAATCGGTACCTTTCTAACAAAACACTACTCTGATATTTAACTCCTTGTATGTGATAGTAAATTATTATCATTTCTGTATGTAAAAATTTACCAAATTTTCAAAATTAAAGTAACTCTATCAAAATTTTTCTTGCTGCACCGATCTCAGTCACATATTGCTCATGTCTAAATACAGTGCTTGTTCTACACATCAAGATTCAACTATATACATGTTATTTCAAATCACAATGCATTGCATGTTTATTTCAAATGTCATTCCCAAATTAAAATTTGGGTACTTGTTAGTTATCCCGCCGATCAAATTACTGTCACCAGATGGTAAGATTAAATGCTAATAATGGTTGATCGTAAGTCACATCCACTTGGCTTACTCGTGTTTACGTCATCAAGTGATTTTTATTTCGACTTTTTATTAATGTTATACTAATTTAATTGTTTTTTCGTTATTTAAAATAAAAATTACATCAATTTGTATAATTTGGTGAGTGGTTTGGCAATTTATATAATTTAGCGAAATTGGTCGACAGGATAACTAACAAGTACCAAAATTTTATGTTGATTGTCTATTAATATTCATTATGTATGTAATTAAAAACTTTGTGTCACCTTTTTTTCTATTTTTTAATTGAAATTTATTTATTTTCAGGTTGACCATCTTAAATTTTCTCAAGACAAATATCTAGTTTATACCTTCATCAAGGCTTTATGTACAATTTTATCGGCTTCAGAGGAATCTATGTTCTGTCAAAGGATACAAACATTATTGGAGGATATAAAAGATAATATTTTTATTAAATCAAATACCAATGTGCTAGAGTTTTTTTCAAATTTAGCTCAGTATAAATTTAAGTCTTACTCATCTGACTTTAACATTGAAATGTGTACCAATATTTCTTCAAAAACAGTTCATCTTTTTGGAGGTTAGTATAATTTTTCTTTTAATAGAAATATTGATCCATCATTATCTCTAAATCACTTATCCATAACAAAATAATAAAATCTGAGTAATTGGCAACTTTGTTGATACATTTATTAAATCCCCTTTGTACATTTTTGTTATTTATCACATCCAAATACGTGATAATGGGTACAGTAATTTCCATCCTGTTTCATTTTTAATTAAAAAGAAGTTCTTGAATAGAAAAAAAGATCATTTATTACCAACTAGCTCGGTGAATCTGGGACCTGTTGCCAAGGGTAACAGGCACCTTTTCAAAGGTACTGTTAATACAGGCTTTGCCCATCTATACAGTTTTTTCAGTATAGTGGTGCATATGGGTGTGGATAGTGTCACTATGTTACATAACAGGATGGAGCTAGACGAAATTCTTACATATATATTATGAATAGAAGAATATATACATGATGGGTGAAAGAGTGAATTTTCATCTTTTTTAGCTGCATTATGAAATCCCATCTTTGAAATTAAAAAAAAGATTAGCTTTTAATATTTTTGTTTAAGCTTTCTAAATCTTATGACCACAATTGATTAAAATTTTATGATTATAAAGAAATCATATTGTTTTCAGTTAATCAATACAAGTTTATTTTTATGTTAGAAAAAAGTTAATAAAAATCCAAACATTGTATTATTACTTGGGGTTGAGCTTTATTGAAAGGAAAGGAAATGTTTTATAACTGGTATAAAGATTAAGTTTGGATGGTATTTCATACAGGTGCTATGTACCAAAAACAAAACAAAAAGTTTTTCCAGCCTGTTCCGGGAGGAAAAGGTAGACTCCCTATTTACTGGTTTTAAGAATTCAGCTATGTCTACTCAACAACACAAAACTAAAATTCATAAAACCAGATTATAGAAGATTTCCAGTTTTCTTCAATACTGAATTTGAATGTGAATTTCACCAAATGTGCATTCAAATTCAGTATTGTTATTGCAAAATTGACTTCACCTATAAACCTATTTTTGTCTTAAAATTTGTCAATATTTCACCAAGTACCACCAAGCTTGGTGAGAATTTGATGCTGGCAGACACTATTTGTGGGAATATTTTATGAATACCAATGTATTTTTTCTTTTAAATGTAACATCATTTTATAATATGGCTATGTAATTTTTAATATATGAGAGTTGCAACAATGGTAACAGCAGTGAAAGAAAAATTGTGAAAAACAACATTTGCTAAAATTCATAAATTAAACTTCATTGTGGTAGAATCTCTGATTTTTAATCCACTGACTTATTACAAATTGCCAACCATCCTAGAATTTCAAACTGTTATATCCCAACCATTTTGTAAGATAGAGGCAATACAAAAAATGTTCTGGCATCCTTGTGTAAAAGCCGCTTAAGGAAAAAACAATTTTGAAATTGTTGTATATTGTTTTGAGTTTGAAATGTTTAAGTGGCTGCCATTTTGAACAAGATGTGGATCAAGCTGTCCAATGAACCTGGTCGAGACCTTGCGAAACCTTGTACACATCCAAATCGGTTCATAAATCTGCATAATAAAAATCGGATCTGTATATAAATCAACATTTGTCTGAACGGTTGTTTGGGTGTCTGGAGAACATGATCGGTGAAAATGTACCAAAATTTTTAATCCTTATCAATAATATTTCCTAAAGTCTTGCTGTTTCAACATTCTTAAAGTGATACACATTTATCAATCAGTACTTTGGGTAATTAAAGAAAAATATTTGCTAGAATAAAACTGTGTCTATTGTTGAGCTGTGTACAAGATCAAAAGAAATTTTTGCTGTTCACTCCTCCCCCCAAAGAAAGTTTTGAAATGGCACTTCTGCTTTAGCATTTTAACTAAAATGGCATCTTTTAATTTGGAGGGAGAAGATGGCAGGGGTGGGGGGGATTTGACAGTTCTTATTCTTGTATGCTTTGAGAAAAGTTAAATCTAAAATTACAAATTAATGTCAAATAATTATTCCCTTGCCTGCTAATATTTGCATAAAGATAAAAAAATCATTTCCGTACAATTTTCTTTTTTGACTTTTTAGTTTAAATCATACAGACTTTTCAAAATTTGAAATCCTTTCACAAAAGGGTGTCAAATCAACACAACCTTTTCCCTCACCATCTGCGAATTTTATACAATTTGCTGAACTGATTAGATTTTAAGCATAGATCAAACTTTGCGCAAATTTTATTAAAAAAGATAAAAATCTTTAACAACAATTTTACGCACAAATAACGTACAGACACAACAAAAAAATCCCATACAATCGTTTCGAGGATTCCTAGATCCCCCTTCCTCAGGAGAAAAAAAAATTAAACAATTAAAATGGGTTCGAAGAACCTCTCGGTTATAGCCCTGAGTACTAGCTTATGGACTGATTGAAAAGGCGAAACTCGTGTTTTTTGCTTTTATAATCAGTCCATAAGCCAGTAGTCAGGGCTATAACCGAGGGGTTCTTCGAACCCATTTTAATTCTTTTTTCTTTTCTTTTTTTTTTTTTTTTTTCCCCTCGCTGAGGAAGGGGATCCAGGAATCCTCGAAACGATTGTATGGGATTTTTCTGTCATGTCTGTAAGTTATTTGTGTGTAAAATCGTTGTTAAAGATTTTTAGCTTTTCTGATTAGATTTGATGAGAAAGGTAAAGAATCTTTTTTTTTATTTTCGTAATATTATTATTTTTTTTAATTATAAGCATTTAAAAATGGCCAACTAAGGCAAATTTGCCATCAGATGGCATCATTGAAATCATAAAATGAAAAAAGTCATAAAAAAATATATTTATGGAACATTATTAGTTAGCATCCTGTAATTTCTAACTCTTGAAGATAATTATGTTTAATGTGAGTTTCAGTTGTACAAATTAATTAAATCAATACAAAAAAGTCTTAATCACAAAAATTTTTATGCGTAATAATATTAAGTGTTCCCACTTAAGTTAAATGTTTTAATTTTTTTATTTTGACAATGTAAACATTAATCTGAGTTTCAGGTATTTCTTTAAATATCTCATTACTGCCAAAGAATGCGTAATAGATTCTTTGGTATTTAATAACAATTTATTAAACAATAACCAGAAGCTTTCTCCCTCTTGTTATGGCTAAAACTTAGATGATAATGCATTATTATGTTTGCATATTTACAGCTCAAAAAAATTGAATTGTTTTCTTAGTCATATTATTCATACAGTAAACAGATGATACAATTGAATTCAATAACTTTGAATTATTCTAATATTCAGCTTGAAATTCAATTTACATTAAAATTTTTATGATTGTTTTGAGTAAAGTATTTGAAAAACAATTAACTTGTGTTTATTGTTAGTTTAAATTTAAATTAGAATGAGTTCATTAAGTTGCATGTAGAGGGTATTTCAGATTAATATTTACACTCTTTAATAGTACTGAAACTATTAAAGCTAACTTGATTGTATTACACTCCCTCAAATCCACAACCCTGAAATCCACACATCATAACAGATGTAAACTATGAAACTTTCAGTTCAGATGTAGGGGTAAAATTACAGAATTTTTTAGTTTTATATTAGTCCATATGTATTTTAATATGTAATTCTCAATAATATGACTGAAATTGTTGTTTTTCATAAAGAAAGTATAAATTTATTTTTGAAAAAAAAAAAAAAAAAAGAAAGAAAAAAGAAACCATGACATTGCTGATATCACTGGTAATCACAATATTTTTACCAAATATATTTATGTATTAATCAAACTCTTTTAGTTATTAAGACTGGCTAAACCTGAAATAAAACTTCCGTACTTTATGATTTTGATGTGAATTAATGGGGTACTTTTATGAGGAAAGTCTCATTGAATAATTCAAGGAAAATGTATCTCATCTTTATTATGCATATTTAACTGTACATAATTAATTATTTACTTGATCGTTACTTTTAATAATTTGATCATTTTTTAAATTATCTTACTTTTTATCATTTTAGTTTATTACTTTATTACTTATTTTTACTATATTGCAAGCATTCATTATAATATTGATTGCATTATTACATTCAGATTAATGTTTAAAAAATGTAAACAAAGCAATGACCAGAAAATTCTAAAATCCACACAACCTATGGTCCTAAGCTGTGCGGATTTGAGGGAATTTACTGTATTCGTATTTGAATCTGCTATGAAAGAAACTGAATAATACTAGGGGTGCATCAGCAAAGCTTTTAATACTTTGCGGTTCAGGCCTGAGTCTGACTTGGGATAATTTTTCTTTGCAAAATTTGATTTTGGCATCAGTGATAAAGGAAAATAAAATTTGCCTTATTTAATTAGAGCAATTTTGAAATTGTGTAATTGAAGGTAACTTCTTCTAATCCATTTGAGGCCATGGGCGTATATATGTACCCTCAAAAAGAGCATACAGAATTTGTTTTTGGCACCAGTAAAAAAGAAAAGTAATACTTGCTTTCTTTAATTAGAGCATTTTTGTCATTATTTAAGTAAAGGTAACCTCCTTTTTAAAAAGTGGTGCCAACCTAATAAAATTTGTGTAAGAGTTGCCAGACCGCAAAGGGTTAATATTGGATACCATAAGTGACATAATTTTACTGCTACTACTTTGTACATGAAAACTTAAGTTATTGTTTATCACTACAACATTGCAGAATGCAGGTAATGTACTGTTGTTGATGACAGCCATTCTGAATATTTGTAATGGTAAGAATTTGTGACATAATTAAAGTTCATGTTTCTTATTATTTGTTATTAATGCTGAAATGAGAATGTGAATATTAATTTTGTTTTTTGTGATAGTTGTTTGTTTGGAAAAAAATAATTTTAAAAAAGATCTTTTCCAGAGTCTATGCAGAGTATTATCCCAGTATTGGAGCTCTTTCATGAAGCAATACTATGAATTGATTTCATCTAAATGTGAGAATGAAAATTTAATCAGCTTTCTAACCTTGTGGCAGAGAGTAGTTGGAAATCTCACAGAGCAAGATCTTCATATTTTTTTAAATGAAGATTCCATTATCACATTTTTATGTAATGCCTACAACTTAGATGTTATATCCCTTAGAATCTATGTTGACATAATTATGCAGGTAATTTATGTCCAAATAGTTTTTATTTGAAGTTGCATTCTCTCACTGTTCTTACTTGATAATAATTATATTTTATCATAATTTATTGCTTTAGTTTGTTTCAAATGCATATTCTTATTTATGAAACAAAATTATTAAGTTATGTATAAAACATTTAAGTGGTTTTATATCACTACAGTGGATGTGTAAATATATTGTAAAAAATTGTAATGATTCAATACTTAAAAGATGATTAAACAATTAAAAAGTTGTCTTTTTAATTGTTTAATCATCTTTTAAGTATTGAATTATTTATGTAATTTCATATTATTAAGATGAATTTTAGCATTCATAACTAGTTTATTTTATGTATTATCAAATATATATCAAAATTTTGAAATGTATTAAGTATATGAATTAATTTTTAAAAAATCTATTATATAAATAACATTATAACAATTTTTATTAAATTTTCCATTGACTAACTCAGATGCATTGTTTATAACTGGTTTTGTTTTAAAACTTTTTGTACTATTAGATAATTTAAAAAATTACTTTTTACTGTCATAATCTGTAAAGTGAGTTCATTGAGTCTTTGACTGCTTAAACTGTAGTTTTATTGGGCTACACACATATATCAAAATTTGTGAGTTCAATGATTTTCACAAATATTTTTCATTTACGTGAAAGATCATCTAGTTTTTCCATTGTCTGAGTAATGAAAGTACTAATATTCGTTAGTTAGTCTTTAATTCACATTTAAACATGGAAATCGTACTAGTTTTTCGCTGATATTTGTGTATGAGTAAGGTAAGGTGTTTTTTACACAATTTTGTTTATTTCAAGGATTTTTGTATCAAAAAATGCTCAGTAAGTAATAAGAAGCACTTTCCTCATAAATCATTTTATTCGGATAATGACATTAGCTAATGAAATTGCATTCTAAAGTCCAGTCATATATTTTTCTTGGAAACTATATAGCTTCATTTTCACTTAATATATAAATTTCAAATATAATAATAAATATGTAGTTTTAAAAATGATTTCAGCTGATGTATTTAGCGGTCAGAGGGTTAACTTAAACATTTTAGAGATGCAAATAAATTAATTTAACATTTTCATTCAACAATATATATTGATTAGTTTTTGATAAATATTTTAGATAGCATTATTTTTCATAATTTTGAATTCAGTGGATTTTTTATGAGGGTGGTTTTTTTCTTTTTAATTTTTTAGTAATTGTTACTGAAAATGTCATGATTGCCTTTTAATAATTTCACATTTAAACTTCCAGTGTATTAAATCTTCTAAGCATTCAAAGGTGTTCCTGCATTTCGATAAAGATGCATATCAAACACAAGTTAAATTCATTTTCCTTTCACAGTTTCATGCTGCCTTTAATATCCTTTCATCCTTTAATTTACTTAAGTCACAATTCTCTCTCAAATATTTTTTTACTATAGCCTAAACTGTTTTGGTAAAAGGAAAATTACAGTACAGCTGCTTAACGAGTTAATCTATAATTCTGTAGATGGCATTTTTCTAAATTTTATCATCTAATATCTGGTAGTTACCCATGCTGTAGTATTTTGTACATTTTCTTTACCAATGCATAAGCATAACACGGATGAAAAATCATGTATCCTGCATAGATTATGGAATATTTTCCAACATCATTTTATTGTCATAATTTTTTTTTTTTTTTGATGCAATAAAATGAGATCTAAATAAACAATTTAGAAACTATATATACATTGCACAATAAAGAACCCATTTACAATAATTACTGTCAGTGGATGGTTAAATATGTGAATTCTTTTGTACAGCCTTGTACATGATTTAAATCAGCTAAATACATTTAATTAACTTAAAATAACTGAAATTTTTCTGGCAATTACCATACATAGGCAGCAATGTATTTATATAATTTTGTGCTCCCCTGCATAGGTGCATTTATTTATGTTGCCATATTGTATAGTAGAAATTAGTTCAGTCAAAAAATGAATAACATGCTTGAAAACGTATTTTCAGCAAATGCCATCCATATAAGTTAATTCGATCTTTAAGATAGCCCTTTATATGATCTAATATATAATACAGTAAAACCTGTAAAGTTGACCACCTGTCTATGTTGACCTGTGTTGTCAGGAACCAAATTTATCCTATACAAAACTATAAGACAAACACTTTGTAACTTGACCACCTGTCTATCTTGTATCTTGGCCACTGAAATTATACAAATTTGACTATAACCATTATAAAATGCCCATCAAAACCCTTTATAACTTGACCATCCAAAAAAACTAACAAATCATGAATAAAAAAAAAAGTAACTCTCCACAAAATTTTTTTTTTCTTTCTTTCTTTTTTTTTTTTTTTTTTTTTTTTTTTTTTAAACTAGAATTTCTAAAAGGGTGAAATAGTTCTTAGCCTGGGAAATGCTTTTAGCAGTGATAGGTGTAGGTAAATAATTCAAGGCTTATCTATTCTTACATTGTTGCTCTTGTGGATTTGGCTTTTCAAACCTACCCCTCTATTCTTTGATTCTAGATTTCTTTCTTCTATTTCCCATTCTCTTATCCTTCCTTCCCTTCTTTCAATAACCTCGGGTGCTACTTGGTAAGCAGAAATATTTTTTTTAATGTTTTTTTTTATAAATTATGTGTACTAACTAGTATAGTTTGAAGAATCACTAATTGGCTGTATATTGATTGACTTTTTTAATAAATAGTAGTAATACTAATTGATTTTAAAATTGATACAAAACTATTAATTCATTCTTGTAGTTAATCTTTTCTTTTATAAGGTGTTAGAAATATGCATGGCAATACAATATTATTTTAAAGCCTGTCAATACATAAAATTTTTGTGGGGAAAAAAATGATATGGTATGAATATTACGTAAAAAAAAAGTAAATTTATCATCACTCTTTATAAGTTGACCACTGAAGTGCAGCACCGCAAGTGGTCAACTTACACAGGTTTTATTGTATAAATATAAATATTTAATAAATAAAATATTTTACACGCTATGTTCCAAATCAAAATTTACCAGTTATGTTATGCTGGAAAACACACAACACATGCCTGTTTGTGTTCCGGGGATTTGATAAAACGTGTCCCGGAAATTCCGGAGTTACACTGGCATGAGATTCTTCCGCGGAACCGCGATTTTCTATTTTTTTTTTTTTTTTTTTTTTTTTTTTTTTTTTTTGTGTCATTTTTCGCTTTTTCCAATTTTTTGCTGTTTCTCGCATCGATGATTTGTTCCCAAATTTAAAAAAAATCGGTCGACAGTCCGAAAATTCGGACATAAAATATCACAAATTTCGACAAGTGATCTCCGAAAAAACAATTCTGTCAATCGTTCACAGAAAAAAAAAAATCAATTTCGCAAAATATCGTGGAAAAAAAAAACACAATTTCATCAAAGGATCACGGAAAAACACTAATTACGTCAAAATATCGCGAAAAAACCCGAATTGTGCCACAAGACAGCGAAAAAACACGGATTTCATCTAAGGATCACGAAAAAATTCTAAATTTTGCCAAAAGATCGCAGAAAAGAAAACTAATTTCGTCAAAGAACCAAGAAGACACGCAAATTCTGTCAAAGGATCACGGAAAAAAACACTAATTTCGCCAAAAGATTTAAATAAAAAAACAAATTCTATGTCAAAGAATTGCGTAAAAAAATCTAATTCTGTCAAAGGATCGAAAAAAACCCACGAATTTCGTCAAAAGATTTCGTAATAAACGCCTATTCTCAAAAAAGATAGCAGAAACAACGGGAATTTCGTTAAAAGATCGTGGGAGAAACCCGATTTGCGTTAAAAGATCGCACAAAAAACCCAATTTGCGTCAAAAGATGGCAGAAAAAACATGCATTTCATCAAAAGGTAGTGGAAAAAACCGGGAATTCCATCAAATCGCGGCAAAAATGCAAATTTTGTTAAAGGATTGCAGAAAAAAGAAAGTCTGTCAAAAGATCGCAGAAAAAATGCGAATTTTGTAAAAAGATCGCAAAAAAAAAAACACGAATTTTGCAAAATGGTCGCGGAAAAAACGCAATTTTAGTCAAAATATCACAGGAAAAATGCGAATTTTGTCAAAACATTGCCAAAAAGATGCGAATTTTGTCAAAATCGCCGAAAGAATGCGAATTTCATCAAAATATTGCTGAAAAATGGAATTTCATCAAAAGATCGTGGAAAAAACTGGAATTTCGCCAAAAGATTGCAGAAAAAAAACAAGAATTTCGTCAAAAGGTCATGGAAGAATGGTCAAAAGGTCCCTTTTTTTTCAGGGGATTTTATCAAGTGTTACAAACAACCATGGCAACATAACTAGAAATATACATCCTCCAATTATTGCTCATGGGCAATAATGCATTTGATTTTTTTTTGTGTGTGTGTGGTCCTGTAAAAGACCATTGAATGCTCCATGTCATTATTTTTTGTGAGGAAGATATTATCTTGCACCTCAATAACGTATATCAGTTTCTTAAAGCACACTTAAAACTGTTACTGTCTACTGAGAATACTGTGATTGAATACTTTTGTGTGTCCCTGCAAATGAACAATAAATGTTACACATGCCATTTTGTACAGGAAATCTAATTTAGTGTATATCTAAATTTTATATAAATTTCATAATGTTTGAAGCAGTCTAACAAAATTAAAATTTACTTCAAAAAATTTTCGGCCATAGGTTCTAATGTAGCCAATTTCTTTTGAGTATTCCTGTTGTAAATAAACTATAAATGCTATACACTTCATTTTCAATAGCTACCATGCCGTGGTAAAGCTCAGTAACATATATCATCCATGTGGAAATTGAAGCATATTAAGAAAGTTGGTGTGCATACAAACAGACAAATCGAAATTATAAACACTTTTCAACTGTGTTGGAAAGTATTAAAAACTTCATGTCTATTCATTATATATGATTCATTATTATGGGTTTGTGTACATTGAAGTGGGTTACTTTTTCAAAACAAAATTGTAAAGTTATTTATTAGAAAGATAGGGTAGAATCAATAATTTTTTTTTTTCAATATTCTGATTAATGGCTATTCTTTATTATTGATACAATAAAAAGAATTTTTTTTTTTTTTAAATAATTGTTTAACGTATTATTATTATTTGAACTGTCCATATCCTAATTAGATTGTTGTTTGAAAAAAAAAGTGCCTGTGTGAAATATTGAAGAAATTTTAATTTTAAATTATAATTGCTCTTTGTTGAGTTTATCATAGAGTATTTATTTCATTGTATAATAATTGTGATTTATTTCATTGAATAATAATTGTGTCTTTAGCAAAAATTTTTGTATACATTGATGGACGTTTAGTTCTTCCTGAATTTTTTATTCTATAAACTATTCATTATTACATGTTATTATAAATTAATATTAAATATTATTTTGATAGAACCTATTTTTATTATGATAAATGTATGTAAAATGTTATATAATAAAAAATATTTCTATTGTAGTTTTTTATTTCAAGAATGAAATTTACATCAACAGAAGAGAGTTGTAGCATTTCACTTGAAGAAGTTGCAGTGGCTGCTTTAAGAAAAAAGTTTTTCAGTTTACTTCCTTCTGACATTCATTTATCAGGCTTATTCATGATGATAAACTCTAAATCTCCTGAAAGGTATTCTTTATGTTTTCTAATATTTATCTTTTAAAAAATATGAACATTACATTGATCAGCTGCAATTTTAAATCTCTAGATATAAACTCTTATTTCAGCCCAGTCCTAAGTATATTTAGTGTGATCAAATAATTTTTAATTTACATGAAAATAGTTATCATGTATATATTAAAATGCAAAGGTAAAAATTTAAATAGATCAAAATCGAGACAATTGCGCATGCATCAACTCTTTTTCGAACCTCTTCAATTTAGGGGAAAGTAGAATGAGTTCCTACTGGTGCTGTGGTTTAACGCAGCAGTTTAAAGCTCTGAATTTTTGTAGAGGATGCAGGTTCAAGCCCAACGCCCGGCAAAATGATTTCTGTTATATTTTTGGCAATAATTCATTTCAATAATGATATCTATACTAATAAATGAACAAATCTCTGTGCAACGGCTAGCAAAATCTACGGCACATACGAGGTTCAAAATTTTTGTGAGGAAAGTCAAAGGCCTCTCTTGGTGTACCTGTGCTTCAGAATTTTAAATTTCTAATAATTAGTTGAGAAATTAATTAGAAACCTCAAATTAAAAGAATGGAAATGTATTCAAAATTCAACAAAAGCATAGATTTTTATGCAACCGCCCAATAAATTCTCACTCAGGTGTTCACAGCCAATGAGATGCGTTTTTCAAGCGGGACTCAAAATTATTTCGAAGCAATACGTGACTAACGTGACTAGGTAATTTTGCAGCTCTAAAGAATTTCTTTTTAAAGTTGCATTTATCAATTTGAAATTAACACATTTATGCATATTTTTTTAATGCTGAATCCAAATATGCAATTTTCTTTGAAATCCAGTTGCAATTAACGAATATACATTAATTAACAGTTTTAAATTATTGTGCAATTTTATCTGAAATCATTTGAGCATAGACAGCTGTCTGTAAAATCGATTTTTTAAAGGAAAAATAAAGCAATCACTTTTTCATGTGAGACATATTTTGTATTTGTTATATTTGTGGGGACAGGGAGGGGAGGGGTAGAAGTACTTTCGATTAAATATAGTAATTAGACCACATGAAAAAAGTTTATTTAGAACAGTGTGCTGCAACTGGGTATGGAAATTGGAACTAACAGATTTTGCAGAGCATGTGCATCATGCCTGATTTAAGGGGCCACAGGCGCTGGGGACCCGTTTCGGATGTTCGTATTAAACATATTGCAACCCCTAACGGTGGAAGGTAGAACTAAAGGATTTTCAGCAAATTTCTTAAATTCTTATGTGATACCGCCACCCCCTCGAGTAATATATCTATGGAAAATTTGAATAACAGAGTTTTGTTTGGATATAGGTTTGTTTAGAACACAGCTCGCCACATTGCAGTGGAAATTGGAACTAACAGAGCTTGCAGCGCATGCGTGGCAGATTAAATAATACAAATTTAAGGTTCATTTAAGAATATTATCACGGGCCTGGGCAATGTTGTGCAGGTCAGCTAGTATTTTATTAAGAGGAGAAGTTATGATTTTTATTTTATTATTCTTATTATTTGAATGATTTATAATTTAAAAAAAAAATTAACACTCAACAATATTTTAAAAATAATAATTTATATTTAAAATATTTAATCTAAAATATTTTGCATGTAATTATCAATTAACTAAATAGAGTTGATCTGCAATTTTGGTTATATTTTCTGACCATTATCAAGAATATATATGTATGTGAGTCAGAAAGAAAAGTTTTCCCATTCTTTTACATAAAATATAAAATGGAAAGAAAGAAAAATATTCTTATAAGAACTATAAAATAAATTACCTTCATGTTCATGGTTTAATATTTAAAAAATGTAAAATAAAATTCAAGTAATAAAAAATATATATTATAAAGACTGATATAAGACTGATAAAAATAAAATTCATGGCAGCTTTTAATGCCCATGTAGTTAAAATAAATAAATAAAAATAAATATTTAAAAAAAAAAAAAAAAAAAAAAAAAAAAAAAAAAAAAAGACAGTAGTAAGTAGAAATAAGGTATTTTTAGGTAAATTTATGATAAAAGCAAGCGTAATTGGTTGTAAATTATAAACTTAAAATTCTTTCACTTCATTGAATAGGTTAGATTGACAGCACCATCTAATGCCTTAAAGAAATAAGAATCGTTTATACATTATAGAAATTTGTCATGATTTCAATAATCAATTTAAAAGCAACTAATTAAAAATTCAAGAATTTTTCTAATTAAATGTTCAAGTTATTTACCGTCAAATCTTGATGGGTACTATCCAGTAAATCAGTATTTTTGTTAGCATATTTAGCAAAACCTCTTGATTTAGTTATTGTGCTATTAATGTGAAACATTTTTGATCAGATTAACAATAAAATTGTGATTGATGTATTTTAAATAATTGTTTGAGTTTGTGAATAGTTGTTTGAGTCTATCTGTGACAGTAAATGTACTTAAATTTTTACTAGGTTTTTAAAATTAAATTAATAATGCTATCAAAGCATTATTTGCAGCTCCCAAACTTTTACTATACAAGTCCTGGGCTTATATTATCAATATGTAAGTCTAGCTCTGATTGTACAATGTACATGAATCGCATTATACTGCAATAAATCTTTTATTGTTTTCTAGTACATGTGTATATACCAAGTGTGCCAAAAGTGATGGGTCTAATCAGAAAACGAATTTTTTAAAAATGGTAAGTGATATAAATGCTGCAATGCACTTGTGAAAACAGGAAATTTTGATGAACAGAATGATATTTAAGTAATATGAATTTAACATAAAATAATAGAAATAAAATAATATATATTTTTAAATAAACCCACCCTTTTTGGGACACATGCCATATACAGGCAATATCTTTATAATGCAAACCTAGTCTGGAACATATCAATATACATTTGAAGGCCTTTATATTGCATTCCTTGGGACTAGAAGTTATGCAGAATTATAAATTTTTGTATAATATGGATCTTTAAATGCATTGTTAAATTACCTTATAAACATTCTTCAAAAATAAAATCTTTATATTACTTATTTTCAAATTTTTTTATTTAATATTAGCATTTTTTTTAGTTAAAAAATTCTGATTTAAGGAGATGAGATAAATATGAAACATTGTCAAAAAATTAGTCCTCTAGAGGATAGCAATATTTTTATGTGGGTTGCAGTCGCTTATTAACAGCAAAATTCATTGTTTATATCTGAGAAGTTATGTGTTATATAGAGAATTGCATTATAATGATCTTAATCTGTATATAAATATTTTTTATACATTTAAGTATATAATAAATGCCTGATATGTTAAAGATTTAAGAATGCTGTGTAACTGTTGTTAATAGGTTTTATTTATTATTTTTCCTGTACAGTTTTTGGCTTTCTTAGAATATTGATTATTTTGTTTTTCTAAATTTTAGTGAACTACATTCACAGGATATCTTCAATAAATGTGACCCTGTAATTGTGAAGAAAATATCATTTATATATTTAAATCTGATCAGTGGTATGTACATTTAAATAAATATATCTTTACATATTTTCCTTAGTCGCTTAATTTAGGTTTTATATGTATATATATTTAAATGTTTGAGTTTGATGCTTTAAAATCTGTTAAATAAATTGAATTTTTATCATAATCGCCTGGTTGATTACCTGCAAGGTCAGATGTAATATTTATCAAACAAAAGAATTTTAATAGTGTTTCACTGAAGGGTAAAGAGACTTTTCAGATATTTTTTTAACAATTTTGATGAACTAAGCATTTTTTTTTCCATTTATGTATATTTTATTGTAAGGTTTTCAGGCGACATTTAAAAAATGGTCTTGTTAAGGTTCACAAGTGAGAATCTATCGTTTTAACAGAAATACCACTAAAAGATCTTGATATCAGTTTTATTTTTCTGCTGTGTAGTCATTATTATTATCTATTATTGTGCATTTAAATTTTCATCATAATAGAAGTTTTGTAATATCTAAATGAGGCATTTTGTCACATGTCTGTTCACCAGCTTCTCAAAATTCACAAAAGGTTTTCAGGCGACATTTTAAAAATGGTCTTGTTAAGGTGTACGAGTGAGAATTTATCGATTTAACAGAAATACCACTAAAGGATTTTGATATCAGTTTTATTTTTTCATTGCTTGTTTTTCCTAATACAGTTCTGTTGACAAATAATATTGTGGATATGGGGAATTATTATTGTTTTTTGCATATTGATTATAAACTAAGGTCCTGAGAATACATAGAATTGATTTATTTTGACAATTCTCTTTATGTTTTATTTTCCATTATATGCAAAAACAACTGCAGTTAATAATTCCTTTATATAATTTTTTTCTGAATCATTTAAATGAAGTTTAAGACTTTTTTCTTTCCTCCCCCCAATCATCTAAATACTGTATGCTTTGCCTGTTGTGACAGCAATTTTTATGTTTGCCTACAGCTAAATGCTTCAAATGAAGAATTTAGCTGTAGAATTGAGCAAGTTCCGTGTTTTTTTTTTCTTTCTCCTTTTTTAAATTAAAGATATTCTTATAAATGCTTAAAAATTTCTAAAGTATTTTTTCTATATTAGCCAATCTTTAATGTTTTACTTTTCACAATGGTAATATTAATAATAATAGTTATTATGCTTTTAAATATCAAAATACCACGAGTTTTACAGCATTTTTCAATAATTGAAAAGCTTAATTCTTTCAATAAAAGCACTAACATAGTCTTTCATCTATCGTTTAATTTAAAAGCACTAATTTGATAGGAAACAGAGCTGACAAGCAGCTCATAATAATTTAAACTTTCCCAATTTAACTAAAAAAAACTTCTGTCATTAGCTTATGCTCTTTTTTTTTTTTTTACTCATATCATAAATCTAAAAAAAAAAAAAGTCTGTGGTTCCAGCTACCTCCTTGATCAGCCCCTCCAAACTAAAAAAGAAAAAAAAAATTCTTTGATAAAAAAAATGTTTTTTGTTTGTTTTTATATTATGTATTTAATCTAAATATTTTTTTTCAAACTAAAATATGTGATATTTTAATCTATTTGAAGTATGAAATGTTGGCTTTCTTTTGTTATAAATACAGTTACTATATCTATTACATTTATAATAATAATAATAATTTTGAATCACATCAGGTTTGGGACTTTGCTGTATGTCAAATCAGATCAAACAACACATTCATGAGCTTAAAAGTATAGAATTGTTTTATAATTCTAAGTTTTTATGAATAGAATTTGAAGCTAAATACTTATTACGGTGTAACAAATGGGGCAAATTTAAAATATGTTCAGTTTGGCATCTGTGAATAAACAGAAAAAGTAAATTAGAAATATAAAAATGGTCCATTCTTACAAACATAAAAATAAAAGATAATTGTGATACTGTTCCATATATGAGGGGAGACCCTAAAATAACTGGAATTTCAATCATTATAAAACCCATACTATTTTTTTTACAAAACAACCTTACTACCTTCAATGTACTCTCCATTTAACTTTATACACTTGTCTAATCGATGATTCCATTGTTGGAAACATTGTTCAAACTTGTCTGTTTGTACGGCTGCAAGCTCCTGCCTCGTTTTTTTTTTCTTCACCTCTTCCACAGCATTAAAACAATGTCTTTTCATGTTCCTCTTCATTCGTGGAAACAAAATAAAAATTGCATGAAGCAAGATCAGGTGAGTAGGGGGCAAAGG
This sequence comes from Maratus speciosus, assembly GCA_963932465.1. Classification (NCBI taxonomy): domain Eukaryota; kingdom Metazoa; phylum Arthropoda; class Arachnida; order Araneae; family Salticidae; genus Maratus; species Maratus speciosus. Next base: position 391,334,226 of record OZ010790.1, on the reverse strand, counting down.
AATCATGTCAGTTTTATACAAGAACTGGCAAAACTGATAAGACTTCATGAAGAAGTGTTTTGTCATGGTGGAAAAACCAGTCACTCGTCTACCGCAATTACTTCAATGGTCCATCGCCGGTCTTCAAGCACTGTCATTGAATTGATATTTTCGTCCATTGTGGAAGTTGAAGGACGTCCAGACACTACTCCTACACTTGAGTTTTTTCCATAGTGTCATCTTTGTCAGCCTTTTTCAACATCAAAACTGTTTCTGCAGCATTTTTCCTCAGTAGGAAGCAAAATTCCACAGCTGTATGCTGTTCACATAAGTTCGGCTTTACAAAAAAGGAGAGTAGGGAAAAAGGCTTTTACAAAAAAATGAACTGTGACCAGAAACAACCTTCCTCGGTGACAACTCTGATTGCACTGAACTTAGAACGACTTGTGTAATGCACACCTAGCTGGGCAAAGGTGGATCCAGCCCTACATTTAGAGGGGGATCGGTCATAGTTCTTTTTTTTTGGGGGGGGGGGGGGGGGGGATCACATCTCTTCACGAAAATTTTTTATATTAAAAGCTTTTCCCATATCCAAACTGCCTACTTTTCTGTTAATTTCGTGAAGTCATTTTCATGCAAATATACGAAAAAATAAAATAAATAAAAAATTGTATTGATATACATTAAAATATAAAATTTACAGACTTTATTCAGCTACCAAGAAATTTAAGAATTTTCCATTTTCTTATAAAGGCAAAGAATCATTCAGAAAATGTGTTTTTAGCCAATTTTTAGGATTTGACAGCCACAGAAATGTTGTCATGATGGAGCAGTTGGCTGGAAATTCAGTTTAAAACACCAAATTTTACAGAAATTTTTGTGAGATTCTTTGCTTTTTTCGAAAAATGGAAAACACTATTTAATTACATACAGGGTTGCAACTGGCCCACCGGGCAGCGAGACATTACATAGTTTCTCAGTAAGTGCACTTTCAAATGTCTTGCATCTGAGATTAAAAATAACTGCACGATGTGTCAGAAATTACCTAATTTGGATTTCAGTAGAGCTTTAATAATAATAATAAACTCACAAGACATCTCCTTTGCAGAATCAACATCACAAATAGCAACTAAAACCAGTAATCCACATAAGCACAAAACTAAAAGCCACCTTAAATGACAGCTACAATGAAAAAAGCAACAAAGATGGAAAAAAATCAAACAGAGACAGGCTTATGACATGCTCTGCAGGGTTTTACTAGTATTATGCAGGCATTATTGATGAGAACATCAACATTGTTCTCATTGCCTTTTAACTATATTTCATATATTATTCCAGTTTAAATTACTGGTCTTCTGTTTACTTTATTCATACGACATTTATTACAATAATATTAAGAGTTTATCTTTATTTGCAGTTAATTACTTAAATATATTAGTTACTTACCCAAACCAGACTAAATTCAGCTTTAAATATCTTTTACATAACTTATTTTCTGTTTGTTTATTTCATATAAACATCGTTAAGCCTCGCCATTTACCGCGTTTAAAACTGTCCGCATAATGCTAAATGAAACTAATAACATACTGAGCTAAAGATCTTTTCCACACAAGATGGTGGCATAGGATTGTTTAATCGAATTGAATCGATCCTCATCAGTCTCATATTTGCATGTTAAAATTATATCGGTAGCTCATAGGATCACGTGATGAAAAGCTACACACATGTCAATCCAAATGCCATATAAATACTTCACTGTCAGTCCGATAGCTTGCTTCATTTTACTTCTCCTCTATGGGGAAGCTGTCAAGTGAACTTGAGTGTCTGAAAGCTAACAGCATTCATGGGGAGTTTAGTTTCTGGTTTTAGTATAAGTGTGAATGTTTTTATAAGTTTCTTTTAATGATGTTAGCCTGTGATATTTACAAAAGATGTTGTTTTTCCTGTGAATCAACTGCTATTTTTGCACTTGCTGTTATGGAGAATATTGATACTGTGAGTTGTCTTTGAATAATTTATTCTGAAATATATTGTCATCTTATGCAAAAGAAACATTAGCCTTGAGATCAAACCAAGGATTTGTGTCTTCACTTATTGAATACTTTTGACTGTTTTCCTTTCAACTATTCCTCAGTTGACACTTTAACCAGCTAAGACTTTCACTGCGCTAATATGCAACGTGTAAGTGCTACCTTTTAATGACATACATACATAATAGTGGTCTGTTCTACTTGTCACATATTATTTGTGCTAGTATTACTATATTATATTATAATTATACTAGTGTTAAGCATGCATACACATTTATATATATATATATATATAAATAAGACTATATTATTATAGGACTGTATATGTTATATATAAGACATATTATTTTATGCAGTTGTGTTCTTGTAAATTTTCCTAACATAAAATAATCTTCATCAAGGTGACTCTGCAATAAGCATAATTTTCTGTTATTAATTTTATTTTTAAAAAGTTACATATGTGTGTAAACTAATGTTTAAGTGACAATTATTAAAGATTTATTTGTAGATTATAGTCTTTTTTAATTTTTTTAATATCATCGATTATATGAAGCTGTTCGGTATATCACACTTTTTTTTTTTTGTTGTCACCTGGTGTAAAAGATAAAATGAGAGGTGTCTGTATTTATATACTGCCTTGATCAAAAGTAATGACCCCCCGCCCACCCCTTTCTCAGTATTTTTAATTTACCTTTAAAAAGTAGTAGCCCGGTTAAATGCTGAGCTGCATATAATTATAACTCTTTTTTTTTTTTTTTAAGTTATTACAGTTCATAAAAAAACGACAGCTAAAGAACATCTCAGCTTTTAATTAATACTTTGAATAAAGTTATTTGCTTTATAAACAAGTTACAAAAAACTAAACTACTTTATTTTACTGGATGTTTCATTGTTTTGTTATGCAAATTAATAGATAATCATGAAAATTAGACTGATTCTTGCAGGAGTGTCAAATTATGAAGAATTTAATCTTTATCGATAAAAATAACAAAGAAAATAATTTTATCTTAAAATAATGAAGAGAAAAAAATAAGTTTTAAAATTTGTATGCAATTTTCTTATTACTTTAATTTTTAATATGTGTTGATAAGATAGTAATGAAAGTTTCCTATAAATTTTGAAAATTATTTTCCCTAGAAAAATTTTTTACTTAAAAAAAAGTTTATTTTTTATTTTTATCGATTGCCTTTAAGTTCTTTATATTTTGATGTTTTCTGAAAGCATTATTCTAATTTTCATGAATCTCTATAACTTACCTAAGACAAAAATTAAATTACTTTTTAATGCTTTTTAAAAATTAAAGTTTCAGAAAAACAAAGTATTTAGTAATTTTTTTAAACCCATTTTTTAAAGCAAATGATTAAATTTAAAGAATCAATGAAAAGTTGAATACTTCATTTTCTGTATTTTTTTTCACAAACTGTAATAACTTAAAAAAGAAATTTATAATTGTGTGTAGTTTTAAGCATTTGTATCTGTCTATTACTTTTAAATATTATATTAAAAATATGAGAGATGTTCAATACTTTTGAACAAGGCTGTATTTATATTTTTAATTGAAGCAAAATATTTTAAGGTGTCTGCCTACAATATAATGGCCCTTTTCGTGAAAATTTTCCTTTTTTTTTTTTTTTTTTTTTTGAAAAAGCAATTTTTAACAATTCTAAATCTGTTTTAATTTTATTCCTATGATTACTAAAAAAGGAGTTATTGCAATTTAATAAACTGAAGTAATGAGTCAAATACCAGAAGTGGGCGTAGGAATTCCAGGAGAAATGTAAACAATGTTTCTATGCACAATTTTCTCACATTTTTTACATAAAAATACAAATAAACATTAATTGACACTTCCAGGTTAATTTTGTACGTATCTGAAAGGTATAAAAGTAAGCTTTAAATGTGGTTTCTGGAAAGTCAGTTTTTTACTTATTTCCATGTTAAATAAACTTCATTACATAAAATTTTTAAACATATTTCAGGGAAATTTTGTCAGAATGCTTTCCAAATTACTCGCTATGTTCTAGACTGGGATCTAAGCCCTATGTGGTAATGTAATTATTTTGTAGACCTTGAATATAAAAGAAATGTAATTTTAAATTTTAAAAAATGTATTTTTTGACATATTTCTGTTAATTTTGAAGATATTGTAAAACACGTAGTTCAATGCATAGGTAAGTGCAATAGTAGAATGTAGTACAAAGGAAATTAACATATTTATTTGAATTGAGTATACACTGTCTGGTATAAGCATGAAATTTTGCTTTAAAAAAAGGCAAAAAAAATTTAAAATATTATCAAGATATTGCTAGAATTTTAGTTTTTTTCATCGTTCTGTACTACAATTGAACTAAGAATATGTGTATTTATACAATATTGTACATTGTGATGTCTGGGTGACGTCAGTAGCTCTGAGAGCTGGTGAGTCATTGGTTACGTGACACGCGGGCGTCGGGGAGAAATGGTTAGGTCTAGTTTGAGAGATGTAGAGGTATTTTTTTATGCCGTGTGTGTGGGCCAGCGAGTTTTTGTGAGAAACCAAAAGTTCATTATAAAAATGTTTTTGGGTGTTACAGGCACGAGAAAGTGAAGAAATTTAATAGTATAGTGGAGGAGTATTATGTATGTAAGAATAATATGAAGGTGTTGTGCACCAATGTAAAATTTACATTTATTTGTATATAGTTTTGTTGTCATCTGTGTGATCATAATGTATTCATCTTGTACTGTCTGTCTACATTGATATTTAATAAACATTTGTTTGTTATAAACAAGGAGTGTTCTGTTCGAAAATTTGTAGCCTGGATATACGAAAGTCGTTAAAGACGTCACATACATAAAAAAGCCACTCTGAACATAGGTTGATTCCTTAACTTTTATTTGATTTATTCAATTTTTTCTATCATTTACAGTATGGAGTTGAAAATGACAGACAAAACTGTATGCATGCTACTATATTATAAAACAAATTTTTTAAATAAATACTTTAAAAGTAGGTTTTTTGAATTATGATTTTACAAGTCTCTTTATATTCCATTATAACAGCATTTTTTTTTTTTCAAATGACTATAAAATAGTATAATACAAAACAATACAGCCTTTTTTCCCACCCTCCCCTCCTTTAAGAAGTTATTATATTGTACAAATTATTATTTTTTATATTATTAATTATCTTTTGTTTATTATTTCGAAGTATGCAAAATTTTTAATAAATGCTTTAAATGTATAAATTTTTTATTTCGATTTAAAGTCTTTTTTATGCTGTTATTCAAGCATTTTTTAAAAATGATTATAAAATCTTGTATTAGTATATAATCCAGCATTTTTTTTTTTTTTTTTTTTTTTTTTTTTTTACCTTTTACCGCCTTAAATTTTTCTTATTATTGTAATGTACAAATTATTAATTACCTTTTGTATTAATATTTTTTGTTTATAATTTTGAGACATGCAAAAATCTATGGCTTCTATTCAGACATAGCCTTTTAAAATAGAAATTTTTGTTTATAAAATTAAATTAAGCAAGAAATTTTTTGTGATTTAATAATGAAATTATAGGCTGATTTCTAACTGTTGAAAATTATACTTGGAAATTGCATTTTATTTATTGACGAAATTTATTTGTCTATTAATTGTCACTTAGTTTGATATGCAAAGGAACATCATCTTCTAAATTGCAGAATATTAAAATTGTTTTTACTATGTGATGTTTTGTTTTATTTCAGGTTTTGAAACTACAGAAATGATATATGATTCTACATTAGAAGTATTCGATTTTGTGAAGCAAAATTCTGATATTGCTTCTTCCGAACCTGTTTATATGTGGATTAATGATGTTTTTGTTGATCAAGATGATATTCTTCTTGGAGTTATGCTTGCTTTACTTAAGATTTATATCAAATTAAAGAGCAGGAATCCTGTGATGTAAGACCAACTATTTTTTATACTGATTTTCAATTCATTAGATTTTTATTAGTCTTTTGTTTTACTATTTGATATCTGATGACATACTGTGATTTAAATAATAATACTCTAAAAATTTTAACTGCAAGAGGTGTTTCATTTAAAGCTGTTCATTAGTAAATTCTATTATTTTAAACTAGAGAACAGGAATTCTGCTTTTTCAGAATTTAGTGTCACCCCCGGCATTTCCATTGCTTCATTTTCTTCTGATGGACTGGTGGTTTCTATTATTATGAAACAGCCATTATAAATGAAGCGTTGGGTGAAAATGAAAGAGCAGCCATCAGAAGGAAATAACTCGGTTAAGCGGGACTCTGATAATCGGGACCCTATTGCAAAACATATTTCAATTTTAAGACTTAAAGCACATGCTTTTATTTTATGTAAAATGACGTCATTTGCATTAATATAGATAGTTAAATATAGTTTATAATAGCTCCATGTTTTATCATAAATCCTTCATTTATATTTTTCTCAAAATAGCACGTGTTTTAATTAATTTTTTTTTTTCAATTTTTATGAGAAAATGGCAACAAAAAGATATAATTGCTATTTTTCAACAATTTTTTCTTTTCTTTCTACAGAAATGGAGTACTTGAGTTGCCGAAATGAAACAAATTTCACTAAAAACTACAAAAAAATTAATATTTCAAAAAGAAATGGCGATACAGTTTTCAAACAAATTGCATTAAAAAGTACTTTTTTTCTCAATATGACGGTATAAGCATTGAAAATGTGCGATGTTTAGAAGATTTAAAAAATGCTGTAGAGCATTTAATCGCACAATGAAACATCAGCTTTTGTTTTACGGCTAGCATACACAAGGTAACGTTATTTATTGGAAACAAAATAAGCTGGGAGAAAGAAATAGCATACCGGGGGCTAATAAAATTAGCATACAGTTTTCTTTTTGGCATATAGACCTTTTAATTTGGTACTCATAATGCTTGAGCTGCTTCATTTATGTATAATAACATTTTATGTGGCTCTGTACAGGCTTTTCAAAAAAATGTTGTCATAAATAATCTTAGGGGGCTCCTCCTTATTCCTGGATTCACTAGTCCTGGAAATTTTAGATCACACACTCTTCCAACGAATCCTTAGAAATTAAATTTATCTTTCTGAAATATTGTATTATAGGGCAGTATATACAGTATCGGACCTTTTATCTGGCATTCCAAAAACCTTAATGTTCTGAAAACCAGCATTTTTTACAATCTCATCATGGATTTAAAAAAAAAAAAAAATTTTTTTAGCTTATAATTTGGACATTTTTTCTATTTTGTAGCCCCATCTGATTATTAGGAAAAGAAATAATAATCTTTTAGCCACGTCCTACTGTTAAAGGACAAAAAAAAAATTTATAAATACCAAAACGTAACCTGAAAGAAGTTTTTTTTGTTTCTTTTTCTTTTTTTGTACGGCATCTGTGTTCAGAGTTCATTGAAAGAATGAGCGAAATTAGATAAAAAGCATGATCATACTCTCCTGCTTCAAGGTCAAAGGGCAGAATGTTAGTAGGTCATTCATTCGTTCTAGGAAGGAGGGGAAAAGAAACTTTTGCCTTTAGAAAGTGCAGTCTGTGCAATCAAATACAAACGAATTAATAATTTGAGTTATTTTGCACTGTTGAATTAGCAGGGAAAAATATTTTTCAACAATCTAAACAGTAAACAGAAGTAATATTATTATTCTAAATTTAAAGAAAGAAGGAAACGGTACTCTTCTTTTCCTTTTCTTCTTTTATGACAGATTTTATAGCACTCAGGTATCTGGCAATTGGCGTTTTCTGAGCATGCCAATTAGTTGTGCTTTTACTGTACAGATGATTTTTTGCGAATACGATATTTGTGTTTTTGACATGGATCCAAAATCCAGAAAACTCTGAAAACCGGAATCGGATGGATTCCCATGATGCCGGATAATGGGTTCTGTACTGTACTGTTTTTCATTGTATATAAAATTAAATAACTTATAATGCTAATTTTTAAAAATTTATTACAGGAATTGTTCAAAACACGTGGAACTGCTAAATTACTTAGACCCTCATGAAATTTTCATTCATTTTCTCCAGCGATTAGGTTTCGATCACAATGAACTTGTAGCATTTTTAACATCTGATGAAACATGTTTTCTCCTCTATTTAATGAAATATTTGAAGTTACTTCTTCAAGAATGGAATATGTTTATAAAAGCTCATGATAATTTAATAAAAACAGATGAAGATGCATTTGAATGTAATTCCACCAGTACAGATCAAGAAGAGCCTTCTGAATTGTCAAGTTCACCTCTTAAAAAACTTGTGTCTTATTCTAGTTCAGGTTCGGAAGAAGAAGATACCTCACTTCACATTCACAATAACAGTAAAAATGGAAAGACATTTTCTCAAGATTTAATTGTAATAATAACTTTAACAAAATTGAAAGAAGCTCTTAAGAAACTTGTTGCCTCAGGAGAATTTCCCTATAATATATCACCATTGATTACATTATTGCAGACATGTGAAAATCATTTAACTTAAGAGTGGTAAAAATTGTTAATAGGGTGAACCCGCCAGTAGTTGATCAAATTTTTTAAATATTGTACAATTTCAGGCAGAAATGAGTTTTACACGTGGCATTAGCAGACCTGCCAACTGCTACGAAAAAATCATAGTTGCTACGATTTGGACCTATAAACTACGATGCTACGAAAATAGGTCATAAACTACGATTTTTTGTAAAAAACACAAACGCATTTTTTGTTTATAGTTGCGATTTTTATCCCATGCAGCATGTTTTTCAGGAGTGATTCTTTTCTAAAATTTCCAAAAATTCAAAGTATTCATTTCCAAAAGTTTTAAAAAATTGGTCTTTAGTCAGAAAATTCTGACATTATTTTGGAAACGTTCACGGGGGGTGGGGGGGGGGAATCTAGGCTGCAAAATAAACTTCTTAACATAAAACCCTCCTTATGTATATTAACCACGAGTGAATCGTGTTTCTGTAAATATTTATACAGGAATTCCCTTCCTTAGAAACAGGGTTGCCATTTTAAGAATTTCTGGAGGGGGGGGGGGGGTTCTTTGAGGGGCAAGGTTTGAAATAGTGTGCAAAATAGCACGATTTGCATGCGGAAAAGGAAAGTCCTGCATAACGAAAACTGCTGTGCAGTATTTTCCCCTGCAAATTCTTCCACAGACCTATGATTCTTCTGCAAGTATATTTTGAAATTTCTCGGAAGTCTGCGAATTTCTTTTCTTTTATGGAATTTTTCCAAATTAATTCGTGAATAGATCGCGGAAAAATTTGAGAATTTCTTCAAACGATCGTGTAAAAATATCGGGTATTTCGTCAAAGATCTCAGAAACAAATAGTGTATTCAATAGGTCGCTGACTTGCGCCTATTTCGCGCGAGATTGCGCAAAAAATTACGAATTTCGATAAACTATCGAGGGAAAAATATTGCAAATTTTGTCAAAAGGTCGTGTAAACGAGTAGTGAGTTTTGTTAATTGGTCGCGAAAATATATCGAAAATTTTGCAGATTGGTTGCGATAAACTATCGCGAATTTCGACAAATGACCGTGTGAAAAAAAAGTCAATTTCGTCAATTGGTCGCAGAAGAAAATACATTTCGTCAAAGGATCATGGTAAAAACGCAAATTTTGTCAAAATATCGCAGAAAGAAAACGGAATTTCGTCAAATGATCAGTAAGAAAATGCAAAATTCATCGAAAGATCGTAGAAAGAAAACACTAATTTCGTCAAAGGATCGCGGTAAAAAAATGCGAATTTCGTCAAAAGTTCATGATAAAAAGTGCAGATTTCAACAAAGAATCGTGATAGAAAAATGTGAATTACGATTGTGGGGAAAAAATTGTGAATATCCTGAAATGATCGCGGGAAAAAACATCGCGAATTTCGTCAAAATTTACTGCGCTGGGCTAGAAAATTGAAACCAGGCTCCTTTTACAAAAGTAAAAAAAAAAAAAAAAAACACTGAGAAACGAGAAGAAACTCTAAAAATCGCATAAAAATTTTCAGAGGAAAAAATTTACTATATTGAGTTGAAGGAATGAAACCTTATTCCTTTTACAAATGTCAAAAGATGGCTGCGAAAAACGAAAAACCAACCAACCAACCTTCAGATTAATTTTAATTTTGTGTGCTACGATTTCTCATTTTCAAAGGTTGGCAGGTCTGCATTAGACATGATATTTTTGTTATGATGGAGCATTTGTTGTCACATTGTTGTCAGCTGCCTGCTGTAAGAGAAGTCATTTTGTGACTTTTTTATATTTTTTTTATTAGAAAATGTAAAAATTTAGTTTTTGATCAGTTGGAGACAATTATGGTAAGTTAAAATAATCCACTTCCATCTTGCTTATTTCAAGTAATTATAATAGTTGGATTGTGTACCGTACGTGCCCCGTAAAAGGGAATGAAATCATTCTTCCTCTATCCCTAATTCCGATTTTTCTGCCGCAAACAATTGTTTCTTCTTTTGAAGCCAGGAGGGGCGATAAATAGACCAAATGAAAACAGTTGGCGACTGCAAAGTGAACCGCTCTCCCTCTATTATATTTCATTTAATCGGGGATTCTTCACAAATTTAAGCAGGATAGATTTATGGATTGCAGGACTTTTGTCGATAAGTTTGTAAGAAATATATGACCTGTATTATTATAATTATTTTATAACGATAGCTGATAAATTATGATGCATGGTAAATTATTTATTACAAATACTAATACCAGGGTTTGTACGGGTACATTTATTTTCAAGGCTAAATATGAGTAATTTTTTTTTACAGAAAAATAAATCTAGTTTAAATGCGCGAAATTTCGTTTTATTTAAGCAAAGATTTTCTATAAGAAAATACTGGTACCGAAGAATTTCTTAGTCTGGAAATTCAAGGACCCGTACGAACAATGAATACATCAATACTTATAAATAAAAAAAGTTTTTTTGTAAATACTTGAATACTAATGTGTATAAATTTAACTGAACAATATGATTGTTTTGTTTACAATATCATTGTTACAATTTTATTTCAACATTATTGTTTCAATTTTAATAAAGAAAAATAGTCTTGAACAGTTCGAACATTTAAAAAGCGTTAAAATTTTAATTTTTCATGCTGTTTGATGCCGAGTAATAAAAAAAAAAGATTCATAATCTATTATAGTTGTTCATCAGGAGTGAAAATAGCCAAAAAGGAAAAATAGAAAAAAATATCTGGCTATTTTTATTTTCTTTTAAATTATTGATGCATATAAATAATTAATAATAATAATAAAAAAACTACAAATAGAATAAAAGAATAATCTGTATTATCAATTCATTAATTTATAAGTACTGATTTGTGTATTCACGAGATATTTGCGAGTTATTTTATTTTTATTAAACACTTTTTTTAAAAATTCAAAACAATATTTTGTTTGCAGTGACAGAAGTACTTTTCGTATTACCGCGTTTATACTTTTTAGCTCACAGGACTGCCACGGGCGATTATTTTTTAATTATATTTTGCACCACTTTTTCAAAACAAATTATATATATATATATACGCTTTGACAACATTTGCAAGAAAAATATACTACAAAATGTATTTTTTTAAAAATAGTGGTGCGAACAGAATATAAAAATAGTCGCCTGTGGACGTCTGTGACAGGCCTGCTGTCAAAGCCTGAGAGCTAATGTGCCCACAGGCTCTGTATTAGAGATGAGATTTCCGCGTTTTTGCACACCAATATATTCTTAACCCCTTGGGGACGAGCGACACGTATACGTGCCGCATGAAGTGCTCAGAATCCTTGTTTTTCCTCACCAGTAAAATTTTACTGTAAAATTTGCCTTATTTAATCAGCGCATTTTCTCGATTCAAGAAGACACAAATTTCTGTTTTTAAAAAACGGTGACTAAAGATTAAAAATTTCGTAAAAGGCTCCCGTCCCGAAGGGGTTAAGGAAAATGTTGTTTTGTTAAATCGCAAAAATGTTCAGATTAAAGAAAATATCATTTTCTCTAACAAAATACCGGTGTGCAAAAACGCGGAAATCTCATCCCTGCTCTGTATGTACGTAACGCGATAACTCTTGATAGCAATATCCAATTTGCTTCAAATTTTGTAAATAGGTTTATTTTCATAAGGCGCGTCCCAGATTAATTTTAGGTGTTCATTGGTTAAGTATAAAGGTTTAACCTTAATTTAGAATGCCCCCCGCCACCTTAATTTAGATAAACGGGTTTTTCATGCAGAATTATCAGATTCGCTTCAAATAATTTGGTATACCAGTTTATTCTGATAAGGGGCTTCCCTGATTAGAATTGGATGTTCATTGGTTAAGTATGAAGGAGGGAACGGAGGTCTAATCCCCCCTTAATTTAGATAAATGTGTTTTTCATGCAGATTTATTCGATTTACTTCAAATTTGGTATACTGGTTAATTTTAATAAGACGCTTCCCTGATTAGATTTGGAAATTCATTGGTCAAATATAAAGGTGTGTGTGTGTGTGGGGGGGAGGGGGTAATCACTCCCTGAATTCAGCTAAATGTTTTTTTTATGTCGATTTCTTTATTTTTTGAGGGGCATTATTCTTTGAAATAAGAGTGTAATATATAATTAGTGTCAATAGCCTGTGAGCTCAATGCCATCAGTTTGACAGGTCACTTTTCTTTTCTCATAAGCATTCAATGTTCATTTTAAACTCGTGGTATCAGAGTATTGCAAAAGATTTCCCCGAATACATTTTTTTAAATTATTACGTTAGATTTAAATTTCTTAATAATATTCTGTTAGTGTTGCAAATTGTTTCATAACCTATGCGTGATACATAATTTTTCGTTTTTGTTACTTTTATATTAGCCCTCATGCTATCAAAGTCTGAGAGATAATGTGCCCGAAGGTTCTGTATGTATGTAACGCGATAACACTTGATAGAAATATCGGATTTGCTTCAAATTTTGGATATAGGTTCATCTGATAAGGCGCTTTCCTGATTAGTTTTGGGGGTTCATTGGTTAAGTGTAAAGGGGGAAAACGGTGGACTAATCCCCCCCCCCTTAATTTAGAAAAAAACGAGTTTTTCATGCAGAATTATCCGATTTTCTTCCGAGAATTGTTGATTTGTTAAGTATATAAAGGGGGGGGGGGGGGTAGAAATGGAGGAGCTAATGGCACCCTTAATTTACTTTCTTTTTCTTTCTTTCTTTTTTCCCCCGTGTGGTTGCACCTTACTATTTATTTTTACCCCTTTCATGAACCCTAAATTAATATTAAACAGTTTTGTACTTTTTTTCTTTATTAAGTTAAAATATCCTTTTTAAAAAGAAAGAGATGACTTTTTATTATCTAGTAATGAGAGGGGGCAGAGGCCAAAGTTACTAACAGAAATAGTATAAAATATTCTTTTTAAATTGTTAGCGAAGGGATTTTTTTTTCTAAATGTTTCCATTTTTTAAGTGAGTGGCGACTCTCGCACATTTTCACTGGTGGGACGCATAATACGATTTGTGTAGTAGAAGTCTGTAAACAAACAACAACAACAAAAAAATAGGAATCATATAATACTTTCGACTATGGATGCGCATATTAGGGGAGACCGGGCTATTAGGCGCACTTTTTAGTTATTGATTTTTATTCATTTTTTGTTTAAGTTTTTTATGAAACTTTGACTTTACTTTTAAAGAACAGGCATTGGGCTATAAATACCCGGAGTTTTGAGTTTGTACCTTTTAAAGTTTATATTTAGCGGAAGCCTAAATAAAAGGCAAATTGTGCGCCAACCTACCCCGTCACGGAGCAAGTTGCCTATACCTATAGGGTAAGTTGGCACATGCTTTATAAAAATTTAAATAAACTCAAATTAGACACGCAGTTAAGAGAAATCAATTTCATTAATACCAGTAAGTTTAAACAAAGGCGTTATCGCCGTACATTGTAAATTCTAAATTATACAGACATAAAAATAAGGAATAAAACACTAACATTGTGTAACTTCTATCTTACTCGATATCATCATCGGGGTTACAGTTATCACAAATAAAAAATCGAGTGTCTCCGTTTGGGCAAGACTCGTGTGCCCAAAATCTTGCATTGCAGCCAATTTCTCGGTGTTTGCTGTTTTTCATGCTATCAGCACACACCAGACATCGAGCCAACTTGCCCCGTGTTCAATGCGCCTACTAGCCCCATAATGAATTTCTTCACAAAAGGGACACGCAACCATCTAAGCATATATAATCCAAGTAAATCACATATGGGGTAGGTACAGTTAATCAATAGTACAATAATACAGTAACAGTAGGTACAATTCACCGGCTCGGATCCAGTTTCAGATAAGGAAAGAATGTTACTTTGAAATTCTCAGTACACAGACCATGCAATATATAATATAGTAAGACAAAATAATATAGGACCATAGTTCTAATAGCAGATGTTTCTCAGAACCTGACAACACGGGTGACGTATAAAGAGAGCCGCTCAATGCAAACTAATCGCGAATCTCACAGTAATTATGCGATTAAATCTAATTAAATTAGTCTGTTTTTAACAGTTTGATGTCTATTGCTTTTATACCTGCTACTATTGCGTATTGCATTACACAAATATATCACTAAAAGTTATCTAGGCTTTAAAAGCCGATGGCGAATAGAGTACGCCGCCCGTATGTTTATGTATGTCCAAACTGTCCGTGTCTTGAAGGGATAATATCTCTGGTAGTTACCAAAATATCTTTCGAAAATCGTTATCAACAATCATTTTATACTTCTGTGACGATAGGTACCTCCAGCACTCCTCAACTCGTTTGCTGAACGCCCGTAAATTGAAATTTGTGTGTAATGGAAAAATGCGATTTTTTCAAAAATTATGTGATTTATTGAAATCGCTGTAGTTTTCTTGCAAGTTTTAAATTAACTTTTACCACCCCTATTTTTTTCATAATTTTAGTTTCAGTAGATTCGGAAATATAGGGGAAATATTTTTACTATTACCTTTTAAAAAATAGCAGATAACAACTTTTGAATTAATTTTCCAAGAACTGCAACTGTAATTACATCAACTCCTTTTAAAAAAACTCTGTTTTCACACATTTTTTTTTTTATTTCAACAATGAATTGACCTTTACAGCAATACTTATCTACATAAAATTCGATTCTTGCTTCTATATATTTTAACATTACATAACTTTAACAAATGTGCATCGAATTTGCAAGATTTTAACACTTCGATGACATGCACTTCAAGAAATATTCATAATTCAACAAAACAATAATTTTTTTATCTTATCAATAACTGAAAAATTCACATTTAAAAAAATATTTTCGTGATTGTACATATAAAAATAAGAATTTACAAACCAATTTCCATAATTTTATCACATTCCAACTTAATTTTTATACACAAAACATTGATTGTGCATATAAAAACAAGAGTTTACAAACCAATTTCCATATTTTCATCACATTCGAACTTGATTTTTATGCGCAAAACATTTTTAAATCAAATTCTATACTTTATGTTTCAGTGAAATTTGTACTAATCTAGGTTATTCTGATCATATTATTAATCAAATTCTCATATGTTTGACCTTGCACTTCAGAGCTTTTTGAATTACCGGCCATCAAGTTGTTTAAAATATAAATACTATTTTTATAGTTTTAATGGTATATAGTGTACTTGACTAGACTGAGTTATTCTATCCATATAATTAATCAAATTATCATATGTTTAATCTTACACTATGAAGATTTCTGAATTTTCATCCATTAAGTTTCTTAAAATATTAATACTATATTTATGGCTCTAATGATGCATAGCATACATGAATAAAATCTTTAATTTTAACATTTCATATTTCAAAATCAAACTATATGAATTTTTACTCCAACGCTTATCAACATCACAGAATGCTTCAGAATTTATGCTTCACACTTTTCTAATAATTATGAGATATGTATTCCTCAGAAATATTACTATCATATGAATAAGTAAAGGAAATATAATATATATTAAATAACCCCATACACGAAAAGTATCACAGAAGGAAAATATTAATAATCAATTAAAATAATTAACTATCGCATAAAATTCCATCGATTACTTATAAAACTTCAACTGATGAATGAAAAATGTGTAAATTAGCAAAATAAAATTTACAAAAGTAAAAAAAAAAAATTACAAAAGAAAAAAAAATTACAAATAAGTGCAAGGTGAAACATATGACAATTTGATTAATAATATGAGCAGAATAACCTAGGCTAGTCCGAATTTCACGGACTAATACAAGGTATACAATTTGATTAAAAAATGTTTTGAGCATAAAAATTAAGTTCGAATGTGATGAAATTATGGAAATTGGTTTGTAAATTCTTATTTTTATATGTACAATCACGAAAATATTTTATTATATGTGAAATTTTCAGTTATTGATAAGATTAAAAATTACTGTTTTGTTTAATTATGAATCTTTCTTGAGGTATATGCCATCGAAGTGTTAAAAACATTACAAATTCGATGTACATTTGTAAAAATTATGTAATGTTAAAAAATATAGGAGAAAGAATCGAGTTTGATGTAGATAGGCATTGCTGTAAAGGTCAATTCGATGTTGAATTTCAAGAAATTGTGTGAAAAAAAGGTTTTCTAAAAGGAGTTGATGTAATCTCAGTTACAGTTCTGGGAAAATTAATTCAAAAGTTGTTATCTGCTATTTTTTAAAAGGTAATAATGAAAAGATCTAAGTAATATTTGCTCTTATGTGGTGAAAATTTCAAATAGTTTGGTTTGAAATATGGACTATCTGAAATATGAAATTTTTGAAAAATTAAAGTTTCTATTCATGTATACTCTGTATCATTAAAAAACTGTAAATATAGTATTCATATTTGAGACAACTTGATGCGTGATCGTTCTGTGATTTAATAATTTTCTGATAGATGGATAAAAAAAGTTGTTAAACTTATGTAATGTTAAAATATATAGGAGCAAGAATCGAGTTTGATGTTGAAAAGTACTGCAATAATTCAGAAATCTTCGATGCTCTTGTAGTGCAATCGGATAGTGCATATGGCTGTTAACCATGGGGTTGGCGGTTCGAATCCGCCCGAGGGCGACTTATTATTATTATTTGTTTTTACTTAGTAAATTTAGAGGTTTCAAAAATTCCCTTGTTTTTCATTTTGAGGGAAATTTACGTATTAAGCAATTATTTAATAACTTCTTTTTTGTTTGTGTTTAAGTTTTAGTGTGCTGCTAATTCGTTTCGTTTCACTCAAAGCTGTAAAATTATAGGAGGCGCTCATGTTTTTTAATTCTTGGGATTGCTTTAAACAGGGAAAAATCACTGACTTTCGTTAACCCCTTGAAGGGAGGTGATGCCGTCACGGCATCACATAATTTTAATCCCGAATTGCCACACTGGCACCGGAATTTTATTATGAAAATGTCATCTTTATTAAATACACGAAAATATACTTTTACTTGTTTACAAATAAAGTCTCTTGTTAATACTGGTGTCATTAAATTATTTGAACGTTTTACGAATACCAGTACCTTGCCCTGAAAGGGTTAAATTAGAAAGTACTGAATTTGATTAAATAATGTTTTGTGTATGAAAAATTAAGTTTGAGTGTAGAAAAATCCAGTTAAATGTAATAAAAATAATGATATTAGTTTGTAAATTCATATTTTTATATGTACATTCATGAAAATATTTTTAAAATGTGAAATTATCAGTTATTGATTAGATTAAAATTAATTTATTTTTGTTTAGTAATGAGTATTTCTTGAAGTGTACATCATTCAAGGGTTAAAATTCTACATAGCTAGCATCTAAAAGTATGATAAAATCTCAAAGTAGTGTAAAATCTAATCAAATTCGTTTAAATTGTCTTTTTTTATTAAAAATCATATTTTCCTTTTGTTATTTGTCCAATTATTAAAATTCATTAAGGTGATGGTTGTTCAAAACTGAAATATATGTTTAAATTTCGTTTTTAAGTTGAAATCCTAGTCACTTTTCTCTAAGTTGATATTTTCATCTTATAGTTGAAAAAATCTAAAGAAATCGGTCTTTTTCCTTAAAAATTGATATTTTTCATTGTTTTGCTTAATTATTAATATTCATTATAGTGTTGTTCATTCAAAATTCAGATATCTGCTCAAAATCTCGAATGTTTCAATGATCAAATGATCTCGAATGCATAAATCAATTTTATTCATTTCCAGTTTCCAATATAGGGAAGAAATTTGTACTATTGGTTTCAAATGTAGTAGTCATGATGTGAATAGATGTAAATATGAACACTATATAAAGGCAATGAAGCTTTTCAAGATAGATAAAGTTTAACAATATAATTAGTATCTTGTAACAATATATAAACAAATGTATTTCAAAGTTGAAAATTTGCGTAAAATTTCATCTTTTTCTTGAAAACTGATATTTTTTTTTGTTTAATTAATGATATTTATTAAGTTTTTGTTGTTAAAAACTAAAATACGAGGGCTGTAAATTAAGTAATGGCAACATAGGTATAAATCAATTTTTAATGAACTTACAAGTACAGTTGCATTACATTCCTTCTATGTAATCACCATCAAAGCTTATAACCTTTTGTCAAATGTCGGGAAGCCGTTGTAGACCAGTGGCAAGGTGTGATTGTTGATGTGAGCGACCGAGCGCCCTACGGCGTAGAGTACAGATGGACTCAGATCAACCTCTAAGGATAATTCTCGGACAGTCCATCGACGGTGTATGGTAAGGAGACCGCTCGGGATGTCAATCTGCTCTTGAGAAATGGAGGGCCAGCCTGTGCATTGCAAATCCGCAGTCTCATTCCGACCCGAACGAAATGCTTGAACCCATCGTGCTACTGTCCTATATGGTAACGCATTTGTGCCACAGGCTTCCACTAATCCTCAATAGCATTCTGTTGCATTTTTGACACGAGCAACCTCGATTTTAAGCCACGACCGCTGATCCCCTTTTGAAAACATGCTTTAGAGCGATGGAAACGAAATTCCTTACTTTAACGCCACACAACAAGTACTCTTCTAAGCAGACCGACTGTTTTTTGCATTCTACACATCGACAACAGCGCCACAACACCGCTCCGATATCCTATTTGCGCATGCCCGACCTTCTGCGAGTTTCATGGCTAAGTTGCCACTATTTAATTTACAACCCTCGTATAAGTTTAACTCTTCTCTTAGAAGTTGATATTTCCATGTTACATCTGAAAAAATCATAAGAAATTATCTTTTATCTCTTAAAAATTCATATTTTCCACTGTTCTGCTTAATTATTAATAATCATTAAGGTAATGATTTTTAAAAACTAAAATATAAGTTTATATCTTTCACGTAACAACTGAAAAGAAGCGTAAAAATTGATGTTTTTCTTGGATGTAAACAATTTCCGATATGCTTTTGTGACATCAAAACTCTATTGTTGCGAACCCCCCCAAGTTTAGGGAATGTGAGGGGGTTGACGGTGGTAAATAGGAGTTGGAATTATTTTCGTATACTAGTCTCGTCGAAAAAATCCTATTCAATCTGCTAAAAGATAAGAAAATTAGAATAAAAAATCGTATTTTTATATGCGTTTACGTGAAAATATTTTTTTATGTGAAATTTCAAGTTTTGAATTTATTTTGCTCAAATATACTATATTTTGTAGTGCTGTAGTCTAAAGTTTTATATCTTACATAACTAGTGTTTAAATATATGTTAAAATCTCAAACTAGTATAAAAGTTAGTAAAATTCGTTTAAATTCGTCTTTTTCATTAAAAAATTCATATTTTCCTTTGTTTTTAAAATTGGTTAAGTTAATGGTTGTTGAAAAACTTAAATATATGTTTAAATTTCCCTTTTAAGATGATATTCTCATCTTATAGCTGGAAAAATCTAAAGAAATCAGTTTTTTTTTCTTGAAAATCGTTATTTTCAATTGTTTCGTTTAATTAATAATACTCATTAAGATGTTAATCATTTAAAATTTAAATATATGTTTACATTTCCTCATTTAAGTTGATATTCTGATCTTGTAGTTGAAAAAAAATATAGAAAGCAGCTTTTTTCCTTAAAAATTGTTATTTTCAATTATTTTGTTTAAGGGTGTTCTCAAATCCAAAAGGGCGACTTTCGGACATAAGTTTTAATTTATTTTTGTTCGAAAATGCATGAAACTAGCTGGTGTTGTTGTTCAGAAACTATGTCATTGAGCTTTTTTCCCCATTTTTTTACAAACACAATAGATCTTTCAGAAAAGAATGTCAAAGTGGGCGTTTTGAACCGAATTTCCGCGCGAAAGAAGTAAGAGACTCAAGAGCGAGCGAAAAACGTGTTTGTCACGTGATCGAAATTCCTTATAACTCAATAGGTAATTGATTGATCAAAAAAATGGAAAAAACAGTTCAATTCCAAATTGCCTCCATAGCCAGGCTTTCCAATTTTATATCTTTCCGTTAAAAAATGAACTTTTAAATGTGTCAAAACGTTTTGCGCTTGTTGAGCAGAGCGGTTAAGAACAACCTTAATTAATAATAATCATTAAGACGTTAATCATACAGAAAACCGAATTCAAATGTATGTCTAACTTACACCATTTAAGTTGCTATTCTGATCTTGTAGCTGAAGAAAAATCTAGTAAAATCAGCTTTTTCAACAAAAATTGTTATTTTCCATTGTTTTCTTAAGGATGTTCTCAGCTGCTCTGCTCAACAAGCGAAAACGTTCTGACACATTTTCAAATTTATTTTTTAACGGAAAGATATAAAATTCGAAAGCCTGAGCATGGAAGCGTTTTGGAATCCAACTGTGTTTTCCATTTTTGGATCCATCATTTAACTATTGAGTTAGAAGCGATTTTGATCACGTGACACGGTATTTTTCTCCCCTTACTGACTGGATTTTCTTCTTTCGTTCGGAAGTTTTGTTCAAAATGCCAACTTTGACAGTACTTTCTGAAAGATCTATTGCGTTTACAAGAAAACGGAAAAAAACAGTTCGATAGCATAGTTTCTGAATAACAACACTTTCTAGTTTCATGCGTTTCCGAATAAAAATGAATTAAAACTTATGTCAGAAAGTTGACCCTTTGGATTTGAGAACAGCCTTAAGGTAAAGGTTGTTCAAAATTCAAATGCGATCCTTAGACGAAATTCGCGCCTTTTTTCTGTTGACGATTGAGAAAATTGATTTTTTTCGGCGACTAACTGTCGAAATTCTCGATATTTTTCCGTGATATTTTTTTATTTCCAAATTTTCGGAAAATTCGGAACAGAATCTCCCATGTAATAGCCTGTGATAATTTTTTTTTAAAAGATAATTTTTCTTGTGTGTTATTGAAAATGTTTGAATTGTATTGTGATCTTTATAGTGCAAAATAATGTCACCTTCACATTTTTTTAAATATTTACTCTTGTGTGACAAAATGAAAATAAGAAATATTGTTTTTCTAATATTCCCCACTACCATGATTGCTTAGCTTATTCTTATAGATATATTTTTTTAACCTCTATCTTGGCCAATTTTATTTTCTGACTGCACATAACTAAAGATTTATATCAGGGTTGGCACGGTTTAAACCAAGTGGTTTTAACCATGGTTTAAACCACGGTTTAAACCAATTGGTTTTTTTGTCAAAAAAACCATTTGGTTTTTTTAGAAAAAATCTAATGTAATATTTTCTTTTTTTTGTAATTTATTTGTTTTAAATTATTGATAGAAGTAATTTCTACTTTTAACACTTCATCTCAGCAGTCAACATGAGACATAATGAGCTTAGGTCATGTTTCTATGCATGTAGAATGAAAATTAGCATGTGCTGATGAACATATCTGGTATCATAAAGATTTTTCTTAAAACATGTGAAATTAAAATAGATAAATAATATTCAATATTTAGCATAAAATATTTTCATTTAAAAAATGCAGATTATTTACAGCAGTTAATAACAAAATACAATGATTTTTAAGATTTTGGTTAAGTTGTAAATGAAAATTTTCTGGACTGAGATTGGGGAAGATTAACCTTAAAGAATTTAAAAGAGTAACTTAAGATATCAAATTGAATAACACAGCTTGCAAAATCTGAGTGCTAGTTATAGCATTTCAATAATACCAATCAATCTTTTCTGTTAGTTGCGGAATCTAATGGCCAAAAATGTTGACTTGGACACTTGGAATTATCACTCAGAAAACAAAATAACCAGAAGTATTTGGATATTAAAAAAATAATAACAAACACAGAATAATATTATATTCATGAAACTGCATCAAATGTTTGATTGATTGATTATTATATTATTAATCAAAGGATTCTTCATACGATTTTCAAGGTATCAATGTTCATTGTGTAGAACAGTTTACTGTGAACATAAGACATAGCTGTTACTAATAATGTTTAAACTAGAAATGATTTCAATTTTCTACATAATTGACTGTAATTATTTAATTTAAATATTTTCAAAAGTTATATTACTTATATAATATCCAAAAATGTTTATTTTATCAACAGATATGCA
Organism: Maratus speciosus; assembly: GCA_963932465.1. Taxonomy (NCBI): domain Eukaryota; kingdom Metazoa; phylum Arthropoda; class Arachnida; order Araneae; family Salticidae; genus Maratus; species Maratus speciosus. The sequence goes on along the minus strand of OZ010790.1, from coordinate 391,311,748 downwards.
TCTGTATGCAATAGGAAATTATATTTAAAAAAACCCGGTTTAAACCAAAAAAACCTGGTTTAAACCAAATAAACCGGTTTCTTTGGTTTTTTACAAAAAAACCTGGTTTTTTTCCAACCCTGATTTATATTATACTTAATTTAGATCCAAATTAAAAGAATTATGTGATTAAATGAAATATAAACATTTGATGTAGTCTGTGTTTCTTTTGTACATGTGTAAGTTATTTTTCACTTTGAATTCCTGATTCCCCCCCCCCCCCCGTATAAACGCTATTGCTTTTATACATTTCTTTTATAATGTGGCGACTGGATTATTTGGGTTTAGGAGCCAGTGGCTCCTTTAAAATTTTTGGAATCTGCCCCTATACTCTTAATCATATCTTCATTCTTTGAATCCTTTTTCCATTTAGTTATTCTATTTTTCCGTTTCTAGATTCCAGTTAAAATCCTGGGGCACCCTAGAAACACATAGGACACTAGAATCAACGCAAAAAATTCTGACTCATTTTTTAACACAAATACATGATACTTGCAGAAAAGATTATTAAAGCGATTTGTAATCAACGTAAAATTTTAAACAAACTCTGACTACATATTTTCAAAGTGGAATCCCTTTAAAGACCCAAATAAAAGTATTTCAGTTTTTTACTTTTTTCTATCTTTACAAGAAGAAAGTATTGGCTTCGTAAAAGTTTTCGAAATCCAATTTTCGACGGACTTACACGTTTTAGGGGTCAGAGATCACGAAAAAATGCTTTTACAAAATGTCTGTCTGTGTGTGACACAAATTTTGTGGGACCTCTATCTCAAGAACTAATGAACGAAATTTAATAAAACTTTATATTCCGTTAGTGCCTGATATAAATTGGTGCTAATCACTTTTTGGTGTAAATCGTCTATAGGTGGCGCTGCCATGCTGTATTATTCACGATTTCCACAATAGCTCTATCTCAAAAACTAATGCACGGATTTTCATCAAACTTCAAATTCAATTAGAAATTGACATAAGTTGTTGCTGATTAGATTTTAGTGTAAACCACCTAACCGGCGACGCTGTTATATGGCATTTTTCAGGAAGTATTAACATGAATGAGGTAGAAGAAAGTTTTGGGATTGTCACATCCGACTAGTTTATATTGTCTTTAATTTTAAAATATTAAATCCAAAATTGATGAAAACTAGTCGGATGTGGCAATCCCAAAACTTTCTTCTATCTCATGCATGTTAATACTTCCTGAAAAATACAGCCGGTTAGATGATTTACACCAAAATCTAATCAGCAACAACTTATGTCAACTTTTAACGGAATCTGAAGTTTCGTGAAAATCCGTGCATTAGTTTTTGAATAGAGCTATGGCGGAAATCGTGAAATATTCTGCATAGCAGCGCCACCTGTCGGGCGATATATACCAAAACCTAATAAGCAACAACTTAAGTCAACTTGATAACTGAAGTTGAAGTTTGATTAAAATCCGTGATCTTCTTGAGATAAAACTATTGCGGGAATCAGGAAAAATGCAGCATAGCAGCGTCAGCTGTTGGGCGATTTACACAAAAACGTAGTCAGCGGCAACTCATATCAAGGACTAACTGAATCTGAAGTTTGATGACAGTCCACGCATTAGTTCTTGAGATAGAGACATTGTGGAAATAAGGAAAAATGATGTATAACAGTGCCACCTGTTGGGTGATTTATACCTAAACGTAGTAAACATAAACTCATATCAAGGACTAACTGAATCTGAAGTTTCACGAAAATCCGTACATTATTTCTTGAGATAGAGCCATTAAGGAAATCGTAAAAAATGCAGCATAGCAGCGCCAACTGTTGAGAGATTTGCTCCAAAAACTAATCAGCACCAATTTATATCAGGGACTAACTGAATATAAATTTTTATTAAATTCCGTGCATTAGTTCTTGAGATAGTGCGCCCACAAAATTTGTCTCACACACAGACATACAGACAGACAGACAGACTCACAGACATACTCACAAACAGAAATTTTCTAAAAACATATTTTTTCGGGATCTCTGACCCCTAAAACGTGTAAATCCATCGAAAACCGGAATTCGAAAATTCTCACGAATCCAATACTTTCTTCTTGTAAAGACAGAAGAAAGTAAACTAGTCGGATGTACAAATCCCAAAATTTTCTTCTATCTCATACATGTCAATACTTCAAAATTCGTTATCACTTTACCAAAATTAAATGGCAACCTATGCTCATCATAATGATTCTAAAAAGATGAAATTCCATGCTTTAGTTCTTGAGATATGACTATCGCTGAAATCGTGTAAATACAGCAAAATTCAGCACCACTTATAGGGTGATTTACACCAGAACCTAATCATCATCAACTTATGTCAACGTCTAACTGAATATGAAATTTGGGGAAAATTCGTGCATTAGTTCTTGAGATAGAGCTGTTGCGCAAATCATGACAAATGCAGCATAGAAGCGCCACCTGTTAAGCGATTTGCACCAACACATAATCAGCAGCAATATTAATCTAGGTGTACTTGAATCTGAAATTTGATGAAAATTCATGCATTAGTTCTTGAGATAGAGCTATTGAGGAAATCGTTCTAAATGCAGCACAGCAGCGCCACCTATTGGTCGATTTACACCAACACGTAGTCAGCTTAATTTCATATAAAGGACTAACTAAATCCGATGTTTGATGAAAATGTGTGTATTAGTTCTTGAAATACAGCTACTGCGAAAATAGTGTAAATCCTGCAAAATGCAGCATAGCAACGCCACCTGCTGGGCGATTTAAACCAAAACGTAAACAGCACCAACTCATATCAAGGAATAACTGAATCTGACGTTTTATAAAAATCCGTGGAGTAGTTCATGAGATAGAGCTATTGCGGAAATCCTGCAAAATGCAGCATAGCAGCGCCACCTGCAGGGCGATTTACACCAAAAAATAATCAGCACATATCTATATCAGGGACTACCCGAATATAAATTTTTATTAAATTCCGTGCATTAGTTCTTGAGATAGAGCGCCCACAAAATTTGTGTCACATACAGACAGACAGACAGACAGACTCACAGACAGACATTTTGTAAAAACATGTTTTTTGGAATCTCTGACCCCTAAAACGTGTAAATCCGTCAAAACCGGAAGTCGAAAATTTTCATGAATCCAATACTTTCTTCTTGTAAAGATCGAAGAAAGTAAAAAGCGACAAGACACAAGAGTCGAAGTTCTGTCTTGATTTATCTAAAGCAAACCCCCTCCCCTCATTTTTAATTGTACTTAAATTAAAATGCAAACAATATTTATAAATATGTTTTATGTTTACATATGTTTTTATGAAATTTGGAATGACACAATCAAAAGCGAATACTGAAAAATAAATAAGATGGTAGATTTTTCTATTGCTTCGAAACTAACTGCTTTACAACTACTTCATTAAAATTTTTAGCTCAGTACATAGAGAACTAACTATGTAAGAATTTTTTCTGGAAACGGAACGTATTCCCAGAAGCATTTGATGGGTACTCTGAATTATTATTATGTGAATGTGACTGGATCTAAACTAGATCTTTTAGAAACAATTGTCAACTATCTTATTTATTATTATTATTTTTTTTTTTTTAGAGAGCAGAAAGTTGAGCCTATATATCCCAAGGTTACTTTATAGCATCGTTCAAAGTCAATTGATAACGATCAAGTGGGGTGTTTACCTTTAGCAGAAGGGAACGTTTAGGGAAGGTGTGGGAGGGATTTGAGGGGATCCTCCTCGTCTCTAACTTTGTAATTACGTCCGCTTGACCACATATTTCCTGGAAAAAAAAAGACCATTCTTCTGGAGTATCTCTTTTGGCGAGCACTTTGCAAAGGTCACCTTTATCAGCTTTTATTTGAAAAATAAGGATCGAAATTTTAGTGATGAAAAAAGTTATGATAAAAAAGGTTTCAACTGTATCTTATAGTTGTTAATTATAGTTTATCCTGTGTTGAAAACTTGTATTTTTATTTATTTATGTAAAAAGTAATATGCAAACTTCTTATTATTGAATGCAATTGTTAATTTTTATTTATAATTGAAAACTGGATTTTTATTCATAATTTTATTAATTGAAATGTAACACAAAAACATAGATTATGTTAGCATTCAGGAAGTTAATTGTTTTAGAAATTTGGAATTCTTGATAGCTATTCAGGTATTTTAACACGGGGAAAAGAAAATCATATAAATCAGAATTAAATAAATAAAAAAAATCTGTTTTTCAGAAATATAGGACATAGTCTTTCTTTTTTAGCTTATTTATAAAATATTGCAAAACACAACGCAGAAATATAAATCACATGTTTTAATGCAAACAACTGTTGATGATATATTTTTAAAATATGAAAATCAATAAATTATTTTCGTAAATACTTATAACTCATATGTTTAAATTTATTTATTTTCAAGAATTAATTATCTGCATTTGTACAAAATATGAATTAAAACGAGAAAGAAAAATTATGCATCAAGCATCGAGGAAATAGTTCCACTGTTTAATAAGATAACAGAGATACCAACGTAAACAATTTGGAAAACGCACAATACATTTGAAAAATCAATTTCAGCAATTAGCATGAATAGTCGGGTAAATTTCCGAATTACTGTGTGGAGACCTGTATATAATCTATAAGATTTGTATGTATACTACATATTAAAATGTAGTTCAGTTAGGAAACATACGGCACAATTGAAAATTATCCATCAGCAATTTCCATCAATAAGCGGAAATTGGAAATGTACTCGAGATCTTTTGTGCATCCCTGTATATGAGCTATAATATGATCTTAGTAAAGGTTATATTTACCAAGTTTTGTGTAAAAAATAGCGCGACACATTAAAAACGCGTACCACAACTGAAAACGCACTTACAGCAATTATTCCTCATAGACATACACAATATGTCCCTGTAAATAAAGGATGAATGCTTCACACACTATATTTCGTTTTAAGCATGCCGTGGTGCACTTCAGCGATATTTATTAACTTCAATATGTTTGAAATAGTGTAACATCATTAAAATTTACCGCAAACGATTTTCCCTCATAGACCGTAATGTAACAGAATTCTTTTGTGTGTCCCCTTAAACAAATTATACATGCTATATTTTCTATTTTTAATAGGAGACATGCTATAAGTAAACCCCAATAGCTTATACCAATTTCACAAGTTAATTAACTAAAGTCAGAGCAAGCACAGAAAAATATTTATTTTGAAATATATACATAGTTAAAAAATACCAAATTAATCCAGAAACTGTATCACATATAATTATGTATATATTTCAAATATAATATGAGTATGTAAATTTAATATATAGGGGAGATGGGGGATGAATGGGACATTTTCACAAAAAAATTTATTTTTAATTTTTTACTTAAGTTATTATCAATATTATGTATCACATTTCATACATTAGGTATTTGACAACACATATGAACAATATTTATTCTAGATTATGATTTATTCAGAAAAATATTATGAATTTATAAAAACGTTCTTCCCTGTCCCAATCATCCCCACAGCAGGGATGAATGGGACACTAATGGGGATTGATGGGACACAAAGATTTTTCTCCCTGTATTCGATTTTACCAAATTAAAATTTATAATTATAACCTTATATGTAATTATATTTGTAATATATGATTTTACAGCACGAATCGATATGTTTTTTTTTTTTCAAAAACTTCTTTTATTGCAGTTTTAACTTTTAATGCAGACTTCAGCTATCAATCTGTTCTTTTTCCCCACTTATGAGACATTTTAGATTTGAAATGAAAGTGCAAAATGTCTTTTAAATATGGCATAGCTAATAATTTTCAATCATAACTTATTAATTAATATTAATTAATTGTATCATGCAGAACGGAAATTATTGGGTCGATGGGAAAGTCGTGTCGTGTTGGGAAAATCAATTCGCACCAGAAAGTTCTGCCCAGTAATTATTAGACATTAGATATCGGAATCAATGTCTAATAATTAAATGATAGAATTTTCCGGTACGAATTAATTTTCCCAACACAACACGACTTTCTGATCGACCCAATATGTTAGGGGTGGGGATTTATTTGTGCAACATTTCAAAATTCAATATAATTTCCCCCATTTGATCAATAAACATAAATTTATATAAAGCATATACTATTTTTAACAATTTTATCTATTTTGATTAAGTTTTAGTACCAATTTTTTGATAATCCATTAATAATTATTACAATTCAATAAATAACACTCAGAAATTTTAAACAATAACAACTCATATAATGCTATTTAATACTATTAATTAACGTAAATTATTAATTTATCAACCTATATAATACTATTTAGTTAATAAATAAAATTTTCACCATCTCTAGGGATAAATGAGAATGTCCCACTCATCCCCATGATGCATATATTACCTTCTCAGCCATTTTACCTCAAAAATTATTTTGTCACATTGGTTACTATTCATTCAGTTTAATTATCGATATTGAACCTTAAAATAAATAGCTACAACATAGCTTAATTTTTTTATATTGTATAAGATATTTCACATCTTCAAATGTAAAAAAAAACTTACTTTTAAGCAGAGATTTCAGAAAATGCAACTTTGAAGGAAAATGAAAACAGCAATGTGGTCATACTTTTAGTTCTGAAGCACACTGTGGTAGAGCCTTATATCGGGATAGGAAGCAATTTAAAATAAATGTTTATTGCCGGAAATATTGAGAATGTCCCATCCATCCCTTGTCCCATTCATCCCCTAGCTCCCCTACTCATCATTCATATTGAAAATTTGTATTTATTCCTAAAGTGTTTAAAAAAAGAAAAAGAAGAAAAGAAATATATACAATAAAAGACACAAGAAATGGTTTCAAATGCAATAAATAGATGAAACATTAAACATGCTGTCCAAGTAATCACGTTGCATTAATATAAGTACTTTTTTAGAAGTAAATTTTTAAAATGAAAAAAAAAATTATTTTTTACATTTACTTAAAAGAAATGTATATATATATATATATATATTTACCATACTTTAGTATTGAGCTGGTGACATGAATTAATAGCCGAAGAAATAGCCAAAAATCGCTATTTATAGGAGTTCTTTTTATTTATTTTTTCAGATAATTTAAGTGGTTCAAAGTGCGTAATTTGATTAAATGTCTTAGATTTTTGTTTTATTGATATTTTTATTTATTTAACATATATACCTGTACCTATATTGGCATATTACTATACATATTACTATAGGCATATTATTATACATATCGGCTGTTAATTCATGGCACCAGCTCAATACTAAACTATCGCTTTTAATAAATTTCAGATCCTTATTTGAATTCCAAAATTTTTCGTATTGTTAGGTGGAATCTAAAATAAAACAAATCAAATATAAAAGGTCTATTAGAGCTTTCAATAAAAAAAAAATGGTTTTAATCTATACCCTATAACCCGGGAAGCCTGTTATGGTTCCCTTAGTGATATATAACGCTACAACTGGAGGAAGGTGGTGGGCCAAAAATTTTTGTCGTTGAGAAATTACTTTTTAAAAATTATTTATATATTTTTGCTTGCATTCATTTTTAAGCCAAATTCAAATACGCCTTCTTCTTTCTTTCTTTTTTTCTGTACTTCTTCTTTTTCTTTTTTTCTTTTTTAGTCCCAAAGAGAAAATAAAATACTTCATTTAACTGATGAAGACATTTTCAAATTGGTGAGGAAAAAAAAAAAAAGTATAAAGTATATGCATTAATTTTATATCAATCAATTTAATCGTTATATGACCATTGAAGTGCTTTTGAAGTTCATTTTACTATTTGTGGAAGTTAACTCTTAATTTTTCTGGGAAGTGTGTTAAAAAGAAATATCTAGGTAAGAACAAAGTGTTATAATTCTGTGCATTTTTTAAGTTTAATGGTCTTAGTGATGCAAGAGAATTTGAATTTATAAGTAGCGAATAAATTGTGAGTATTCTAGCATTATTATAAAGTAATTAAAAGAAAAAAATGTGCTTGATGTAATCTTTATTAAATGGACTATATTTTTTTTTTATGATTCCCCCCCCCCCCCCCTTTAAAATTGACTGACATTGCTAAAGTACCTTTTTAAAATCTCATAATTTATTTTTACCTCACTTTTTCTAAAGACCTCCTATTTCTGAAGATGTTATTTGATACTACTATACATGAAAATTATAATGTGACAAAATTTCGGAGACAAGTAAACGACCCGAAAACAATTTTTAAACAATCGCGAAATGTAAATATTCTATCGTATTATAAACTGAATATACAATCTACTAACTTGTTATTCTACTTTAATAAGAATACAACCCCCTAAACAAACCTTACCACTGCTTTCCCTTCACGGTGGAAGGTTAAAATAAGTATTGCACGCATCTCGTACGCGCCAAGTAAAAGTGCCAATTACATCTTGGAGGGGGAGACCGTGCATTGCAGGAAAGAAAAGAATGAAGACCCCAGCTCACATCGGGTCACGTAATGGACCTGATCCGATATGAATTATTGTTAATCACAGCCAAAGCATGATACTTTAAAGATTAATTTTTGAATTTTCGACTGATTTCTTCAATTGATCCACTACTGGGAAAATGGCAATTAAAGAAACTATCTATTTATAATTTTGTTGATATTTAATTTCAGCAGATTTCACTTTTGCCCACTATAGGACATTCATTAAGGGTTCTAGCAATCCTGTTAGTTTACTTCTAAAACTTAAAAGGAAGAAAATATAATAAAAACCGGTAGCACTGACCTTATTTGATCAACTACTGGCTAGGTCACCCTACATTTTTGTAATTATCTTTTGTTATTTATTTATATACTTTTACATTTTGTATTATAAATCAAAATTTTTAAATAAATGTGTATATTTTTAAAGTTACAATTGAAGGAGTCTATTTTATTATGCCATCATTCATAATGTTTTTTTTTTTTTTTTTTTTTTAATGATTATAAAATAATGTATTAGAAATACAGCATGCATCCCCCACCCCCAACATTAAGGTTGTTCCTATTATTATGTCATGTAAATTATTTTAACAAATCTCTTTATAACTTAATTCTAAAATTCTTTTCATAATGGAAATTGTTATGATTAATAAAAAATGTTAATACAAGAACTTCAAACCACTAATCATTCTTATGACTCTATTTACTCTACTACTATTTTATTTGTTTGCATGCATGTAAGTTTAGATTTATGTGAGTATAGTAATTTTTCGAAGTGCAAGCAAAGCTACCATGATATTTATGTGATCTGTTCTATTACCTAGTGAAATTACTTATTCGCAGATTTAATTATTTTATAATTACTAATATTGTAATGTTATTACATTGTATGTACATTTTATTAAACTGCAGATTATGTTCCTAAATATCAGCCAATTAGAGGTTCCTACAGTTCTTGGTAGCCATTCAATACCTTAATCTAGAAAAAAAATCCTAAAACTCTGATTTTAATAATAATAATAAAATCTTTTTTTACACCTTATTTCAGATTATCACCTTAGCTTGCAATGTTTTAAAACCTGGCATAGAGAAAGTGAAGGATTGCTTTTTCAGATCATTGATACGACAAATACAAAAATATTTGCTACTACGAACATATGACATATAATTATAAACTTTTTAACAAAATAAAAAACAGACTCCAATTACTTGATTTTATATTAAAGTTAAAAATGTTCCAGAGACTTGCGCCTCATTCCTGTATTAGCCTACAAATCCCTCCACCTTAAAGATGTAGTTCTTCCAATGAAACGAGTGTACTGCAGAAATCGTGTATAAATTTAAACTCTTTTTTTTTTTTACCATTTGGAAAAATGGTTATTGTCCTCTGTCAGGGTAGGAAATCAAAAACATATCTGAAGCGTTTTATTGGTTGAATCTGCATTTTATTCGTTTTCTGATTGGTCTATACAGTAATCTGTATTTTCCCTTTACTTTCAACAGCGATGGATACTTCTGTTGCCACTATGACAAAAAAGTAATAAAAACTACAAAAAAAAATTTAATAACTCAGAAACAAATTGAGATACAGCTTTCAAACAAATTGCATTTAAAAGTACATTTTTTTCTCTATACGACAGTGTAAAAAGTAATATTGTGGGATATTTAGAAGTTTAAGAATGAAATTTCATTTAAAATGGGTCGTCAGATTTCTGGGAAATCTGATGATGGAAAAGCCTTTTCCCGAACAGCCAATGAAATGCTTGGATAATATGTAAGTTTCAGGAAATCTGACGCATTGCAGGCGATTTTTGTTGCTTGTAATTTTTACAAGTAATAACACTATTCAGTGATGCCGCTGTATTTGAAAAAACCTGGGTCCTCGGGACCCAGGATTTCCAAAAATCTGGGTCCCTTTTTTACAAAAGCGGGTCCCCATCAATAATAATTTATATTTTAAAGGAATAAATGAAACTTGTTTATTTGGAAAAGATAAATGAAATGCATTAATTATTGTTTTAATAACAATTAAATAATGAATTAAAAGCAGTATTATTTGCACTGAAATAAGATATTTTGAAAAAATATTAAGAGAAATTTTCTTTACTTTTTTAAAAGTAAAAATGCAGAATACAATTTTAATTGTAAAATAATGTATTTGAGAATAGAAGATAACAAGTTCCACTAACAAGTATCACTAATGTTCGAATTTCTTTTAAAAAGGGGCAAGACAGGTTTATTGAAAAAGATATTTTTGCTGAAAAAAAGAATACTTATGTTAAGTAAAGGTGTACTTTTTGTTGAATGAATGGGTGCTTTCATTATACTTCCCATTGAATTATTTGTCAGCATAGATCTGTGTTGGAATCGGATATTTTTCTTGGAAGGGAAATTTACATCTGAATCATTAATAAACATCAAATCCTAAATGTTCTGAAGGTGGGAGACATTTCAATGTAGTAAGAAGAAGGGGAGGGGGGGGGGGGCATTTTCATTGGTCCACCTACTGAATACATTATCAAAGTACACTAAAATCATTCTGTATTTTTAAGAATCTCATAAAAAAATTAAATCCCATTTTATGAATTTTCTACCTATAAGTTTAGTTTGCACATCTTTTTTGGTGCTTTGACTAAATTCACGTTTTTTCCGCGTTATTTTGACGAAATTCGCGTTTTTCCCGCGATCCTTTTGCCGAAATTCGCTATTTTTTCACGTGCCAGTCACGAAAATCGTGTTTTTTCCGCGATACTTTGACAAAATTCGGCTTTATTCCGCGATTTTTTTACGAAATTCGCTTTTTTTCGCGATCTTTTGACGAAACACTGTTTTGTCTCAGCCCTTTTATTGAAATAGCGTTTTTTTCCGCGATATTTTGATGAAATTTGTGTTTTTTTTTTTTCGCGATTCTTTGACGAAAATAGTTTTTTAACGCTATTTTGGGGGGGGGATCCTTTGACGGAAATCGGCTTTTTTCCGCGATATGTTGATGAAATTTGCTTATTTTTCGCGATCCTTTAACAAAATTCGGCTTTTTTCCACGATTTTTTGACGAAATTCGCTATTTTTCGCGATCTTTTAACGAAATACGCTAACTTGTCGCCGCCCTTTTACGAAAATCGCGTTTTTTCGCTATATTTTGATGAAATTTGAGCTTATTTCCGTGATCTTTTGACGAAATACGCTATTTTTTCGCGGCCCATTTACGAAAATCGCTGTTTTGCGCGATATTTTGTTGAGATTTGCGCTTTTTTCGCGAACCTTTGACAAAATTCGACCTTTTTCCCGCGATTTTTTGACGAAATTCGCTATTTTTTCGCAATCTTTTAACGAAATGCGCTAATTTGTCGCGCCCTTTTACGAAAATCGCGTTTTTTCGCAATATTTTGATGAAATTTGCACTTATTTCCGCGATATTTTGATGGGATTTGCGCTTTTTTCGCGATTCTTTGACGAAAATCGGCTTTTTTTCCGCGATTTTTTGACGAAATTACGCGTCCCACGGGACGCGTAAGAGCTATTTTTTTGCGTCCCGTCTCCGATTTTTCGCGTAATTTACGCGCTATAGCGCGTCCGCGGCATCCCTGACTATTAATGTTTAATTCATCGCGTACGTAATGTATGATCAACTCCTTGCGATTTTTTATGTCTTAAATTTTAGTCTTTGAAAAAACCATTTTCCAAATGGTCATTGTAATTTGTTAAATTGCTTTTTTTTTTTTTTCTTACTAATTGTTTATGACATAAAAGTTTTTTAAAGGGTTAAAACATTGCTTTTTTGGTTTTCTCTACAATTCTAGAAACAAAACTGTATAAAGAGAAGGAAAATCGTCAGGTAGGGACTTTCTCGCTAAACAGTTTGAGCTATGTCACAATGAAAATTGTTGAAAAGGAAAAATTTTAAACTAGTTTATTTATTTTCAACGTTGAATTTCTAAAACAGTACTGAATCATTTTTGAGGAAATTTAAATGGAACCAATTAAAGAGTATCCTAATTTCAATGTATAAAAAAATCACATGAATTGGTCGTGTAGTTTGAGTAATTGGTGAACATACATAAAAGAAAATAAGAGATGTGTTTTTGTAGTTCTGTTGTACATTGGCTGCTCGTGCAGTGACGGGCACATCACATCCAGCGAACCCAGTGATTCACAAGCAGCTAACGTACAACATTATGACAGAAAATATTGATTTTATTAGTTTTTATCGAATTTATAAAGAAGTACTGAACCAATTTTGATGAAATTTAAATGGGACCAATTTGTGAGTATCCTCCTTCAATTAAAAAAAAAATTTTGCACATGAATAGGTCACGTAGTTTTGGAGTAATCGGTGAACGTACATAAAAAAAATACATATGCATCAAATTGAGAATCTCCTCCTTTTTTTGAAGTTGGTTAAGAAAACCAGTGTTAAAGAAGAAGACATACAATTATAGTATATTTAGGATACAGTTATTTTAACTCTATATGAAAGAAATCTTTGGAGGAGGTTATAAAAAAAGGTTGAGTATGTAGGTTGTTTTATATTGTTTAATATTTATAAAGATTTCTTCAGACTGAAATGTAAGAAAAAAAACTAGCCTTTGTGAAAAATAAGAAATCAGAAGAAGAAAAAAAAAGGAAATTAAAAAATTTAGTTTTAAGAATTGATTCAATAAAATATTTCTTTCCATGTCCTATACTTTAATATTAACTAATTAACCATACATTTATTTTTTTTTCTCAAAAATTGGATGTTACTATTGAAAAATTAAAGATTAGCAGAAATTTTAATATGAAGACAGCTTCCAAACATGCTTATACAGCCTTTCAGTATGCAGGGATGCACCTCAATTGATAGCAAAAAATGAAGGGTGCCATTATTCCCTTGACTTAAAACATTCGACAATATTATGTCACTTTAGTAGTGGTTAAAAATAAGAAATCTGAAGGAAAAAAAAGGAAATTAAATTTAGTTTTAAGAATTGATCCAATAAAATATTTCTTTCTATGTCCCATGCTTTAGTATTAACTAATAATAACCATATATTTAATTTTTTTTCAAAAATTGGATTTTGCTATTGAAAATTAAAAGATTAGCAGAAGTTTTAATATGAAGACAGCTTCCTAACATGCTTATACAACCTTTCAATATGCAGGGGCGCACCTCAATTGATAGCAAAAAATGAAGGGTGCCATTAATCCCATCTGCAGTGCACATGCAACTCACAGTAGAGTCCTGCAGCAAGTCAGAAAACCCATTATTACCTGAACCCGACTGAACCTACAGTCCATATCAGTTTGGTTTGATGATAATTGTTTTTTTTTTTTTTTTTTTTTTTTTTTTGTAGGTCAGGTTGACTTTAACTATATATAAAAACATAAATAATTTTTCTAAATAAAAAATAAAATTTATATTAGAGATATAATTGTAGGCTGTTTTCTATAATTGTATTAAAATATGGGTTAGTTCTCTTCCATTTTGGGTTCGGATCAGTTTCGAATTTGGGTTGTAGTGTGTCAGGTTTCTGGTCAAGTTTCAAGTCAGTGAGAATTTTTTTTTTTGGTTTCTGGATTAACTTGTAACAGAAATTTTGGGTTCAAGTCGGGTATGACCCAAACCATGCAGGATTCTATCCATAAGGCCTGTATGATTCAGTAACTTCATGTAAAACTTTTTTGCAGCAAAAGCAAAAATCATAGCAAATTTTGAATTACATTTTTCTGAGAGGGGTTCCTACCTCAAAAGTTTTCTTAGGGAAAGGAGCCATAAACATTAATTGAGCCTGTAATAAAAAAGATGTAAATATATATTAATGATTTTTAAAAAAGCATTCTTTGAAAGGAATTTTTATTGCTAAATCAGCTAGTAACAAGAAGCATTTTGTTGGACACCAAGTACAATCTCAAAGGGTGGCAAGAAAAACTCAAAGAGCACCATGGCACTTGTGTGTACTATGTTGTACATGCCTGCTCTGCAACATAATTTTTGCATACCATTCAATATTGAAAGTTATTCTAATAAATTTTTACAAGTATCTCTTATATAATTACAGGGTGAACAGGAAAAAATGCCACAGTTTGAAAATTCAATTATTTATTATCTATAGCAAATTTAAAGATGAAAATAGTGACATTTATATCTGGTTATTCTTAAATTTTATATACAGTACAGAACCATTTATCCAGAATGCTTGGGGTCAGATGTATTCCGGATAACTGGTTTTTCTGATTATCTGGTTGTGCATGAAAGCAGCCTCCATTTGATAAGTTTTGTGGAATATGTGTGGTTGTGGTATCATTTCTGATATTAAATTATTAGATTACTTGGATTAAAAGTCAATGCAAGAAAGAGGAAAAGTTAACCAGAGTTTAAAAGAAGGTAATTTATGGGAATCCCTTAGGAACAAAAATTCTTCTGTTTCTCTGCATAAAAATTAAAACATGTAAAATACAACTAAATATGTTTTCATTTCAAATACTAGATGTTTTCATCAAATTATACAATTTTTTCAAGCAAAGCTTATGTCAAACTGGCAGTGTGTGACACCTTTTTCTGCAAAAATTCTGAAATCAGTCTATCAGAAATATCATTCCGAATAACTGGTTTTCCGGTTAACTGGTTTCCGGATAAATGGTTTCATACTGTATTGTAATTTTTTAAGCAGTTCATATTTTAGTCAATAGATGGTGCTGCATCATCTCAAGCTACAATAATTTTTAAACTAGCATGTAAAACTGCAAAAAAAAAAAAAAAAAAATGTCTCAAATTGTATCATTTATTCTATTTAGCGATTGAAACATGAAAAGACAATTTAATTTTTTTAATTTATTACTGCATTCTTAATGTTTGAGATGGTGCAGAAACATCTATTGCTGGAAATTTGAACTATTTTTACAGTATGAATACATTTGAATTACAGTAAATGAAATTTAAGAGCCATCATATGTAAATGGTGCACATTTCATATTCATATTTATTATAGTCAATGAATTGGTGAATTTTCAAATAGCGACACTTAATTCTGGTCACCCTGCATGTGTGTGTATGTCTGTCTGTTTATATACATACATATATATATATACACAGTAAACTTCCTTTAATCTACAATACATGTTTAGATGTAAGCAATGAAATTTATAATTAAAATTATTTTGTAGAAATTCAGTAGCAGCAACTTTTTTTCCCCGTTTTTTAAAGGGAATTGCTGTTTTTCATTAATTTAGTCAGATTTTCAATTTATTCCTTGTTTCTCTCTGAACTATAAATTAAACAATAATTTTAATTTAATAATTTTTAAAAATTGCATAATTTTTTTTATATCAAAACAGTCTTAACTGGAAATTACATTTTTGCTTAACTTGCAAGATAAAATTTCTGAATATAAATATAAAGTATTGAAACAAACATAAAAATGGACCACATGCACCGAGATAAAACACCATATTTTGTAATGGATTATCCATATTGTGATTGGCTCTTGTTAATGTTTATGGGACACTTGTGAGGCGCTGATAACTATATGAAAGAAAAGGGTCATTGGGATGTTTGTTGATGCCATAAATGTAGCTCGTCCATGAATGAATGCTCCAGAAAATTAAATAAAAAAGTTTTAATATATATATTATTAAATTGTTATATTATTAATTATATTATTTAATTTAAATATATATATATGTTTTATTAAATGCTTATGTTTGCTATGCATTTGATTATGCTTACATTATTTACTTTTTAGGAAATCAATAAACGTTTTTAACGTTGAAGATATATTTTATTCCAAAACTTAATTGAAATCATTATCTAATTGTTTTTAGCATTCATTTAATTATTAATAAAGTTAAGTCATTTCAAAGCTTCAAACAAAAAATATAAACAAACATGGAGTGTCATCTGTAAATTTCTATAATCTGCACAACCTTGTTGACTGTATATTCTGTAAATTGCAATAGACTTAGTATGGAATTTTATTTTTTTTCCAAAACTGTACATTAATTTCAAACTTAGATGATATTTTTAAAATGTTAAGTGTAGTAAGAAGAAAAGATGGAATTTCTAAAGTGATTATGTAGTTGAGAGAAATATTCTCCACTGAACACTAAGATTACCTTTGAGATATATTGTTAATTAAAGAAACACAGAGTAAAACCACTTAAGTCTATTCAAATCAATTTAGCAAAAAAAACACCCTGAAAATCAAGGTTGCGACTGACTTGTTCCTTCAATGGAAACACTTAACTTTTGGCTAATTTTATGTGAACTGAAGTATTCTTGCACATAAAATTATAGTATACAAAAATTTTTAATTTTCCTTATGAGCTACAGCATGATACCAAAAATTCAGTTTCATGAAAAAGGCTGCTAAGACACTTTTTTCACCTAAAACTTTCAATTATTTTTTAACATCACAACATAGATGTAGTCTGGTAGTCATCCCAAGAACTGGAGTTGGAAAGTTATTAGTTAATTTTATGTTTAGAAATCATTCTAAGAGACACATTTTTTATGACTCAAAGTAATTGCTAAAAGAGTTTGGAACAACAAAAAAAAGCTCTGTTATTATT
Source organism: Maratus speciosus (assembly GCA_963932465.1). Taxonomy (NCBI): domain Eukaryota; kingdom Metazoa; phylum Arthropoda; class Arachnida; order Araneae; family Salticidae; genus Maratus; species Maratus speciosus. The sequence continues at coordinate 391,294,715 of OZ010790.1, read as the reverse complement.
CTTGTTATTTTATGCATGTACATTTTATATTATATACATATATATATATATATTTGTATTTTTAATAAAATTGTAATAATTTTTTATGTACTTTAAACTGCACTTGAGGATTCAGCTAAACTACTTAGCACATTTATAATATAATATTCTACATGTTTAAAAGAAATCGATGTACAAAACTTTGCTGATTTCCAATTACATTTTTTCATCCTCTAATTGATTAGCAATATTGTTCATATCACCCTAAAAATGCATGAATGATGAATTTATATACAGTATAAACTGTTCTAGCAACAATTTTTAGTTTAAATTTTTAAATATTCTATTACAGATTTTATTAAATTCCGTGGATGAAAATCACATTAGAAAAAGTTGGGATGCATTTGTTTTAATAGAATTTTCCACATATGCCAGTTTTTATATGTGTTGAAATAAATTTTCCATCTACAGTAGAGTCCCGCTATTCCGAAAATCCGCCTATTCCGAACAGAGTTCAGAAAAAATGCCAATTTTTTAAACTTAGGAAAAATTAAAAAGATACTTGTAAAAAAACGTACCTTTATTGTTATACAAAGAAGTTAAATAGAGACATACATTGAGCCTAAGCTTGATGAAAACGCCTGAAATCAAATTGGAATGAAAGTTGGTTACTTACAGTACATGTCGTCTCCATTTATACAATTCTGTAGAATCATTTTTAATCACTGCCAAACACAAAAAATAACTAATTTACACATACTTAAGAAGTAAAGTCAGTGATTTTTTCTGACGAAGAGCAGTGAATTGACTTGAGGGTGCAATGTTCCGCCATCGCCGCATGAACATAACATTTGGTGTTAATGAAGCGTGTTGTTCGACGTAGCATAAGGCGAGTTCAAAAGCATTTGCCGCGTCTGTGTGTGATATAAGTTCAGTTTGAGCGTTCCCCTCCTCCTCGTTTTCCTTCGAGTCAATCTCAGCTGATGAATCCTGCACCATTGCTGCGACGTCTTCATCTCCGTACTCCTAATGGCCATTGTTGTCAACAGCAGCTCCCTCCTCAACATCTTCTGCGTCTTCACAGCCAGGGATTTTCTTAACTAGTGGAAGAAGGTGATAGTCTTTCACTTGTGTAAAAGATGTTTCAACAAATTCCAATGTAGGTCAGAGATTTTTTCATGTTTTTTGTATTGCGCCTTTAGTGGTGTTATCCCATGCTTCAGTCACGCTGTAAATCACATCTTTTATTGTAATTTTCTTAAGTTTTTGCAGGATTGTGAGTTCATCCTCTTCAAGCACATCCTCTCATTTTTCTGTATTTTTGTTTAATGGCCTGCAACACACCCTGGTCAATAGGCTGAAGAATTGAAGTAACATTCGGTGGCAGAAAAACTTTTTTGATGTCTTCATAAAAAAGTTCCGTTTCTTCTAAGTGGAACGGAGCATTATCTATAATGAGCACAGCACGATTATGCAATCCATCTTCTCTATTGAATGCAGTCATTTTAGGGACAAATTGGTGCTCGAACCATCCTTAAACAAGTCGCGTTCCATCCAAGCTATTTTTTAATTCTTATAATACACAGGAAGTGAGTTGATTTTAATGTTGTTGAACGCTCGTGGTTTTGCCGATTTGCCTATTAGCATTAGCGGAAATTTTTTTGTTGCCGAGGTGTTTCTGCAAGCTAAGGCAGACGTTGTTTGTCCATTTTAAACATTGGGACAGATTTCTCTTGCGAAGCTAGACTTTTGATCGGCAATGCCTTAAAATTCGGTCCGGTTTCCTCTGCGTTTTTAAACTTGCTGCTGTGAGTAGTTTTGGGAAGAAACAAGGTCTTTAAATTCTTTTATATAATCCGCAGCTGCATCGTTGTCAGCTGACAGCTTCTCTCTGGCAATCGTGAGCTGTCTAATGGACTATGTTCCAAATCTTGGTTCAAGGCTGAAAAAAGTCACGTGGTACCGGTAATTTACCCAAAGAATTTCTAAAACCCTGTTCACACTGGGATATCGGAACTGTCTTAAACCGCCGAACTCTCTTAATTTTGAGGTGGACCCTCCCGGAATTAGAAACCTGTTCACATCGCAAAACTCACTTAAGATAACTCAGTGAATGTCACTGTGTTGTTTGCGCATGCGCTTAACATAAATTCGCCCGCAACACCCAATCAGTTAATGCGAAGCTTTTCAGCCAGCGAGAGTGAATGGTCGTGACTGTCTCTAACCCGAAGAAAGTTGAAACTCTCTGAGAGAGTTTGTGGAACTCTCTCATAGAGTTCGGCGGCCTGAGATATCTTAAGATATCCAGTGTGAACATAGTATAACTGATAAGAAGAGAGGCTACTACTGTTTTCCTCATGAACTGTTTCACTGGCTGGCAGGATTTACATTACTTCTACGGAGCCTTCCCATCTTTACACTAGAAGTTTTTACCTTGATCACATGATCATAACGTAGATGGAATATCCTCCATTCCGTATCTTTTCTTTCAATGATCCAAAAAACCACAGCTAACTGAAAATGATGGGCCACCATCCATAAGCTTGCTCAGTTGAAGCGCCTTTTCTTTTACCAAAGGACCAGAAATGGGGATTCCTTTCTGTCTTTCTTGAATGAACCACAAGAATAAGGTCTGATCAATTTTTTCATATGAAGACACAGTCGTTTTTTGCCGTTTTTCAAGAGCTTTTTTACTTGAAGCAGAACAAAACTGTTCATTCCAAGGCAATTTTTTTCCAGTCCAGTTGCTTTTCCGACACCATATTCGAGTGATAATTTAGTAGCACTTTCTCCCTTGTCCAGTCTTTTTAATGCTTCAAATTTTTCTTTTAAAGTACACGAAGAACGACTTTGTTTACTTGCCATATTTAATGTTTAACAGTTGACGTCAAGGACTACGAACATAAATAAAAAAGGCGCAGTTACTCTGTAAAGTAGTAACTCAATACTCAAGGAACCACAATTTTTCACAATAAATTTGCAATAAGCGCACATAGTTCATCAAACTCCGCTAGAGTAAACACTGACGGGGAGGCGAGTTTCAAAATCCTTTGTCAAAGTTGGCAAAAACACGGAATCTATACGCCAATACTCTGTGGCAGTGAAAATGCAGTAACCCTGGTAGTAATTCTGGGAACGCAAGAGAGAGAGATAGGTAGGGTGTGGTGATGGGTCGTCGAAGATCACTGCCCTTCTTCCCTTCCCACTTTCACTGAGCTTGTTTACCACGAGCCGATCAACGCTGTATACAGCTGACACATACAGCTGACATCCCCCGCACTTAATTTACGCCTTAACAAGTCAATACGTTGATTATTATTAAAGAAATCCGCCTATTCCGAATTCCCGCTAAACCAAACACCGTTGGGTCCCAATTAGTTCGGAATAGTGGTACTCTACTATATTACATTGCAGGTATTGCCTAAAAAATAAAAATTTAAAAATAAAAATTGCCTAAAAAACAAAAATAGAATTTGCTTTTAATTTGTGGATCATACCACTCGCAGTCATTGGTCCACGGAAAAAAGCAGTTAGTAAAATAATGATCTGTTGTTCAATTTAGCATTATTTTTTATTGTTTAGATAAAGGCAGTGATTTTTTTTTTTTAATTACGTTCTTCCTTCTTTAAACACTTCTGTAAAAATGTTATAAAGGAAACTAAAAACATTAGTTGACCCATTTTTGTTTTTCTTATGAGGGTCGCTAAAGCTTGGCTCCAAGAAGTTACCTCCACATTTAACAAATGATTATGCACTGTAAAAAAAAAAAAAAGAGTTTCTTTATCTGGGAAAATATCATTTAAACACAAACCAAAATATACAATAACCTCTTTTGATCTTTAGAAACCTCAGAAAGTAATATATTTTCTATATTTAAACAAACTTTTATAAAAACAATGTTTCTTTTGCTGCCACAGATTGTAGGACACTTTTCCGAGTACTTTTTATAGTGTATTAATCAGTTTTCTTAACCTGGAGTATAGATTTTTTTTTATGCTATCAATTCTTAAGTAAACATTTTCATGTTCAACAAACATAAACATTATTTTATTTTGTTACTCTTGCATGTATAAATACTGTTACACAGATGAAAATGTTTATTCATTGATAGCATCGTAAAAACGTTATTCTATTTTGGCCAAACTATTTAAATACACTATAAAAACTGCTCAAAAATATTTCCAAAAATCTGTGGCTCCAAAAGAAACTTTGTTTTTATATATGATTCTTTAAATATCAAAAATATATTGGCTTCTGACATTTCTAAAAACAAAAAATGCTTTTCGGTATTATGAGTAACGTGGAAGGTTTTATTGCATATTTTTATACGTGGTTATATTATAGTATTTATTGGATTAAGAATCATTTGTCTTTTTTTTTTTTTTTTTTTTCAGTGTGTGAGACATTTTCTGAAATACACGTCTTATTACTGAAAAAGGACTCTCAGAGCAGGTGCGCCATTTTAAAACTTTCTTGGGGGGGGGGGGGAGATTTTTGAGGGAAGTTATATTGATAAGGGTAAGATCCGGAGGTCCCCCCCCTCCCCCTCCGAACGAGAAATGTTAACTGAATCATGCTTACAGAAACAGTAAAATTTTCGAATACAGAAACTCAAGAACCAATTAATTATTTCGCTTTAAACAGGTTTCCGTCTTCGCAGGTAAAATTTTAATATATTGAATATGAAAAATTTTCTTTTCAGACAGGATTCTATTATAAACAGGTTCTATTTTTACAGGAATCCTCAAAGACTGTTAAACCATCCACTCTATAGTATAGCTCTGGAAAGAGATGCATTACAGTAAAACTTTTGAAAACGAAACCTGTCTATAACAAAATTCTTTCACAAAGGAAAAAAAAAACAAATTTCGATGAAAAATGATCATACAATTATATTTGCTAAAATGGAACATTTTTCTAGTCCCTTTTGGCTTCTTTTTTACAGTTTTTACTACAGGGGCGTCCGCCATTTCAAGAGTTTCCTGGCGAAGGACAAGGAAAAAATTTCTTTGAGGAATAGGGAACGTATAGAATTGCACAACGAGCAGAACTGCACAAATCATACAGAGAATCGAAAAATCCCGTACAATAAAAAATGCTCTGCATGATTTTGTTTCCTTAACTTCTTTCACAGGCATGTGATTATTCCGCGAATTTTTTTAAATTTATGTGAAAGCCCGTGATTTTTTTTCCTTTCGAATTTCGCAAAATCAATTCGTCGATAGGTCGCAGAAAAAAAATCGCGAATTTTGCAAATTTTGAGAAAAAAAAGTCCCCAAATGGTCGTTGAAAAAATCGCTAATTTCTTTAAAATACAGTGGAAAATATCGCTAATTTCATCAGAGATCGCGAAAAAAAATGCAGATTTCGTCAAATGATTGCACAAACTAAAACCTCGAATTTAGTAAAAGGATTTCGAAAAAAATTGCTAATTTGGTCAAAAGATTGCTCATAAAAATAAAAAAAAATTAGTGAAACAATCGCGCAATAAAATAGAGGAGAATTTCGTCAAACGGTTGTGAAATAAGATCCAAAATTTTGTTTAACTATCACGCAAAAAATCACAAATATTATTAATCGATGGTAGAAAAAAAATACAAAAGAATCGCAAATTTTGTGAAAAGATCGCTGAAACAAATATGGAATTTCGTCAGTTGGTTGTGGAAAAATATTGTGAATTTCGACAAATGGTCTCTAGAAAAAAAACAATGTCGTATAACGGTTGTAGAAAAAAAAAAAAAAAAAACGTGAATTCCGTGAAACGATTGCGGAAAATATCGCAAATTTCGTCAGGCGATCGCCAAAAAAAAAATAAAAATAAATAAATAAACGGTCAAGTGCGAGTATTACTCGCATACAGAGGGTTCCGTAGAATAAATATATGAATTAGTAATTATATACAGTCAAACCCCGATTTAGTGCCATCTCGAAATAGCGTCAATTCCGTTTAACCGCCAATTGTGTCTATGAACAAATCTGCCAAATAGGAATTTCAATGTAATGCATCCGTTAAAGCGCCAACTCGATATACCGCCAAAGAAAAATTCTAGAAATTAGTGTATTTTCTTTGCATATCATTTTTTTTTTTTTTTTTTTTTTCTAAGAATTTCAAAGGGAACCTCCTTTTTCAGCGTCTAGGTGTTTTCAAACTCACTTCAAACTTTATTAAGTAGCAAAGAATTCGAATTGTTCTCAACAAGTGCCAAAATGAACCTGCCACCCATTCTGCCTGCCATTGGGAATATAGTGCCAAAACAATTCTAGAAATTACTGTATTTTCTTTGCATATCGTTCTTTTTAAAAACATTCTTAGAATTTCAAAGGGCACTTCCTTTTCCTGCGTCTAGATATTTTCAATCTCAATTCAAACTTTACTAAATAGCAAAGAATTCGCATTGCTCTCAAGACTTGCCAAAATGCATCTGCCACACATTCTGCCTGTCATTGGGAGAAGAAAAATACCGCGAGCTGAGCTGCCGAGTAAGTAACAGTTCCGATTCCGACTGGCGAGTTACGTGACCCCATGCGCTTCTGGAACGGGTGTTGAAACAAAGCGCGTAAGAAACCTGACTGTACAGGATTTTTACAACCTTTGGATGCGGGTATAATAAACTCATTCAAAGCTCATTATCGAAAGTATCACTGCCGCCATATTAGTGAAAAAAATCAGTAAAGAGGTTTTTTCTCCAATGCTTACATGATGCTATTCGCATGATAAAAAAAAAGCATGGGATCAAATTTCATCAGAAACTATTGTTAACAGCTGGAAACATACTGGATTGTTTAAATCTGAAGGATCTACTAAAAAACAAACAGCACTTGAAGAACTACAAGACGAAATACACAAATTAACAGATATTTAGCACCCTCTATCGGCAATTGAGTACATTAATGCAGACAAAAGTGTTTCAACATTTGAAGGCAATCTAAGAAATTATTGCCAATAAAATCAAAATTCAAATTCATCAGACAGCGAATCTCAAGAAGCTGAAACGCCGCATAGTACATCGGATGAAGTTAAAAATTGCATTGTGGAAATAAGAATTGTTTTAGAAAAACATGCAACTGATAAAAAAAAAAAAAATTATGAATAATCTTTTAGCTGTAGAAAAAGATATTGAACAAGTGAATAAATGTGATCACAGATTGCAAAGAGGGTTTCGTTTAATATTCCTTTCAAAACACTTTATTTTTTTAATTAATAAACTCATATTGATAATTTATAACTACTAAATTCTGAAAAACCGCTAAGGTTTTTAAAATAATTTAGCACCCCTCCCCCCCCCCCTCCCTCGAAATTTATCGCGCCATTCTTTTAAAATGTTTTACTATGTGTCAAAAACTATCTTAAAGTTTCAAACAGATCATCGTGTTAGATTTCCTAATTTAAATAAAAGCGACTGTTAGTTCCACATTCCAAAACCAGAGAACGCACTCTATTCTTTTCAAAATTGTATTTGAACGAAGCTCCGTCAAAAAACCTATCCGTAGATATATTAGTCGAGAGGGTGACTGTCTTAAACAATAATTTAAGATATTTGCTCAAATTACTATTCGAAAATAGTGGTATCAACGTTTATGAAATTTTTATACTGAATAAGTAGCATTTATCTCAGGACTCTGTCAAAAAACTGCGCATAAAACGGTAAAAAAGCCAAGATTTTTTAACTCCCCCCCCCCCTCCCCCGAAAGTATTTGCGCCTTTCTTTTTAAAACTTTTTATTGTGTTTTATAAACTATCTTGAAGTTTCAAACAGATCGCTTTGTTAGATTTCCTAATTTAAATCAATTTTTTGACGGAGTCCTCGTTTGCCCCTCCACCCAACAAAAATTCAACTCATCTTCAATTTCGATATACCGCCAAACTCGTTATAGCGCCGAAAATTTCTCGAACGGGTAATGGCGGTATAACGAGGTTTGACTGTAATTTTAAAAAAAGTTGCTAAAAGAATACTAAGACTTTGTAAAAAGCTATACAACGTATTGGGTATAACTGTATATATTAGAAAAGTATAAATGGATATACTATGAAAGTTCAAAGAGATATGGAACCTAAATAATATCAAATATAGCTATTCGTATAACTCTTTTTTTTAATATTATCCTAATCTGTTTATGATGAACTTATTTCGGTACTGACAATAAAAGCAGTGCATAGTTAAACTTCATTTGGCATTTCATGAAACTAAATTCAGCGTAGTAATAACCTTTCTTTCTACAGTGTAGCTAAAACAAAACCTTTGTCCAAAGTTTAAATTCAGCATTGTGCTAAGTGCGTTTCGAAAGGAGGTCGCAAATCTGCAATGCCGCCTTGGCCCGTGCCGCGTTTTTCCAGATAAGTTTTTAATTAACTTTAAAAGTCACTCGAGGCGTATTGAGATATCCACTCAATGCAAACTACTCGCGAATCCCATAGTATTTGTGTGATTCACTCTAATAAATCGGTCGCAGGACTCTTAAAGCTTCAAAATTCAAAAATAAAATAATTTTTTTTAGATGTTAAACTGATATTTTTTTCTGAACATTTTGATATAATTGTTTGCTTGAAATTCTCATTAGAGCAAAAGTTATGGGTTTTAGAATTATACCCGCTCAATAGCTGAAGCGGCGATTCCGGAACTTTAAAGTCATTTTTCTCCAGATGACGTTTTTGGGCATAACGCGCAGGATACCTCAAAAACTTCTGAATATTTTTTTCATGAAATTTTCAAAACCTATATTTCATGTTAGTCTGTATAAACTGAACCTAAAATTTCCTTTTTATTGTTCAAAAAAATATTTTTTTACGTGACTATACTACTGAAATTTTCAAAATTTTGTATTAGCTAAATACAACTTTGCATAAAAAATATAAAAATGCTTTAAATACAAATTTATTTAAGTTCAGTGTAATTATTACAATCTGAAGTATAAGTAAGCACCAAAACTTTCATTCTAGTTGCAATATTTATTTTGTAATCCTGTAAGCTGTAATGCCTATTTTCTGCTCGACAAATGTCTAACAGTTTCGAGCCCCCTATAAATACTAATTCTGCATCTTGCAATTTTTTTCAATACATGAAATAAAAGAACATTACTAATATCTTTCATCCCAATAAAAATTGTATTTTAAAATCATTTACATTTTAAGACATTAAATGTTGAAAATGGTCTTTTCATTTTTTCCAATTTTAAGAGTCCCGAGACTCCTTAAATTAGTCTGTTTTTAACAATTTAACGTTTATTGGTTTTATACTGCTACTGGACATTACATTACATATATGTCTCATTAAAAGTTGTTAAATGGGCATAGAGTACGCCACCCATGTCATTATGCCCAAACTGTCCATATTTTTAAGGGTTAATATCTCGGCTAATTACTGATGATTTTTTTCGAAAATCATTATCAACAATGCTTTTATGCTTCTGCTACGATAGGTGCCTCCGGCGCTGCTCAACACTTTTGCTGAATGTCCGTAAATCGAAATTTGTGTGTAACAGAAAAATTCGATTTTCTCAAAAACTGTGTTGCCTATGGTAATCGCTATAATTTTCCTTCAAGGTTTAAATTAATGTCTACTACCTCTAATTTTTTCATAATTTTAGTTTCAATAGATTCGGAATTAGATGGGGGGAACATATTTTTGCGCTACATTTTCGACGATATCTTTGAAAATGTAATACACTATGACGCAAAAGTTTAGACAATGACGTCATTCAGCTTTAAAATGTAGAATTATGACGTCAGAATTACAAAAACCTGTAAATATATTCAAAAACTGATTTAAAATGCTATGTACAAAAGACAGTCGTTTTATTTGCTATAATACTAATTTTTTTCATAAAAATTCAAATGTGCTTGTCGCAAAAGTTTAGACACTATTCTAAATTTCTTTGAATATTCGCTGGCATATGCAAATTTAGAATCGATGATGTCACAAATTTGGAGTACTTAAGTTCTGCAAACGATTGCGCTTCATAGTCGACATGCCGAGAGCTAAAGAAATTCAAGTGAATGAGGTTTCAAGGATTTGGCAGTTGAAAGGTGAAGAGAAGAGCGTTTCTGAAATTTCTGCTATTATTAATAGGTCAAAAAAATCTATTTATCGAGTTTTATCGAGTGGTTCCGAATATAAAGCAAAATGTCGGTCTGGGAGGCCACGTGTGACAAATGTACGAGAGGATCGCCTGATACAAAGACTAGCGAGTACTCAACAAATGAGCGAACGTGGAGTTCAAAGCTCATCGGGACTCTCTGTATCAAAGGATACGATTCGTAGACGAATTTTGGAAAAAGGAACAATCGTTTATAGCAAAATGCAGAAGAAACCAGCTCTGAAACCACATCATAAGTTACAAAGACTTATGTGGGCTCGAAAGCATATGTCATATGGAGAGAAATGGCAGTCAGTCATATTTAGCGATGAAAAAAAGTGGAATCTGGATGGTCCAGATGGTTGTTTATCGTATTGGCATGACTTGCGGAAGAAACCTCGACGTTTTTTTAGTCGCAGACAAGGAGGGGGCTCGGTGATGGTTTTGGCAGCCTTTTGCTATAATGGACAAGTATCTCTGACCTTCACCAGTGGTCGTCAAACTTCACAGCATTATACACAGACATTAGAAGAAAACCTACTGCCATTTGCTGAGCTTCTAGGGGTCCTCAGTGGGAATTTCAGCAAGACAATGCTTCAATTCACACTGCAAAACATTCAAAATCTTGGTTTAATTCCCATAATATAAGAGTTCTCGACTGGCCAGCATGTAGCCCAGATCTTAACCCTATAGAAAACCTTTGGAGCATCATGTGTCGCAAAGTTTATAGCAACGCTAGACAATACTCTTCTGAAAAGGAACTTAAGACATCTATTGAGAATGCATGGTACGATATCGATCCACAAACTATGCAAGATTTAGTTTCTTCCATGCAATCTCGTGTATATGACGTAATACATAAGCATGGATGCGCAACCAGGTTTTAAAAATTGTTTATTTCGATTTTATTTAATTTGTGTCTAAACTTTTGAGACAGCAGTTTATTTTTGTTACCATTTAATTTATTGCAATATGCACAATTCCACTTTTCTTTGTTATAAATATTGTTTATATGTACAGCACATTAATTTCAAGCAGTGATTTGAAAATTGAATAAATATTTTTCAAAGTATGTAAGAATTTCTTCATTGTCTAAACTTTTGCGTCATAGTGTACCTAAAATTAAAAGGAATGTATTTTTGAGTTCAGCGTTACGAAAGCTTTCACACGATATACATAGAAAAGATTTTTTTTTTCAAGTAGCATAATTAGCCCCTCTACATTTTTACTAAATATATTTATAAATGTTTAATAATCTGAAAATATGGGGGTCAATAGTCTTTATTACTTCCCCGAATTTGAACTTTCCACGTTCTATAGTTTACGAGTAAAATTCGCTGTGACAGACAGACACGGGAGTGATCTTATAATGGTTCCGTTTTTACTTTTTAAGTACGGAACCCTAAAAATCATGAAATTCAATCAGTCATGAGAGAATCAGCCCACGAACGTCATGAATAGATCACGAAATTTGCAAATTTCGTGATCTAAAGCGATAAGAAAATTTTCATCAGTGATTTTTTGCAAGTGAAGGTAAGGTAAAGCGTTAATTGTTTAGGATTGTGTTTTCACTATTTTGAGGTTGTTAATACGATTTTTCAAAGAAATCCTGAATATTTTTCCGATGAAAAAACTACATATTTGAACATCGATGAATACTGTATACAGGTTGTTTCAAAATTATGTATCAGAAATGCAAAAGCAGGTAGATGGGAACTAAAGGAGATTTCGTATAGGATTGTCGGTACGGAAATGCAACGTTGAGGCAGTAAAGGGCGCTGTTAAGTGCTCTTCGTTGGCTTGAATCGTCATTTCCCGCACGGATTTCGAGCAACATGCAATATTACACTAATGCGGAGCTTGCCGACATGCATTTCATGTACGGGATTTGCAAGGAAATGGATTGGCTGCTCAAAGGATTTAGATTGAACGATCCCCGTGTAGGATTCTGCCGGATCCCCGAACATTTGAGCGTTTTCATTAGGAGTTGTTCGCGAGTGGATCATTTTATGCTTCCAGGCGTGATAAGGATACTGTATAAGATATCGCAGAATACCTGCAGTATTACGCACAGTAGAGGATAGTCCATCGACAAGCTCAAAATCTGTTAGACGTGCGTTGGGTGTGAACCATTTCCTTCCTTAGCCCCATACAGGAAATGCATGGTGCTCGAAATCCGTGAGGGAATAACGATTCAAGCCAGCGAAGCACTTTCATCCACCGAACTTAACAGCGCACTCCACTGCCTCAACGCTGCATTTCTGCACCCACATTCCTATACGAAATCTGCTTATTTAGTAGGTCCCCTCTACCTGCCTCTACATTTCTGACATATAATTTTGAAACATCATGTATATATATATCTTCATTTTTCTACATAAAATATAAAATTTATATTAAAGATATAATTGTAGACTTCTTTTACAATAATAGTATTAAAATATCGATTACTATTCTTTCATTTCGGGTCAGGTTAGCTTTCAAGGAAATCTTTTCAGCGGTTTTCGTATTTACATGAAATTACAGTCCTGCATCAGGCCAGGTTGACGTATTTTCTTTGTTGTGGGTGAGGTAGACTTAAAACTTTTCGGATTGTGCTTTATCCCTTTCGGTCAGACTCAGGATGACCTGTTTTTTTAAAAAGAAGTCCTGAATATTTTTCAAATGAAAAGACTATATATGTGACTATTAATGGATGTACATGTGTTCAGTTTTGTACATGAGTGATGAAATTTTAGACTACTTTGTTATACATGTGTTAAAATACGGAGTAATTTTCCTTTACTTAAGGTTTTGGTGGAAGTCTGTCAGATTTCGGGTTGAAGAAATTTTTGTCGGGTGAGTGGAAACTCCAGTCCTAGGAGTTGAAAATTTTTGAGAGTGTACCGTATATAATATGATTTAATGAAGCAAATAATTTGATAATATTGTAATGATTCTAGTTAATATGTTGTAACATAAATAATATGAAAAAGTGAAAAAAGTCGGATAATTAAGAACTTTAATTATACCCGCCCACCCGCCCTCTCCCAAAAAAACTACTAAATTTCTGGCTAAGAAGGGGAATTCACCCCTGAATTTCTAGCCCTCAGGGGACGAGTTTTCCTATTATCAAGTTATACACAAATGAGAAAATTGATTTAAAAAAAAAAAATCTCACATGTATTTTTAAAATTAGCCAAACTACTCTTCAGCGATATATGTCTCACCTTGAGAAAGCTCAAAAAGTAAGGCTTTAGGAAATTTTTTTGACAATTATTAATTTATGTGCTTAAAGTATGCATTTAATGCATATGTTTTTATTGAAATCAAATATGATAAGTTATTTTAGCATTTGAGCATTTTTAAAATTTTTGTTTGAGTCGAACATTTGATGGTTGATAAATTTTCTGAAATATCAAATTCCTTGGGGGGCTCAAATAACGCCCCTGTCTCGGAGGTTGGTATTTGCAGTTAAAAGCTGGAGCAATTACTGAAAATCTGGCATTTCTGATTATGATATAGTGAAAAAAGATTGATAAGGCCATGGGAACCTTCGGAGGGAGGGCAATTGCCTTTACCTGGATTTTGAAAATTAACTAAATTTTCTTTTTATCTCATGATTTGAAAAAAAAAGAAGCAAGTGCTCTCAAGTAAATTAAGATACTTAAACGTTAAGAGAAAAATAAACTTGAAGGGGGGCGGGGGAGGGCTGTTCTGCCTCTTGACCCCACTCCTTAAGGGGGCAGTTCACCTTTTCAACAATTTTATTTATTTTAAGAAATGCGGTTCAAATGGTTAACTCACTGCATTTCAATGTTCAAATAAAAGTGCATTTTGGAAAAAAAATTAACTGTAAATTTAATTACATTTTTGAAAACGTAAAAAAAAAAAAAAATTAATTTTTAAAAATCCTTTACTACTTTTTTAAATACTAGGGGGCTCGGCCCCCTACGAGCTACGCTCGCCAACCCCCGTCCAGACACTGCAGGCTCTAAATGCACGCTAATTTGATCGGCTTTAAAAATATTTCGAAAGATTGAATTATAATTTAAAAAACAGTGGCGATCTCCCTATAAACGAATTTCTATTCATTTCTCTTTGATTGGGGAATTTTAACGCCAAATCCGCTGCAGTACTACTTGATTATCCCGTCGACCAATTTCGCCAAATTATATAAATCGCCAAATTATACAAATTGAAATAATTTTTATTTTAAATAACGAAAGAACAAATAAATTCGTACAACATTAATAAAAATACAAATAAAACGTCGAAATAAAAATAACTTGATGTCGTAGACACGTGTAACAACATTTCAAAATCAGCTAATATAAAAGGAATTAAGTAAACAGAGTCTTTGTCTCCTGGTATTTTTTAACAAAGCGAAAAGAAAGTTCTTTTAAATGAGACATTTTAAATTAATCGTTTTTAATCTGACGTAATTTTTACCAAGCTATTCTTTCTCTTTTAAATAATCACGTGAAAGTACTTTTGTTAGCAATGAAATATTATTTGCGTTTTCCTAACAAAAATAGTTGAAAATATTTTCTCAAAATATTAAATAAATGTCTAGCGCAATTTCTAAATTTAAACTTTTTTGCAATATTATTTTGTGTTCATTTCATGTAATAACTATAATGTGACGTAAATATGACGTAATTTCTCCTAAGACTTCTAACGCATTTAATGAATTTATTATTTTACAATATCCTTTCTCTTTTAAAATTCACGTGTATACTTTTTATGACGTAATTTTTAATAAGTTCCTGCTTTTTATACATAATTATTTAATTCTAATTTGAAAGTTTTTTTTCCTGTTCATAATAGTCACGTGTAAATAAATTTTTAATTTGAAGCAAACATTATTGCTTGCGCTTTTTATACAGTTAGCAACAGTTTAAATTAGTACAATTTTCTGAAATCTGTAAAAAATATCTCTAGAAATGCTGAAAATTTGAATTTAAAATAGATATAAAACCTCGAAAAATGAGTCAAAATAAAAAAATTAATGCAATCTGCACTCCGGCAAATTCTAACGCATAAAATGATCTAAAAATGATTACACTGCTATGTATAGTTTTTTCTGCTATAAAACTTTTTTAGTGGAACGATTTTGTCCAACTTTAGCATTAAATATCTCTTAAAATAATACTTCGATTTGAAAACTGCCTGCATCAGCGTGTTTATCAAACATTTCTGTATAAAACCACTGATTTTCATATTTTTGTATGCATTATTTTTCTCAATATTAACGAAGAAAGACCTCCGGTCACAAAAAATTCAAAACCGGCGGCGGCGGCGGCGGCGGTGACAGCGGTAGTTACTTTTTTTTAGAATAGAGAGATTGATATTTTTGCCCAAATGTTTTTTTAAAGATTTTCAAATGTGTATTACACAAGACTGCGCACGGATTTTTAGATACATCTAATATTACATTTAATATCTATCTACGCTATATATATATAAAATCCTAATGAAACGAATTCATGAAACGGATATTATGAAACGCCTGAAATGATTCTATAAATTAAAAAACTGATTATGTTTCACGGCAATTTCTTCTAAAACATGGAATACTTTGCGATGAAATTAACACCAAAAATCCTTATTGATCTGCAGATCTCAAAACTAGTTTCGAAATATTAATTTTTTTTCTAATTTTAAATAATTTTCTCTAATGATGGCAACTCAAATTTTAATCATAGCAGATATTTTTTTCATATTTTAGAAAAGGTTATTATTTTAAACTAATTTGGCGACCAGTTTGGCCTCCCTTAAATGTATGCTAAGAACAATGCTTCTTTTCTTTTCTTTTCTTTTTTTTTTTTCCATTTTATTATCATTTTCTTTAATACAAAACTTTCATTTAAAACTGAAACATTTAAAATGAATGGCTTTCACTTCTTTCTTTTTTTAAAACTAAACGAAAAGAAAAATATTAGGCGCAGATATCATATACGCACTGGGGTTAGAGGTCTGCACGGGCCGGAATTTCCAGGCCCGGGCCCGGCCCGGCCCGAAGGAAAGCTATTTTGGCCCGGCCCGGTGTAAAAATTGAAAGTTCGGCCCGAGCCCGGCCCGGCCCGTTTATATTTTTACCGTTCTCGGCCCGGCCCGGCCCGTACAAAAATCAGTGAAAACAGGACCGGCCCGGCCCGACTAAATTTCTACAAAAAATTCCGTTTTTTCTCGACATACAATTAAGATTCTTTTAATGAATACTACATGCATATTTATGGGAACATTTTAAATTACCATGTGTTCGCAAAATAGAAAACACACAATAGTAAACATTAACGCTTACTGACAGTGTTTTAGTCAACGTCTCTACAGACGTTTCAAAATTTAAATAAGGGTTCATTAAAAGATTATTGTAGTTTAGAATAAAGGGTTAAAAAACATGATAACTTTTGAAGCTTATAATAAAAGGTACATTTGTAAACATATTTCTGTCATTTTTAAGGCTTTTCTCAAATCCAAAGGAGCTACATTTTGATACATTTATGAATTCATTTCTTTCGGAAACGCATGAAATTGGCAGGTATTCTTATTCAGAAACCATGTAAATGCCGTCTTTTTCTTAGATAAAAGTAATATATCTTTCAGAAAATACTGGCAAAGTTAGCGTTTTGAATCGAATTTCCGGAAGCGATAGCACAGGAAAGGAGAAAAACATACAGTCACGTGACAAGAGTCTCTGTTATCTCTGTACGTAATTTATGAAAAATGGAACCGCTATTCGATCCCAAATGACTTCAATACTCCGGCCTGTCAATTTTATGCCTTTACAGTTAAAAATGAGTCAGAAAATGTGTCTGAGAGTTTCGCATTGTTGACCAGTAAATATGAGAACCACCTTAAGGTAATTTTCCAAAGATACTGTTAACAGAAGTTCATTATTGCTATTGATAATTTTACAAAACATAATGCCTGCCCTACACATCCTGAGAACGATTAATACCAGTTCCGTCCCGGCACAAGTTTGCCGAAAATTAAACCCGCGATCAGGCATCATGTATAACTGTACGATGCCGATCTCTACGATGGACATTAGGGTGGTGCGAAAAAAGTCAAGTTGATATTTCCGAGTTGCTATAGTGCGGAAAAGTTGCGATTGGTAAATACAAGAAAAACAAAAACAAAATTATTTAAATCGGACTTTATCTTCCGATCCCGCAAACCGCCTAAAAATTAAAAAAAATTGAAAATTTCCGATTTTTTCAGAATTTTCTTCTTTTTTTACGTATATATATTTTTTATCGCTATAGTGAAAAATATTTGCAGATTGTAATGTTTAATAATAATAAAAATAAACAGTTGCGTTTAAAGAATAGCTTCCGATCACGCAAGCTCAATACAAATCGGCAAAAATTCAATTTTCAGTGATTTTGATGAATAAAGAAAATAATCACCTGAGATCAGTTTGCGTTCCAATATTAACATTTGCATATAAATTGTACAATGTACAACTCTTTGCTTGTTTAGATATTTGATAATGTGTTAAACAAACCAGAACTCACCACGGGAAGGTAGCTGCACTTCGAGTTCAAACCACACCCTATCCTCCATCCAACCAATGAGGGTATTTGCTATTTACATTACTTAAATATATAGTTTGTTATAATAGAGTCAAAACACTATATTAAAAAACTAGTGTCGTGACAGTATAAGATATACAATTTGTTATGTCATCTGTTTAAGTCTAACTTTTAGACGCAACTTTGTACTGCGATTTGGTGGTAATGTCTGGTATTATGGACATTGATTTCAGTGTGGTCCTGATGCTCGTTTGATTGGGGCCCACATACCTTAAATGATGCTTCCGTTACCGATTTAACGCACCGCTGGACATCTTATGTGTAGTTGGGAAACTTTTTATCATCCCAGACTGAGATATGACGTGATTGAAGAGAAGAAATGTATTTCTTCATGGGTTATTCTCCGATAAAGAGGTGGAAAGGTTAATTTTGCTACATTACAGTCAATTAATTCTGGATTGTAGGAGTGATAAAGATTCAGATACCTTTACCCTTTGAAACATTTTGCCTGGCTTTTAATACTCTTCTTAGCCCTAGCTCTCTTATGTGCCTCCTCTTAAAAAAGACCATTGCCATCAGTAGGTTTTCCGGGTGAGCAAAGAACGATTTTCGTTCAGTTTCAGGGACTACACTTTCTTCAGGTTGTCACGAAAGTATCGAGATGTTTCAATTGCTCTGTACAGATGAATAGGCCCGTCTGTAATGTACTTACAGAATTTTATTTCAAAACAAACTGGCAAGTAAGATTTTAAAATAAATGTCAATATGGCTTTAAGACATCCGATGGGTTTTCCACGCTCGCGTAAAGTCGAAGGGCTCGATTTGCACAAGTGAGCAATCTGGCATGTGAAATTGGGCCGGAGTCACACTTTAATAAGTCATTTGGAAAGTTGCCACTTTTAATTGTTTGACTTATGCCAAGAAGATATCTTTGGTCCTTACTCAACAGTTGCCTGTACACTTCTGGAATTTCACAATCAGTCAATTGAAAATTTATCACCGAGAGCTTTACACAACAATGATATTGTGTCCAAATGGTGTACTAAATGATCTTGGGCCAGTTGTTTCAACATTCAAATGTTGAAAAAGATGGCGGAAAGGTAATTCAACAAAATGGAATAAACAAACAACCCACTGCAGTGGTCGTCAGAGATGAACTTCAAGCTTTCTGATAGCACCACCTTTCTATCCAGTATTGGTATTTGTACCATCACAGCCTACCAAATCTAAGTATTCTAGTGAAACCCCTTGTTCAGTAAGACATGATACTATGAAAGCTACAATGCCCTTAGCAAGCCCGGAGTTTGGAGGCACATGGCCTAACTAAACTGAGTCACGTTCTTTTATGACAGGAAAGTGTTCCTCTTTAATAGTTCGACGAACCTGTTTAGATGCAATCCTTTCTTTAACTAGGGTATCGTCCTTTCTTCCGTCAAAATAGTATATGCCAAGCAGTTCATCTGAATATAGTTGACTTTTCTGTAAATTTTATGGAGTTAGGTGAGACTAGGTGGGAGCGCGAACGCCGACTTCAGCGCTGTTTTCCAACGTGGCTAATGGCAGTTGGGTGCACTACTAAACTTTTCAGACCTGAAACGAACTCTTCGTGGTAAGTTCTAGGTTGTTTAAAAATAACTTAATATGCTCAATAGTATCAATTAACATTTAAATCTTAACCTGAGACTGCAAACTGACCTCAGTTGATTATATTCTTAATGCATGAAAATCACTCAAAATTGAATTTTTGCCGATTTTTATTAGAGCTTGCGCGATCGGAAGATATTCTCTAAACACAATTATTATTATTATTATTATTAAACAGTACAAACTGCAAATATTTTTCCCTATAGCGATAAAAAATATATAAACGTAAAAAAAAAAAAAAAATCTGAAAGAATCGGAAATTTTCAATTTTTTGGAATTTTTAGGCGGTTTGCGGGATCGGAAGATAAAGTCCGAATTAAATTATTTTTTTTTTGTTTTTCTTGTATTTATCAATCGCAACTTTTCCGCACTATAGCGACTCGGAAATATAAACTTGACTTTTTTCGCACCACCCTAATGGACATGTTACATTTCTGCATTGATGTTGTTAAACTCGCATCGGCTCGTAACGCACATTTATACTTCTCGAAAAAGTCATATTCATTGGAAATGGCCTCGTATTTTATCTACTACTCTCAAATTCTTATATCGGGCCGATAGGCCCGATTAATTTTTTTTATCGGCCCGGCCCGGCCCGTTTGAAAATTCTCCTCCATTCCGCCGGCCCGGGCCCGTGCAGACCTCTAACTGGGGTACCTAATTGGCGCCAAATTGGCGTTATTTTGCCTGACATGGTAACCCCGCTATTGTTGCTTATTTATTAATAAATGTTCATTTACATTTATTTTCTTTTTATTTAAAAAAATGTTACAAATTGTTTTGTTCTATAGTTATTAATTTTTTTTTTTTATTTATTGTTATTTCATTTTAAAAATAATAGAAAATAATTTAAAAATACATATGTAACTGGTATTCGAAAACGAGGTTTCCGCCAAATTGTCGTAAAAAAAAATCACGCCAAACCCGGTGCGTATAATTATCTGTGTTAATATTAAATAATGCAACAAATCATGACATTTAATTTCATATTCAAAGCAAATGACCAATATCGCCAAATTATATGAATCGCCAAATTATACAAGTTGACGTAATTTTTATTTTAAATAACGAAAGAACAAATAAATTAGTATAAAAATACAAATACAAATAAAGCGTCGAAATAAAAGTCACTTGATGACGTCAACACGTGTAACTTCACAGTCGTGACATTTACGATCAGCCATTATTGGTATTTAATCTTATAGTCTGGCGATAACCAAGTAGTACCGTTTTAATTTACCACTCGAAAAATAAAAAAATCCTAACTGGCGAGTTAAAAAAAGCTATTGGCGATATTTGAACCCGGATAATATAAAAGTACCAAGAATTCTTTGCGATCATGGCAATTTTTGTGTAGTTTTATTCGAAAAAATAACTTTGATTCCTTAATCAAAATGGAAACCTTTCTTATGAAAAGCGAAGGAACTGTTGATGATAGTCGCATGACTTAGGCTATTATTATAGAGATTGTTTTTAATTCTAAAAACAGCGCAAAGAATAATATATCCTAACAATTAAAAACATATTTACACATGACTATTAAAAACAGAAAAAAAAAACTTTAAAATTACTATTAAATGAGTACGTGTTAAAAGCAGGAAAATATTGAGAATTATGTTTAAACAAGCTAACTGAGCCAAATCTCGCAGTAATCAAGCCCATAAAATCCGAAAAACGACTGCACCATTAATGTTCGGAAATGTTGATAACTGAAGTCTAAGATAAACTTTCATAATACAGAAAGCAGCTGAATTGTAATCTAAGGTGAATGAACCAAATCCCGTTGAAATTGGGCCCTTAGAATCCGAGGAAAGAATGCGCACCCAAGCGGTGGAAGGTGCCCCAACCCACCTGTAAATTTCACGAATTACTTTTAACATTAACACGATATTTAAAAAATGATGAAATCTCTTACCTAAAGCTCTCGAAGCTGGTAGACGGGAGGTGCTGGGTTCAATCCCAAGCGCGCCCGTCGGCCTAATCGTTCGGAGTTTTCGTGGTTTTCTTCGAGCCGTGGATTTTCCATGCGTAAATACGGATTAGGTTCCCTTAGAAAGACCCCCACGGAAGGCATTTCCCCCCCCGGGCCTATATCCCTCGTGAAGATAATCGGCCGTCAACAATCAACCCAACTCAATCCAACTCTTACCTAAAGTTACCTTTAAAGTAACGCGATTATTAATTTAAGACTGTAGTGAGTAAACATAAGTTGATGCCGAAAAAGGAGATTAATATTCGAAAAAGGTGGTAGCTGAGGTTTAAACCCTTGGGGACGAGCGACCGCTATTCGTACCCCGTAAGGTGCTCAGAATCGGGGATTATTCTCACCAGTAAATTTTTATTGTAAATTTTGCCTTATTTAATCCGAGCATTTTCCCGATTCAATTAGGCAAAAATTTCTGTTTTAAAAAACCGGTGATTAAAGCTTAAAAATTCTGTAAAAGACGTTCGTCCCCGAGGGGATAAAGAAGGAGCCCAGGGGATAAAGGTCTTAACTGAAATGTTGTTGGGTATAATAATTATTTTTTAGAAGTTTAAAGTAGCTGGATGACGCTAGAACTATGTTAAAAAAGATTTTGATACAATCGGATCATTTTTAAAGAAGCTGCAACAAAGGCCCCAAGAAGGCGATTAATATTCAAAATTGGTAGCAGCTGATGTCTGAGAAAATTTTTTGTCATTCATGTAGTAGCTGGAGGACTTAAGACGTTATAGAAAGAAAAAAAAGCTAGTCAATCTAACCATTTTTAAGATTGATAGTTAAGAGCAGGTCTCTAACATGAAAACAGGTTAAAAGGATTTAGTTCTTAGAACTTTAGATCTTCAATTAGTCAAAATTAAGCATAGGGTATGAATTATTAGAATAAAATTTTAAAGGAATTTGCAGGAATGGGCTGGGGGGGGGGGGGGTGCTTAAAAAGGGCCCTACGGTCCCAGTAAAAATATGAGGGTGTTAGTCCAAGATTCAACTTTAAAATTGTGCATTGGGAAGGCGAGAAAATTAGGAAGTGAAAAAATGCATGGCGCACAAAAAGTTCAAAGGGCCCCATTATTTTAACTGGAATGCAGAAAGAGGAGGATAACTATATGGAAAAAGGGTTCCAAAAATGACGATTGGATTAAGAGGGGGTAATTTGTTAACAATTTATGGACCAAAAATTTCGAGGAGCCCTCTACCGGGCCCCAAGGGGCCAGGGCCTTAACTTAGATGTTGTTGGATATAAAGATATTTTTTAGAAGTTTTTAAAGTAATCGGAGGACGCTCGAACTAAGTTGAAGAAAATTGTAAGCGATTCGGGTCATTCTTAAAGAAGCTGCACCAAGGGCCCCAAGAAAGTGATTAATATTCAAAATTAGTGGTAGCTGAGGTCTGAGAAATTTTTTGTCTTTCACGTAGTAACTGGAGGACTTAAGAAGTTGTTAGAAAAAAATAAAAGCTAGTGAATCGGACCATTTTTAAGGGAGCTATAATAGATCTTCCTTCATAAAAATATGAGGGTGTTGTTCCGGGGAAAAGATTCTAAGACTCAACTTTTAAATTATGCACTGAGAAGGTGAGAAAATTAGGAGGTGAAAAATGCATAGCGCACAAAATGTTAAAAGGGCCCTGGACCTGGGCCCGGGGTCTTAACTGGAATGTAGAAACGGGAGAATAACTAAATGGAAAAAGGGAGCCCAAAAATGAAGATCGGGTTAAAAGGAAGCAAATTGTTAAAAATTTAGGACGCAAAAACTTCAAGGCGCCCTGTACCAGCCCCAGAGGGCCAGGGTCTTAACTGAAACGTAGAAATAGGGGATTGATTAAATGTAGAATTGGCTCCAAAAACGAAGAAGATCTGATAAAAAGGGGGTAAGTTATTAACAATTTAGGGCATAAAAATTTAAAGGGGCTCAGAGGCCCCGGCACTTAAAAACTTACTCAGTCTCAGGTGCATCAGGACCTGTCTTTGACTATCCTCACCTAAATTTTCAGACTTCTATGTGCGGCAGATTTCTCTAGCCAGCACAGACACACACACACAGAGCAAAACTTTCTTTTATTAGTATTGAATCGGACCATTTTTAAGGGAGCTATAATATGGGGCCCGAAGGGGGCCAACTGATAGTTGAGAGCAGGGTTCTAACACGAAAACGTGTTAAATTGTATTAGTACTTAGTTCTTTAGATCTTCAACTAGTCAAAATTAAGCATAGTGTATGAATTATTCATTAGAATAATATTTTAAAGAAATTCGCAAAAAAATTGGGTAAATGCTTGAAAAAGGGTCCGTGAGCAGCAATAAAAATATGAGTGTGTTGGTCCGGAGAAAAGATTCCAAGACTCAATTTTAAAATTATGCACTGAGAAGGTGAGAAAATTAGCAAGTGAAAAATAAATGGCGCACAAAATGTTAAAGTGGTCCTAAATCGGACCCTAGGAAGCCCTAGGGTCTTAACTGGAATGTAGAAAAGGGAGAATGACTAAATGAAAAAAGGATCCCAAAAATAAAGATCGGATTAAAAGGAAACAAGTTATTAACAATTTAGGGTGCAAAAACTTCAAGGGGCCCTGTACCGGGCCCCAGGGGTGCAGGGTCTATTCTGGTATACATCAAGGAAACGAAACGGCGGCAGTCAAATTGGCAAAAGAAGCAGTCGACGCAACAGTAGACTCTACATCAGTAAACTTCAATTTTTACCCATATCCGGCCTCTAACTTGAAATACCTCCTTAAATCGTCCTCTCTTGCTTCATGGCAACAAGAGTGGGACTACTCCAATACTGGAAGATACACATACCAAAAGTGTCCCTTGATAAAATGCTTCTTCATAGGAACTTGTATCTTTCGCAACAAACCATGGTCCTTTTCCTGTCTATTTACCAAAGTTTGGAAGAACGGACTCTGACAGATGCACATGAGAGCATCGTGGTGATTCTCTCTCGTTGTGACTGGACTGTATAAAACTAGTTGAAAACAATCAACATCTCTTCCATCTTCCCCCACTGGGTGCGGACGCTTAATCTCACCCTGTTTTGGAGTTGATTAATTGTATCTCATGGACATTTGCATATTTAAAATGAACTGGGAAAAAACTTTAGGTAATTAGTATAACTATAGCAACTTTCCATCTATACAAATAACATTTTATTCAAATTAGAGCTGTTTTCTTGCGCTGTGTTTTTTATATATAAAACAAAATTTTCTTTTCTTCGTAGTATTAGTGCTCTGCATATATTTGTGGAATAGTATTGAAAGATCGAAGATCAGTGAAATTGTTCACATCAAATAGTATAGTGTTCTAGTACATATTTCATTTCTGTATGTATTTTTTACCAGAATTGTGGTCTTGTTCTAGCATTGTGTTCTTGTATATACTTTTTTATTATCATTCAAGTACTTTAAAAGTATGAGTAGTGTTAATAGTGGGGTCCTAGCGGTGCTTAAATTTAAACTTCTTTCTTAAGTGAGCAGATGAAAAACACCGGTTCTACGCCAGCGGCACGGCAGCACGACCTCTACGTGACCTTGAAAGACCTCTGCGCTCCTGTGAAGGTCATGCGGCGTACTCTTAGAGGAGGGTCAAGGTTATGTGGCGGTGAGGGTGAAGGTTATGCGTCATCTTATAAGACGAGGGTTTAGATAAGAATTTTTAAATGATTTTTTATAATCAATGTGTAATTAAGAAATTTTAATGAGGGGGCTTTAATTTTTTAGGGTGAAATTTTTGAAGAATGAATTTTTAGGGGACATTGATATTTTTTCACCGTACTACAGTTCGACGGGTTATTTTGAGTTGGATTTTTTTTGCTAATGATAATTAATTAAGAAATTTTAATTTAGAGACTTTAAATTTTTAGGAGGTAATTTTAGGCGATGGAATTTTTTTTCGCAGACATTCATTTTTTTAAGCGCACTTCAGTTTTCGGTGTTATGTTTACTTGTGAAAAATAAATTAATGATAATTAATTTAGAAATTTTAATGAGGGGACTTTAATTTTTAAGGGGTTAATTTTAGGAGATTGAATTTTTTGGGTGAGACATTATTTTTTTTCAGCGCTGTTCGAGGGGCAATGTTTAATAGAGTCAAAACACCGTATTAAACACTAGTGTCGTGAAGGAAATTTTCACCTTGTTATTAATAAAGTTTACAATATACTTATAACTACTTAAAAGGTGACACAAACATATAAAAATATGTAAAAACATTATTTAATGGAACTCTGAGATCTATGAGATCGAACACACACGCGTTCATTTTCAAAGGGAAAAGATGACTTACTGAATAGAAGTACATTTTAAAACAAAAACAAAATAGTACGCATGGGCAAGTGGAGTTCAGTCCATTTCTCTGCAGAGGGCTGAAAAGGTCAGTTAATATTATCAGGAGGCCTTGAAATATTTAGGACAGGTGTCGTGTGTGATCTTGGCTAAAAAACTGATTTAATTATTAATTTAGCATATATACTTAATTAAATTTGTTTTATTTTAATGGAATTTATATAAGATTATAGGAAGGAGATATTTATTGTATCTTACAAAGTTGAAAGTTATATGGTAAATTCTTAAAGAATAACAGTTTCTTCCATTTCTTCCACTTGGAAGAAATCTATTTCTTCCGGCCGGTGTTTTCCATGGTTTCTTCCGCGGTTTTTTCCACTGTGGAAGAAACTTGCCAACTCTGTATCTTAGACGATCTCATGGTGGAATGTGGATCAGACGAGCACATGACTTATCTCTTTACAAGGACAAGTCACCATTTAAACGTTAGTGTGATATTTATTACACAAAATCTCTTTCCTAAAGGTAAAGAAATGAGAGGTGTTTCCCTAAACAGTCAATATTTGATCCTGTTTAAAAATCATCGTGACACGAGTCAAATCATTCATTTGGGTCGACAATTATACCCAACTAACTGTGAATTTTTCCAAAAAGTGTTTACAGACGCCACTAGAAAACCGTTTTCTAATTTATTAGTCGATATAAGAAATAAAACCCCAGAAGAACTACAGTTAAGAACACTTGTGTTATCGGGACAAAGACAGTATGTGTACACTTTGAAAAAAGCTTTAAAAAGAAAGACATTTTGTTCTTAATTCAGTTTCGATCATGACGTTGACCGAGAAACAATTGCGTGATTTAGAGCTTATTAAGACGTGTCCCAAAACCTTACGCAAGCAACTTTTGAAAAATTATTCTCGCTCAGTGAAAGCCATTTGTGAGTGTACCCACAAAGTGCTGGAAGGAAACGTACTTCTCTAACCAAATCAAAAGAAGTCTTTGAAGAAGTATAAAAACCCTCTTCGAAAAATCGGTACGAAAAAAGGAACTCTCTTAAAAAAAAAAAAACTGATTGCGCAACACGTAGGATTTTTAAATAGTTTAATTCCTGCGGCCCTGAGTGTGTTAACGGGTCTTATCAATGGAGCTCGCTACTAAATATGCTCTTATAACGGAAGAAGAGTTGGCTATAGACATGTGCCCACGAAAAAGTAAATGACTGAGTTTGATGTGGCAATGTCCAATATACTCAATAGTTCACTTCCCGATCATGAGAAAGTTCAACTGTACTATGAACTTTTCAAAAGGAAAATGAATTTGCAAGAATTTAATGTCCATTGGAGATCAAAGCCTTTTGACGATGATGAAGAGAAAAGAAAGTCCAAACCTCTCAAGACGGAACCTGTCAAAACAGAACCTGTCAAAACAGAACCTGTCAAAACAGAACCTGTTAAAACGGAACCTGCCCAAACGGAATCTACCAAGACGGAACCTGCACAGTCAGAAAGACCCTCTGAAATGTCCGAAGAAGATGATTACGGCACGTTTGTGATAGCCTCAACACCAGTACATATGAGAAACAAGCTGGATCTTTACTCTGGTTACTGAAATCGAAATCAAGCAAGATGGCCTGGGATCGAAGTGGAAGAGTCACTTATAAAGGAAACACCTTGTAAGATACGAATTTAGCGGAACTCTTTCATCTCATTTTTAATGTGAATAAAAAACCTGGGTAAACACCTACAGAATTTCTTCATGCACTTCATGATATTGGAGTACCTTCAAGTATCATTAAAAATAAATATTTATCACCTGAAACAATGAAGAAAATAACGAAAGTTGTATCAGCCAGAAGAAACTTTGTAAAACCCAAGAAGAGATCCAATGTATTACTAAATCCTACTTGGACAAGTTTATATTAATAAAAATGAATTGTAACAAACTGTGTATTCCTTTTTGTCTACACTACATATTAAAAACTTATTATAACACATTATAAAAAGAACTTAAAATGCTACTAACCTAGACATGTCCAGCTCGTACATTAGCTTGGGAAGAAATGAATGCAAGTTCTAATCGTCTTATCTTATCGTCTAATCTTATCAGCGATCAATTGCGTCACTAGTCAGCATAGCGCATGCTCGGGGATATCATGTGATCTTCAGTTAGTAGATAAGCATGGACGTTATCAGTCATTCTCTTCGTGGTTAGCATAGTAAAAAGTTGAATTTTATTTCGCGCAAATCAAATGTAGCAGATTTGAGAAAAGTTTACTGAATGACTTTATCAATTTTTTTAAAATATTTATTGAATAGAAATAAGAATAATTTATTTTTAAAATATTAACTGAATTATTATTCTACTTATTATAAAAACCAATTAGAGGAGTTGTGTTAATTGCAAGCAGAGCTTTTAATAGCATACAGAGTAGAAATTTTTTAAAATCTTCTCCTAATCAGTGACGTCATCTATGAAGGAAAACCCATTAATGACTCATCAATGACTTGTCTAAAGTTCCCAGTGATTTGAAGTATCATTAGATAAGAACTTGTCTTCTCCATTATTCAAGTAAGTGTATGAAATAGATGTGTTCGTAAAAGGTAAGTACAATTTATATGTGAATACCTATTTCTCTTACACATTCAGAAAATATTTGTTATTTTCAAGCATTTATGAAACTTAATCAAGAATTTAAAAAGTAGTTTAAATATTTAAATATGTGAGATAGATATGTTCAGTCACATTCTAGTGTATTCAAAACAAAGTTTTGACTTTAGTAAATTTTACAAAATAGTTAATATGTAAATTATTTTTAAATAAAAACTCTAAGCTTTTAAAATCACACAATATTTATTGATCGTTTTAAATAGCAGTTACAAAATTGAAAAAAAAAAAGATACAAATATTTTAAGCCCAACTATATTTAGCTGTTGACAATTCAGTGTTCATTATTTTTTCTAATGTCCAATTAGAACTACGTTGAGTGAACTTCTCATAGGAATTTATCATTTTTGCAAAGGCTTCCTCCATATGCACAGATAAATTTTGGTTCATCAATTCGAGCAGTTTTAGAATGAAAAAAGGGAGTGACAGCCTCTAAATCCCCCTCATTAGTTACACGACTAACAAGAGCTTGTACAGTTGCATGCCATTTCATTGACTTTTTTTCTTCAATCTGATAATGTAATTCATTCGAAACGTCTGGTCGAACACTATCAAAAAATGTGATAAAGTCTTTGACGTCTTTGTGATAAAGTCTTTGAAAGACGATTGAAATTCAATCGATGCTGGATTTAATTAAGTGTCTGTGTTTGCCCCATGTTGGTGGCTCACGGAAAATATTCCATCTTGTGCTGCGTTTGTAGCCTTGCCAACCTGTAATAGTGAGAAATTCCAGGCTGGGTATCGTCCCATGTGGTTTAGTCAGTAGAATGTCAGTGGGCTATACTGATGGCCCGGGTTCGAGTCCCGGCATGGAATCTTTTTCACTAGGTTGGTCTTTGCGCCTTTTAAGCAAATATAATTTGAAATTAAATTTTCATTTGAAATATATCTAGATAATTTAAAATTCCACTGTCTAAAAATATATTAATTTTCGAAAACATTCGCGAATGCGTAAATAAAATTTTAGGTTAATGGACCTTAAGGAACTCTTTATTTTTCAAATATATATATATTCATTATTAACAGTGCATTCAATTTCATTTAGGGGAAAAAGGGGGGAGGTAAATTTCCTGATACCTTTATGAAGGGCACTCTATATTTCCCCCCCCCCCCAAAAAAAAAAAATATGTTATTTTCGAATGGATTAACATAAACTAAAAGTTTTAACCGATACATACATACCTTAAAAGTGCATAACAAATCGTGTACCATAACCGAGATACTTTTAAATATCTCACCAATTTCAAAACATATATTTCTATTTATGCATAGAACCGAGAAAAAATTCCCACCGATCTAACACAGATTCAGTAAAAAGAAAAAAAAATTCTGAAGTTTACTAGTACTATTTTAAAATTCGCAGAAATAAATTCTAACGGAAAATTCACAAGTGTCCTCTTTTATATTTTTAAATAATACTTAAAATTCGAGCGCATACGTCACTAAATTAAATTTTATCACAAAAAGTCCTCTCAATAAATTTTTAATTAATGTTTAAAATTCCATTGCCATCTAAAAATTCGCGTTAAAGAAAAAAATATATTTAAAAGTCTCCCAATTAAAAATTAGTGCCAGAAAAATTTACCTCTAACACAAAAAATTTTCAATCTTCCAAAATTGCGTCCCTAAAAAATTAAAGTATCCTCATTAAAATTTCATAATTATTTTTTCTCATTAATTTATTTTTCACAAGTAAAAATAACACCGAAAACTGAAGTGCGCTTAAAAAATTAATGTCCGCGAAAAAAAAATCTATCTTTTAAAATTACTCCCTAAAAAATTAGTCTCGCAATTAAAATTTCTTAATTACGCATTAATTAATTTATTTTTTACAAGTAAACATTGCCCCGCGAACAACGCTGAAAAAAATTAATGTCTCACCCAAAAAATTCAATCTTCTAAAATTAACCCCTTAAAAATTAAAGTCCCTTCATTAAAATTTCTAAATTAATTATCATTAATTTATTTTTCACATGTAAACATAACACCGAAAACTGAAGTGCGCTTAAAAAATTAATGTCTGCGAAAAAAATTCTATCTCCTAAATTACCTCCTAAAAATTTAAAGTCTCGCAATTAAAATTTCTTAATTAATTATCATTGGTAAAAAATCCAACTCAAAAATATCAATGTCGCCTAAAAATTCAATCTTTAAAAATTTCACCCTAAAAAATTAAAGTCCCCTCATTAAAATTTCTTAATTACACATTAATTATGAAAAATCATTGAAAATTTTTTATCTAAACCCTCGTCTTATAAGAAGACGCATAACCCCTTCACCGCCGCATAACCTTGACCCTCCTCTAAGAGTACGCCGCATGACCTTCACAGGAGCACAGATGTCGTTCAAGGTCACGTAGAGGTCGTGCCGTCGTGCCGCTGGCGTAGAACCGATGTTTTTCATCTACTTAGGTGAAATTTCACTAATAAAATTAGCCGACTCAGTTCAGCCAAGAAATTCATTCACTTTCGTATTTTGGGCATTACTCGGACTTCATGTTTTTTTCCCTTCCTCTATCTATTTTATTAATATTAAAAGGCATATCAGCAATAATGTTTGTAAAACTTTCATGGCACTCTCAGAACAGATTGGGCTGCCACTTGTGAAATAATTGTATGATCATTGGTTTCCAAATAAATAGGATGAGTCTCTATCTCTGAGGGCCACTGTGATGTGGAATCACATATATGTTCTTAAATTATTCCTTTCTCTAAATTTCAGTTAAAACTAATCTTTAATTATTCATTTTATCCTAACCTTTATTTCAGTTCCCATTGTAACTTTCCTCCAAAAGAAAAGAAAGAAAAGAAATTTAACAGATGCCTTTACCACTAAATCGGCTCTCGCATTCATAAAATTCATTTAGATGATTATTCACGCTGACTAGATAAAAAAAAGAATAAAGATCGACTTTGCTTTCGGCCAGTAGAAATAACTCTTTGATCTCTGCTTAATTTTTGAGTATGACTTCCTTGTTAAATCATAAACATTTCCAGAAAATGCGGTCTGTATTGTCTTTAACGCTATGTTCTCAAAACTTTCCTCTTACCGTACAAATTGGCGTTCGAATTCTTTTTGGCTTATTTTTTAGGACTGCTATGCTGGTGGCCCTGCCACACAATTCAAAAGTCTCCTCATTGTCCAAAGGTAACAGATAATTTTTCTCATATGACATCATTCATTTTTCACGTGCTCTTTTCGCCAATTGTTTGATGCCAATGTGTATATTACAGAATAATTGGCAATTGCTCCCTTGCACTTCATGAACTCAGTCATGTAAAAAAATCGTCTTTAGAAATTCTATCAGGCACCATCCCTATCCATTTCTGTATGAAAATGCTTTAATTTTATATAGTTACTCCAAATAAACAGATTTCCTAAAAAACAATTTAAAAGCATTATTTCTACACTGATCACAGCCTACAGCTATTTATAGACTCCAGCGAATGCAAAGAAACTGAACCTGGTAATAATTTACGATTTTAAAGTGCGGATCTCTACTACAAAATATTGGTGCCGTTACAGGGCATTCGCAATATTTTTCTGGAACTTTATGGGATGGTGCCTGCCTGTTTATTAGACTGCCTGCCTGTTTACTAGACTCCCTGCCTGTTTATTAGACTGCCTGCCTGTTTATTAGACTGCCTGCCTGTTTATTAGACTGCCTGCCTGTTTATTAGACTGCCTGCCTGTTTATTAGACTGCCTGTCTGTTTTTATTAGCCTACCTGATGTTTATTTGTTTGCCTATTACGGATGTGAATTTCTAGACGTCTTTTCTACCGGTATTTTTGAAATGTCTATTGCCTCGATAGATGACTACCTATTATTTATGGGGATCGTGGTCTGTTAAGTAACTTCCCATTTACCTGACTGCTGTATGAAGTGCGCGTGTTTCCTGTGAATTTATGCTGCCGGACTTTTTCTAATGGATTTCATTATTTTAATAATTATGGAGTTAGATCCCAGTGGCGAGTGTCATTTATGACTGTTTCAGCTGATTCTTCGGATCAAGATTTTTTTTTCACGATGTTCGCCGTAATCTCTCCCGCTTGTTACAGCCTCTCCTTCCAATGTAGGCTTAGGAAGCTGCGGTAGCCTATTTGTGACTCCTATAGTTCGCCTCCGGGTTACTCTGTTCACCGACTTTGGATGAATCAGTGCTTTTTATTTCGACTTATTCGTAAATTTATGCAGAAATATACTGAGTCAATTCTCTACTTATGATTCTAAGGTGGTGCAGATTTCCATGTTTGACGTCGTATTGTTTTCACACTGATTTTATTTTTTTACTTCCACTTGTGGGTGCTGATATTGCCTTTCTGCAAAAGAAAGTGCATTAACCTATTTTGTGTTTTGAATTCAAATTCGATATTCAACGTTCATTTTCATCATAATACTGTTAACTATTGAATGAAAACAGTTAAAAGTGTCATAAAAAAAGGTACAATATAATAATGAATATCAAATATTGATAGTTACATCGATTATAAAAATGGAAGAGCATAAAAGAAAATATGCATATATATAAACAATTACAGCTTATCATGTGAGTATGAGAAAAATATTATATGCATTTTATATTTTTATAATTATTAACGCTCAATTTCTATTTTGACTACATGACATTTTTATAAAATGTAGTATTTAAAATAATACATTAATTTTTAACAATTGTCTTTGATTATGCATTTTATTTTCTCATGCTCATATTTTGTTTGCATGAATAATAACAGCTGTAAATACTTTTAGATTTCTTTGAAATTTATCACAGTTTTACAAATGCTATTTAAGAACTAAGATGCCAAACGATAGCATGATAAAATTACATTTTTCAGATATCCAAAATACTTATTTACTGTTCACTTTTGGCTCGAATAAGTATCACAAAGATCAAGACAATCTATTTTTAAAAAATTTTAGAATAATTATTTTAGAATAAGTACTAATTTAGAATAAGTGTTTTATGGATCGCATTCTTTTGGATTTTTTTTATGTTTTTTTTTCTTCTTCTTCTTAAAAAAAAGTTTTTATCATTTCTCTCATTTTATTTAATGATTATATATTTTGTTTATTTTTTTAGTGCAGTTCCTTTTGAAGTATTATAAATTGACAGTTATATATATATATATTTATTTATCTTATATTTTATATTATGACTTTCATTTAAAAAAATTTTAGGTAAGTTAATGGTCCATCTAAAATATTTTTGTTTCCAAGTAAATAATAAAACAGGATGCTGCCAGTTTCAAACTATTTTTTATTTATTTATTTATTTATTTTTTTTGGACAGGAAGTCTTATTTTAAAAAAAACAATATATAGAGAGTTAAAGATGAATACTGGTAATGAATAAAGATTTCATTTATTATTGACATTATTTTCATTTTGAGGGATATAAAATTTTACCAGTTGAATCGAATCTCTATTTATATAAATTCTCAGTTTAAAGGTAAGTTATGTTTTAATGTGTTTGTACAGTACTATTAAGGAAGTATTTTTATCTCTGCTTAAAAGTAGCCATGATTTTACTTGAATAATTAAATCTATCTAGATATTCAATATGTTTAAAGTAGTGTGCACATTGATTATATCTATTCAAGTGAAACTATTTTTCACAGTGCATTATACTATAGCGAGAATATGAAATAATTTTTCTTGTCCTTTTATTATAGACACAAAAAGAAAGAAGATTTGTTTAAAAAAGGTAAAATATTTAAAAGTTTTGCATGCATGATTATTTTCCGCCAGTAACTATAGCCTTATAAGAACTTTCATTTTAGGTTATTTAGGTAAACGAAAATCTTTTGATAATTTTCTTGATGCATTATAGTATTTCTTATGCATTTGATACAGAAGATAAACAATATGATTTGAGAAATAAATTGGGTCAACTGAATTGACTATTTTTTCCCCTTTTAATTTAATTTTAAAACCCTTTTTAGGCATATAATTGCAATGTTTGTTGTTCCTATATGCAGTCACTAAAAATTATTCCGTTACAGAGAGTGCAGTTTTCCGATATTTAAATAACTATTTAGAAGTTTTTTTACATGCATTATCATGGTTTTTAACTGTGGAGTATAATACTTATTAGTTTATGGCTATATCTTTAACATTTAAAATTTTTAATATTCACTTCAAAAAAAAATCTCACATTTGACTACTATTTATTATATTGCATTTAGATGGGTTCATATTTTTGGAATTATCAGATAGAGTACTTGTGTATTTGTTTTGTATTTTATAATTCATGATATATGATGCGTAAGAAAAAGCCACACAAATTGACACAAGAGCCCTCTGCTGTATTTAATTTTCAGTTAAAACCTAATGCACAACAGGTAATGTTTTCAAAAACTAACATTGATTCTGAAACAACTGGTTTGGATTCTAATCCTTTTAAGATTTCATGTTTAAGTAGTTTAAGTGAAACTATTAACAGATATTCTAAAACTATTGTTACAGATGTTCAGGCATTAATTGACCCTATTTTAAATGAGGCTAATCCTGAACTCGTTCAGAAGTTTAATTCTTATCAAAAAGAAATTGAATTTAAATTTAATATTTTAAATGATTTGATGGGTAGTGTTCAATCAGAGTGGAATGTTTTACAAAAAGGTAATGACGACTTACAAAGAGTAAATAAGCTGTTATTTGAAAAGGTAAGGACACTTACCTCGTCCAAACAGTCTACGCATAATGACATAGCTGTTCAATGCGACATTGATGGACCTAACTTGGATGAACCACTTAATATAATTAAAGTTAAAGATAAGAAATTTAATTCTAATGTTAAAGACTCGTCATCCAAAATTTTAGATAATGCTAAAACTCAAACAGACACAGATTCTGGTACAACTATTTCTGACTTCTCAAAAAATAAAAATGTTAATTTTATTTCAGTACCTGATTACATTTTAAAGTTTTGTGAGAACAAAACTCCAGATAGGGATTTTTCTGACTGCACAAAAATAATTTTATTGGGTATCGATGATAATATAAGTGTGCCAGATATTATGATGTCTATAAATGAAATGATTGGCAACACCATTCCTTCCATTCACTTTGGAAGAAAACATAAATTAAGACAAGGTTTAAAATACAATTGGACTATTAGTGTTACATCATGGATTGCTAATTCCTTAATTCAACATGGTAAATTAAATATTAATTCTATTGATTACACTGTCAGGCCATTTATTAATATAAAACGTTGCTTCCATTGCCAACGGCTAGGCCATCTGGCAAAAGTTTGTGTATATGATTTGGCATGTGCTAATTGCGGTGAATCTCACACTTCAGTTAATTGTAAAAATATTTCAAGATGTATTAACTGCATCGCACATAACCGTACTTACAAGAAGTCTTTAGACATAAATCACCCTGCTTTTTCTCCTTTTTGTGATACATTTAGATTTTATTTTAAGCAAAAACAGTTTTTCTTTTAACGTACAACATAACTTATACATACATCCTCCTTTCAGGCATGCTAGTGCAAGGTTAATTCTTATTCATTCATTTACACATTTTGTTACTTAACTTTATGCGATACATGGCTTTCTTCGCTCCCTTCGACCGTGAATGTTTACATTGTTCGCATGCGTTTATTCATAAAATAAACGTAAACGATTAATAGGGTTTTTTTTTTCTCATACATTTTTCTTACACAAATATATTTGTTTTCTTAGGATATACAAATTTTGAAACATTGCTATTTAAAGATTGATTAATGTCAATTATTTCATTGTCTATGTTTTTCGTGCAATACACTTGTCTCGGATTTTCTTTCATTCAACTGTTTCAGGTCGACAGGAATAGATGAATGATTCCAACTTTCACATTTTTGATTTACTGTTAGTTTTCTTCTGGTGGTTAAGCCCTAATTGCCAGTAAGACTTCAGCGGTGGATCTCAAATGTTTTTCCTTTATTTTCTGTCTACTTTTCTTGGTTTGCTTTCTGATGTACATTTTTTTGAAAAAAATCACATATAGGTATACTTAGTTACTTTTTTATTATTTTAGATTACATTTTCATACTTACTTTGCATTGCGGTCACCATGATTTCAAAAAATATTACGTCTTTTTGGTCATAACTTGGTGTAGATATTCTGTTTCTTTGTAGGTCTTTCTGATCATCAATTGCACTTTCTTTTTACACGCAGTGTTTATGCGAATGTTCATTGGTTTACCAATATTACAACGTTGAGTTTTCTTACAAAGGTTTTTCTCTTTTGGTGTACTTCTGGATTTTCGGAAATGACCCTCACTCACAAAAATTTCGCTTGGCATGCAGCAAG
The DNA here is from genome assembly GCA_963932465.1 of Maratus speciosus. Taxonomy (NCBI): domain Eukaryota; kingdom Metazoa; phylum Arthropoda; class Arachnida; order Araneae; family Salticidae; genus Maratus; species Maratus speciosus. The sequence continues at coordinate 391,258,277 of OZ010790.1, read as the reverse complement.
TACAAAATATTTTTTACAAAAGGTTTCTACAATGGTTTCTACATCGTTTTACAGTGGTTTTTCTTACAAAGGTATATTTTTGCAGCATGCTATTCTGATGAAGTTACTTACAAACATATTAATTACATGTGCAGTTGTTTGGTTAGTGGTCCTCAGTGCAGTTTTTGGAATATTTTATGTCATTTGTTTAGAATACATTGGTCGTTTCTTTTAAATTTTCATTAGTTATGAATGATTCAATACAGCTCAAGTTGCTTCCTTCCCACTTGCACTAGTGTTACCAATTATTCCATGTTTTCCTGTTTACACATGCAAATTTCATTACATTTTGGCATAATTCAGATAGATATATACACTTTTCTGCATAACATATGTTGATGTTTATGTATGATTTACATTTGCTTCTTCAAATTTCTTTACTTTCAATTGGGTACGCATGATATACAGTAGTACTTCACGCCGCATACGCGACCATTAATAGTTTGTTTTTCAGTCAATGTATACTTATACACATACAATCTGCATTGTCATTATACCTAAGGAACTTACTGCTTCTTTATTTAAAATTCTATCAAAGTGCAATTTTTTTATTACATCTGCCAAAATTCACACTTTTTTTTCAACTTTAACGCAATATTCATTCTCTTATAATTTGTACAAGGTATTTACACGTTTGCTCATGGCACTTTCAAAAAGCTTACACTCCAGTCAATTTTATACACATCGGTAAACGGTACACGCCAGTCAAGACGATAAAGAAAAAATTGCATACCTATCAATGTTTTCACACTACTTTTCAGTGAAGGTATATTGTCAATTTTTATAAGCAAAGACACTGTTATACTCCTGCTTAAAGGTCATTGCAAGTCTTTTATTGGTGTTTATACCAACCGTGCATTCTATTGAGATTATTTATCGGTTTACATATTACTTTTTCTTTTTTCACACATGTCTAGCATCTTTTACACTTTCTACGTAAATGCTCAGTGTCTTCAATTTATCAGTAACTGTTTTCAGTAAAGGTATTTTATGGGTGATACCGAATAATATTTTATGTGGATTTTTTTTTCTTAGTTTACATAACAATACTGTTTTGATAGTCAATATAATTCAATGTTTTCTCTAAATTGTAAATTTCATTTTCAAAATTTCAATGTTTCAGATCTTAAAAAAATACATTTTAATAAATATACACACAACAACACAGTTGTCACGCGAATTAAATGGCTTATGGCAGTGTTTCAGCTAATTTTTTTTCATATCCTGATTATAGCATTTCTTGGACTGTCACCTTATGTACACGTTTGTTTAAAATCAATGTTGTGAGACAAAAAAAAAAAAAAAAAAAAAAAAACCAGGAAGATATAAATTAAAAAATATATACGCTTTTACTCATTATTATGGACATTATTTCAGAATCCTTCGTTATTTGTATTATGTTTTTGTTTATCTGTGTTTAATATTATGTGTTTAGTTGCATTATATTACTCGAGTATTTTATTATAATTATAGTATTGGTCAATACACATATTTAATGTTTATTATGAGAAACATTTTTGAATTTATTGCCAGTTGACAACTGACCTGTGGATTAGGCCTAATGTTTGTTTTATTTGTATGTGCACATTTTTGATACAGGTCATCGTCTGAATATGGCGAATTGAAAAGTGATCACAAATTTTATTGATGTTGCTGCAGCTGTTTCTAAATAGAAACAATATATAATGTCATCTGTATTTGACAAAATTTATGGTACCAATATATTTATATCATGATATACTTTTATTTTAGGATGGTTGCCTACTTAGAGAGAAGTTCAATTGCTGTTGCTTTAATTTGAACATATCTGATTTCGTTTGCATGACTGCCCTATACATAATGTACTCCTAAGAGCATATGAAAATTGATTTCACGCCCTTTATGTACATTCTTTTCGTTGATTGAAGGGGAGATATATGTGATGTGGAATCACATATATGTTTCTTAAATTATTCCTTTCTCTAAATTTCAGTTAAAACTAATCTTTAATTATTCATTTTATCCTAACCTTTATTTCAGTTCCCATTGTAACTTTCCTCCAAAAGAAAAGAAAGAAAAGAAATTTAACAGATGCCTTTACCACTAAATCGGCTCTCGCATTCATAAAATTCATTTAGATGATTATTCACGCTGACTAGATAAAAAAAGAATAAAGATCGACTTTGCTTTCGGCCAGTAGAAATAACTCTTTGATCTCTGCTTAATTTTTGAGTATGACTTCCTTGTTAAATCATAAACATTTCCAGAAAATGCGGTCTGTATTGTCTTTAACGCTATGTTCTCAAAACTTTCCTCTTAACGTACAAATTGGCGTTCGAATTCTTTTTGGCTTATTTTTTAGGACTGCTATGCTGGTGGCCCTGCCACACAATTCAAAAGTCTCCTCATTGTCCAAAGGTAACAGATAATTTTTCTCATATGACATCATTCATTTTTCATGTGCTCTTTTCGCCAATTGTTTGATGTCAATGTGTATATTACAGAATAATTGGCAATTGCTCCCTTGCACTTCATGAACTCAGTCATGTAAAAAAATCGTCTTTAGAAATTCTATCAGGCACCATCCCTATCCATTTCTGTATGAAAATGCTTTAATTTTATATAGTTACTCCAAATAAACAGATTTCCTAAAAAACAATTTAAAAGCATTATTTCTACACTGATCACAGCCTACAGCTATTTATAGACTCCAGCGAATGCAAAGAAACTGAACCTGGTAATAATTTACGATCTCCAAATATTTTAAAGTGCGGATCTCTACTACAGCCACTGATAGTGTTACCTTGTTAGGCTTGCAGAGATTAAGCCATATGGTGCCCTTTCCCTTGACCTGACCCTGTTTGAAAATGGGGGAGAAGCAGCTAATTGTTGAGATTTCTTATGTAAATTTTTTTATAATTTTTGGAAAATTGTATGGGGTAGTAATGAACAAATTAAAACTTTAAAATGCCCTCCACTGATGAAAAAATCAGTTAAGAGGGGAGAAGTTAGTGCTTAGAATTGTACAGGCCAAAAACTTTGAAACGATATGTCACAGGGAAAAAAATAATCTACGCCCCCCCCAGGGGGAATATCCCCTAATAGTGGTCAAAAATAGACCTCACCAATCGAAGACCCGTGAAGAGTTTCACCTTCGGTCAAGCCTTCAAATGAGGTCGAGCCTTGCTGTAGCTTAATTAGGAGCTGAGTTTGAAAATTGACCCCCACGAGAAAAAATTCAGTGATGGGGGATAGAAAGGTTCATAATATGAAAGAGTGGTCCGAGGGTTTTCTGATGATACATCACATGAGGGTTTAGCAGGCGTGCTGCGTACACACTGCAAAATCTTGCCCCCCCCCCCCCCCCAAAAAAAAAAAAAGCTAATCTCGAATCTTTTAGTTTCACTTTCCACCACCAGAAGGTGAACTATATTCTTAAAAAAACTGGTTCTGAACGAAACTTCGTTAAAGAACTTACCCGTAGATATATTAAGGAAGTGGCAGGCTTACTATTCGAAAATAATGGTAAGTACACTTTTGAAATTTTTATATTTTAAATAAGTTATATTTATCCGAGTGCTCCGTCAGAAATCCGCATCTAAAACGGTAGAAAACGATAGGGCTAGATGCATAAGTTTAAAATATCTAAATGGTGTATTTTAAAAAATTTGACGGCGTTCCAAAGAATCGTAGTACAAAAATCGTTTACAGTTTCGAAAGACTGGCTTTTAAATTGAGACTTTAATGGAATCACCCAATTAATGAAATAATAATTAATATCCAAGGTTGTAATTGAGCGACCGTGAATAAATTTACATATCTGAAATCAGCGAAAAATTCTACATCTGGATGCATAAAAATTAAATCTATAAATTTTATATTTAAAAAAATTTATATTCGTCTGAAAATGTCCACTATTGAAAGGCGTTGGTTGTCTGCAATGAACACCTGGCGTCATGGGAGAGATTTCGATCCTTTCTTTCGAAGGAAATAAAATTTTTTTTTATAAATAGATTTTTTGATTTCCTGAAACCGTACCGGAATAATTTTTAGAATTTCTGAAAGGGGAATTGTTTTTGCATGCAATTTTCTAGTTTTTAGTCCCTGTAGAATTTAAGATATAGCCCTTTTTTAAAAAGGCCCAATACATTTATTGCCCTAGCAGCGCTGTAATTCTATTAACCCCTCCCCCTCTCTTCGAGTTTTCGAAGAAATTGTCTGCAGTTTGATAAAAATCTATGCTTTTGATGTTTTCCATTCTTTTAAGTTTTTAATTAATTTCTCAACTAATTATTAGAAATTTAAAATTCTGAAACTCGGGTGCACACCAGGAGAGGCCTTCGACTATCCTCACAAAAATTTTGAGCCTCATACCTGCCGTAGACTTTGCTAGCCATCGCAAACAAACACACACACAGACAGAGCGAAACTTTGTTTTTTTTGTGTGTGTGTTAGCACATAAAAAATAAGTTGCATGTCTTTTTAAACCAATCGAAAACTCAAGCGTGGAAATTAATTAAAAAATTAATAAACATTTTGAGTTTTACTTTTTAAATAAATTAAGAGTAAGAGACGGATGTAAACTAAACAAAATATTTATTATTACTTATATAAATTAGAGTGCAATAGTACATATATAAAATAAGTTCTGAAGTTAACTTTTCCAGAAATTATCTTCCGTTGTACCTTTTTGTTCCGAGGAATCATCTTTAGTTTTTGATCGACCCCAAAAACTATCATCATCATCTTCAGTAGTAAAATCAAGACTGTTCGTTACTCTAGTTGGTTCAGCAGTTTCTTCAAAAAATACATTGAATGGATTTTCGGTAGTATCAAAGTCTTCATTTGGTTTTGAGGTTTCTAAAACGTCATTTCTTTCGATTTCTGTTTGTGATTTACAGGAGATAGACATATCTTGTTGGTCTTTAGAAAGTGGAACGACAAAATGTTCGTTAGTCATCAGGAAAGTTCCATTTAGGTTTTCTAATAACATAGTCTCATTGAAAATGACGTATGCATAGCCTTTTCCTAGTAGAAAAAAACACAATGATCATTAGTTCATGTTGATACAGTTTTGAGAAATATCAAAATAAAATTTGTAATATCTGATTTTTTAAAAAGTTGGGGGCAACTATAATTTTAATTAGTTTAATACTGAAATCTCGCCTATATACAAAAAATAAAACATGTAAAAGTTTTTGAAGCCTTCTTTACATCGCATAAGATCTGGCGTTTTGGAATGCAGATGGGCGCAAAATTAAAATGTGTTGTTTGTTATGGTCATTTACAGCATATTTTCTAATCAAGATTATTTCTCTAGCATTCAAAGTTTTATATCAGGGTAATGAAATAAGTCCAATACATTACTGTCTATGGGTGGTAAATGTAACAATTTTTGAAAAATCTTATATAAAGCTTGAAATCGAATTTTTCGGAATGCGGGTGGCAACGAAATATAAAAATATTATATTTCACCTCTACAGCATATACTCTTTATTGAAGATTGTGTATAGCATTTATAGTTCTTTTACTTAACCATGCAAAAGAATTCGAATATCTTGCACAGCGTTGTTGTCGTAAACTAGTCGTTGGGGGCCACCGTAATACTTACCCATCATGGATATGCATAATATAAAATATGAAAGTAAATTGCCAATATTGAAATTTAATAGGCTTCGTCGCACTATTACATTCTAAATACATACCAAATTTATAGCCTCTATCTCAATTTGTTCAGTAGATAAGAGTGTTTAAAATCGTGGCTTGATGACGTCATAAACTTTAAATCGAGGCTAACAAGAAAGACAGGCTACCGCGGTGGGTCCAATTCTTCTTTCTTTTACAGACCGCTGGAGTCACGTGATGTTCGAATGCACCAATGAAGGTGTGCGAAAAGAGCATCACGTGACCCCAGCGGTCTGTAAAAAAAGAAGAATCAGACCCACCGCGGTAGCCTGTCTTTCTCGTTAGCCTCGCTTTAAATGATCTATTACTGAATTGCGTAAAAGAAACATCCTTATAACTCCAAAAATGATAATCATATTAACTAATAGTTTACTGCGTCGGATTAAGCATCTCATTTCCAATTAAAATATACACTATATGGCCAAAGGTGACCTTGCAATTTTAGACGTTTTGTTAAATATCTAGAAAAATACATGAGAAATTAACCTGAAACAGCAGGTGTGTAAACGGTATAGTATAGGTCATATATTTTCACGAAGATTTTTTCCCGAAACCCCATAGGGCACTGTCAACAAATTGAAAAAGAACGAATATCTTTTGGATAACCCTGTCAAAATTAATGCCGCAAAAGCGTTCAAACTCGAGATTATTAATAAGTGGCTTATTGTACTATACTGTGTTCATTTTTATGAGGATAGAATGTGTACTCGTAGAGAAATTAAGGATTTATAAAAACAGTCCAAAATTTCGCCAAGTTTTTTTCTTATAATTTGCAGAGTTCTTAATATATATAAAAAAAGTTCCTTTTAGAAAATATGACAAAGAACATTGTACACAATACCCTGCAATTAGAATGAAAAAATAATAAAAATTGTATGAAAAATGAGCAGGTTTACTAAATAATGATTCACTGCGCATGATCGAAAGCAATCAAAATATAATTTGCATAATGTGTTAGCTAAATGCATAGAGCAACTTTTGTGAAAGTCTCAAAAACATAGTTTGAAAAGTGATAATAATCGTTTATAGAATATACTCAAAATCCGTTATTCCCAAAAGGAAGCAAAAAGATGAGGGGCTGTATCCAAATATAGTAGTACGTGCAATATTGTGTATGCTGTATTGGCACTAATCAATGGATATATGGATATAACCTCTCATCTTTTTGCTTCATTTTGGGAACAACGGATTTTGAGCTTATTCTATAAACGATTATTATCAGACTTTTCGAACTATGTTTTTGAGACTTTTACAAAATTTGCTCGATACATTTAGCTAACAAATTATGCACATTATATTTTGATTGCATTCGCGTATGCGTAGTGAAACATTTTTTTTTTGTAAACCTACTCGTTTTTCATCCAATTTTCATTATTTTTTAATTCTGATTGCAGAGTATTGTGTACAATGTTGTTCGTTATATTTTATGAAAAGAACTTTTTTCTATATTAAGAACTCTGCAAATTATAAGCAAAAAACTTGGCGAAATTTTGGACTGTTTTTATAAAAGCCTTAATTTCTCTACGAGTATACATGCTATCCTCATAAAAATGAACACAGTATATTACAATAAGCCAATTATTAATAATTTCGAGTTTGAACGCTTTTGCTACATTAAGTTTTACAGGGTTATCCAAAAGATATTCGTGCTTTTTCAATTTGCTGACAGTCCCCTATGGGGTTCGGAAAAAAATCTTCGCGGAAATATATGACCTATACTATATTGTTTACACACCTGCAGTTTTTGGTTAATTCCTTATGTATGTTTATAGATATTTAACAAAACGTCTAAAATCGCAAGTGACCGGTCATCCTTGGCCATATAGTGTATCTTTGAATTGAAATTTAAATGGAATACAGTGTCATGAAAAATCAAAGAGTGTGGAAAATATTATTACAAATAGCTCGGCAACTAATTATCCGATCGACTTCATTCTTGATGCAAAATTTATGTTTTTTAATTTTCACAGTTATGTTTTTTAATTTCAAGTTATTAATTATATTCACTCCTTAAAATAAACAATTAAATTTTTTTATATACCTTTTATCAGAACGAATATTTCGAGAGTCTGAAAAAAATAATTCCGGATAATCGAGGTTACTAAAATACAATTAGCTTCTTCTCATTATTAACATATTAAGTACAAAACAAATTTCAAGTCTCTATCTCAATTTGTTCGGGAGATAGTGCGTTTGCAGACACACACACAGACAGACGGATGGCATTTTTTTTTCTTCTAAAAATATGTTTTTCGGAATCTTCAGTGTCTGAAGCGTGTAAATCTGTCATTTTTTTTTTTTTGTTAGATTTTTAAAACGATTACAAGACTTACCCTATTACGTATGATGGGTAAGTAAAAAGACAGAATATACGCTATAGGCATAGAGTAGTATAAATTAGAGTAGTGAACGTTCGTGGGTAGAGTATACGCTATAGTTTTATTTGAGAAACAGAGGGTATACGGAGCTTCTTAAACAAATCCAGAAGGTATACGTCGTATACCTCCGTATACTGCCCACTACATCTCTGATCTTACATTTTGTGAGTGGTTATTGTTTTTAGCAATATTTCTTACTGAAAATGTTGTTAAACATTGACTAAAAAAAGTTTACTATTTAAAAAAATAAGCTACCTCTCAAGCTCTCTGAACATTTACTTTGAAGGAGAGAAATAGAGATAAGAAAATAAATTATCTTACCATTTTTCAGGTAGTTGCAATTACACTCGGGCTGTATGGCATAATTGAACCACAATTCATCTGTTTTTCTACCAGAACCGCTTATCATAGCTTTCTTGATTTCAAGTCTTCCATTAATGCAATAGTTTATTTCTGAAATAAATATACAAAATAAGAATAAAACTAAATGTTTAAAAATTTCAATTGAAATATAGTTTAATGAAGCTGCAATAATGATTAACAAAAATTTTAAATTAAGGAATTGCCTTATTGGCATATATTGTTTCTGAGTTAGAGCAAATTTATAAATATATTTTTTAAAGTTTATTTTAATAGATACATTTTGCGACTCGCTGGTGCATGAAAAAAATCTGCAGATGAGAAAGATTTTTAACGCTTGCAATTGGCACTCTGTATGCTATTTTTCTTTTTCCCTTTTCATTATCGGTGATTTTTCTTTATCTTATGTAGCATGCAAAAGAAAAATGTTTTAGAAATTGTATGACGTATTTACAAAAAAAAAAAAAAAAAGAAAAAAAGTATATTATATCTTAAATGAAAAACGCATCATTTAAAATTTTGATTAATTTCTTGTAGATTAATTTTTAAAAAAAATCCCGATTTAACTAAAGCATATTAAATAAACATTTAAATTAAGGAATCTTTCATAACGAGCTATAATTTTTTGTAACAATATTTTATCAACAAACGAAAATAATAGCTGTTATGACTACTTTGTCGGTGGGAATTTAAAAGGATCTATGAAAAACGATATATCTCGCAGAACAGAATTCTCTTAAATATCAATATTATTATTTTTTTAAAACTATATAATAATTTTGGCGAGATAATATTTGAAATTTGTTTAAATTTTTGATTATTTTAATTCATACTTTATTTTCATTTTTAACACCTTCTCTTTCTCTTTAAACAAATTAAATCACACGCGTGCACACACACACACATATATACATATAATGTTAATTTTCGTTAAAGTGTAACAGTAAGTGGTGTTTGGTTGGGGAGAAATTATCTAATAAAAATTGTACTAGTAGTTAATTTTATTTTCATAAAATTTTTTTAAAAATTGCGTTCTTAGTGATATTTTAAGTTCAACAAAACTTGTAAAAACGGAACTGCTTGGTACTTTAATGAAATCCGCTTTAGGCATGTTTCCGTCTTAAAAGGTAGTTTTGTATGGTATTTCTTCCATCCACAACATGAACTTTTTTTAAATTTAAGACATGATTCCGGTATAGACAAATTCCATTTTCACAGTTTTTCAATGCTCGAAATGGAAAAATCAACGAACCCGAACGCTATTTCAAAATTATTGTTGACTAAAAATATTTTTTGAAAGTAATAGAGAAATTTATTTCTAACCATACAGAAATAGCTTAAAAAATGAATTTAAGATGCTAAATAATAATTTAAAAAAACTTACTAAGCATAATACACTATAGGGGACACTGGGGAGGGTTAATCCATTTTTTACTAAATGATTTTTTACTTTTTAAATATTGAACCTAGAATAAAGTTTCATATATCATTTTACTTGTTATACAATCAATTATCAAAATATAATTGCGACATAAGTGTAATGTACATAAAATTTGAAAAATGATTGATTTTAATCATGAGAAAATAATGGGTCAGGTCAAGGTTTCCCACATATGGGAGGCTTGACCCACTTTATTTTATATTGAAATATTTGTTAAGGGAAATAAAATTCATTTAAGGCAAAATAACTTTATGCTATATGGTTTAATTATTATTAAAAATTATTTGGGAAAATGTGATGTGTAAACAAACCTGCTGAGGTAGAATTTAAGGCATAGAAGAAAAATTCCGTTTTAAACACCCACTTTTTGTGACACTCCAACGAAACACAGCGAACCAAATTTAACGCAACTTTCAGAAAACACGATAAAGTACAGTAGAAACAGCATGGTACAATTATGGACGTGAGTTTCAGAACTCGCCTTATCCAGAATTTTAAAAAATCGACTTTTCTCTATCAGTCTTTTCTATTGTTGAATTGAAAAAAAAAACCATTACAATCTGAAAAAAAAACAAAAAAAACCCTCTAGTATTATCGTGTATTTCTGGCATTGTTATATCTTTGTTTAGAATGAAAACCAATGGACGCAGTCAGAGGTTTTTCGTGATTTCCCTAAATTTGATTTTCTGGATAAGGCGAGTTTTGGAACTCATGCCCTCAATTGTACCATGTTGTTTCTTACTTTATCATGTTTTCTGAAAGTTGCGTTAAATTTGGTAATCACCACCAACAAAAACCCGCGAACATTTCTTTATTTTTTTTAAAAAAAGGAAACCTTTATATCTACATAAATATACGTGTTATTCTCAGGCAAACAAACACAAATATTATACCATATCTACATAGTCATGTGCTGCAGCTACAGTTCATTTTGAATATTCTATTTTACAGATAGTTCTCAAATATTATTTTCTCCAATTTGTTGTTAATCCCCTAATGACCCTCATAATCAAATCTTCGTTAATAAAAAAAAAGGAGGACAAACGTTTTCTTTATATTCCCGAAGTTTCAGAACAATTCGTTAATTATTTTCATAGATATTCGACAAAATCTGTAAAATTGAAAGTATCCGGTGATTTTGTACCACTGTAGTGTGGCATTTCAGAATTTGCACGGTTTAGAAATGTCTCCAAAATCTTGCAAAGTTCCTTGGATAATCAATCCTCTCTAATAATGATTTAAAAAAAAGGCCTACCAGCATATTACTTTCTTCTATCTTTACAAGAAGAAAGTACTAGATTCGTAAAAATTTTCTAATTTCGGTTTTCGACGCATTTACACGTTTTAGGGGTCAGAGATCCCCCAAAACCGCGTTTTTACAAAATGTCTGTCTATGAGTCCGTGACTCAGTCTGTCTGTGTGTATGTGACACAAATATTGTGGGCGCTCTATCTCAAAAACTAATGAACGGATTTTCCCCAAACTTCAGATTCAGTTAGAAGTTGACTAAGTTGTTGCTGATTAGATTTTGATGTAAATCACCTAACCGGTGGCTCTGCTATGTTGCATTTTTCAGGAAGTATTAACATGCATGAAATAGAAGAAAGTTTTGGAATGCCATATCCGACTAGTTTTTTTTTTTTTTTTTTTTTTCTATGTAATCAAATTTTAAATGTAAACTACAATAAAAATGTAAAAAAGGGGATCTAAAAAAAAGAAACAAAAAAAAAAAAAATCTCGATTTAGTCAGGTTTCCGTTTTAGCGTGTAGGTGTGTATGGTATTTCTTCCATCGGAACTATGAAATGGATTCGTTTAAGACCATTATAGAGAGATTAAGTTTTCGCAAGTTTTACTACACTATATGGCCAAAAGTAACTGGCCACTTGTGATTTTAGACGTTTTGTTAAATATCTAGAAAAATACATGAAGAATTAACCTGAAACTGCAAGTTTGTAAACAGTATAGTATAGGTCATATATTTCCGCGAAGAATTTTTCTCGAAACCCCATAGGGGACCGTCAACAATTTGAAAAAGAACGAATATCTTTTGGATAACCCTTCGAGATTATTAATAAGTGGCTTATTGTAATATACTGTGTTCATTTTTATGAGGATAGCATGTATACTGGTAGAGAAATTAAGGTTTTTATAAAAACAGTCCCAAATTTCGCCAAGTTTTTTGCTTATAATTTGCAGAGTTCTTAATATAAAAAAAAGTTCTTTTCAGAAAATATGACAAACAACATTGTACCCAATACTGTGCAATCAGAATTAAAAATAAATAAAAATTGGATGAAAAAGGAGCAGGTTTATTAAAAGATGTTTCATTGCGCATGCGCGAATGAAATCAAAATATAATGTGCATAATGTATCAGCTAGGTATATAGAGCAACTTTTGTGAAAGTCTCAAAATTATAGCTTGAAAATTCTGAAAATTATCGTCGATAGAAAAAGCTCGAAATCCGTTGTTCCCAAGAGGAAGCAAAAGGATGAGGGGTTGTATCCAAATATAATCCAAATATAATAGTACGTGCAATATTGTTAGTACGCTATCTTGGCACTAATCAACAGATATTTGATACAACCCCTCATCTTTTTGCTTCTTTTTGGGAATAACGGATTTCGAGCTTATTCTATCGACGATAATTTTCAGAATTTTCGAGGTATGATTTTGAGACTTTCACAAAAGTTGCACTATATACTTAGTTAATAAATTATGCATATTATATTTTGATTGCATTCGCGCATGCGCAACGAAGCATTTTTTAGTAAACCTGCTCATTTTTCATCCAATTTTTATTATTTTTTAATTCTGATTACAGAGTATTGTGTACAATGTTATTTGTCATATTTTCTGAAAAGAACGTTTTTTATATTAAGAACTCTGCAAATTATAAGCAAAAAACTTGGCGAAATTTGGGACTGTTTTTATAAAAACCTTAATTTCTTTACTAGTATACATGCTATCCTCATAAAAATGAACACAGTATATTACAATAAGCCACTTATTAATAATCTCGAGTTTGAACGCTTTTGCTACATTAATTTTGACAGGGTTATCCAAAAGATATTCGTTCTCTTTCAATTTGTTGACAGTGCCCTATGGGGTTTCGGGAAAAAAATCTTCGCGAAAATATATGACCTATACTATACTGTTTACACACCTGCTGTTTCAGGTTAATTCCTCCTGTATTTTTCTAGATATTTAACAAAACGTCTAAAATCGCAAGTGACCGGTCATCTTTGGCCCTATAGTGTATATTAACTTGAAATAGACATACATTATTTCACAGTTTGCGCTGTCCAGGAAAGTTCTTTAAAACTCCCCAATTTCTGATACTCCTTAAATAATACCCGCTTCTAATAGAAGATTAGTGGCACAAGGAAAAAAAAAATAATAACGTGTTAAATTTTAAACTTCTTACTTTTGCAAGTAAATTCGCAAGCATCCTGCGATTCGAAGTTATTAGCATTTCCACTGCATCCTGTATACGTGAAAATTTTACATTCGTCTGTTCCGGGATCATAGTAATATCTTGCTTCATCACCATTGCACGTTCCTTTCTTGGGAGCCAGTAGACATTTATTGTCATCATCATAAGCTGTAGATAATAGAAAAAACAAACAAACAAACTATAAAATGTATGAAAAAAAGAGAGATGATAAAATCGTAAAAAATTATCTCGAAGCAACTTGGCCATTACACATAAACACTGTCATTTCAGGGACTACTTCAGTCACCTGGCAAGACTTGCTCACTAATGTTAATCCTATTGAAGAATTTTTTAAAGATATCTCGTTTGCATTTTAATATTTTTTTCAGAAGTCAAGGGAAGATAATTTTATATTGAAAATTCTAATAAAATTTTTACTTCAGTTTTTGCAGCAACCTTTTCGATTTTAATTGCTTCAGAGTTTAAACGCGTAGTTGGATTACCTGTCTGTCAAATTCGTCTTTTATTTATTTATTTGTGAAGTTTTAATTTTGTTTGGCCATTTAGTTACGGAGTATTATAGAAACAAATAAATGCTGAATTATTTGCGTGCAATCGGGTTAATCTCCCGTAATCGGGTTGCAGGTGAATTTTTAAGATAGGTTTTAAAAAATTATGCTTGAAAAATAAATCTATAAAAAATCAATAAAGTGAGATACAGTTTTTAAAAAAATTGCATTTTAAAGTACGTTATTTTTCCTATTCGACGTTATAAAAATGGATATTGTGCGATGTTCAGAAATTAAAAAAAATTGCGATAAAACGAAATTGCTATTTCAGGCCGTTGCCACTGTCAATATGACGTCAGTGTTACTCACGGGCATTTTTTTGCTTTATAATATAGAAAGATGCGATCTCAACTTAGTCTTGGACTATGGGCGAGCTCAATTGAATAAGTATATGAATACTTACGTTTTATCCATACTTCCAGTTCATTGTTTTCTAGATCATCTAAAAGAGAATGTAATTATTTTATTATGCATAAGGCAACATATTTTATTAAGTGCTAGATTACAGCTGGTATTTAAGTTGAGAAATAATATGCTTATAAATTGTATTATTATATATTAATTATTGCATAAATTTTGAAGAGAAAAGTTGGAAAAAATAATAAAAAATGACATCCAGTCAAGCCTCGGATTAAGGACACTCCAGGTAAAAATACATAAATGAGATTGTATATATAAAATGACCTTATAACAGGAATAAAATTATGTAATAGGGATTTAGTAGGAATTAAAAAACATGACGCTGTACTCACAGGGGTATCAGTGATAATAGATCAGTGTGACCCTATACCGAGGTTTGGCTGAATTAAGGTTGTTAATACTAATGACATTTAAACTTAGCCAGGTTAAAGCTGAAGCTGAGTGTCATAAACATACAAACAGATAAATTGTTTTTAAATGTATAAGTAATAGGAAATATGAAAATCTCTTTCATGAAAATTTACAAAAAAAATGGTGAGGGGGTGGAGGACAAAAACTATTGAGTAAATTTCATAAACATACAAACAGATAAATTATTTTTAAATGTATAAGTAATAGGAAATATGAAAATCTCTTTCATGAAAATTTACAATAAAAAATGGTGAGGGGGTAGAGGACAAAAACTACTGAGTAAATTTCAGCTTGTCAGTAAGTACGAGGCATTGTCGGTTTTAATATACAGAAGAAATGTCTATAAGTTCAGAGTATCTAAAAAAGTTGATCTCTCAAGTTGAAAAAAATTGAAAAAAAAGTCTGTCTAAAAAGTCTTGTTTAAAAAAGTTGAAATTTTGATCTCTCATAATCCCCGGTTATAATTTTTCATCTCAGTTATATATATTTTAATTATTTATGTACGATTTACATAGATTATCTTAAAAAAAAAAGAAATGGGAAGAATATATGCATAAAAAGTTTTGTTTAGAATAATATTATTAATATTTATTTAGGTTCTTCCCCCTACGAACTACGCTCGCCATTCCGCCAACCGTCCAGACCCCGCAAGCTCTAAAAACACGCTAATTTGCTTTGTTTCAAAAAAAGATTACCCATTTACGGAAGATTGCATGGTATTCTCAGGACGAAGTGGCGATCTTTTGTAATCGAGTTGCCATTCATTTCCCTTTGATTGGGTGATTTTTCGGTTAAGGCCGCATCCACTACCGTCGGTTGCTTTCGTAATTGATTAAGTAAGATCTATCGCACATTTTAAAATCAGTTTTTACAAAATAATTAATTAAAAACTGTCGCTGCCTTCCGAACTCTATTATAACGCCTCGAAGAAAATTTTTCTTTTCGACGCTATAAGAAATTTTTTTAAAATATGACGTAAGTTCCCCCCCCCCCCCCCATTTAGTGCTTTTTGTACGTAATAATTTAATTATTTTAACGTTTTCTGACTCTCTTGATATTCATAATAATTTTTCAATTAAAAAATGTTTGAAAATAATATTATTTCTTCTTTTTAAATATGACTTAATTCACATCATTAAATGCTTTTCCCATGCAATAATTTAATTAATTTAAAGTTTCACTTCTCTTTTAATATTAACGTGTAAATATACTTTTCAATTGTAAAATGTTTAGAAGCATTATTTGCGGGGTTTTTATTTATTATTTGGTATCAGTAGGGAAAAAAAGGACTTTTTTTCGAAATATGAAGTAAACCCGTATTCAGGTGATGAAATTTTGTATAATTTTTTTTTAAAAAAACCCTTAGAAAATTAGAAATATTTAAAAAGTGATTGGGCACTGCACACCGCAATCTACTCCCGTATGTACTGCAAAATATGGTAAAATTGTTATGCACATTTTTTGTTTCTATTATTTTTTTTTAATGAACTATCAACATTAAATAGTGCTTAAAATAATTCTTCTATCTGAAACCTCACCAGCGGATGAGATGTTCTGCTTTCAAAGGTGGTAGATGGGAGGTGCTGAGTTCGAATCCAATCGCGACCGTCGGACAATCTTTCGGAGTTTTTACGTGGTTCTCTTGGAACCTTGGGTAACCTTGCGTAAATATGGATTAGGTTCCCTTAGAAAGATCCCCACGGAGCCCCCCACCCCCTCCTGGTTTTCATCTTTCGCGCAGATAATCGGCAGTAATAAACAACAACACTATCTTCGATTTGAAAACTGTCTATTTCAGCGTTCTTGTTATGCATTTCTCTATAAAGCTACCGAGTTTTATTATTTATATGCAATATATATATATTTATTTTTATGTAAGCTTAGAAAGAGGTCACAATAAATTTAAATATCACAGCGACAGCTGCAGCGTTAGTTATTATTACTTATTTTAGGATAGAGAGATTCTCAATGATTTTTAAGTAATAATCAAAAGATTGAATTGAGTCAAAATAATCATATTTCATTTGTAAAATGTTCATCTTTACTATAATGATATAACTTAATTCAATAATTTGCAAAATATCGTTTATTTATATTGATTGTAAAATTTAATTTAAAAAATTTCATAACTTTTATTTCTGTATGTTTATAATAATTTTTTTCTCTGAATAAAGAATTAGTATTTCTTTATATCCAGTTTTATGCTGATTTTGAAAAGAATATGTAATGGTGAAGCGTTTTCTGTTCTATTTTTTTGTCGGAAAATTTGAAATATTTTTTTGCCTCAGCAGCGCCCTTTGAAATATATATATACATATAGCTGAAATAGTTTCTTTATGGACGACAAAATCTTTAAGAGTGAAAACAGAATAATATAGTACATCAAAATTTAATAACATTGAAATCCACTGTCCTGAAGTCTTAAAAATATATTTACATTTATTTGTAACGAAAGTAGAAAAATAGTTTCTTCTCTTTCTTCTTAAGCGGCTTTAGTCAAACAGTGAGAAGGAAATTGCATTTTACAGGAAGAATGAACTTACAATGAAAATTTTAAGTTTTTTTTTTACCATCTCTTATTATAGTTTTATTATTAATTCTAAAGATTCCCATGTGTAATAAATGATAGTTTGTGCATGTTTGTTCTTCTGAAGTGTGATTCTGAAAGTTTCATTTTAAATAGAAAATCAGAATAACGAATTCTGGGGTATCTAAAAAACGTTGTGTAGGGACTAAAATTCCTCCTAAAGTAAATAAAAAATGTATCATTAAAAAATAATCTAGCTGTGACGAATAATGCGTAAAAATCAATGAAATGAAAAACAAAGCAAGCCAGCCTAAATTTAGCATACTTTTCAGAGCTCCATAATTGTAGTAACATGTGTGCGAGCTCATGCTATCATTTATTTCCCATTTTCGAAATTTATCAAACATGAAAAAATCCATGAACTTTTTCACACAATTAAATATAATTGGCTGGATACTCATCCTCTTTCCCAAAATATAAAATGCATACAGCATATATTCCCATTCTGTTACCTTTATAAACTCATTCGATGAATTTTACAAAATTTGGTTTTGCAACGAATTAGACAATTCTTTCACTATTAGTAAAAGTAAAAAAAAAACAAAAACAAAAAAAAAAAAACTAGGGGGCTACCATACGAGCTACGCTCGCCAACTTCCGTCCACATACCACAGGCTCTAAAAACACACTAATTCGCTCTTTCTTGAAAAGATTATCCGATTACGGAAGATTGAAGGATATTTCGGGTTGCCGTTCAATTTCCTTTGACTGGGATGGGGGGGGGGGGGGATTTTCAGTTCCCAAGGCTGCATCCACCGTTGTCGCGACAGCGATACTCTGTAAACGGATTGCCGTTCAATTCCCTTTGATTGGGAGGAGGGGGGGATTTTTCAGCTCCCAAGGCTGCATCCACCGTTGTCGCGACAGCTAACACCTTATTTCGGGATTGATTAAATAAGATCTGTCAAACAGTTGGAAATTAGCTTGTATAAAATGGTTAAATAAAAAAAGTTGTTGCCTTTCGGTCTTTTATAATAACGTCGAGAAGAAAAGTTTTCTTTTTAGATGCTATAAGAAAATCATTTTAAATATGATGCAATTTTCAACATTTAATGCTTTTCGCTCGTAATAATTTAATTGTTTTAAAGTGTTCTTTCTTTTTTAATATTCACATGTAAATATATTTTTCAATTGAAAGATGTTTGGAAATGTTATTATTATTATTATTATTTTCTTTAATCTGTCAACAGCAGGTAAAAAAGGGACATTTTCGAAATATGAAATAAATTTTTCTTCATATAATGAAATTAAAAAAAAAAATAAATAAAACTTTAAAAATTTTATTAATTTAAAATAATGATGCAGGCATCTTGCCGATTTAACGGTAGTTTTGCCCCTCCTCCACCCCGTTGTTATTGAAAAGCTTGTTCCAATCTAAACGTACGCTTTTCAGCATTCAATAATTCTACTTACATATTAAACAAATACATTTTATATAAGATTTTTTTTTAATTTTCCAATTTCCAGAGAAACAACAACAACAACAAAAAAACAAAAACAACAACAACAACAACAAAAAAACAACCTTTGTGAATTAAGGATTCGTAACTGAAGCGCAGCATGTTAGTTTGTATGTATGAAATTCGGAGAACTTTTCGCACCACAGCTAAAAGTAGATACGAGAATTACAGAATTCAGAAGAAAATACCTTATAAAAAATGTAGGAAATCAAATACAAAAATCGTAGAAATTCCTACAAATACAAAAATTTAGGAAATCGACGGATTGTGTGCTCGATTGAAATTCGTAAAATTTGATTAAAAAAACCAGTCAGACAGAGTTTGTTGCAAATTCGAAATATTCTATAACTCTAAACGACTTGGAATAGACTTCTTTTGAGTACATTTCATAAAACGATCAATGTTGAAGGATAGGTCAAATAATACGTAGATCAGTCAGTTTTCTTACACGTGAGCAGTCGGCATATAGTAGTAGTATATTAATTAGTAAAAGTGAGATATCGTTTCTATCAATGTCCAAAACTGCTTTATCAAGTGTAAGTACCTGATGAATACTTATGGGATATGCCAGAGATAAAATATCGTCCATTGGTTTTGCATTAGAACTTTGATCTTTATTTACTCAGGCCACAGATCAATGTTGAGGAACAAGTCAGATTATTAGATCAGTCATTTTTCTTACACGTGAGCAGTCGGCATAGTAGTATATTAGTAAAAGTGAGATATCGTTTCTATCAATGTTCAAAACTGCTTTATCAAGTGTAAGTACCTGATGAATACTTATGGGATATGCCAGAGATAAAATATCGTCCATTGGTTTTGCATTAGAACTTTGATCTTTATTTACTCAGGCCACAGATCAATGTTGATTAACAAGTCAGATTATTAGATCAGTCATTTTTCTTACACGTGAGCAGTCGGCATAGTAGTATATTAGTAAAAGTGAGATATCGTTTCTATCAGTGTTCAAAACTGCTTTATCAAGTGTAAGTACCTGATGAATACTTATGGGATATACCAGAGATAAAATATCGTCCATTGGTTTTGCATTAAAACTTTGATCTTTATTTACTCAGGCCACAGATCATTGTTGAGGAACAAGTCAGATTATTAGATCAGTCATTTTTCTTACATGTGAGCAGTCGCCATAGTAGTATATTAGTAAAAGTGAGAAATCGTTTCTATCAATGTCCAAAACTACTTCATGAAGTGCAAGCCCTTATAATTGATAAATACTTATAAGATGTGCCAGCTATAAAATATCGTCACGCATTAGAAATTTGACATTTATTTACTCAGGAGATAGATCCAATTGAAAAAAAAAAATCCCTGCCGGTTCGGCCTACAGGCAGAGGTGCATTTCGAAGTTAAGTACTAATTTCACCAACAAAAACTAAATCAAGATGAGAGATGAACCCAGTTTAACAATTTTATATGACCGCTTTTGACGAGTTTTTAATTTCATTTTTCTTTAAGAGCTTGTTTTATCAGAATCATGTTAATACGATAGTTTTTTTTTCAACCCCTATTATTTTTTTTTACATTTCTTTTTTTTTTTTTTTTTTTTTTTGTAAGAGTTAGTCTTAACAAAAACTTGTCAATATAAGTGTTGTAGATAACATAAGAAGATTTATAATAAATTTAAGCGGATTGGATATCCTGTGAATTGGCGAAGTTATGAATTTTTTTTCTTCTTCACCCACCCCCCTTTTTTACTTTTTTTTCCTTGTAAGAGTTGGTCCTATCAAAAATGTGTCAATATAAAAGCTGTAGATAACATTAAGAAGATTTATAATACATTTAAATGGATTTGATATCTTGTGAATTGACGAAGTTATGAATTTTTTTCTTCTTAAAACCCTATTTTTTTCGCCCTTTGAGCCCTTTTTAAATGATATCAAAAATCTGTCATACACAAATTTTTGACTCTTTTTATAGAAGTAATAATAACTTTAAACTGATTTGTATTATAATTAAGAAGTTTTTTTATGAAGGGGTTTTTTAAAAAATGGCTTTTTTTCGGTTTTCACAAAAAGCCTCCCTATTTCCACTCCCTTGGTCCGATTTTGCCCATTAACGAACTTGACCGAGATTTTCTGGCCCTTGATTTTATGTATCAGTTTGGAAGAGATTTGTGCAGAATAATGGAAGTTATCTTGTCCATAAAAAGGTGATATATATATATATATATATATATATAACCATTATAAACCAATACAAATTATCAACAACTAATGTGAATGTATAAATAATAAAGGAAGTTATTCAAATTAAAAATGATGTATAAACCATTATAAAATTCTTTTAAACCTTATAACAAGAGCAACATGGAATTAAAAGTACAGTAAAAATGATAAAATGGAAAAATTTGTGGAACCAGGATATATATATATATATATATATATATATACATATGTGGAACTCTTGGCATTTGGGACCTGATGAATCTGTCTAGGTTCTACAAATGTCCATTATTCATTATCTGCTCATTTCATTTATTTATTTATTTTTTTTTTTTTAAATCTATGTTAAATATGTTAAGGAAAACAGTTTAATTGTGAATGTGTAAATATCTTTCTATTTATAATTTCAAAATTTTTGTTAGTAATTTGTAATGGTTATATATATGTATATATGTGCACATATATTATATTGATAAATAGATTAGATGAAGTTTTGAACTGGGGGTAGTTTTGGGTTCTAGGGGTCGTGATCGGCGTAGATCTGCAATTTTTTTTTTAGAAATTCCAACCTAGGAAAGACTATAATAAATAATATTTATTACGAAATCTGCCGAAAATCGGGCCACGTTATTATCTCAGTCTTACTGAGATCTGTGCTTGTGTTAAACTACATTGTAATTGATGGTGCTATATCTGTGAAACCGTGTTCATTTCATTTCATATTGGAGTGGATATATAGAAATCTTTGCTTTTCTTCGGCTTGCTGCACCTCAATTATGATACACGTTTAATAATTTTCAATATATTTATGAGATTATTTTAAATTAAAAAAAGAAAAAAAAATTCAAAACTGAAATTTACAAAATTTACTTCTTAAAACAAAGAGTAGTATATACATATGCATTTGTAATTAAATCTATAAACAGGGTGTTTCTACGATCATGGGACAAACTTGGAGGAGTGGTGCAGCTGATTAAAACAAACATGTTTTCTATAGGAATGTATGGTCGGAAAGGGAAAGTTTTGGCGAAAAACAATAAATACGGAGGAAATGTAAACGAGCGTTTTATTGGCATAGCAATTACAGCAAGTGCTCAAATGTGGCACCGGCAGCATCTAGCAAGTGATTGGCGCATATTTTCACAGTTTCCAAGTGTTTCATGAACATTTGCAGCAACGGCTTAAAGTCTTGCAATGAGGTCCTCATCAGAGTCAACTGGTGTCTCACAGATGAGACATCTCGAACCTTCGAAAGGGTACGCCAATCACTTGATAGACGCTATCAGGTATGTATTGATGTTGGTGGTTTTCGCATTTGGGCACTTACTGTAATTCTTATGTCAATAAAACACTTGTTTTTATTTCCTTCGCATTTATTGTTTTCCGCCAAACCTTTTCATTTCCGACCCTACATTGCTATACTAAAATAGCTTCTTTATGTGTATTTTACGATCCCTTAAAGTTTGTCCTATCATCTCAGAAACACCCTGTATATATCTACATGTTAATAATGATTTTGTATTTATGTTTAAATATTTCAGAGATACTTACGTGTAACATTTAAAGTCTCTCTTGGAGGAATGAATCTTCGTCCTTATATTTGCAAAGAAGAAAAAGTAAGGGAATATAATATTAATAATTCAGGACACTTACTCTATTGAAAATTTTTACAATACTTTAAAACACAATATATTTTTAAGACTTAAAGAACAGTGGTACAATATTTCCTACATTTCTCGAGAAAATAATTCAGATATAAGTGTGAAAAACATTTTCAGTCCCATATGATAAATTTATAATAGTAATATATATATATATATATATATATATTCTTTTTTACGATTCACTAACTGCATTTGATAATAGAAGACATAGAATTTATATGGAATTAAAGCCTGGGCCAAAAAAATACATTCAGAGTTCTTACAACTCCCTAAAGTATAAATGATACCATTATATTTGGTAAACAATTAATTAGCGGATATCAAGTACAAGAGAGCGTACTGTGGCGGAGAATCAGAAAACACTGTAACAATGCTAAGATAACGCAACATCACGTCTATTGCAAAACTTAGAAGAATTATACTTTTTTACAGACTGTATCTAAGCAAATAAGCATGTTTATTTATTGAAATCTAATTCGATAAAATAACAATTTGGTATAAAAGACTCATGAATTGCAAAACAAAAAGTTTTAACATTTTATTAAATTAAAAATTTAGCATTTTTATATTGTTGGCAGTGGATTCGTAAGCGACATCATATGCAACTCAAGCTCTTAATTTTATGCAGAAGAACGACTTTTACTACATTCTAACTGATATTTTATCTATAGTGTAAGTAAATAGTATTACTGCATTTGGTGTCCAAAAGTTAAGCATAATTGTTATTTATGTGAATGTTTAAGAAATTCTAAATTGCTTACATCAAGGATTATGAAAGACGAAAATCTAATGCTTGCTTTTATTATCCAAATAAAATACTTGAAAAAAAAATGGGCATATTACTAGTTTTAAGTTTAATGAAAACTAATTATTAAAAAAGATGATGCTGGCGTTTATTAAGGTGTATGGATGGGTATATCATATATCATTGGTAGCCACACTGATTTACCATAGTTTAAATGGGGGTATTGACGAGTTGTTCAAAAAGTTCTAAGTCTGACGAAAGGCTGTTTGCAATTCAAAAACGGAGCTTTGTGGCTGCTGACGAACTGCGAACCCCAATCCTGTCTGACATGAATTAAGATTAAATAAGTTAGAAAAACATTACATGCGCTGAATAATATCAATTTGAAAGCCGACCATGACGACATGAAGAAAAGACGCGATATCACCGTGAATATAAGTCAAGGAAGTATAAGCAGGGCCGTAGCAAGGTCTTCAGAGCCCCTCCCCCCCCCCAAACATATTTTTCGGGGCCCCCTCTAAGATTTTAGAGAAATATCTATATTTAATTTGGTCGGATTTTCCAAAACGAACTTCAAATTGAACGAATTTGTAGTTGGGCTGCACTGGTTTCGGCAACGTACACCCATAAGGGCTATGTCCGCTCCGATCTCGAATCATACGAACCTTGAATTATTGTAATCTTTTTTTATTTCGATCCAGATTAAATTCAAATTTTCAACATTTCGTTCACGTTGCTACAGGAACAGATTTGATATTCTTACAACGTGAATTTAATCAAAGGACTTGCAAAATTTAGCTGAAAATTCTTCCATTTAGGGAAAAAATGTAAAACAAATTGCCGAAGAACGCGAAAGAACGTCAAAAATTGCATAAAAAATTCAAAGTTCATAGAAGTCAAACTTTACTTATATTGGGCTAAAAGATTGAAACCGGGTTTATTTTTTTTACGAATATTAAAAAAGCTACCAGAAAAGTGAAAAAAAACTAAAAATTACATACAAATTCTCGAAAATTTTAAAAACAACAGAGGACAAAATTTGGCAAAAAAGTTTGAAACTTTTATAACCTTTACAAACCTTAACCTTTTACAAATGTTATAAACCGCTAAGTATTGCTCATAAACAAAATAAATAAATAAAAAATATGGAAGTCGTTTTCGTATTTTCAATTTTCTCTTCAGTTTGACAATGCCACCCGCGTGGCCCAGACAGATTTTCTTTAAGCAGAAAATATTCACTTATAACAATTTTTTTTCCTGCTTGGATTGGTGCCTTTTATTAAACACATATAGTATATGTACAGATTTACTAATTAAAAAAAAAAAAAAATACTTTTAGGATGTCGTTTTCATACATTCCGGTTTTCTCCAATTTAAAATTGTCACCCAAGTTGAAATTTTAGAAGAAAAAAAAAACCTTTGGATAGAAGGTACCTTTCTTTGGGCAACGAAGACGGGTTTCCTAGTAGATAATAATAAAGACAGATGTTTGTCTGTCCAGAGTTTTTCTTTGTCTGACCTGATGTTTTTCTGTTCAGGACAAACTTTGACAGGAAGGTTACCTGCATGCCTGAAGTTATGCACCTCGAAACAGGTTTTTAAATTTTTTGATTCGAATTTTTTTTTATTTAATTTTTTACGCTATTTTTTATATTTTTTTCGAGTTTCGTGCTTTTTTCCCCACATTCATAAAATGAATCTATTTTCAATCCATCTGTCCATTTTAGTCGAATAAAGTAAAGTAGTCTTCTTCAATTTTTAAATATTTCGCGATTTTTTTTTTTTTTTGTGATTTTTAACTTGTTTTCGCGTTCCGACGTGATTTTATGACATTAGTAAAAGGAATCTGGTTTCAGTCTTTTAGACCGATGCACTAAATTTCGTCCTTTGCGATTTTTGAATATTTCACGAACGTTAATTTTTTTTTCTCATTGTTTAAGACCCCTGTGATTAAAAGAGATTTGTGTGCACATTTGAAGAAATTTTCGTCTTTAGAAAGGAAATTTCTAGAAATTTTGATCTTTGATTCGCGACTTCTTCGTGTTATGAAAAAAAAAAGTCGTGTGTAAAAGTTCAGTTTCTAATAGGGAAAAGTACAATGCAGCAAAGTTGGCGGAACACTCCTGTGATTTGATTTGACAAAAATGCATCTTTATATTTAGTAAGGATGTTAGGTAATTTTTACGTTAGATTGGTAAGTTTTCTATATTTTCGCGGAAAATGAGCAAATCAAATCAAAGCTTTTTTTTGTGTGTGTGTGTTTGAACGCAAGAAAAAGTTATTGAAAAAAAATCCTTTTTTTTTTTTTTTTTTTTTTTTGAGAGAGAGAGAGAGAGAGCGTGTGTAAAAGGAACCCAGTTTAAATCTTTTATCCCAATATAGTAAACATTTTGCCATCTGTGGCACGGATTTTTGGCATCCCTAAAAGGAATCAGGTTTCAGTCTTTTAGCTGAATGTAGAAAATATATCCATAGAAATTTCCGAATTTTTTACGAACATTTTATGTGATTTTTAGCGTATTTTTGTCTTTCACGGCGATTTTTTAACATTGCAGTTTCAATCTTTTGGCTCGATATAATCAATTTCCTCTCAGCGATTTTTGAATTTTTGCCCAATTTTTTATAAGATTTTTACACTTTTTTCCTTTCTTTTTCTGAAACCGAAGAATTATCCAGTAGATTTTTCTGCTGTTATAATTAAGCTGAAGTGGAAAAATAACAAATTTGTTCCTGTAGCAACGTGAGCTACGATGCTGGAAAATTTCACTTTTATCTGGACATTATCACTTTTATCGAAAAAAAAAAAAAAAAAAAAAAAAACAATAATTCAATGATTGTTTGATTCAAGATCGGAGCAGGTTTACGCTGCAGAAGGCAGTGAAGGGCCCCAATGGAGAATTTAGAAAATAGGTTCTTTTTTTTTTAATGCAATCAGCGAAGCGGGCGAAGCTCTGCTAGTAGATTAAATAAATACACAACATAATTTATGTATAGATAACATAAGTAATTTATCGAGACGAGAGAAATGAAATGTTAAAAACGAAACAGGTCGAACATGAAGGGATAGGCGGCATATGCAATGCACATAGATGCCCACTTATTGGGGTCCAAAACGTGATAAAGAAGCATATATCTTTTGAACATTTGAAAAAAAAAATGAGGCTTAAAAGTTTTAAATCTTGAGTTCCGAATTTTGCTCTTTTTTAAGAGCGGCCCCCAAAAAGAAAATTTATGAAGTTTTTGGTGCCTGCAAAATTTCTTTCATCTGGGCACCTTTAAAAAGAATGGTAGCTATAGAAAAAAAGAGCATGTCTGTTTTGATTAAAAGAAGTAATAGTATTAAGAAAGTTTTTAACCTTATTGGGGCCCCCAACGAGATTAAAAAGCATATTTTAAAAACATTTGAATAATAAAAATTGGGCCTAAAAGTTTTGAATCTTGAGTTCCAACTTTTCCTCACTTTTATAGGGGGCCCCCAAAAAGTCAATTAAAAAAGTATTTAGAGTCTGCAAATTTTCTTTCATCTGGGCACCTTTAAAAAGAATCGTGACTGTAGAAAGAAAGCACATTTGGTTGAAGAAAGTAATAGTATTAAGGAAGTTCTGAAACTTATTGGGGCCCCCAACGAGATTAAAAAGCATATTTTTAAAACATTTGAATAATAAAAATGGGGCCTAAAAGTTTTGAATCTTGGGCTCCAACTTTTC
The DNA here is from genome assembly GCA_963932465.1 of Maratus speciosus. Classification (NCBI taxonomy): domain Eukaryota; kingdom Metazoa; phylum Arthropoda; class Arachnida; order Araneae; family Salticidae; genus Maratus; species Maratus speciosus. The sequence continues at coordinate 391,231,213 of OZ010790.1, read as the reverse complement.
CTCACGTTTATAGGGGGCCTTAAAAAAGACAATTCAAAAAGAATTTAGAGCCTGCAAAATTTCTTTCATCTGGGAACCTTTAAAGAGAATGCTGGCTATAGAAAGAAAGTGCAAATCTGTTTTGGTAAAAAGAAGTAATAGTATTAAGGAAGTTCTGAAACTTATTGGGGCCCCCAACGAGATTAAAAAGCATATTTTAAAAACATTTGAATAATAAAAATGAGGCCTAAAAGTTTTGTATCTTTAGTTGCAACTTTTCTTCACTTTTATTGAGGACCCCCAAAAAGACAATATAAAAAGTATTAAGAGCGTGCAAAATTTCTTTCATCTGGGCACCTTTAAAAAGAATAATGACTATAGAAAGGAAGCACATTTGGTTGAAGGAAGTAATAGTATAACGAAGTTTTGAAACTTATTGGGTTCCTCAGTGAGATTAAAAAGCATATTTTTTATAAATTTTGAATAAAAAAATGGGCTTAAAAGTTTTGAATCTTGGGCTCCAACTTTTCCGCACTTTTATAGGGGGCCCTAAAAAAGACAATTCAAAAACAATTTAGAGCCTGCAAAATTTCTTTCATCTGGGCCCCTTTAAAAAGAATGGTTGCTGTAGAAAAAAAGTGCATATCTGTTTTGGTTGGAGGAAGTAATAGTATTAAAGAAGTTTTGAACCTTTGGTTTCACCTTTTTCGCCCATTGATAGGCGCACCCCCAAAATACTAAAAATCCATTTTATTTTTTAAGTAGAACTTACAGCCTTCAAAATTTTTTATAAAGAATGGTGGATATAGAAGAAAAGCGCATTTCTGTTTTCTATTTCTAAATCTAATCAAGATCTTTGACAAAAAAAAAAAAAAAAAAAAAAAATGAATTTCGATAAAACAAAGTAAAATGTTATTAAAAATACATAATTTTTTTTAAGTTAAAAAAAACGTTCGGCTGAAAGGTACAGTAGTTCACTACTGGGCCCCTGACTTTTCACAGCCCCCCCCCAAATGGGGGGTATGGGGGGCGATCGCTACGGCCCTAAGTATAACACGTCGAAATAGGTTAATATAGTATCAGAAATTACATTATTTATTATTTGTAACATAGGTTACAAATTCTTATGTAAATCATTCATTCATTGTATGTGTGTGTGTGGGAGCAGGGGGGTATATAGTTGGATTAATTTCTTGCTATTGCCGTCTTTCTACCGGCGTTGGACCATTTACAACATCTTCGTTCTGGTACGGGAGGGTGTTTCTGTTTTCGCAGTGTTACTAAAAAGTTCTCGTACATTGTAATTGAACATAAAAAGGCGTATGGCGATGCGTGGGACGCTAGAAGAGTACGCTAGTACCGTTTTGTGCCTGACATCTCGGCTGGTTATAGTTGCTTGACGTATGATTGAGATATCTTGCTGTAAGAATTAATTTCCTGTTTTTGTCAGAATTTTACGGATATGGTAACAATGGAATTAGCCAGCTGATTTTAACTTTCTTGTGAGTATGAAGCTGTTTATTTGAGACTTTTGAAGTCTATTTTGGGATAATAATCCGATAGATTTTAAAATTCTATGCTGTCTGATTGAATCTGCCTAGCTATACATTTAATTCATCAGCTGTCTGTGTTTACTTATCTTTAGGAATTCCTAATTCTTCTGCAACATTCGTCAAATAAATATAATGCGACGTCCCAAAAACTTGTTTCTCTTCAACTATAAATCGCACTAAACTGAATTACGTAATAATATGACAACAATATGATTTAGAAATTCGTCTCTGTATCTGTAAGCAGTTACAGATCCTGTCTGAAAGATATAAATGCCATCCAGCAGTTTGATGATGTCTGCTCACACCATGATTTCCTCTGAAGGAAAACGGCATTTTTCTGTTGAAAATGAGTTTCACGTTCTCTTCAGATCGTTATACGATGAGAATCAGTTTGAAGATTAAATCTGAATCGCAACTCAACATGGATTTGCTTCATTGATTCCGGTTCCCATGTTGATAGTTCCTAACTTTACTGTAAACGCACGAATTTACGCGTAGACGTGACGAGCGTTGGAAACTGCTGGTCATCTGCATAAAGATCAACGCAATTGAGTCTCCTGTAAATAATTTGTTAGAAAACCCCCTTCTGCTGCGACTGCCATCGCTGAACCAATTGCCTGGTAGAAATGCCCCTCTGATATGTTGCAGTTATTGCTAATATCAAGCTTGCTGAACTATTATTACTCTTCACCGACCTAGTCGTCAGGTAACTCTCTAGTACTTTGAAATCTCTACAGCAGCCATGCGGTCACACATCGAGGCACATACAGAATTCGAGATGCTTCGGTTTTGGGATCGTCAAGATTCCAGCATTTCAGCCTTTCACAAATATGTCCATTTGGTGCCTTTGTGACATCATTCATTCCTTTCATTAGTTAATAATGCTCCACACTACAGCAATTTCAGAAAATCAGCCAGGACTGGCCATGTAACATGAGACCGTTTAATCATCGTTCGGATGTGCACAGATACCTGGCACAATACTGACATCGACTGAAATATGTTGCATTGCACAGTGTTTTATTTCCGTCACGTTATTGTCCACAAATGGTTTTGAAAAAAATTATAAATATATACTGAGTTAGTTTTCATTTTTTACGAATTGTGCTTAATTTTTGGACATAAGTTTGTGTCGGTGAATAGCGTCATTTTAGGGTTTTCGGTTTTAAATACATATATTTAAAGAATCTTTTGTCATTTGTCAGAATTGACATCTCAAAGATTACAATATTGCCGTTTTAATGTAATAATAATAATAAAATAAATAAAATTGGTTAGTGAATTTTTCTGATTTCTAGCTTAAGACGACCATATTCTTCCATCTCAATCTCATTTTTAAAGTTTAATACACGCTCTCTTGTTGGGTTTATTAATGAATTGCATTTTAAACCTTAATTAATCTTGTAATTAATTGTTTCACTAATAAGAAAACTTTTTTAAGTTTCTATGTTTAATTTTATTGGATACTAATAAAGGCAACGGCAAAGTGTTTTCACAAATAGGTTTTTTTCAGTCAGTTGTTCAGGGGCCTTTAAAACAGCACGTCTGGTCTTCATTATGTTTAATTTTGAGGACTTACTTTTAAAAATATAAATTGCTTTCATAACATCGAAAACATACTTACTGTCTTCAGATTCATCAGAAGATACTAATAGAGCTGAAATAAAGAATAGTAAATTAGTGATTCTGATAGATATAATATGAAATTTTAACATATAAAAAAAATATTGTTCCCTTGACCTCCAGGCGTAATTTCGCGAGTGAAGGGCTATTTACCAGGTCATGCGGTGCAGAATGTTTGTGTCATAAAAATCACCTTCGACCAATTCCCTATTATCAATTGCATATCACAGACCAAGTCGGTTCAAATATGCAACTATTGCTGTCTAGTGAACGACGTAGGGGTGTGCGTCATGGTCGTTGATTATAGACCGGGGGCCGGCAGCCCAGACAACCACCTCAACGAGTTGGAGGCTGAAATTCCAGAATTATCTAAAACTCGATTCCCATATTAAAACGCAATTGGTCTGCCAAGTCATATCTTGGTGGAAAACCCCTAAAAACCCGATTTTAGCGGTCGACTCGTAGGTTTATCATTGCGTTTTCCTGCACCCAAAGATATGAAAACATGGTGGACTGGGAACAGGAAAACACAATGGTAAACCTAAGAGTCAACCGGTAAAATCGGGTTTTTAGGTGTTTTCCACCAAGATATGACTTGGCAGACCTATTGTGTTTTAATATGGGAATTGAGTTTTAGCTAATTCTGGAATTTCAGCCTCCGACTCGATGAGGTGGTTGTCTCATGGTTCGTACGTCTCCTTGAATTTTGCAGACCAGAAAATTTTTCGGCATCAGTATTATCTTATAGAAAATCTCTTCTTAAAAGAAGGCAAAATTTTGCGCGTTTAACCTAGATTTTTTTTTCTATAAAAAGATCTGGTAGTTTTCCTGGAGAAATAACGATATCGTTACGAACCATGTGTCTGTGCTGCCGGCTCCCAGTCTGTTACTGAAATGAGAAGACGTACATCGTGGTGGCCAAGAGGTTAATATGAATTTAGATGTTTAGCTCTCTAAATCAGGTATTTGGTTAAAGACCTAACGTTTCTAACTGGTTTTGTTTCGACTTGCAAAATTAGCAGGTAAAAAACTATTCTGCTTTTACAAATCTGCCAGTTGATTGGCGATGACGATGCGTTAACAATTTGGGGTCCTACCCCGAGTCTGACTAGGGATAATTTTTCTTGAAAAATTTGCTTTTGGCATCAGTAATAAAGGAAAATAACATTTGCCTTATTTAATTAGAGCATTCTCGAAATTGTTCAATTGAAGGTAACTTTTTTTGAAAAAGGGGTGCCAATCAAATAAAATTTGTGTAAGAGTCACCGGACCGGAAAGGGTTAAAACAATTTTCTCAGTATTTATTTTGAAGATTGGAGAGCTGTTCCGGTGCATTTTTCTTTTCAATTTGGATTATATTGCTACACCTCTAAACTTGAGTTTATAAGACATTTAATAGTAACAAATATTATATTAGTATAATTAACCTTCTGTTAAACAATAAAACTTTGACATTATTTCTATCATCTCTCTTTAAGGGGTTTGCTATTTCGAGAAAAATAATCACATCCTTTATTCTGTGATTGAAAACAACTATGGCGCTATTCATTATTATTATTAATAATACTATTTTCTACATGACATTATTATTTGCATGTTACAAAATTCAATTTTACATTTTCATATTAATGATAAACAACTCACCTCTATCAGATGAACAAATAAGCTTTTCTAGTTCATCGTCGTTCATTTCTTCACAAGAAGGGCAGCTTTTTGAAAGTGCCGGGCACTCGGCATCTTTTAAACTGCCTTTCCATAAAGTTGAGAGTTCATTATCAACTGGATCTAATATGATGTTTTTAGGAATATTACCGCCAGCAGTTCGAGCCGAGTATTCACTACTGACGCCACAAGATGGTAATTTCAGTTTTCCTTCGTTCATGCTCAACAAATGGATCCTCTCTGAAAGCTGGACTTCCAGAGGGTTAGTTACAGATACAGGTTCCTCCAATATTAATAAAGCAAATCCTTGGCCTGAAAACATACAACATTATCATTAAGTAATAGTTTTATAATTTTTAAATTTCAATAAATTTTAAATAAAACTGAAATACAGGACTATTACAAATGATGGACCCAATTTAAAAAAATCATATTTTCGAAACTACTGCGCATATTACAATAAGTGATACATGAATTTAAAGAGAAGTATACCAAGTTTTTTCAGTTACAAATGTTCGATGTGTGACCCTCTTGTTACATGGCGTACGTCCAATCGGTAATCCAGTTCGTCCCAAACATTTTGTAGCATCACTCTGTCAATGGTTTTGAATCCTGCACAAATGCGTTCTTTAAATTCTGACAGTGTAAAAGACATTGTTTATGTACCACCAATGCCGAAAACAAAGTGTTCAGAACTTAAAGAACGCATTTGTGAAGCTTTCAGAACCATTGACAGAGTAATGCTACAAAATGTTTGGAACGAACTCGATTACAGGTTGGACGTATGCCGTGTAACAAAAGGGTCACACATCGATCATTTGTAACTGAAAAAAACTTAGTATAAACTTAGTACTCTTTAAATTCACGCATCACTTATTGTAATATGTGCAGTAGTTTCGAAAATAGGATTTCTTTTTAATTCGGTTTCATCATTTGTAATAGTCCTGTATTACGTATAAAGTGTTAATCCTTTTTGCCCTTAAAAGAAAGATACAGTCGAAATTCCCTTTAACGAAGTCCTTATTTAACAAAGTTTTCTACTTAACGAAACTTTTTGCTGAACCTTGACTTTGTTGACTGAATCCTTAACATGCAAATTAATCTCCATATTACGTAAAATATATTTTATATAACGAAGTTTATTCCACTTTCGTGCCTGTACAACTAACATTCAAACGGAGGGGTTTGCTGTTGCGATGTATGTATGAATTTATTTCAGCGGATTGTATGAAAAAGAATTTTTTTTTAATCATTTCCATTGAAAAGAAGAAATGCTAAAAGCCTTCGTTACAATAAGAAGGGGATTCCAGTTTCAAGAGAATGTTACATATAGATTGTTTGAGAACTTACAAAAATTCGAAAATTTTTATGAACACTATATTTTTTTATAAGAAACCTGTACAAAGTAATATTACAGACTTTTTTAAAGTTAAGGAAATGAAAAACTGAGAAAAAAGAGAAAAGTTACGCTATGATTTAGTGTTTGTTTACATCTCTCTATTATGGTTTTTTTCAGACATTATTATAATAATTTTTTTTTTTTATCTGCCTGCATTGCATAAAAATTTACTGCCCGAATTAAAATACTTTTTCCCAATATTTCCATTTTATATATATTTTTCATTTTATGCATATGTACGAATGCATATTTCATGAATTTGAGTTGATTTCTGTTTAACGAAGTGTTCAAGTGTAACGATGATACTTTGTTAAATGGAAGTTTTACTGTATAAATGAATAAAAAACATCCATCTTGCATATTGGTATATTTAAAAGGATAGAAAATTATTATCATATCAACGATATTTTTCTCCTGCATACAGCGGACAAAAAAGAAAAAAAAAAAAAAAATCCCTGCCGGCCCGGCCTACAGGCAGAGGTAGATTTCGAAGTCAAATATACTAATTTCACAAACAAAAACTAAATCATGATTATAGATAAATCCACTTTAACAATTTTATCTGGCCGCTCTTGAAGAGTTTTTATTTCATTTTCATATAATAGCTGGTTTTATCAGAATCACGTTAGGGCGGAATTCAAAAAAATACTTTTCCATGCTCAACAACTCGAAATTTTCTGGCATAATTCCAGATTCATTTTTAATTAAAAAAAAATATGAAACTTGCTGACGTGATTTTTGAAGAGATTTATAAGCGACCTGTGTTTTTATTTTTTGTTCAATTAATTAAAACTTGATATATAAACAATTATTTTCTCAGAAGGACAATATTTTTCGTTTCTAACACAATCGCTTCGGGAAATTCCGTTCAAAATGCCCACTTTGACATCATTTTTTTAAATATATTCTGCCTCTATCTAAAAATCGATTATTACGGTACATTATATAGTTTCTGAATAAGCGAATCTACCAATTAAATGCGTTTGAGAGCAAAAATGAATTTAAAGACCAGTCAGAAAATAAGCAGTTTGGATTTAAGCGCATCCTTAATACAATGATTTTTCCAACACAATCCGCTTCGGTAAATTCGGTTCAAAATGCCCTTTTTAACAGCATTTAAAAAAATATATTCTGCCCCTATCAGAAAATCGACCATTACGGTACATTATATAGTTTCTGAGTAAGAAAACGTACCAATTGGAAGCCTTTGAGAGCAAAAATGAATTGTAAAATGAGTCAGAAAATAAGCAGTTTGGATTTGAAAACACCCTTACTAAGATCATTTTTTACTTCAACCGGTATGTATTTTTAATTTGTTTTTGCTCTAAGAATTGGTCCTATCCAAAACGTGTCTATATAGATGTTGTAGACAATATTAAGAAGATATATGATAAATTCATGGGGATTTTATATCTTTTGAATTGACGGAGTTATGGATTTTTTTCTTCTTCAAACCACCTTTTTGTTTTCGTTTTTAATATTTTTTGCGGTACGAATTGGTCCTATCAAAAACTTGTGAATATAAAAGTTGTAGATAATGTTAAGGAGATTCATGATAAAATTAATTGGATTTGATATCTTGAGAATTGACGAAGTTGTGGATTTTTTTCTTCTTCAAACGTCCTTTTTGTTTTCGTTTTTAATTTTTTTTTGCGGTACGAATTGCTCCTATCAAAAACTTGTGAATGTTGTGTGTATCGAAAACTTGCCCTATTTTTAGAAGTAATAAAAACTTTAAACTGATTTGATATGTACAAAAATTAAGAAGTTATGGGGGGTTTTCTGTTTTCACAAAACCCCTCCCTATTTACCTCCCCTTGGTCCGATTTTGCCCATTAACGAACTTGACCGAGATTTTATGCCCATTGATTTTATGTATCAGTTTGGAAGAGATTGGTGCAAAATTACGAAAGTTATCGTGTCCAGAAAAAAGTGATATATATATATAGATAGATAGATAGATAGATAGATAGATAGATAGACAGATATATATATATATATATAAAGTTTTTTATTGAGGGTGGTTTTGGGTTCTAGGGGTCATGATCGGTGTAGATCTGCAAAAATTTTTCGGAAATTCCAACATAGGAACGATCCCAATAGGTAGTATTTCATACGAAATCTACCTAATAAGAGAGAAAGAGGGAGAGACCTTATACATTTTCATCTCCAAATCGTCACAGAGAAAACTGAAATAGCCTTCTAAATGTTGAAAGTGGGTTTTGAATTAATTTTGTGATCTAAGTAAAAAAATGTTTAAGAAAAAGCCTAATTTCTAACCATCATCGGTAGTGAAGGAGAGCTTAAATTATAAATTGCGAAATGCAACAATTTCTAAATGTTGATAATTTAAATCTCATCATTTTTTCATCATTTTTTTCTGATGTTACATTAGATGATGTTAAGTTTTAATTTAAAGACGTAGGAGTGGGGAGACTGTGTAAAAATCTTAGAAAAATTATTATTATTATTATTCAGCCTAAAAAATTTCACGTTTCTTTCCATTTCCAAAGCCTTTTTTCTCAGTTCTGAATTTAAGAAAAATTTTCTTAAAAAGACTTTTACTTGCGTCAATAGCTCTTTCAAAATTTTTAAGTGCATTTTTCTCAAAATGGTGTTTTGTGAACAGTGGATATTGTAATAAAGTTAATAATTAAGTTATTGACTTCAAATGTGTACTTCTTTGAAACTTTAATGCAGTTTTTATGGTAATTATGCACAGTAACATATGCATAAGAAGTCAATGATATTGTAGATATAATTGAAGAAGCTATGCTAAAAGGTGCGAAATAAAATGTTAAGCTAAAGTTTGGCTAAATTTAGTTTGAGCCCCTCAAAAATATGTGTTACTGTAACGAAGATATAAAGCAAAATAATAGAAAATAAAAATAGAAAAATAAAGGCAGTGTCGAAGAATTAACAAAATGGCATACCAGATACTTCCCCATACCAGTATAGCTTCTGCTTGAAAATTTTGAGAGAAATATGAGGAATATATTTATTGATATGTAAAGTAATAAAAAACAAAAAGTTACAGTGAAACGCAAATGTTTTTAAGCTAAAACTCTCAAGTTTCTTTTGAAAATTTGAGAGTTTTTTTCTTTACTGTTTTTTTAAAACGCGTACAGACAATTTAGATCATTTTCTTGTAAAAATATTTCCTAAAACTTTTGAAAACGTACTAATTATTGCAATTATTTTGATATTTAATTAACGACATGTGAGAAAGGCTTTATACAAATTACTGATGTTTTTCCCAAAATAAGGTTTCAGTTCTGATTACGCAATATGTTTTATTTAAATTCATCGTTACAGAATAAATTAAATTCTTTTATACTTACTTTCTAGTAAAGGACATGGACAGTGTTTTGGTACGGAGAAGAGTATATTCAAAACGGCTTTTTTTGCAGGATTAAACACAGATACATCGTACAGAGAAGTTAAGGCTCCAGTTATGCATTGTTCACCTTAAACAATAAAATCAACAGTAAGAATATAATTTAAAAAAAATCAGTAATAGTCATTTTTGATTAAATCAATATCGAAAACGCGAGTAAATGATTTATAAAACTTATCTAGTAACATTTATTAGCTAACGAAAATTATTTTTTCAGTTTAAAATAAAATATTTTGAAGCTATGGCAAATATTTTGCTAAAATATTATTATTTAAAAAAATTATTTTTTTTCAATGAAAAATCGCTATTAAGAATAAAAATAATAAAAGTGAAGTATCTTCTAAAAGAAAAAATCCAGATTGTGCTGACATACATAATATTTTTAATACTTAAGACATTTATTTGAAAAAGGAAGAAGTGAATTTATATTTTGTTCAATTACGCATTGATAAGTGTTGTATAATTATGTCACACTGTTTTAATTTTAGCTCCTTGCTTATTTTTTAAATGGGTATAAGTAGAAGATACAAATGAAAGAAGAAGACTAGTCGGAAATTGTACGTCTAACGTGGCAAATGAGGTGCGTTCGTACTATAATTAGTTTTATAAATATTCAGACCTTGGTGCAATAGCTGTTGCACTCTTATGCAGGGTTGATAAAAATCACGATTTTTTTTAATAAAAAAAATTCGGATTTATTTCATTTAAATCGGATTAAAAAAAAATGTAAATCAGATATTTTTTATTAATATTATTTATATACGTATTTACATACATACATGTATTTTTTTTTCTGTATAGATTTACACATTTCTATTAATTTCATTACATTTCCTAAATAAGAATTCAAGATATTTTAAATAAAAATTAAAAATTGTTGCAAACAAATTTAGAATATTCACATAAAATTATATTATTCTACTATTAAATTAAAATTGTTATATACAGCGTGTCCACGTATAACCTGACCGACCTTTATTTTCGCAACCGTTGGTCCTAGATGCATACTTCCAATTACAAAAATGGTTTAAATAAGGTAAAGAATTATTTTTAAAGCGATTTGGGTCAAGAGAAACATTTATTAAAAAATTACGAATTATATTTATTACGGAATTATATTTCTACTAAATTTGTGAATGACCCCTAATTTGCTGTGGTATTAAAATCTGTACATCTTTACGTGATATTAAAAAATAAAGGTCAATTTCGGATTCAGTTTTACGGAATACATAAGAATCAATTTTCAAAAGCTAAAAAACATGACATAACCCAACTTTTGCAGGCTAGTGTAATCTAATAACATTTAAAAATATGTATCATTTGATAAAAAATTGAGGCTGTTAATTTTCATCATTTTATTTAATAAAAATTCTGTTTTTTTTGTTCTGTATGTTTGTATGTATCTGTGTGTTCTGTATGTTTGTATGTTTATTTACAAATTGTATATTTTGCATTAATATCTCAGAATGATTAAAGATTTCAAATCTATATTGCAATCCTAATTTTACTCTGAACCATTTTTTAATATATCTGGCGGAATTATACTTCTACTAAATTTGTGAATGACCCCTAATTTGCAGCAAAAAATATGCTCCAACTTTAAACAGCTATTACTCGGTCAATTTTAATCGTAGAATAACGGGATTTTCTGTCTTACTTGCCAGTGTAAGAGGAAAATTTTACTAAATATAACTTATAGGACCGGGGGACCGTATACAAATTTAAATTTCGTAATTTTTTAAGAAAAGTTTTTCTTGACCCAAATTGCTTTAAAAATAATTCTTTACCGTATTTAAACCATTTTTGTAATTGTAAGTATGCATCTAGGACCAACAGTTGCAAAAATAAAGGTCCGTAAAGGTTATACGTGGACACCATGCATATATCTATATAGTATATGCATGTTGTGTGTATAAATTTCTTGTTAATTTAAAGTTATTAATTTTTCATTAATGTTTTACTCCAGTAATACAACATATAATATATAAACACATAATAAATGCAGCAAAGAATGCGAAATGTATATGTGTATTTCAACTGATTTCGATTCACTAATGTTCTTTATCATATAGAGTGCAAGTTCCTTTGTGTTTTTGCATTCTTGCCACAATCCCCTCATATCTGTACTACATTATTTGCATATTGCTAAAACACCTTTTCTAGAATTAGTATTTTTTTTCTGTAAAATAAAGCCACGTGGGTCGTGGGATCTTTCTTTCTGGCAGCCATTTTTCTTATGTATCAACAAATCCAAAAGTTTTGTGTACTGTACCTAGTATTAGTAAATGGCATCATTGTTTCAACTTGTGATTCACACTATACTATATTAATCTAATAATTCACAAAACAGTTACCAGATGAAAGATAATCATATAACTGAAAGTCTAAAACTATCAATTGCCCGTGTTATCTTAGCCTTCAACCATTGAGAATTTCAGCCATCAATCATGCTTACTTGACAGTAGGAATGACTGCTTAACTTAGAAATAACAGGTATCTGTTTACAAAAAGTTTGGTTCATTTAAAAGACCTTTTGCATTTTTTAAAATCTTAAGATAGGACCCTTCACATAAACTTTCAACTTAAAACAGAAATCTTCACAAAATTCTTTGTTTTAAAAATAGACATTTCCCTAAACTTTTCTGTCTCCAAACTTAAACTTTCACATCTTAATCATTTTAAAATAAAATTTAATCTTTCACAAAATAGCTGAAATCATCAAAGTACCTATTACATACCTTTTATATATATATATATATATATATATATATATAAACGATCTTGTTAAAAACAAATAAGAACCTATGTATAATGAAAAATTAAAATTCACAAAATTGTGATTAGAATTTTCAATAAAAAAAACTTCATAATTTCACAAAAACAGGACACATAAATCCTGGATAGACCCCGGAATAAGGTACAGTAATATTCTTATATTTTCCATTGCAGTAAGCAATGGAATCTAGAAAAAGAAAAGAAAAAGGGATCAGTCAGATTAAAGTATTTTCAGTTATAAAAGAAAGATGAAATTGGAATTCTATAATTATGTTAGACAAACAGTCGAAATATTTATTATGTTATAATTAGTCCAAGTATCGATCATATTAGTAACAACGGAAAATTCAGCAGTACAGTTGCCGGATATTTTGTGTAATTTTACGGAAATTTCACGTAAAGGCGCAGATTAGATTGGAGAATTTTCATTTATTTTCAACTTTAGATCGTAGAATTTCCAATTATTTTTAGCTTAGTTTGAAAAATGTTCCCATATTTTAGGAAAAATGGACGAATCGGAAAATCTGCCAAAAAACCGGAAAATTATCGGCAGCACAGTGGCCGCTGCACAGTTTGATTCTGTGTAATTTTACGAAAATACTCTTTAGATTTGAAAATTTTAGTTTACTTTTAGCTCCTGTTTCACAATTATCTGTTATTTGAGGGAAATTGGACAAACAGTAACACCGAAAAATCATGCCTGAAGCATAGATTATGAAACACTTTCGAACACTTCTAGAATACTTTAACAAAACTTCATCGTTTATCAAGGTGGACGACGATGTATAAATAAACAATTTTCGAAAAGCATAACACATCTGAAAACTCAATTTCAAGAATTACCATTGAAAGCCGGAAAAATATCGGAATTATTTTGTGCAACCCTATATATGATCTATAGATTTATGTATACCTCGACTTGACTAGCGACGTAAATCGAAAATAACGTAAGTCGATGTACATTGAGATGAGTAAAAAAGGATAAGTAAGAAAATTTCCCCAAAATCTAATGAACATATTCTATCGTATTTAGGGATTATGTTACATGCATTTAACATTAGTAAAAAATTGCGTTTGCAGTACAAGAGATTGTTCTTCTAGCTGCTCCGTTCGAGTCTTTGAGCATGTGGAAAAATCTTGCAATGAAGTTTGGACCGATAATATTTTCTTTTTTTCTTTTAGAAGGTCTTCGCAACAGCAGAGTGAATTTTCTAAGCTTTTTCTAGTCGTTGGTACACTTTGCTCGTCGGAATCTATATTTTCAAGAACCGTCATTGCAACTTCAATAAGGTTTAGTCCTTCAGTCAATTTTACAACAGTCACAATCTTCCCCCTCCCCCCTAGGCTCAAAATATTTATCTATTATTTTGACAGTACTTTGTTTCTTTAATTCGATAAATTTGTCGATGGTTAATGCCGGATCAGGGGAATTTATGAGTTCAACAGCATCTTCAGCATCTAAGTTGAGTTCTCTTCCATTTTCGACAATTTCATCAATTAAGAGAGATGCAGAGTATCACAATTTTCAGATGTTTTCTTAGTCTCTGCGAAGGAAAAGGGGCACAGTCTTTTCAAGCATCTTTCATCGTTTTTTGTTGAACTTCACCCCTATGATTGTGACTGCATCTGAGATGTTAAGTTTCTTCCAAACATATACAAAAAAGTTCTAAGTATGTCTTAATCAAGGAAATTTTTTTGCCAGTCTAGACGACGTAAATACGGGGTGATGTAAGCCGAGGGGACGTAAGTCGGGATATTACTATACTGTACTACATAGTATGCTAAAATTTAGATCAATTAGGAAACAATTAGCACAGTTGAAAATTTCCCTTCAGCAATTTCTATCAGTAAACGGAAATGTTCTCGAGATCTTTTGTGCTGCCCCGTATAAGATCTATAGAATTTATACACACCAAATAATAGGCAGAAAATTAGTTTAATTTAAAAACCCGTACCACAACTTAAAACGCATATTGTTAATAGGCAGTACCGTAACCTAATTCTTTTGTGCGGCCCTGCAAAAGAACGGTGAATGCTATACACACAATATTCTATAGAGAGTCTCTTGTAGTGCACTTCAGTTATATATATCAATTTTAATATGTTTGAAATAGTGTAACATCAATAACATACACCGAAAAATTGTTTTCCCCATATAACCGTAACGCAATGGAATTATTTTGAGAGCCTCTGTAAATAAACTATGAATGCTTCACACTGCAGTTTCAATATCGAATATGTTATAATAAACCCCATCAATACATAAATTGCATGATAATCCGAGTATATTTACGAGAATCAGAGCACGAACGGACAGACAGACAGACAAACCCAATTCATAAACACTTTTCAAGTATGTTGGAAAGTGTTAAAAACGGAAGATGTCTGATGATTATTGCTAGAAATACAGTGTCTATTGACTTTTTCTTTTTTTCTCCAAATGCAAAAGTGAGATGGAATATTAAGTTCTAACATTTCCTGATGTAAAATTTTGCATATTCTATGTCTTGAATTTTTCTTCGTTGACTAAGCTCTAGAACATGTAATATATAAAATAAATTATAATGTTATATATGCATTTATAAAGTGTCAGTAAAAATTACCCCAAAAATGTGATGGAATATTAAGTTCTAACATTTCCTGGGGTAGAATTTTGATATTTGATGCTTTGAATTTTTCTTTGTCGGCCACGCTTTAGAACATTTAATATATAAAATAAATTATAATGTTATATATGCATTTATAAAATGTCAGTAAAAAATTACCCCGAAAATGTGATGGAATATTAAGTTCTAACATTTCCTGGGGTAGAATTTTTATATTTGATGGTTTGAAATTTTCTTTGTCGGCCAAGCTTATATATAAAATAAATTATAATGTTATGTATGCATTTATAAAGTGTCAGTAAAAAATTATCCCGAAAATGTGATGGAATATTAGGTTCTAACATTTCCTGATGTAAAATTTTGCATATTTCATGTTTTGAATTTTTTTTTTGTTGACCAAGTTCTAGAACACGTAATATATAAAATAAATTATAATGCTATATATGCTTTTATAAAGTGTCAGTAAAAAATTACAAGCATCCATTCTGGGAACAATATTTAACGTCTTTATTACAGTAATGCAAAACATTTTTGTAGTAGAAATAAAGATAGCACGAAAAAGTTCAAAGTATAGTGAAGTTATTTTTTTGTCTTATTGATCAAAACTTCAGAAAAAAAGTTGGTAAGTGTGATCACAGATCGCACAGAGGGTTTCGTTTAATATTCCGTTCAAAACACTTTATCCTTTTGCAAAATCTGTTAGTTCCACATTTCGCAACCAGGAGGCGCACTCTATTCTAAACAAACCTCTATCCGAACGAAACTCCGTTTCACAAACTATCCGTAGATATATTAGTCAAGGGGATCAGGTCCATCGCACCCGAGGTAGGTAGGCGCCCCCTGGAGGTAAAAATTAGAACAAAAATATGTACGTCTATGGTGCATAATATGAAAGAGTGGTTAAAGGAGTGTCTCGGCAAAAGTTAGAAAAGTGCACCCCGGGTGAAAAGGGTAGAGGTTAGAAAAATTGCTAAAACTATAGAAGTTAGAGTCCGGAGGGATAAATAACATAGGTCTTTTTGAAAATTTCATGATTTTTCGTGTGATCGCAAGTGTTCTGCTATAAGTATGCAAAATTTCCCATCTCCAACTTAATTAGGGTCTGAGTTAGAAAAATTGCTTAAAATACACAAGCTAGAGCCCAGAGGGGTAAATATAAGACTTTTTCAAAATTTTATGATTTGTCGTTTGATGTGAGATGTTCAGCTGTAAGTATCCAAAATTTCAAGTCTTCAACTTAGTTAGGGGCTCAGTTAGAAAAAAAAAAAAAAAAAACTTAAAATACAGAAGTTAGAGCGCAGAGGGGTAAATATAAGACTTTTTCAAAATTTTATGATTTGTCGTTTGATGTGAGATGTTCAGCTGTAAGTATCCAAAATTTCAAGTCTTCAACTTAATTAGGGGCACAGTTAGGAAAAAAAAAAAAAAAAGCTTAAAATACACAAGTTAGAGCCCAGACGAGTAACTATAAGACTTTTTCAAAATTTTATGATTTATTGTTTGATGTGAGGTGTTCAGCTATAAGAATCCAAAATTTCAAGTCTCCAACATATATAATTTCTGAGAACGGGCTTTGTGACGGGCAGACAGACAGACAGAAGAGTGAGACGAATAGGGTTTCGTCAGATGAACGAAACCCTAAAAATAGTAATTTCAGGTTATTTTGAGTAATAGTCCAAGAGCTGTTAAACATTTTAGGGAAGGTATTTGAGGCACCCTGAAAATTTGTGCAACACTTCTTTTGTAATGGCTGAATACAAAATCGAATGTCTGGCTGAAGGATCGTGGCCCAAAAACTGTGCCAGACACGTGTCAAGTGCCATTTTTTGACTACCCCAAAAAAGGGTATTTGAGGCACGCTGAGACTGAGACAGAATAATATTTATACTTAGAAAAAAATATTTTGAAAACCTCAGACACTTTAGTCGGCCCAAAAACTGTGCCAGACACGTGTCAAGTGCCATTTTTTGACTACCCAAAAAAGGTATTTGAAGCATGCTGAGATTGAGGCAGAATAATATTTATGCTTAGAAAAAAATATTTTGAAAATGACAGACACTTTAGTCGGCACAAAAACTGTGCCAGACACGTGTCAAGTGCCAAATGGCACTTGACGCGTGTCTGGCACAGTTTTTGGGCCACGATCCTTCCGCCAGACATTCGATTTTGTATTTAGGCATTACAAAAGAAGTGTTGCACAAATTTTCAGGGTGCCTCAAATACCTACTCAAAAATGTTCAACAGCTCTCCTACTATAAGTAATAAATCACTTTTGGGTTAACATTGTGTTTTGTTTCTTTAAATTGAAACTAAATTAAAAATAACTAATAATCTTTACTGAATTTATTTATGAAATAAATAAAATTTAGTCAAAATATCACAATAAACTTACCTAGTTTTACATTTCCCGCTGATTTGACCAAAAAGGCTAAAAAGAAAATTAAATTATTAATTAAAAATGCATTGATACATTTATTTAATAAAAACATACATTATGCTAAATTGTCCCCTATTTTAAGTAATTGAAGATACTAAATGGTAAGACATATCTAAAACTGTACACTTGTGGGGAAAAAAAAGTAAACACCTCTACTAACTCTGCAACAAATTATTGTAGAAAAAAATACTGGTTACAAACGATTGAAAATAAAGCATACTTTTAAATGATGCATATAAAATTTTCTTATGGGGCCATCTGCATATCAAAAACGAACCCATACTTTGGTTTTTTTTTTTCAATATCAATACCTAAATTTGACACCATAAATATATTATACACAATTCAATTAGCCTTAATATAAATTTTCATGAAATTCATCATACGATTGGTTTAAGAGAAATTAGTTATTTTAAAATTAGGTCCATTTTAGGGGCTGTATTCAAATGGGAGTTTGGTACTCGATTGTTGAAATGCTACAGAATATGTCTCTTCTATTAATGTATTATTTCTTGCCAATATGACTATTTCACTCGCTTAATATGTTTAGACTATTGCCAGTCCAAATGTTTCAATAAAATGAGTAAAATATACATGTTTTGCAAATTATGCTTTTGCGCACCATTTACGACCTCTTAAACTATTATTTTGATGTTTTTTAATCATAATTAGAAAACTACTTGGAAGAAAAATTTTAAATTGAGAATTCGCATAAAACAGAACATAATACATATAAATCTATCAAAAAAATTATAGGTTACAATTCAGATTTATTTCGAATATTAATTTCATAATTCATATTATAAAATTTTTAAAATTACAATTTCAATGTATTTATGTTTGGGTTTTTAAGTATTATAACAAAACAAAAAGTAGCAAACAAGGATTATAATTTCAGAAGATATTAATCAAAATATGAAAATGTAATTTAACATTAGAAGCTGCAAACTTTGAATATTTATAATTAAAAAACTTATCGTCCAAATGACTTAAAATTTCGTTTCTAGGCATAGTTTGAACACATGATTTAAAATAAATTGCCTAAATAGGGTGTTGCCATTGAAAAGAAACAAAGTTGGGTCTGAATTTGATTTGCAATGGCCCCTAAACAAATTTTATATACACCATTTAAAAGTAGACTTTATTTCCAATCGTTTGGTAACTCATAATAACTTTTACAAAAATTTAATTTTCAAGCAATTATTTTTTTTTCAATTAGTTATTAAATTTATGATATAGAACGATTCTTCGACAAATTTGTTATTAGAATTAATTAAAAAATTTAAAATTAACTTGAAAGTTCAATGTCCCTTTAAAGTTACTTTTAATTGGTAAAAGTGGTCAAAAATAGGATATTTTACCAAATTTGAATGAGTTTAATGTTAATTAATCGTTAAGAAATTCTTTTATCCACTTTTTAGGTCACAGGCTGCCAAAGCCTGAGAGCTAATGTGCCCACAGGTTCTGTATGGCGCTTCCCTGATTAGTTTTGGGGATTCATTGGCTAGATATAAAGGGGAGAATGAAGGCTTATCCACCCCCCCCCCCCACCACCTTAATTCAGATAAATGGCTTTTTCATGCAGAATTATCCGATTTTCTTCAAATTTGGTATACCGGTTTATTTTGATAAGGCGCTTTTCTGATTAGATTTGGAGGTTCATTAGTTAAGCATAAAGTGGGGGGACGTGGGCTAAGCCCCCTTAATTTAGCTAAATGGGTTTTTTGTCGATTTCAATGTTTTTCAAGGGACACTATTCTTTGAAATAAGAGTATAATATACAATTAGTGTGAATAGTCTGTGAGCTCAATGCCATCAGTTCAACTGGGCAATTTACTTTTTATTTAAACATATAATTTGATTTATTACACTCGTTAAAACAGCTATAGCTGCCTTTATTTGTATTGACATAAATTTGACATTTTACGAAGTTTGAATGAGATTAATGTTAGATTAACATTAAAATTTTTTTTTATTTTATTTTGTCGTTTTTATTTATTTATTTATTTTTCAGAGGGGCAATCAAATCCTTAGTAGCAACTCTATATTGGTGATATTGGGGACAAATACTGCATTCAACCGAAGTTATTCAATGAAATATCAATTTTTGGATTTGCATGGGAAATATTTGTACTGAAACATCTTTATATGGGAAATATTATTGTAATTAAATAGTGATGTATTTCTTTTTAATATTGTGCAAATGTTGGCAAAATGCACAAATATTAGGGCAATATTATACGGTTAATATTATCAATATAGATCAAGATATAGCCAATGTAATCAATATTGACCAGATAATGAAGGCGTAATTTGATTTATTCTATTTGTCAAAAGGGAATTCGGTTTTTCCCTTATTGCCTCTGCGTGCATTACATTAAGTTTTACGAAAAAAAAAGTCATTCAGATTGCATTTTACTAATTTTAAAAATTAGAATATTGCTAAACAAACAATTAACCTTCTATAAAAAAAAATTCAGTGGATGAGAAGAATAGTTAATATAACAATTCTCATAAAATACACAGTATGAAGTTTAAAAAGCTCACCGTTTTACTTAAAAGGCAACGAAAAATAAAATAGATGTTACGAGTTAAAAATATACATTTTATTTAAAAACTTCTTAGTACTTTCGGCCCGCATTTCCCGTGGCCATCATCGGAGAATATTTTTGTAATTAACTGCTGTTCATTCATACAAATACATCACTTCGTTTGAAATGAGAACCAATAACTATTAGGGTAGTTGAAAGTAGAAGTAGAAGTCCCTTGGATTGAACTTAAGTAGAGAAAAAAATATATAATAACCGCAGTTCCATTTATTTTATTACATCACTTTGTTCTCATATGTCACTTTCATTTTTAAATGTGTAGCTGGACAGTCGAAGTAGCAGTGTTTCAGATTAAATTTGCGTACAGGAGAATATTTAACTGCCGTGCCATTAATTTTAATACGTCAGTTTACTTAAGTTTTCAGGATTTATTTTCAGGATATTTAACCATATATTGGGTATATTGATGATAGTGATTCGTTAGGTAATTGATTGTTTTTACACAGGGTTTCGATGGATTCTTTGATAGTGGATGCATAGTAATTAGATGTTGGGTACATAATTTTAGCATGATCAAAATCTATTGTGGTTGGTTGATTAGGGTTTAATGGCGCAAAGTCTCATTAGGGACATGCTGCGCCAACAAAATCTATTGTGATATTCTGATTAAAGCTTAAACGTGACAGAGTTGTGGAAGGACGGCAAAATTTTATATCTGCTTTATGCTCTTTGATTCTTTTTTTGAGTTTTCTTTTTGTCATTCCTATGTATTTCATTATTCTACTGCAACCAGTTCTTAAAGGAATAACATATACGCCAGTTAATTCATCTTTCGGTGTTGGATCTATTTTCTAACAAACTAACCCTTTTAATTTTCTTGGCGGACAGCCTATTAAATTTATATTGTGTTTCAGTAGAGCATATCTTAACTTCTCGTACAGATCAGGAAAATAGAGAGAACCGGGGCAGAACGGTTTACCAGGTTGAAAATATGTTTTAAAAATACAAAACGGTTAATTAAGAGAGCTGCAAAATTTTCTATGAACACATTATAATGTAATAATCACAAAATTTTAATAATATTGTAAGAAAACAAAAGAACTTTTTTTTTTTCTTCAGAAACAGAACATTATGACATTTGCCCCGTTCTGCCTCGGGTATGGGGCAGAACGGGGTGGTAAAGACAAGTAATTATAAAAACGCATAAAACTAGTGGAAATGAAAAAAAAGTTTGTTCTATATTTATTTAGTTTTAAGTGACTATAAAGGTTTAAGTCCAGTTTTCATAGAATGTATCCTTTTCTCAAGTCTATTAACAAAATTCACACACGAGGACAGTCTCATCATCTTTGCTGTCTATTGCCACACCGGAATTGTGTGCCTATTTTTTGCACATGGAACAAGCGACCCAACCTTCAACTGACTTTGAGTGAAATTTACCGCAATATAAACATTCACAGTCAGAACAAATTAGTTAAAAACATTTCCGGCCAAAATGGGGTACTTCCCATTCCGCTCCAGGGACATGATTTAGGTTAGGGAGGTAAAGTTACTCGAGAAAGACAAGTAAACAAACGTTTAACTACACGAAACTAAAGACAATTAAACGTACTTCAAGCATGAGCTAACAATAGTTGTAATGTAAACAAGTATGCATGCCTTACCTTGGTTACAAAATCATTAGAAATTACAATACAGGAGCAAAAAATCACACAACAAAAATTCACGCACTAACGCTCGAGAAAACTAGACTAACATGGCTGCCGAATTTGAACGGCAACAGGTTTTCTGACTTCTGCTTATTGTCGCTCGGTGGCAGCACCTCCTTGACACCGCAAAACGCAAAACTTCATTCCGCCCAAGTACCCCGTTGTGCCACAGGTTCCCCTATTTAAACTTTTTGTATTCCATTTCTTTATGGTTTACTTTCTTGGTATTTTCATGAAATCCTAATTCATAGATAAGTTTATTAATGAGGATTGTTGAAAAACCGTTTCTTCAGCGATATCTCTAATGGTATTAAGCTCTTTTTCTAAATATTACTACATAAGTTCAATTCAAGGGACTGCTACTTCTACTTTCAACTACCCTAATAATGATTGGCTCTCCTATTTGAAACGAAGTGACGTATTTGTATGAAGGAACAGCAATTAATTATAAAAATATTCTCTGATGAGGGCCAAGGGAAATGCAGGCCAAAAGTACTAACTAAGACGTTTTTAAATAAAATGTATATTTTTAACTTGTAACATTTACTTTATTATTTTCATCGCCTTTTAAGTAAAACGGTGAGCCTTTTAAAGTTCATATTGTGTATTTTCTATTGACTCAAGGCCAAATATTGCATTTCGTCTTATGATTTTATTTATAACAATTCTTTTTTAGGTAATTTTCTTTTTGCTCCAGGACAATTTTCGTAATAATATTTGATTATTATGTTAGCTTTTTCTTATAATATAGTCATTAAGTGGGAAGATCACGCTATGAACAGCCTGAAAAACCTATTATTTAAGGCGACATGAAAAATTCTGTAGTTGCAGAAAAAATTAATAAAATTCAACATTGAATTTTCAAACATTTTTATGGTTTGAATAACATATTCAAATACGAGTATTATATATACAGGGTGTATCTGAAATGCTTCAACAAACTTAGAGAGGTGATAGTACTTATGAAGACGACCAAAAAATGCAAAGGAGTCGCAAATGACGTTTAAAGGATGAAAATCGAGAAAATGCGTCTGGAAATGGACAAACTGAGACAATAAAGAAACACTCCAGAAAATTATTTATTGCACAGAATAGGTACAACACAGCTCGTGATTTCCAGAGAAAACAAATATTTTACAACGACTGTTCAAAGTGTCGACCGCGGACATTATTACACAGAATACATCTAACGGGAGAACGACTGGCGGACACTCTCGAAGACTTCGGGAGTTTCCTGGATTTCTCCTGCTCACAGATTTGCTTGGCTTTCTTCCAAGTTTTTGTTATCTCTTTCTGACCGGATATGCACAAAGTGAAAGGAAAACCAGCTTCGTGCTACTAGCCAGTTCTGCAGAAAGGCAGCATGCGAGATTTCGATATTTTTATTAGTTTTGCGATTTTCACCCTTTAAACGTCATTTGCGACCCCATGTCCCATTGTATTTTTTGTTCGTCTTGATGAGTACTATCATCCCTCTAAGTTTGTTGAAGTATGTCAGATACACCCTGTATATATATATATACAGAAAATCAATTGGTTAAATGAGAATGACACAATTCGCTATTTAAAAATATTAATGCTAAAATATCTCATTTGTTGTGCAATATTAAGAAAAAGATCTACATCATTGATAAGTAAAGAATCCTAAATTTTCCCTTATTATGTTTAGATACTTCATTTGGGGAGCTTTTTCGCATGGAAAACCTTTTAGACCCGGAGGCAGCTGCACAAACTATCACCTCATCGAGTTGACGGTTGAAATTCCAGGATTAGACAGAACTCGATTAGCATATTAAAATGCAACTGGTCTGCCGAGTCCTATCTTTGTGGAAACCCCCTGCAGACCCGATTTCAGTGGTTGATCGGTAGGTTTATCATTGTGTTTTCCTGCACCCAAAGGTATGAAAACATGAAGGACTGGGAGCAGGAAAACACAATGGTAAACCTACCAGTCAACTACTAAAATCGGGTTTGCAGGTGTTTTCCATCAAGAGACGACTTGGCAGACTATTTGCATTTTAATGTGCGAATCGAGTTTCAACTAATCCTGGAATTTCAGACGTCAACTCGATGAGGTGATGGTTTGTGCAACCACCTCCCGGTCTATTGGAAAATTCACCACTGGGTGCTGAGTTCGAATCGCTGGAGAACAAAATTCGAATGTTTGTAATGGCTCAAAATCCATTTTAGCTGAAGCTCCAGATCTTTTTAACTTTCTTGTCGAAAAAATGACTGCATCAACCCAGAAACAACCAACTGTACAGAATTTTTACATGATATTGCTTTGTTTAATGTTACTGAATTCATTAAAACTGGCCAATAAGATGATTTACTAATATAATAATTATGATGCAATGCTTAGGAATGAAATAATTTTTATCTACCTTTGGATGATTGGCAATATACTTCAGCTACTATATCGCTTTGTGACCCACAAATTGGGCAGGATAAATCTTCTGGATTAATACACCCTTGAACGTGATCGGGAAGGGGAAATACTGGTAACACCGGCACCTGATAGCTAGTCGTCACCAATACAGGACTTGGTGTAGAAGCATAGGTCACGAGAGGCACTTTTGGACATACTGGTAAGATTAGTTCTCCGGGGTTGGATAAGGCAATAATCATCATATCAGAAGAGAATTCCATGCGGTTTGAAACGATCCTTGGAATCGTTGTCGACAGAACAAGAGCAAAGCCGCCGGCTAAAAAAAACGAGAATAAAAAGAAATAAGTCTATAGATAGTAAAATAAAATATAAAGCGAAGCAAATACTATTTAACACGTTGAGTGCCACGATCACTGACACTGAAGCGCTGAAAAATTTACAATGTTTAAAGTAATTTTTAAGAAAGTACAATCCTGTAATAAATAAAAGTTAGGTAAATTTTAAATAAATGTTTAGTAATTACTTAAAACAATATAAATATTTTTTTAGTTTTGTATCGTATTTTAGACGTCAGTCATCGGTGAATGACGCGTTTTAAACGGAAAGTTCACTGTCAGTCACCGGTGACTGACGTGGCGCTTAACGTGTTAAATTAACGAAACAAATTACATAAATGATTTTCACATAAAGGTAAATGCTTGGACTATTGAATGTAGTCCTAAAAACATAGTAAACCCCGTCAAACAGGACCTAGTTTATAACGGAATCCTACATTAAATGTCAAACACACACAAATAAATAAATAAATAAATAACCAAACAAATTTTAAGGCTCCCGGTGAAAAGAATGTGCAATAAAATTACAAGAGGAGGTATATTTGTGCAAACGAAAATCTGTCTTCAGCGAAATTTTCCTCCGGTCCCTTGCGATTTCGTCTTAGCAAATTTTTAGCACTAGCACTAATAAAGCCTAAAAATTAAATTTTGGTCGAAGGAAACCTCAACACCGAGGTAAAATCCTGTTAGAAGACGAATTAATAAGATATGCTGGTGATGAAAATTAATAATGAGGACCTCAATTTTTTTGGAAGCAAGAAAAATATATTTTTCTATAATATTTTATTTAGTCTTTTAAAGTAATTGTTTTGAATGGTAGCTATTCAAAATTCTGGTAGAGATCGCATAGTAGTACGTGTGTAATGAGTTTGGGCACTGAAATTGGTGTATAGCTTTAGAATTCAGTATAAAAACAACAGTAACTTTACTACTACTTAAATCTATTATTTATACAATTTTAATAACATGTAACAGACGTGCTTAATATGTTAATAAATGGATGTTTAAAATGCATAATAATTAATATATATGTATATATATATATGTGTGTGTAAAACCATTAATAACAAATTACCAACAAAGATTGTGAAGGTATAAATAATAAAGACTAGCCCCTTAAGCAATTTCAACATTGATTATGAAAACATAGTAAAAATAGGATAAAAGAAATGTATAGGAAATTTGTAGAACCAAGTCAGATTCATCAGGCTCTATATACCTTGATACTATAAATGATGTGAGTGGTTTCATTTTCATATTAGCCATAAAAAAGCTAAATAATACGAATTTAGGGCTACCACACACAATAAATCCAGAAATAAAACATTAGGGGGAAAAAAGGGTAAGATTATTTGCACAAGCTGCCAAATTTTTTTTTAATGATGATAGACCAAGGAGTAATAGTACACAACATAGTCAGGTACAAACTGCAATATATGGGACTAGCTCCCTCTATAGAACATTTAAAAAAGAATTCCACTTTGTTGTCCAAAGAATCAAATAAGTGATGCCATCTATAGTGTTTATTAATTGTAAAACATATTGTTTTGGAATAAAAACTAATATATATAATTAAATAAGAAGTTATAT
This sequence comes from Maratus speciosus, assembly GCA_963932465.1. Lineage (NCBI taxonomy): Eukaryota > Metazoa > Arthropoda > Arachnida > Araneae > Salticidae > Maratus > Maratus speciosus. The sequence continues at coordinate 391,205,210 of OZ010790.1, read as the reverse complement.
CTATTATTGGATGAAGCTTTAAAGCATATACTCTCTAGAGATATATGATAATTAAAAATATTTTAATAAATTAATAACATTATATAAGGGAAAATATCTAGATGATTTATTAAATAACACACACACACACACACACATACATATATATGTGTATATATATATATATTGTAATAAATATAATTAACTTGATTCATATGAAGTTTTGTACTTTAAACTTCAATGAAATTTATAATCGACTCATAACAGAATGAAATTAATTAATTACGAATTAATTTATAACAGAATAAAAATCTGAAGAAACATGTTTTAAGTGATATTGTTCTGTGATATCACAGTTCAATTACCATAAAATGGGTAACTTTGTCATGTATGTAAGAGATTCTAAAAAATTTTAATATTAAAAAACATTTTTAATATAAAACAATTAATTTTAACCAAAGTGTGGTATAGTGAACAAAGTTACCTATTTGACTGTATTGTTTATTTTGACAGTATTTGATATAATCTCTTACCGCTGTCGAAGAAAGGACAACTGCATGAAGACTTTGAATAGATTGTAAATGTCCCTGCGTAAGTGCCTTTGAAATCTTTTGTAGCTTTTACACGGACCTGCTTACAGCTGTCTTCTAAAACAAGAAAAAAACATTAAACATGATTTAAACCACTTGTTTTGAAATGAATTATTAACTAAATATTGTTAACATACACATGTGAGATTTTTCAACTCCTCCCTCTCCCCACCCTTTTTGTAAACCTTTTAAAAAAATGGAGCTTAAAAATATTTTTACCCCATTTATCCGACCAACAACGGGTCTAAAAGTCGCTTAGTCCTCAAAAAGTTTTAGAAACTCTAAATTTTTTTCTGCACTTGGAACTCTTTAACCTTTGTCTACGGAGTGGGACATGCAGACGCCACTGGCCGATAGCAGGGCTACCACTGGATACTATTTTTAAATTCTACCACTATTTAAAATTTTTTCTTTCTTTTTTGTAGGCGACTCTTAAGTTGTCTTAGAAGTGTATGGCAATGATTATTTTTTTGGAAAAGTGGTACAAAAAGAATAAAAAATATAGTTGCCAGTGGCAGCTCTGCTATTGGTCAGTGGGTGGTATATGTACCGGTGAATAGTCAAAGGGTTAAATGAAAAAGCCAGCTCCGGCAATTATATATAATAATAATTTCCATAAGCTGTTTTTATTTCTTTTTAATTAATTTAGCGTAATAACAATAAAGCATTCATGTTATTTTCGGAGATTTTTATTCATATTGAAATAGTTTGAATGATGGACGTACTACGCAATACACGAAATAAGTTGTGATTTTGACATTTGAAGTCCACCGAAGTGGAGATTGCTTTGGGGCCTATAGCTATAATGGCTGTTGCCTCGAATGATCCTTTATTATATACATGGAGATAATTACACAAACCAGACATAGAGATAATTACACAAATCAGACATAGCGATAATTACACAAACCAGACATAACAATTTCGTCAATATAAAAGGACGAGATAGCACAACGGAATTTACAACACCAGAGAATTACAGCCGGTAGTTCTACAAAGAGTGTGACACGGAGCCAGCGAGAGTCGAACCCACAGACCTCCTACGCTCTCAAGCGATCAGCGGCGTGGTGCCTTAACCACTCGGCCTCGGAGGTCCCTAAGTTGTGATTATCGCTGCAATTAATAGAAAGAAAAATATGCATTTGTGTATGTTCTTGAGCATAAAAGGGAGAATTTGCAAAGAGCCCATATTATAGATCACATAACTTACAAAGTTATAGTGTCGTAAATAACGTATATCAACCAGAAAAATTTCGCCTGGCGAAAGCAAAGGGTGACAGTGCTGTCCAATTAAGAAAAAATGTATTATTTTTGGAATTCGAGTTACAACACATAAGAGCATTACTTAATAGAGAATACAACAAAATTCCATATTATCAAGAAAATAACACTTAACTAAAAAATTTGCATCGGGAAATGAATAGTGAAGAAATAATTAGAATACGAAATAGAATCATAGAACAAAATAACAAAGAAAACAGAAGAGAAAGCGTGGTTAATTGTCCCTTCTTCAATCATCTACAGCTTCTGATTTTATTAAAGGCTGCGAATGGACCCATACAACAAACAGAAAAATTAAAGTCACAAAATACCAGTAAAAAGAATACTCAACAAAGAAAACAATCCAATATGGAAACAGCAATATCATTAGCAGAAGAACTTAATCAGACTCGATTAAAAAATAAAGAAAAAGCTATATAAAAAATATTAGGAGGATCACCACTTCCATTAAAAATACCATCATCAATAAACTCGTTAGAGTCATTATCCATCCGACAGCTCATTCAAGAGTATGATATATTATCATGCACTGTCTACCATTATTTCTCTATAAATTATACTACACTGTACATTCCTATTATGCTTTTAATTTTTTAACCTCAGCGCACACTCACACTGTGCTTTTGTACTTCCGTATTAAAGATGTCTGCGTCTAATGTTCGTTTATAATTTACATGCATTGCTGTACTGCATAGTACATTGTACAGCCACAGCCACTTGCATATAATTTCAACAATCAATGAATGCATTATACTGTTATGCGTGCACATGTGGAATTGTTCCAGTGCAGAGAGCTGCAACAGTCTGCACTGCACTACAAATCAGTTTTTTTGTACAGACACTGCGGGCGTGCTTGGTGGCCCTGCATGAGTGTGATACGCTGCAGGAACTAAGGTTTTTGGTGCTATGTCGCCTTACATTCATGTTTAATCAGGTTGCGTCGTTATACTACACATTTTTATCGTAACTGTGGCTGATTTTTTTTTATATGAAAAAAGCGCAAATATGATTTTTTCAAAGTTGGCATTGACAGTGAGCTGCAGCCAAGAAGGGACCCCTTGTCCTTTTTCATGCTCTATTAGAAGCACTTGTCAAACCCTTTTTCATACTTAAACATATTAGCCTTTTTTGGTGCTCGTCAGAGCATTTTTTAATACTAGTCATTTAAATTTTTTGATAATTATATATTGAATATAAATAAACTTGAGTTGCTTTAAATATTTCCAATACTTTTTTTCATATTTCGCACAATAATTCACTATTTAACCAAGTTATGCACATTGTTTTAAGAGGTTCCAGGTTTTTTAATCAAATTCAAGTTATTTTTATTCATAATTTAATTTACTTGAGATCCCTTAAATATAACTAATATAATTCCTTAAACTGATGTTAGTTTTTGTTGCATTAAAATATCTTAGTTTGTTGATTCTCTCTAAACAAGTAAACCCTATTAGTTTACAATGGAAGTCTATAGGAATTTGGCGATATATCACCAAGTTGGTGACAAACTTAGCGGTATTTTGCAACAGAACAGGGTCCCGTATATGGTAACCCTTCTTATAGGTATGGTGATGCATTAAATGCTGTTCTATAACCAATGAGATGCGTTTCATTCGAGCGTTGCCATTAAACAATTAACAAATAATCGCGATTTCTGTGACACATAAGATAGCGTAACATATATTGTAGATTATCGTGGAAATCGAAGGTTTAGGCCACATCGTATTGTTTAGTTAGACCGGTTATACTAACATCGTTCTCATGTTTTGCTACAATTTCTTTTATTGAACAGTAATTCACTTAAGCTTCTTACTACTGTTATCACTAAGCACTTTTTCATTCTTAGAAGCCATAATGAGAGCTAAAATTAGTGCAAACCTGAGTAAAAGTAAAACAAAAAGTTAATTTTTTTTTACAGTAATAAAGGTACACAAAGCACTCTGATATGCACACCTTACTCAAAACTTGACTAATAAAAAGAGTTATGTGAGGGTTGCCAACTGAACTATTCGGCAGCCTTGGTCGGGAACCGAGATATTGCACGCCAAACGAGTCAAATTTTGATCACCGAAGTTGGACATAAACCGAACTGGTTATAAACAGAAGCGGTCGTGAACCGAGGTTCCTCTTATATTTTGACCTATAAGTTTGCAAATATGGCATTATTTATATAATCAATGGCAATGATCATTAGGCATCTTGGCGATTTTGGCGATGAAACTCATCAATTTCAAAGTAACGTTCCGAAGTGTACTTGAACCGCCATAGATGTCATATACGCTTCACGTTGACGCGATTTTTTTCTGACGCCAATGTCATATACGCACCGGGGTACTTAACTGGCGCCAAAGTTTTCTTATTTTGCTTGATATGGTAACCCGAATGTTGTTGTTTATTTATTAATAAATTGTTTATTTACTTTTATTTTCTTTTTTAAAATTATATAAATTGTTTTGTTCTATTGTTATTAATTAAACTTTTTAAATTTTATTGTTAATCCCTTTTTAAAAATATATATGAAACTGGTATTCGAAAACGAGGTTTTCGCCAAATTAGCGTCAGAAAAAATATCGCGCCAACGTGGTGCGTATATGACATCTGTACCATACTTGGTACAACTTGATTATCCTGTCGACAAAAAAATTATCGCCAAACTATAAGATTAAATGACAATAATCGATGGTAGTAAATGCTACATTCATTTGACATTTAACACGATACACATGTTTGTTACGTCATCAAGTGATTTTTAATTCAAGTTTTGGCAAAGGTGTCATATACGCCGCATATTGGCGCGATATTTTTGACGCCAATGTCATATACGCACCAGATACTTAACTGGCGTCAAAGTGTCGTTATTTTGCTTGATATGGTAACCCGGATACAGGTGATATATTAAGGAGGTTGGCACAGATGTCATATACGCTCCATATTGGCGCAATTTGTTTCTGACACCACTGTCATATACGCAACAGGTACTTAACTGACGCGAAAGTATCGTTATTTTGCTTGATATGGTAACCCGGATATTGTTGTTTATGCTGTTGATGTTTTCGAAAATTGGCGTGAAAAAAAAATCGCGCCAATATTGAGCGTATATGACATCTGTGCCACGAGGTTTTCGCCAAATTGGCGTCGGAAAAAATCGCACCAATATTGAGCGTATATGACATCTGTGCCCAAGTTTTTATTAGTATTTTTATTAATGTTTTGGCACAGACGTCATATTCGCCCCATATTGGCGCGATTTTTTTCGGTTGCCAATTTGGCAAAAACATCAACAGCATAAACAACATAATCCGGTTTACCACATCAAGCAAAATAACGACACTTTGGCGCCAGTTAAGTACCCGTTGCGTATATGACATTGGCGTCAGAAAAAAATCGCGCCAATATGGGGCGAATATGACATCTGTGCCAATGTTTTACTAATTTATTTATTCCTCCGTTACTTAAAATAAAAATTATGCCAGTTTGTATCATTTGGCGAATAGTTTGGCGAAATTGGTCGACGGGATAATCAAGTAGTACCATATATTTTTGCTGTACATTTTCGACAATATCTCAAGCAAAAGTACCTAAAGTTAAACGAAATCCTAATTATTTAAGGCACAGATGTCATTTAAAACAACGGGTTTGGTGCGTTTTTTTTTTCTGACGCAAATTTGACGAAAACCTCGTTTTCGAATAGCAGTTACATATCTATTTTTAAATTACTTTCTATTATTTTAAAAAGGAAATAACAATAAATAATGAAAAGTTTAATTATTAATAACTATAGAACAAAACAATTTATATAATTTTAAAAAATAAAATAAAAGTAAATAAAAAAAATTAATAAATAAACAACAATAGCTCAGTTACCGTATCAGGCAAAATAACGCCATTATCGCGCCAGTTATGTACTCTGGTGCGTATATGACATCTCTTCCTTATTGAAAATAGATGGAATGGTATTTTTTAAGGTATGCTTAGTATGTGAAGTTTTTATATTACTGCATAACTATCTCTTGTGTAAGTCAGGATGTTATGATGATAATTAAAATAAACCTTACATTTAGCTCCTGAACAGAAGCTTGGGATTTACCCTGTTTTTCTTTTTCCTATCAACTCGTTTGTGCCTTATTGTGTCTATTACTCCAGTTCAAAATATTAATCAAGAAAGTTTATATATATATTTATGACAATTATGCATTATCTGCTTAGGTTGACGTCGATTTCACAAATACAAAAAGCTGTCAGTTGAATTTCAATTTTTATTGACTTATAAAAACAAAAGTACACGTGTTATCCTTTTTTTTAAATTATTGTACTGTTTTTTAGGGAGTGGCAACACGAAATAAATTATTGAATTAGAAAATTAGAAAATGAAAAGGAGAGATTTCTATAATTTTATGGGGACATTATAAAAGACAATTTCGATTTTCTCATCGACCGTCAAACATACAAAGATTAAAAAAAAACCTATTCTAAGTTTTAACAAGAGGATCAAAATAAAACAAAAACGAAGTTAATCCACCCACTGGAACGTTAGCTACGCTTTGTTGAATTTTGTGTCTTCATTTTTTCGTTTAAGGTTAAATAAAAAACTACTGAAAGCTACAGTAATTTTTTAAATGCTATCAGTTTATTCGTCTCGTCGAGTTCTATCTTTCAAAAGAAAAATCATTGTCGTATATCAACTGGTTCGCCAGAAATTTAAGAAAGTCATTTGCATTTTCTATTTCTTAATCATATTATAGCTTAACGCTGCCGCGTTTGCTATGATAATAGATCTAATGGTAGAAGCTAGAAAATACCTAGAAATCATCTTTTCCAAAGCAAGAAGAGATGCGAAACTTCTAATACAACATAGTAACGAAATAAATACTAATTATCCTGACAGAATGGGAAAAATACCACAAAAGATGGATGTCCTGCTAAGACAGAATGACGAATTGTCATTAAAGCTTAAAGAAAGTACAAAAGTAGAAATTAAGCTTGAGAAACATCTGGAAGAACTGAAACAAGAGAATAAACAATTGAAAGACTCCTTGACTGAGGTAAAACAAAGCAAAGAACAAATTAAAGAAAGTTTTAAAGAAGAAATTAATAAATTAAAAAGTCAACAGAAGCAACTTAAAAAACATATTAAAGAAAAATTTACACAAACAGAAACTAAATTAAAAACAACAACAACTCAAACAATAATGGAAGAAAGATCGAATGCAGAAATAAAGCTTGAAAAATATCTGGAAGAATTGAAACAAGAAAATAAACAATTAAAAGACTCTTTGGTCAAGGAGGAACAAAGTAAAGAACAAATTAATGAAAGCCTTAAAGAAGAAATTAATAAATTAAAAAAGACAACAGAAGCAATTAAAACCACATATTAAAGAAAAAATTACACAAACAGAAGTCAAATCAAAAACAATAACAACTCAAACAATAATGGAAAACAACGATAATGTCGGCATAGAAGATAATGATGAAGGAGGGTTTATTCAACTATCAAACAGACTACAAAAAATTGAGGAGTTGGCGACACGAAACCTGGAATACTCAAGTAGGGGCCGTCAAGGAGAAAAGTGCGGTGGTGAAACACGGACAGGCGACCTCCCTGCCTCAGCGAAGTCTAACTCTGCAATAATAATTAGAACTATTGCAAAACATATAAAGATACCAAAACTAAAAGCACTACTTAATGAAAACTTTAATAAAGAGAAAGATGTCCCAGCAATTTACTGCAGAAATGCCAGAAATCCAGATACAATTATTATACAATCCAATACGGATGACAATACAGAACATCTGTTAAAAATAATAGAAAACATTCCTGATATTACAAAGCTCACAGAAATAACATATAAACTGACTAATTATAAAAGAATAATAATAACTGGTATTCCATCCTCAGTACTTAAAAATGAAATAATAGCATACCTTGAAGAAAATTTGTCGGATAAAAACATCACCATATTGAAAAATTTAAAGAAGGATAACTCAACTCTATATCACATTATATTGCAATTAGAAACAAAAGCATCACAGGAACTTCTGGATAAAAAATTTATACAGGTGGGTCTCAATATGTGCTCCATTCTTTCTTTTCGCCCAATCATTAGATGCGGTAATTGCCAGCTATATGGACACCAAACATCTTACTGCAGAAGACAGCCAATTTGCGCCAAATGCTCGAGAGGTCACTGCACTTCGGAGTGCCCGTTTGCGGGCGTTCCATCACAATACAGATGCACAAATTGTTACCACTTACCTAACTATAGGAAACATTCAGCGGTTTCAACTATGTGTCCGGTTTATCAGTCATACTTGGCAGATAGAAGGAACGTCATATAGGACCACTTTATGGACAAAATGTTAAATATTAAATAACTCTAAAGAACTCCACAAAAGTTGCGGGTTAACTTCAAAACCCCCATTTATGTAAATAGACACTTATCAAACTTAAACTTTGAACTTTAGTGAACTTACTCATTTTCAAGTACAAATATATGTTTGGTGTGTATATAGCGATATTCATCATTTTTACTTAAAATTTATATTAATTTACTTTATAGCTCTGCATTATATCTTTGAAAGCATTATCTTATCAAATTGAAAATTACTGAATTTACTGTGTTTAAGACTATAAGTGAATTATCTTCAAGTGTATAAATGTGTTTTGCTGCAAATTATTTTACTTCCACTACTACTCAAAATTCATATAATTTACCTATCATATTCATAAATTATCTTAAAGTACTTTTAAAATAATTTTTATGTGGCAATATAATTATTAATATTATAAATTATATGTGTTTGTAATAGAAATTTTAGCTACGGCTGTGCTGGCCTCCACTTAGGGGCAGCGGGGCCATCACGGGCGGCTCGAAATTAGTCCTGTAATGTCTTTTGCACATAATAGAGTTCTACCATCGAAATGCATAATTGAAGGGCATTGTGGATCTAGTGTACCTGGTTAGTAAGATCTATCATGGTAAACTTTTGAAATGTTTATTTATCACGGTCCTCCCCACTCTAGTCGTTAAATTTCTCTATCTCTTATTAAGATTTATTATTACTTTATTTACTTTACTTGGATTAATTTTTAACTTTGTTTATCTGTTACCTTGGTACTCGAGTGGGGAGGACTGTATATTTCTGCATTGTGCTTTATTGTGTTATATCCCGTAATCACATATCCTTTAATTATTCTTTTCAAAATCACCAGTTCCATTTAATCTCTCATCTGTAAATATTTATCGCACACGCTGTCAATAATTGTCATATATCTAACATTGTTATTTCTCCTAAACTGTAAAAAAAAAAAAAAAAAAAAAAAAAAAACATTGAAGAAGTTCCGCAGGTAGTAAAACTTTTCCCTGCCCTGGGCTTGGGGGTTACACCTAACCATAAGCCAAAAGCGGGTTCCCAGGGTGGGTGATTACTTACTTACTTACTTGAGCATACAAGCATAATGAAAAGGAAAAAAAAAACAGGAAATGAAAGGAGAAATGAAGAAAGTATATTTACGGGGAATCGTACTCATCCTCTTGGTTTCTTTTCCAATGATATGTATTCTGTTTTAATCAATAAATTGCGCGATAAACAATCGAATGGGAGTTCTTTACACAGATCGGGCGCATTATAATTGGTAAAATCAATGCCCATCACAGATTATAACTATTAGTAGGTACCAGTCAAAACTTGACGGTAAACTTGACGGATGGTTTACCGACATAAAATATAGCCTATGTTGGAAGAGAGAGGGTCACCAGAATTTTGCCACCATTATTTTTTATATCGGTTCGGTAGTTACAGAGATTAACCCCCTACAATCAAACAAGCATTACTTCTTTATAATATTAGTATAGATTAGAGATTTATTAAGAGATTCATACAACAAAAAACTACATCAATTATTTCAATATGAGTAGCATGTTTTTACTACTTAAGGAACATTTAAAACACATACCGTATAAGTTTGAGGCATTTGCAGCCGTTTCTGTAATAAAAAGAAAATACATACATTAATTGTATGTACATAATATTTTGTTTTTCTTTAATAATATATAGAAAGCAATAATTGCATTATCTGATATATTGTATTATATTATTATTTTATGATTAGTAATGCAATTAGATAAAATTGGTTTACCTTTGTTATTTAGGATCATTTTTCCATAATACCCGTGTCCATCCACTGAAAATAGAATTAATAACAAAAACATATTTCACAACATAACTTTTATGAGCATTTAAATTAAATTCACTTGAAAAATTATGTTAAGAATAACAAAAAAAAAAAACAAAAAAAACAAAAAAAAAAACCGTCTTGTAGCTATATTATGATTTGTTTTTTAAATAAATTGTGCAGGCACATAAATATTTAGGTTTTCCCAATAATTCGGAAATCCTAATAATTTTTAATATATTCCTATTTAACAACATAATATATAAGTGACATAATTTCAGTATTCTTCATACTAATTGTGTAACAATATTATGAAATCTGGTTAAAATTTTAATTAATTATGCGAGGGGATAATAGGCGGCTCTTTTAAAAACATATCAATACAAAACGTAAATTTAGAAATCTGACTATGTTCAAGATTATTTTTAATACAACATGCAAAAAGCATACAACAAAAAAAATTTCTATTCATATTTATTTATATAAATTACATAAAATTAAAACTTTGATGGTATTTATATAAAAATAAATGTAAAATAATACTTTTGGCAAAAAGGTTTCATGTTTAACAAAATAATATCAGAACAACAACAAAAAAAATCATGTTTATTAAACTTGGATTTTTGTATGCACTCTGTGTAGCAATGCTAATGCGATGAATTAATATTTAAGATATATAATAAAGTAAAACAAAAAAGTGGCAACAAAAAGAGAGTTTAATAATAACAATAATAAAAAAATATTATTTTTTATAAAGAAATTTTTAAAGCACCATAGAATTAAAGTACGTACGAATGTTCTGTAACGAAAAGTTCTTGATCAAATTTACAAAAAATACCGGGTGTCTCAAAAATGGCCGATGATTTTAAAATTCAACAACTTGCAAACGGTATCAGATATTAAAAAAAATTCTTGCAGAAGGGTTATGTATGATGTCAGGAGTTTTTTTTTACTGTGATTCTTTATTTTAGTTCGAATTTCAAACAATAGATGGCGCTGAGAGCAATAGGTGCTCAGTCCAGACCCGATTTTTGGTACTTTGGGATCCATTTAATACATTTTAATCTCCTTTTTTCGCACGAAAGAAGAGAGAGGCCGAAAAATCGAGCCTGGATTTAGCGGTTGTTGCTTGCAGCGCCATCTATCGATGATATTTATAACTGAAACTCAGAATCGCAGCATACAAACTAGTAACATCTTTCATAACACTCCTGCAAGAATTTTTTTAATATCAGTCACCGTTTGCAAGTTATTGAATTTTAAAATCATCTGTTTTTTTGGGACACCCGGTATGTGGAAGCAATTTCCATGGCACTCAATGATTTACGCCATTTGTTTGTTTCAGTATGGAATATTGTAACCTTTTTGTAGCTTATTTTATTTATAATTAACAAAGTACTTTAAGTAATAAACTACTTTAAGGAAACATTTAGGAATTTTTAAACTACAGTTTTTCAAAAATGCATTTATACAAAAATTTTAATTTATTACTTTTGCAGCATTATGTAAGCAATTTGTGATAGGTATCAAATTGTTAGTTAACAAATTTTCTGAGTAATTTGGTTTCTTTCAAATAAAAATATTAAATTAAAATTTTATTATTGAAGATTTTGAGATCTCCAGTTTTATAGGTTGCATTTTCTTTCTCTTTTATTATACGTTAGATTTCTTTATTAAATTTATTTGCGATTAAAGAAGCAATAAAAATACCATATAAAAAAAGTATATTATCTTTCCGAATTAACTTTTTAAAACAAATTCTTAATTAAGTTATTACATATCCATTTCTCTACATGTTTTTACTTTTTATTTTTTGATTTAACATAAAAGATAAGTAAAAATAATTGTAGAAATACTTACACGATAGATCTAAACTAGGACCTAATGAAGAAGCACCTAAAAATAAAATTAAATAAAACAAAAATATAGACATAATAATGTTTTATTTAAACTATTTAGAGTTAAAAAGAAGAGAGTGAAAAAAGAGGCTCTTTCTCTCTCTATTTCCTTAAATATTTTTTTTATATATCTTGCTGTTATTTACGTATTTAACTTAATCTCCCATAAATATTTACACAACTAATGCGACTAAAATTGAATTACATTGGAATAATCGGTGTTTATAATCAAATTATCCAAACCCACAAATAATCATGTTAATTCTCTTTGCTACGTTTGAAATAGAAGTATTGAATGAAAGTCCCATATTAGTTGATATATTCTGATACCCAAAAGAAAAATTACTGCAATAATCTTGTGACAAATTCACGCAATAACAAAGCGTTATAACTATTTTTAACGTTTAAAGACGCGGGGGCGTACTGAGTGTACTACTCAGTGAAAAAAATCAGTTTTGGATTACAAAGTAATTACATGATTAACATCTATGCTTCATTTACCTCGTCAGAAAGACATCTCAATGTTTATCAATGTTTTAAGTAAAGCGTTCGCAATTTTTTTGTTATCTTTCATTATTTTAATTAGTAGGTCACCATTGGGGTACAGAATATAGCGCCCGTGTATTCGTATATTTTATTCTATTTTCTTTCTTAATTAAATTATTTTTTATAAATATGATATGCATTATTTTTATACTATTACTAGATATTAGACGCTATTTTTCTTTAGCATCAAAAATTGATATTTAGGCTTTAAAAGGCGTTGGCACCTGTGTCTTTATGTTACTGAAAACCATTCATGCTATATCAATTCTAATCAAATTAGTTTTTCTTTAACAATTCGTTGTTTATAACATTTATACCACTACTGGACGTTGCTTTAAATATAAGTATATCATTAAAACTTGTTATTTAGGCCATAAAAGCCGATGGCGCATACCGTGTCTTTATGTTAGTACAAACCGTCCGTGTCCTTAAAGGTTAAAAGACCACCATGTTAGGAGTCAATTTTCTATTAAAATCCTTCACGTTAAATTAAAAGCCAACGTAAGGTATAAGGTTAAGTTGTTTTTGTTATCTAAATGTGCCAGCAGCATTTGTATATTAAATGTATCTCAAAAATATTTTTACTTTCGCAGGACTTTCTTTTTCCAAAACCTTGCACATTAGAAACTTTTTACAAGCTAAAAATTGAATTTTGATTCGGTATTATTGTAGGACATCAAACGATATTTTAAAATAACGCATATTCTAAAAATGATGATCAGTTTGAAAACTCCATAAGAGTTATACAAATATAGTTAGAAAGAAAATCACAAATAAACAAAGTTTATATATTTTTAAATAACACTTAGCCATGTAGACTTGTATACCTACTTCTTTCATGAATCCAGCCTTCTATTTCGAAAAAAAAAAAAAAAAAAAATTCGCGCGTAAGTCGACTATTTTTTCTCTTCATATACACTGCCAGAAATGAAAACTAACGCATTAACATTCAAAAGGAAATAATAATAATAATCTTTCCAAAAGGTCTAGAAATGAAACGTAATCATATAAATATAGATAAAATAACAAATTCAAATGAACATAAAAATGCAATCTTCAGTATTAGAAGAATTCGAAAGGTTTTAATATAACAGCGGATCCACATAATTCCACTCCTGTGTCAGACTCAGGAGAGCTCAGCAGAGTCATTGGTGCGTCACCATACGTTGGGGGGTGGAGGGTCTTTAATTTTTGTTTCACCTCAAATAACTGGTGAACCAAATTAACTACGCCATGAACATGGTTTGTAGGTATAGTAAAACGTGTGGCCTTATAAATTAGTATGCGCTACCCGATAAGATACATGACAGCGACCTCCCCCCCCCCCTCCCCGCGCAAACTGCACAGCTAGTATTCCTATATCTTAAAAAGATACCAGAAACAGTGAAGAAGTAAATTACGAAGTTGTAGAGCGTTATGTACACTGGTTTCCAAAAATTAAGGAAAACAACAAAAATAGCGATTACTCAAAATGTTACATGTAGATTTTAATAAAACTGAGCCACAATATACAACACATAGTAAGGTATAAAACATTATTAAAAGAGATTACCAGACGATTGTGGTGTTTCAGAAATTAACACAATTATAAAATAAACAAAATAAATGTGTCAGTTTGGTATAGGAAAAATACCTTTTAAATGGTGTATGATCACCCTTAGAAGCAATACAGCACATACAGCGATGTGTGATACTGTCAATTATGCGATCGATAAGTTCGCTGGGAAGTGCGAGCCATTGCTCTTGTAAAACAGTTGTAAGTGCGGAAAGGCTCTGAAGAGGGTGATTGAGAGCAGCAGCACATCTTCCTAAAGCATCCCAAACATGCTCGATGGGATTCAATCCCGGTTATCGAGCTGGCCATTCCATGCGCTGAATTGTTTTGTGCTGAAGATAATCTTCCACGATGCGAACCCTATGCGGTGTAGTGTTGTTGTCCCGTAGCAGGAAATCATTACCTATTGCGCCGTCATAAGGGTGTACATACGTGATACTATAGACGTGATACTATAGGCGTGAGAATTCACAGTTCCACGTGGAAAGACATGGAGGTCTGTACGTCCATCCAAAGAGATACCACCCCAAACACAGACACTTCCTCCTCCGTATGAATCTCTTTCACGAATGTTTGATGGATGCTAGCGTGTTCCCTGTTCTCTCCAACTCAAACAAAGCCTACTATCGCTTTGGAGGCTAAACCAGGACTCATTTATAAAGAGAACACGCCTCCATGGATCAGTTATCCAGCGGACATGTTGACGTATCCACATTAAACGGTCCCTCCGGTGATGTGAAATGAGCGGCAAATAAATGGGTCGTCGCCTCGCGTAAAGATCACCTTCATGAAGTCTTCTACGCACAGTAGATATTGATACCAACCTTCCAATGGCTGCAGCAAGGGAGACTCTAAGATGAGAAGGGGTTGCTGTTCTATTCCTTCGTACACATAACCGGAAATATCGGTCGTCGGTGCTTGTCGTAGCTGTTGCCCGTCCTTTACCTGAATATTCTGGAGGCCGAACCAGTGGTCTGAAATTCTTGCCAAAGCCTATGAACAACAGAAGGACTCACATTTAGCCATCTGGCCACCTTTGTCTGACTTTGACCTGCCTCCAACCTTCCAGTAGCTCTATATCACATTTCTGCGGGCAACTGATACCTGGAGGTCATACTAATGAATTGATATATGTGAAGGCGCCTACCTTCACATATTAATATTAAGACCTTTCCTCTTTTCCCCCTTTAAAATTACATTTTTTTTAATTCTTAAATTTAATTATCTGTCTGCATTCGGATTCAATCTGTTTTTAGCGCTCTTTTACCTTCATAAATTAAGCATTCAATTATCAGTCTCTTTAATATGTTAACCGCAGCGCACTGCATTTAAAAGAAAAGAAATAAATTCCACTTTTCGCATAGCAACTGGATTCTAATTTTCATCCTTCTGCTTAAGTTTTGATGATATGCAGAAATTAGTCAGACAAATTACTTCTACATTTTTATCCGTTGGTCCAGATGTAAGATATATTAGTCATTTCAGTTATTAACCCTGTCTTTATTTTGTTTTGTTTATTAACGGGCGCTTCGGCCGCTTCAGTCCCATGAGAACTTTGGCAAACCCTATCGAATGTTCTTTTGCGGTTTATGAGCTATAATTCCTATGTAATCCGTTGGCGTTAAATATTTCTTATCACTCTGTTACATCCCCCATTCAATTTCAATTATCGTACTTTGACCACATGTCTTTCTCTCTTTAATCTCGCCATATAGTATATGTTTTTGGCGAAATTGTGTATGTACGCTTGCCAACACTCGAGATTTCGAGAAAGTGTAATTTTGAGGGAGACTAGCTTCTGAACTCGCATGATGTGAATAAAAAGAAATGTAACTCTTCGCTCCCTTCTCCAACATTGGCCGTGTAATTTTCGGCGGTGGTGGAAACGATCCCGGTGCACAATAAAGACCTTCAGAAAATTTCTGCCTTCTATTATCTCAGCAGTTTCTTGCCTCCTTCTTAAAATAATCAACAATTGATTTTTTAGCCTTAGAGTCAGTATTGAAGCTCAGCAAAATGAACCACCTGTGCAAGAACAAACAACTGCTTTACAAATACTTGGTGCTTGTAGCCGGCATTGCCGAGGTTACATTTGGAGAAGGGAAGCACCTGATATATTTTTCTCATCTATACGTAAATACTTAGCTTGGATTACAAAAACTGCAGTTTAAAAAAAAAAGGAAAAATCTCTGACCTTATGACTATAAATTATGCTACAAGTTACCGAGTGCCATATTTGGAACTATCTTATTTTACAACCAAGAAAAAGACAGACTCTTTCCTGCTTTCTATGTGTACTAAAGCTCCCAGCGACAAACAGTGCCGCATTCTACGATCGGCACCTTTTTCTACAAAAGAAAAGAAAACTTCGCGCACTTAACTGAACACATATATTGACAAAATATTCCCCGTCTCAGGAAGATGCAACGGTTGCCTGATACATCTCATTCAACTTATGCTGTCCGGTATCCTATCGACTTTGCGTCTGGCTACCATCCTGAGATTACCGCGTCGGTTAGAAGTGAGTTCGACCTGCAAATGCAGCCCACAACATGCCCATGGTTACCGTCACCCATTCCCGCAAGGATTAGTTGGTTCTCCCGGCAGAAAACAACTACTTTACAGTATCTCAATTTTCTTATCTCATAATCCCAGTGGCACCTGCAGCCGTACTCTCTAGCATGCATTTTTATGCTCCTCACAGATGACAAAATCTGACTGCATCGCCACTAATTTGCATTTTGTAATTTTATTCAGCATCTTTTAGTTAACAACATATGCAAATTTCTGGTTTCTTTTTGAACGATTAATCGCTCTTTTTGTGATTTTTCCTTAATTTTTGGAAACCAGTGTACTTACTATGAAATGATGGCTTAGACAAAACAACTTTTGCAGACACGCATTTTTTTTCCCTATCGAACCACCAGCTTAAATTGCATATAGAAGCGTTTCATTCTAAGGCATATATACGTTTACTAATAAAACTAATACATATGAGCAAGGTACAGTTTATTTTAATAAGAAAATCAATTTAAATAAATATTTCCACCCCCGGCATGCATCATGCATTTTGCATGTGTCTCGACGGTAAACAAATATAGTCTATTTAACTTGGTTAATATTTTTTTTATTAAAATAGTTAAATAATAATAGTTAAAATAATAGTTAAAATATTTAATAATAGTTAATAATAGTTAATAATAGTTAATAATAGTTAATAATAATTAATAATAGTTAAATAGTTAATAGTAAAATAATTTTAATTAAAATAGTTTAATTAAAAGACTTACTATTATATATTATCTCAATATTTTTGCTATATTGTACGTAATATTCTAGTGTTAGTGGTCTTCAACATTTTTATTTATATTTCGATATCTTGCATTGGGGAAAAATAAACTTACATATTTGGGATTTCTTTGTCTTCCGTTTAAATCGATCCCTCCCCACACACTTACACACACGCACGCCTTATACCTTATTGTTTTGGTCCTAAATATCGCAAATTATACGCGAGTATATGCAGTAATTGCAACACTTAATTATTTGAAACATTTTTTTTATGTAAGAAGATAAATGTTTTTTGTAAGATAAAATTTTCCATCAGATACGTATGGATTGAGATATTTGACTAATTAAATGAATCATGCTAAAAAGAAAATGCCGTGTTAAAGGTTATTAAAACATAAGTACTTTTACTTACCGCTTGAACTTAAAACTTCAACAAGCACAGCTGAAAGAGAGAGAAAATCTTATGTTAGATCAGTTTCGTAATTGAGACAGTATTAAAGAAAGAAAAAAAACTTTTAAAGACCTCTTTTTTTATGTGTTTCAGTCTAATTCAGTACAAAAATGTTATTTAACACTTTCGCGGGTGGTGGTCACAAAAGTAACCACATAAATTTAAATTTACTGGCACCCAGAATATTTAATTAAAATTTTTATTTTATACTGTACGTTAAAGTAAGCAAAGTATTTATTTCTTAATAAATTCGTTTGGAAATTCTGATGTCAGTAAATCATTTCATCATTTTACAAACATAATTACTCCGCGCCGGAAAGGGTTAAAGATAGTTCATATTTATGCCAGCATCACACAGCATAAAATTCTAATAAAAGGATAATAAAGTGCTATTTAAAGGTTGTCTATGCCATTCAAGAGCTTAACGCTAAAGTTACATAATTTTATATAGTTCATTTAAAAATGATTAACTGCTCCCATAAATTAGCATAGTACGGACTCCTAGAACTCGAGACTTCTAGTAATTTCTAAAATGGGTTGCTTTCCGGACGCATACAGTGCAGCGTAACGAAACTATTGTAACCATGATAAAAATCGGATTATGGATATTTTGTTATGTTTTTTCGTTTTGATGTTCCCTGAATCCGTATTAGCTATTTTTAAACCTATTGCGTATGTGTATGTATGCATGCGCGTATATTAGAATTTCCTCACATTTTCAAGTCCTTATCTTTTGGTGTCCTTTCGATGATGTCTGTATGAATTTATGCGTGTGAATGAACACAATAGCGTTCAAACCGTGCTTTCGATTGAGCTCTAATTTGGTGACTATGCTATAGATCACCGTCACAAGAGCTATGTTTTTTCTCTTACAAATTTAGACAACGGGTTCTAGACCATTTAAACCCTTTTTCAGCCATATTTCAGCCATGCTTTCGATTGAGCTCTAATTTTGTGACTATGTTATAGATCACCGTCACAAGAGCTATGTTTTTTATCTTACAAATTTAGACAACGGGTTCTAAACCATTTAAACCATTTTTCAGCCATATTTCAGCCATGCTTTCGATTGAGCTCTATAATTTGGTGACTATGTTATAGATCACCGTCACAAGAGCTATGTTTTTCCTCTTACAAATTTTGACAACGAGTTCTAAACCATCTAAACCATTTTTCAGCCATATTTCGGGAAAAGTTTCATATCCTGTTCTGGCTTTTTTCGGCGATAAATGTTTCAATGCGGTTGTTGCTATCTTCAGCATTTGGGAATATTTTTTTTACTTGAATGCTACTGGTGGATAAGTTATAAATTTGCATTTTTAAAATTATTTCTTTAAATGAAAGTTAAAATTCTAGTGCTGTATTTAACTTGAGTTAAATAATTAAGATTCATGTAAAAAGCACAAATAAATGTACTACAATTATTTTCAGGTGCATATATATAATATAAAATAATTTAAAATACGTTAAAAATATTTTAAAATACATTAAAAACCATTAAAAACCCGAAAAGTTTTCACCCATTGCTTGGCATTTATAATGTATTTTAAATAATTTTATATTATATGTATGCACCTGAAAATAATTTTAGTACATTTATTTGTGCTTTTTACATGAATTTTAATTTTTTTTTTTTTTTAATTTATAATTTTTCGTGTTTTATCTTAAACGATAGTTTTCTCTAGTTGTAGTGTTAGGTAAATATGATTTTGTGCATTTTGTATGTGTTAAGATTATGTCTATAATATAAAGTTATGTTTTAATTTTACATATACAATAAATATATAAAATACGAAATATATAAAATTATAAAAAAATATATTTAAGTACATAGTGTTTATTTATATGTATGTATAATAAGTATTTATATATGTATATCTATTTTATAATCACATATATAATATACATGAAAATAATGCATGTATAACGTTTATAATGTAAAAATATATGTTTGTAAAAATTAAAAACCATTTTTGTCCGCCTTCTTGAAAAATTGGGTAGGATATTAAAACTGCATTTTGATTTCATTTTATATTCCCGCGCCAGCCAGAACAGGATACCGAACTCTTTTCCATATTTCAACCATATTTTGTGGCCAGAGAAAAACGATAAGTATTTTCTTTTTTAACTCATATATTTTATTAAATATTTTTATTGCTCACACTCATCTGATGTTTCACCAAAACGTGACTTAATTTTAGTAAAACCTTTTTTTTAAGTAAAAAATGATTACGTGAGTTTTATTGGTGTGATAAAAACGTGTGAAAATTTAAGTAGTGCATTTTATTGAGGAAAAAGGCAAAATATATACGTTTAAAAAAAACAAACCTTCCATTAACAAGGCTATGTGTATTCAGTTTCGATATTTTCTTATTTTTCAGACACACATAGTTTAAGGAAAGTAATGTAATCGTGATGTATATCTGGGAGTGAACATGAAAAGGCGACGTTTTTTTTCCATTGAGTAGTCAATTTTCCATTGGAATTTCCATTGGCAGGTATGTTGTAGACCCTTTACGAAAAAAATCAGCTGATGGTTTTGGCATCTAAACCATTTTTAAACAGTTTTTCAATCATTTATCAGCCCTTTTGTGACTAGCGATAACTGATAAATACCATTTCGATTAGGGAGAGTCACCAAAGAAAGGTACAGTGATAATTGCATGTAAATATACATGAACACGCACACTCTTTAAAATTTAAAATTTTAAGTGTCTGTAAAATAAAAATAAAATGCACAATTTATGAGAATTAGTAAGATACTCACCAAATTTCATATTACAGAATGTACTTGATAAGTCTTGATACTGATTTGTTTCACAGATTCCACACGCTCCAGCATATCCGCAGCCGAAACTCTCTAAAACCTCTAGTCCTGGTGGAATGTATTGAGCTAATAGATCAGGATTTCGAGGCATGTAATATAATTTCGTTGCTACTGCCGGACAGGTAGGAAGTTCTACAACCCCAGTCGGCAAAGTGAAAATTATGAAATTGCTATCTAACTGAATTACTGCATCTGGAATGGCTAAATGGACTGGCTGTGTTGACAGAATAACTCCGTATGAAGGACCTAAGTCAGAAAGGTAAACACACACACACATCATATTTGAGTTATTTCTTGATACATTATTGGTTATACAATACTGTCATTTTACTCCGAATTTTTATAATAAAATTGAAAACACAGTGTGTAGCGGCATATTTAATGCTAACTCAAAGAATTTAAACGGCAATATATTCTAATTTTTTATATATATTTTTTCCATTTCGCCGTTTATTAGATACATCCACTGATTTTCTTGCGTATTTGCTGATGTCACATAAATCACTCACATTCATTTCCGACTTAGTTGTTTACATTATTATAATTTACAAACTTAGTTGAAGCCTACTGACTATTTTTGATGTTCTATCTCTATCTTGTTATTATATATTTTCATATTAGCTTATTCGCATTGTAACATATTATTATACATGTCTTTTCAAGATATCATAGAAACTAAACAGAGTTTCTCGCCAACCGAAATAAACAACAATTCAATGAGCCGTAAATAAAGGGAATTTCCGCCAATTGATGTCAAACGATTTTACAAATTTTTTTTAGTACTTTGTCTAATTTATATTTTGCGGACTGACCAAAACGGGATTTTGACGCCTCTTTAGATCGCGTTCTTTTGTTTCTATGGATTGGGACGTGCTAAGTGACTAAGGAAATAAAATTAAAGCGGAATCCAACCAATGGGTTTTTAGTAAATGCAATTTTAAAAGTATTGCTTTTTGCACTTTTTAGTTTCTTGTTCAGGCCAAAAACTGTTTACGGGGGCTACAGTAATGTGTAATTATAGGGTTTTTACGCGATTTGCTGCATTTGAATTGTTTTTATGAGTAGTTCAAACCTAGTTTCATGTAAAAATATTAATTAATTTTTGATCTATACCAGTTTAAAATAATTGATTCCTGTACTTAACATAGGGCCAAAAAAAGTTAAATGATCTAACTTTTGTCGAAATAGTCGTATACACATGATATTAAGATAGGTTACTACAGTCGACCCAAGTAAGCTTAACATTTACTGTTCGTTTACAGGGTAACTTTTGATAAGACTAAAAAGTTGTGTAATTATCGGATTTTTACGCGGTTTGCTGCATTTTATTTTTTTTTATAAGCAGTTAAAATCTTTAAAATTTCATGTAAAAATATTAATTAGTTTTTCATTTATATGAGTTTGAAGTAATTGATTCCTGTACTTAACACAGAGCAAAAATATATTAAAAGGAATAGCTTTTTTCAAATGGTCGTATACATATGATATTAAGATTTGCTACCACAGTTTATCAAAGCAAGCTTCCTATTGCAAATCAGAATTCTAACATCATTTCGTTCACAGGGTCACTGAAAAGATCATTTGATAGGGCTACAGAGATGTATAATTATCGGCTTTTGACTCTGTTTGCTGTATTTTATTTGTTTTCATAAGCAGTTCAAATCTTTAATGTTTCATATAAAAAATATCAATTAGTTGATGATTGACATCGGTTTAAAGTAATGGATTCCTATACTTAACATAAAGGAAAAACATTACTAAATAGGCTAACTTTTGTGAAAGCGGTTATATACACACGGTATTCAGATTTGTTACAGCATTCGCCCCAATTAAGCTCTGTACTGTAACGCGGGATTGAAGCATTTACGGTTTGTTTACAGGGTTTCTTTGAAAGATCTTGAATACATTAAAACCGATTGATATTTACTGAGTGAGATGTATTTTAATGGTTTTATACTATTTCAATCTCTATAAAGTTTTATTATGTTACTGGAAAAATGAATGTGAATTCAGTTTGTTCGTCTAGAAGCTCGTCGATCCAGTTTTTCACTTTATGAAAGATTTTTCTGTTATCCACTTCATTGACGATGCTTCTAGATTTCAGCGCGCAACTCTTTAAAAATCCAATACTATACGGATTTTTAGACACAAAATTTAGATAACAATTAAATGAATTTTTATTTTGCATGAAATCGCAATGATTTTTGACTGTAGTCAATAATCACGAAGGAATGTCCTGCAGATATTCCAGGAGAAACGTACCAGAGGACCTGAATTATGGAAAGATAACACCTGGCAAACACCGATTACAGAGAAACCACAGAACATGCTCAAAAAGATAATGTAAGCACTATAATGAGTCGCAGAGTACGTACAGTCAGGAAAACAATTCGACAGAGCTTTACAACTGTTTATTATACTGAAATAAGTGAAAAAATATTCTTTTCCATATTGCTTTTATACTATAATGCTTGAACATTAGTGTAAATATGCGGCATTCCATTTATTATAAACTTTTTTGGTGTTAAAGAAATGCATATAAACAAACATGTGGACTTCAGTTAGAGTTTGTCATACTGCAATAACTAAAATAATGGTTTCTTTCATTTTATTTTGAAATACACATGTTGGATAAATTATAATTTAATGTATTTCTTTTACTTTTAAACTAATTACATTTTTTTAAACTTTCATACAGGCTTTACATGTTATATTTTTTCTGTCTGTCTTTCTATATGTATGCTGAACAGATACACTCAAACTTTGCAATTTATTCAATTTAAGCCATTTTAAATATGTAATATAGTCAGCAAGGGTTTTTACTAAATAATTTTTGATTTCATATTTACAAGCCTTTTATATGAAATAAGTTTTTTGCAGTTTTATTGGATTTTTTTGTTAAGTTTTCATTTAAAAAGACTAATAAGGGGAATTATATTATTATGGACTTGTTAATTAAAGAGTGCTATCGATACGCCATAAATAGCTTGCAGTACATTTTTATTTAGGTTATAGTGCTAGTGAAAATTTTTCAAATATGATCTAAATTAGGGAAAATCGCTTCATAACGATTAACTATCGAATCCCGCACCTTTACTGAAATGAATTATAATTTATCCGACTAATTATCCGAAATATATGTGGAAATATTTGGAAGGCACATGACTCAGTAT
Organism: Maratus speciosus; assembly: GCA_963932465.1. NCBI lineage: Eukaryota > Metazoa > Arthropoda > Arachnida > Araneae > Salticidae > Maratus > Maratus speciosus. The sequence continues at coordinate 391,181,446 of OZ010790.1, read as the reverse complement.
GTATCAGAAAATACGGCAAGTGTTAGAGCTTATGAAAATATTTAAAATGAAAAAAAAAAAAGAAGCTTAATCATATGATCAGCGTTTCTACCGTGCTTATCGGAGGGACGTTTGATTTCCAGAAAGAAAAACTAATTTTATTTAATAATTACTTCAAACACGCCCGCTAATAAAACAGATGCTCATTATTCAGTTGATTTTTAAGTCTTTACATATTTTGTATAAATTGATATGAATTTTGAAAATGTAAAGGCATTTTTTTTCAAAGTTATTAGGATAAAATCCTTGCTGGATTAATTAAGGAATCACCCTATAGCTTACAGAACAACAGTAAAAAATACTGCTATTTCGTTGGTCACATTTTATCATTTCTAAAAAATAAATGAATTCTTCTGAGATGTGTAAGAATCATTAACATGGTTTTAAATGATTTTAAAATAGTCCAATATTATATATTAATAGACATATTACACATTTGAAAAAAGTTTATAGCATCAGTATTAAATTATTTTTTTTACCTCTGTCATCTTTCTCTTATTTTTTTCTTTTCTGAATTAAAATGGAATAAGTACAATGCAAATGAAATACCTTACAAAAATGAGTGATATCTCATCAAAACAACTCATTGTAAATGATCCTTCTAAGCCACAAATCTAAAACGACAGTCATAAAAGGAAGTGATATCCCATAAAAAGAAGCGCATATAGAAGTGCATATTCCGAGTGCCGTGTAAAAATCTATCACTACTCATAATGTTTCCAAAGGACTCGGAGTAAGGTACAGTATCGGAAAACTTCTTGGTGACCTGTAGGCGTATATATTATATGCAGTATATCATTTTGAAAATTTGTGAAAATCGAAAAAATAAATTTTAAATTCTTGTTATATCATTTTTATAAATATTTGTAAGAGAGCGATCTGTAATAAACCAGATAGGATTGTAAGACAATCAAAAAAATGGTATGTAAACGTGGTAATCATCTATTACAACAATTATACTTTTCAATATTTTTTAACATAATCTTTAATTACATTAATACGTTTAATACACAGTTTCAAAATTAAAGGGAAAACTGGTGAAATGGACCCTGTTTATGACAGAATTATTTTTGAAGCGGAAAATGTCATGTTTGCAACATATGGAGTGTTATATACTAATAAAATAGAAGCCTAACTAAAACAGATTTTTCTCTAGTAATGTGCAATCGCGTTTAGTATTGTTTCTCGTTCAAATAATTGTAAATAAAATTAACAAATCAATCCTATATGATGATAAATAAGATTAGAGATACAAACACAGAAAGTTCAACTTTTTATAGTTTCATGGGAGCAATAATATTAGAAGAAAATAGTTAAAAGTCATATATAAGTGCAGAAATACAAACATTATAAAAACCTGCAGGTCGCCAAGCAGTTTTCACATACTGAACCTCACTCCGAGTCCTTTGGAAACATTATGAGTTGTGATAGATTTTTACACGGCTCTCGGAGTATGCACTTCTATACTGCTTTTTTTATGTGCTATCACTTCTTTTTATGAGTGTCGTTTTAGATTTGTGACTTGGCGGGATCATTTACAATGAGTTGTTTTTGATGAGATTAATACTTTTACTAAGTGCTTAATACAACAGTTGTTCGGCAACGTGTTTGAAAAGAACAATATAATGGAAATACAATACACAACTTAATTTGATGAAACGAGTTAGAATTGAAGTTGATTTAGTAAGAATTAGAAGATAAAGCGCAGATAATGAAATTGGCTGCGTTTGTGCCCTAATTATAACTGTTAAATTATTATACTGTTGTACTTCCAAATTAACACTTTGAAATTAAGTTTCTATATCAGGGATGGTGAACCATTTCAGATCCGCGTGCCAAAATTTCCCCCAAAATATTTTACGTGATTGCGACGTGCCAACAATAAAAAAAAATTAGTAAATCAAATAATAATGCATCAAAATTACTTGAAATTTTGCTTTAAAGATTAAAATTATATATGGGTAACATATATGGGTGTTATATTTTAGAAAGAGAAAAAAAGAAAGAAAAAAAAAGGCTAGGAAACCGGAATTCTGATTTTTCAGAATTTAATGTCACCCTCGATTATATCTATCTATATATATATATATATTACAAAATAAAACATAAAATTCAAAACACGAATACTCAAATGATAATAAATTTTTCAAATCATATGTTTAATAAAATTTATATCAATTCTGTAATTAACGATAAAAACTGTTATTTTCCTATTAATAATCTTCATAAATCAAAAACCTTTAAATATCCGAATACAATTGGTAGAAAGATTTTTAACTACAATACATTTTCAAAAAATACATCTGCTACAAGTAATTTTCCGTGTAAATGCAATGACCCCAATCTAAAAAAAATATATAAACAATGATCATGGACATATAATCACTGGAAATCTTAATATTGTTAATGATTTTAAATTGAAAAAACTAATGGGTTTTGGTACTAAATATAGACTTCCATCTAAATTTACTGTTAAATCTATTATCAAGCAGTTTACATATGATATAGATATTTTTATATATAAAATTTCAATCTATTACAATAAACCTATTGGATATTTTAATCAATGGAAAATATTAGTAATTGAAAAATTAACTATGGCTTTAAAAAATAATATTTCTGATTTGGTTTCTATTAACACAAAGCATTTTTTCCAACAAATTACTAAATTACAAAAAAACTACGTTATTACATATGTAGACAAATCTCCTAATAATTATGCAATCATATGTAAATCTTATTATCACCAACTTCTTACAACCTGTATTTCTTCTAATAAATCTTTTCAAAAAACTAATGAAAATGTAATCGTAAATAATCGTAAAATTCAAAGTTATTATAAACTATTAAATATTTTATCTACTAACTTTAATTATCCTTATTTAGTTCTTATTCCCAAATTTCAGAAAACTCCAATTAAATTTAGGACTGTAACTATTGGTTGCAATACATATAATAATGAAGCCAATAAACTTCTATTAAAAATTCTTAATCAATTATATATACTTACTACAAACAATGATAATACACATTGTATAAAAAATAGCTATCAACTGGTCAATATTTTAAAAAATCTTCATTGTGTATATAATATAACGACATATGACTTCAAAGATATTTTTAATATTATAGACTTATTAGATTTACATAATATTATAAATGCATTATTTAAAAAGTATTATAAAAAACTGGAATTACCATCTAATATTGATATCGCTTATTTTAAATCATTAATAAACTTCATTATCTATAATAATTATATATTGCAAGATAACACATTATATTTACAGCACGTCAGTATACCACAAGGTGGTTGTACATCCAGTTTATTATCAAACTTATACTTATATCACTATGAACGTACTTTTACTAATAATAATCTCCATTTATATCGTTATATTGATGACATAATTTTAATTGCCACTGATCAATCTAAAATTTCTCAATTTCCAGTTGATTATCCCACTAATTTGGAATTAACGGAAAACCTCTTATCTAACAATACAATTAACTTCTTAGATCTTAAAATTACAATAAAAGACAACAAAACAATAACAGATTTATATGATAAACGTAAAGGATTTAAAATCAAAGGTAATACATTTACAAATTTTAAATCTTGTCTTCATCATTCTGTATATCGAAATATACTACTTAATCATTTATATAGAATAAAATGTTTATGTTCTTCTCATCTAATTAACAATAATATTAAAAAACTAATTTATGATGCATTAAATCATGGTTTTCCAAAAAATTTCATATATTCATTAATATACAATTAGTACTTACATAATCTTAAAAAAAAAACTAGTCGGATGTACCAATCCCAAAACTTTCTTCTATCTCATACATGTTAATACTTCAAAATTCGCTATCACACTGCCAAAATTAAATGGCAATCTATGCATCTCATGAGGATTCTAACGATATGAAATTCCGTGCATTAGTTCTTGAGATATGACTATCGCTGAAATCGTCTAAATTCAGCAAAATGCTGCCTAGCAGCGCCACCTATTGGGTGATTTATACCAAATCCTAATCAGCAACAATTTATGTCAACGTCTGACTGAATCTGAAGTTTGGAGAAAATCCGTACATTAGTTTTTGAGATAGAGCAATAGCGAAAATCGTGAAATTTCTGTATAGCAGCGCCACCTATTGGGTGATTAACACCAAAACCTAATTAACAACAACCTGTGTCAACATACAACTAAATCTGAAGTTAGATGAAAATTGGTCCATTAGTTCTATTGATAGAGCTATTGAAGCAATCGTGAAAAAGGCAGCAGAGAAGCGCCACCTGTTGGGCGATTTACACCAACACCTAATCAGTAGCAAGTCATATCAAGGACTAACTTATTCTGAAGTTTGATGAAAATCCGTGCGTTAGTTCTTAAGATAGAGCTATTGGGGAAATCGTGTAAATCCTGCAAAATTCATCATAACAGCGCCACCTGTTAGGCGATTTACACCAAAACGTAATCATCATCAATTCATATCAAGGACTAACTAAATCTGAAGTTTGATCAAAATCCGTGCATTAGTTCTTGAGATAGAGCTATTGCGAAAATCGTGAAAAATGCAGCATTGCAGCGCCACCTGTTGAGCGATTTACACCAAAAACTAATCAGCATCAATTTGTATTAGGCACTAACTGAATATCAATTTTTATTAAATTCCGTGCATTAGTTCTTGAGATAGAGCGCCCACAAAATTTGTGTCACATACACACAGACAGACAGACAGACAGACTCACAGAGTCACAGACAGACATTTTGTAAAAACATGTTTTTTGGAATCTCTGACCCCTAAAACGTGTAAATCCGTCGAAAAACGGAATTCGAAAATTTTCATGAATCCAATACTTTCTTCTTGTAAAGATAGATGAAAGTGAAAAAAAAAAAAAAAAAAAAAAAAATTAACACATGCGTAAACAAAATTACAAAAACATTTATAAAATAAAAAGTATTTATAAAAAATAAAAAATTGTAAAATAATAATAAAAAATTACTATAGGATGGTTGGGTGGGTAGATGTTAGAGTACGGAGGAGGGTGGAGTTGTCTGGATAATACGTAATGGTTAATTTAATTTAAAAAAAATATGGGGCTTTTGTATTATAACTACATTTCTAATACGTATTTTATATGGATGTTGATTTGATGTTTTATATGTAATTGGTGACATTTCTTTTTTCTTTTTCTTCAATTCATATTACATTTAACTTATTTAATCAAATGCAATATTAACTTGTTTTTAAATTTTAGTCTACTCAGGACAATATCATATTAATTAATAATAGTATACCATCTTTTTAGTGATTATTATGCATATAAGTTTATTTGATATAACTAATGTTATATTGTATGTATTAAAATTGGGTAAATAGTTTTTATTATTATTCCTCTATATTTTTTAATATTGTTTTATTTTCAACTTTGTATTCCATGATTAATTAACGGTTTAATGTGTTTGATTGTCACAATCATATTTTTTAGCTTTTTTATGGCTAATATGATGATAATTCACACACTATATTTGTGATCTTTAGGCTATTGGGAATTTTAGAATCTGACAATCTTCTATAAACATACATTTTTGATTTTTTATTTATTTATTTATTTATTTTTATTTATTTTATTTATTTTTATTTATTTTTTTCCTGTTCATTTTTATATGTAATAGTAATTATTAAAGTTTTTTATATTTTTATTATATATAATTTATTTTATTTTATAGCATATACACTGTTAAAAATTTTGCAGCATTCTGGCAGGTCATTCGACCGTTTTTTGAAAAAACGGTTTCATAACCATAATTTAACTATATTCTGATCATAAAATGGCTAATAATATGGTCAGAATAATGTTAAATTACGGTTGTGTAACCGTTTTCGGAAAAACGGTCAAATGACCTGCCAGAATGCTGCAAATTTTTAACAGTGTAGCTATATTCTATATATTATCAATGTTAAAATTGTTTTTTAATTTCTCAGTGTAGATTAAATGGTTTTGGTAATAGAATATATTGAAAGCATTTTATTAACGTTTAATTTATTTAAAAATTTTTGAATAGTGATATATAGTATGGTATTTTTATATTAGGATTTATGTAGTAATGCAGTTGATATATTTTAATTTCATTAGATTTTATTAGGTTCTTCTTTATGTGACATTTGAATAATAATAATAGTTTTAAAATAAAATAATAGTTGGCAGCACCAAAAATTTTGTCTTTTTAAAGCTTCTATTAAAGTAATAATTTTAATTTTTTACACCAGGTGGTATTGAACGCTGAATATTGGCAATATTGTAAAATTGATATTAAACAATTTAAAATTGTTTTTAGGTATTTTAAATAATGTAATTATTTTCTATTTATATTATATTAATTGAATTTATCACGGTATTTCAAAATGAATTAGCTGATTCCATAGGTTTTAATTTCTGTGTTAACTTAACTGTTTTATTCACCTTAATCTTATCATGCTTTCGGATTCCATGTGCGGGAAGATATTTTGAAAATCAACTGGGAATTTATTCGGTATGTTGTGTAAGATTTCTATTGCTATAAATTAAATATTTAATGGGATGTAGTGTTTTTTACATTTCATGCCATTTGATAATGTTCGGTTTTCATCTTGAAACTATTCTTTTGGTTATATTGGTTGTTTGGGTACAGGAGAAAATATTTTTTCAGCTTTTAGCTTTTTTTCTCACAGAAAACAACCGATTTGCTTATATCATTGAATTCTGTACTCTTGAAAACGCAATTCAATAAATAAGTTTTTCAATTTTTTCGGAATCCATATTCTTCTTTTTTTTTCTTCCATATTAATTCTTGTAATTAAGTATAAGGCACTTTATTTTATACATACAGTTCTATATTATAGGCTTGTGGCATCCATTTTTATTGTCAATTCATTCACAATATTGCGGTTTATGATGATGGTCGGTAATGTTTAATTAATGGTTATATATATATATATACATATATATAGGTAGTACAAAACATATTTCAGTTTTAAGACTGAAAACACGCGCTTTTATTTTATATAAAATGACGTCATTCGCATCCGCTGAAGAATTCCATATTTACGATCCAGTTTTAAAGAACATCTACAGAAAAGTAGGTGTATGGCGTCACTATCGCAGAATAATACATAGCTCCCGCAAAAAAGCGATGTCGTCATTCAAGATACTCGACAAAAAAAAAAAAAAAAGAATCTAATGTTTAATATGTTTCTAACATTAATATGGATACATAAAATTAAATAAAGTTTATAATAATTGCATGTTTTATCAGAAATTAGAAATTTATATTTTTTCAACATAGCACGTAGTTTGATTACAATTTTTTTTTCAGTTATTATGAGAAAATAGCAACCAAGAGATGTAATAATCTACTAGTTTTCCTTTACTTTCTAAAGAAATGGAGTACTTCAGTTGCCAAAATTTAAAAAATGGCGTTAAAAACTACAAAAAGAAAATAAATAATATCTCAAAAATAAATTGAGATGTAATTTTCGAACAAATTGCATTTAAAAGTACTTTTCCTCTATACGATGCACAGTGGGATGTTTAGATGATCTAGGTGGACAAAATTCATTTTTCCGATTATCTCGGAATTTGACAAAACCGCGTGTACTGGTAGCTGAATGTCTGTATTTTCGAAATCCGTATGAGTTTTGTCAAAAAAATCAGAGGTGTCGATTAATTATGACCATAAAGAAACCATTTGCGCAGTTGGTTTGAGGGAGTTTCAAAAGATGCACTAGCTTCCTCTAAGTTTTAAAGCATGTCATGACCATTCTGTTTTATTTGAAAGCACGAATTTGCTGAACATATGTCACAGGTTTGACAAAGGTCAGATTTAACCGATTTTTGTTTGAAAATCAGCGATATTAAACCCGCTTAACAGCTTTTTTCAAAGGTTCTAATTCTGGATGATCCTTGATGTTGTTTACAAATTTCATCTTCACTTTTAACAAATTATTCAGCATTATTCGGCAATAAGCATTTTTTAAAATCAAAGTGACATTCCTAAAGTATTGAAAAATTAAACGAACTCCTGCAGATAGCTGCAGATCATTATGTTTTGATAAATAAACAAGCATCATGTTAACTTGCAGTCCATGTATGTATGTTTAGTTCAAATCTTGCAAGTCAAATTTAAACCATTTTTTATTATCCTATTTAGCCGAAACAATGAATACATGTGTAATTTGAATGACAATACAATATTACTATAATTTAAAGAACGTAGAAGTTTGTTTAGAATATTGTTTCTACAGGGCTCCACAAAAATTTAGATTAAAACTTGCAAGTTAATTTTAAACCAATTTCAATAATCTAACTGAGCTGAAACTTTGCTCACGATATGTAGTTCTGATGACAATGCAATATTATTGTAATTTATGGAACGTAGCAGTTACGCTTTTTTTACAGGGCCACTTTCTGATGGAAATTCTTTTAAGTTATAATTTGAGGAACATAGAAATTATGCATTTTTAATAGCAGAAATTTTAATTAAATTTCAACAAAATTACTATATGCTATTGAAATACACAATAGCATTTTTTAAATTGTAAACAAAATGCATCGCAGTTGTATTTCTTCTGCAGTGACATATAAAAAAGTCGAATACATTACCGTCTATATGCAGAAATTTTATTTTAAATTGAATAAAATTTATATAGGTTATTTATTCACACAACAGATTTTTTCAACCAAAAATAATTTTCGTAGCATTTATATGTTTTACATGGCACCACAAAACATTAAAGTTTTTTTTAAATATGATTTTATTTAAAAAAAAAAAAAAATTATTTTTCTGGATGACTATGCAAATTTCTCGAGCAATTCTGAGAGGACAAAAACGCAAAAAAGAAATTAATGTTAACTTACATGTGTGCATTAAATTATTTTTGCTTAATTGTAAAATAAATATGTTTAACGCATTATTTGTAATGCATTATACAGGGTGCCCATTAAAGTCCTTCCCACGCTCTTAATTGCCGAACGGTTACAGCCATACTCATAAAAGTGATGTCTAGGTATAGTAAAGCGCTTATGCTCTACCAGATGACACCGCTTCCAGCGTCACCTGGTGCAAAACAGCTGAGTTAGTATTTCTATATTGAAAACGAGATTCATGCTCAGAACGAGATTCATTTAGCATTCATGTTCACGAGGTGTCCTTTCGAACTAAATCTATGATGCTCTACAAATTTATCATTCACTTTTATCCCATATTTCGAACCGTTTTCACGATAGGGACGCTAATGCCACCATTTTTCACCAGGTGGCGCTGTAAGCTGTCTCATCTAGTAGCGCATAGCCTCTTTACTATACCTAGACACCACGTTTATGAATATAGATGCGGTCGTTAGGCAGTAAGAGGGTGGGAACGGACTTTAGCGGGCACCCTGTATTTTTATTTTAAGACATTGTTGTTTAACCAAATATTCACGACTGTTTGAGTATTTTATTAGTGATGCATTTAAAAAAAACAGCAAAAACTAATTAAACTTCAACGAAATAATTTTGTCCACCTAGATCATCAAAACGTCCCACTGTGCGACGGTATAAAAATTGACAATGTGCGATGCTTAGAAGTTAAAAAAATTCCGATAGAGATTATCAGCATTTAACAGTACAACGATACATCTGCTTTATTTTACGGCTGGCTTCTGTAACGTACGTTATTTTTTAGAGACGACACCTTAATTGCTGACCGAAAGAAATAGCATATCGGGGGCTAACAAAGAAAATTACATTTTGTTTTGTTGAATTTTAAATGCCAAATAATTGATATTAAGTATACACTTAGTTATTTTTAAGAGTGTGGAGGAAGAAATGGTGTCATCATATGATAAAAGGTTTCTACGCGACTTTTATTTCTTATTCATTTCCGAAAATAATGACTAAAAAAAAATGTCAAAATTAAAATAGCTTGATTTTTTAAACAGCTCTTAATATTTGGCATTGAAAACCGATTTCAGTGGTTGATTAGTAGGCATACCATTGTGTTTTCCTGCTCCCAGTCCTCCATGTTTTCATAGCTTTGGGTGCAGGAAAACACAATGATAAGTCTACCGATCATCTACTAAAATCGGGTCTGCAGATGTTTTCCACCAAGATATGACTTGGCAGACCGGTTGCATTTTAATATGATAATCAAATTAATTCTAATCCTGGCATTTTAGCCGTCAAATCGATGAGGTGATTGTCTCCCGGTCTATCTGTTTTTATCCCGATTTTCGCGATTAATATAGATCAAGGCTATTCTCAAGTTCCCCGCTCAATAACGCGAAACTTTCTGACACATTTGCCGACTGATTTTTAAACGTAAAGACTTTAAAATAGCAGGGCTGACTATTGAAGTGATTTGGAATCGAAATGAGTTTTCCATTTTTTGATAAATAAATTACTCATCGAGTTATAAGCGATTTTGGGTCAAGCATGATGACCGGTTTTTCTCCTTTCTCGCGTTGAAAACGCCAAATTTGACAGTATTTTCTGAACGATCTTTTGCGTTTACCAAAAAATGAAAACGTCTTTCGATTACATAGTTTCCATATACCGGGTGTCCCAAAAATGACTGATGGATTTTAAAATTCAATAACTTGCAAACGGTGACAGATATTTAAAAATTCTTGCCGGGGGTTATGTATGATGTCAGGTGTTTTTTTACTGTGATTCTTGATTTTAGTTCGAATTTCAAACAATAGATGGCGCTGAGAGCAATAGATGCTCAGTCCAGATCTGATTTTTGGTACTTCATGATCCATTCAATATATTTAATCTTCTTCTTTTGCATGGAAGAAGAGAGAGGCCGAAAAAAAGAGCCTGGATTTAGCGCTTATTGCTTGCAGCGCCATCTATAGATGCTTTTTGTAACTAAAACTGAGAATCACATAATGAAAACTTCTGACGTCTTACATAACACTCCTGCAAGAATTTTTTTATATCTGTCACCGTTTGGGACACCCGATATTAACACTCTGCCAATTGCATACGTTTCCGAACAAAACTGAATTAAAAAAATATGTCAGAAAGTATCTTCTGTGGATTTGAGAACATCTTTAAGAAATAATGCACGGAATTACACCAAACTTCATATTCTGTTAGACTTTGACATAAGTAGAGATTCTTATTAGGTTTCAGTGTATACGCCTTACAGGTGTCTCTACTGTCTCTACTGCTTTAAACGATTTCCGTGATAGCTACATCTCAAGAATTCAATGACATTTAATTTTGGTTTCAGGCGGTTCGATTTATGTAGATGAAAGTTTTATGGTGGCCGCAACATACTAGTTTAAAATAGTTATTTGAAAATAATTTACTTACGTTTTAGTTGAAAATTCTACTTGCAATAGAAAATGAAATAAAAGGGGGATATTTTTGTGTACAATTTCAATACAAAGTTTCAAATTTTGAATAAATATTCCTTCAAAAATTAATTGAATACGCTTGTTTTATTTTAAAAAAATGAAATTCAACACTTGTTTCCTTTGAAAATATTTTTTTTTTTTGTTTGTTTCAAATAGTTGCATTTACACAAAAAACTAACAAAGAAACAAAATTTTAAAAAATAAAATTTACCTTGACTAACACCTTTACAGTCGCAGTGAGCTGGGATATACACATTAATATCTTGTATGATTTCATTTAACATTGAAATGTCGTACAAAGATCGTACGGTTTCTTTGATACATTTTCCTGTGAATTCAGCAGCTGGAAAATATAACGGAAATTTAATGGACGTACGTTAAATAACAGATATTTTTGTTATTTTAAGATAACTACTTTTACAATTTATTGAAATGAAATATTTTACAACAAGCACCACATACTAAAAATAAAATAAAACACGAAAAATAATAATAATATAAACCACCACAAAAAAAAAAAAAAAAAAAAAAAAAAAAAACTTAAAAATGCAAAGTAGCATGGACGTTTAAAATGAAAGACGATTTCGACTTAAAATTTTAGACCATCATGGAAGTCAGTATGTGGAATATAAACTGGCCGTAATAAAAAAGAAAATATAACAGAAATTAAAACAGAACGAACAAGTTGGAAATTGCTCGTCAAACGTGGCAAATGAGGTGCGTTCGTACTATAACTAGTTTTATAGTTATTTTTTGCACCCCATTTTGTACTGAATGTATATTTTTTTGCACTTCATAAGTGCATAGTCTGTAACATCATTAAAATGCACTTGCAATAATTTTTTTCCCATTCCCCGTAATGTAACAGAACACTTTTGACTGTCCCTGTCATTAAACTATACATCCGATGTTCATAAAATTTTAAATGGCTCGACAAAATAATACAACAATTATGTATTTAAAATTTCAGAAGATTCGGAAGGCTGTAACACCATTAAAATGCACTTGCAATAATTTTTTCCCATTGGCCGCAATGTAAAGAAAAACTTTTGACTGTCCCTGTAATTACACTATACATTCGATTTTCATAAAATTTTAAATGGCTCGACAAAATTTTGCAACAATCATATATTTAGAATTTCAGACCTTTCGGTTGGGTAGTTCTTGCTCTGTTATATGCTGACAGACAGACAGACGAACTGAACGACGACTATAGGTGCTACGTATTTATATAATTACGAACGCACCTAAAAATCATGCGTCTAGCATAGATTGTGAAACACTTTTCCAATACATTCAGAATGCTGTAACAAAACTTCACAGTTTTTAAAGGTGAAAGGTGATGTCTAAATAAACAAGGTTCAACTAAGTGAGGAGGCCTACCAAAGGGCTAAAGTTCTAATAGCCCCAGTCATGTCTAAATAAACAATTTGAAAAACGCATAAAGCATTTGAAAACCCAATTTCTCTTATTACCATCAATAATCGGGAAAATATCCTATTTATTTATTTATTTTGTGTGTAGCCCTGTATATGATCTATAAATTTCTATGCACACTAAATAGTATGCCAAAAGTTAGTTCAGTTAAACAAATAGCTCAGTTTGAAATTTCCATCCATCAATTTCCGTGAATAAACGGAAATGAATTTGAGGGCTTTTGTGCAGCATTTTATATCATTTATAGAATTTATACACACCAAGTAATGTTTTTTAAAAGTTCAATTTAAAAACGCGTACCACAACTGAAAACGCACGTGCAGCAATTATTGCTCATAGGCTTCAATAATTCCAGTATTGTTCAATATCTCCTGTAGCCAAATTTTTGTGTGTCCCTGTAAATGTACAACTAGCAAAAGCCATGCTTTGTTTAGATTCACGAAGAACTATTTAATAAAATAAATATTTGAAATTAACAATATTTTTTTATATTATTCTTGCATTATTATTAAGCAAAAACGTTATTTTATGTTTTGGGGCATTTTAATTTTAGAAATGTAAATTCAACCAAATAACTAAGAATTTCCGCGTAATTTTTTATTTATGATAATAGACTGGTATAAATAAAAATATTTTCGAAGCAAAATTTTACAAAATATTTATATAACGAATTTAACAATTATTTATTAGCAATTAATTATATTATTATATAACAATTAATTTTATTTGTTCACAATTCTTTTGTTGCCACTTTACAAAAAAGAAATCATAATATAATACTTTTAAAATGAGTAAGTATCATCTGCGTAAATGATTTCACATAATAAGAATAAATTGTGTATTTGAATTCTTAAAACTGAAAAAATACTTTTATAATTGAATGTAAATAATTGAATTTTCACAAATTTTAATTCATTAAAAATATGCTATAATTTTCATAAAAAAGGATATTTTAAAAATTTCATAAAAGAAATCTAATTCCATGAATTATTTTTTCTTCTGAAAATATACGTGTTTCATTTTTTATTTGCAAAAATGCGTCCGTAATGGAAAAACATGTAAAATAAATTAATTAAAATAATACAATTTTTAAGGTTATTCTGTAAAAAAAGAAAAAATAAATAAATAAATAAAAAATAAAATAAAAATAAAAATGTGCGGATCTACAGATCATAATTTATTTTTATGCTTTATTTCAGGTCAAAATACTGAATAGTTTTTTTTTTTTTTTTTTTTTTTTTTTTTTTTTTTTTAAAGTGTACGACAAAATGTAATTTGTGTAGACCAGTAGAGGATTCGCTTCGCTCATCCTAATAAATTGTATGCGCATCCTATTCTAAAGTAAGCACCTTGTAGTACACGTCAGTGATATATATAAATTTCAGTATATTTAAAACAGTGTAATATCATTAAAATACACGGCAAATGATTTTTCCCCATAGACCGTAATGTAACAGAATTCTTTTGAGTGCCCCTGTAAATGAACCGTAAATGCCACACGCTTAATTTTCAATACCGAATATGCTATAGTAAACCCACAAAACATACATATATGAATTTCATGTTAGTCGGACTATATTTACTCGTGTTACAGCACGGGAAGACAGACAGACAGATAATCAAACAGAATTAATAAACACTTTTCAACTTTGTTGTAAAGTGCTAAAAACAATTCTCCAATTTTAGGTAAGTTACACTTTGTATGGAATGAACATGTTTTGTATATAATTTAAATATTTTAAGATGTTTTCATAATAAATTCACATTTTTTCATGATTTTTATTAAAATATTCTCAAACGTTCAGAACTAATGCGTAAATTAAAATTTAAAGTAACTTCGTTGTTTTTCATGGCTCATTACTATATTTTGTTGCCTCACACTAATTTAATTTTAAACAAGTTGGAAATTGCGCGCCAAACGTGACAAATGAGGTGCGTTCGTACTATAACTAGTATATAAATATTTTTTGCACCGCATATTGTTACTGAATGTATATTTTAGTGCATTACAATAGTGCATATCAATTTCATTCTGTTCGAAAGGCTATAACATCATTAAAATGCACTTGAAATCATTTTTTCCCATTGGCCGTAATATAACGAAAAAATTTTGACTATCCCTGTAATTAAACTATACATCGGATTTTCATAAAATTTCAAATCACTCGACAAAATTTAGCAAAGATTATATATTTAAAATTTCAGGCCATTCGGAAGGCTGTAAAATCATTAAAATGCGCTTGCAATAATATTTTCCCATTGGCCGTAATGTAGCGGAAAACTTTTGACTGTCCCTGTAATCAAACTATGCATCCGATTTTCATAAAATTTGACATGACTCGACAAAATTTTGCAACAATTAAATATTTAGAATTTCAGACCTTTCGGTTGGGTAGTTTTTGCTCTGTTATATGCGGACGGACAGACAGTTGGACAAACAAAGAAATGGACAGACGGACGGATTGAACGATGACTATAGGTGTTACGTATTTATATAATTGCGAACGCACTTAAAAAGCAACTTGTTTTATTAACCTTAGTATGATTCTATTTCTTCTTTCAATTATAATATTTTCTCCGCCTTTTAAGTAATATTCGTTCAAATATTGATAAAATGACTAAACACTTAGGACAACTCAACTGGGACATATGTTACATATATAGCAAGCACTTCAATGTCCATGGACAAGAAAACGAAGTTGGATACCACACGTCATGATCTTTCTTTGATTTTAACTTTCTCCATTCAAATACACACCAGGTATTTTCTTTACTTTCGTTATTCGAGTGATTTCTTTAAAAGAAGGTTAATTATCTTCGTTTCTTGAAGAGTAAAGAAAAATCAGTTATTTTTTTTCATTAGATTTTATTTCTTCCTTCAATTATAATATTTCTCTGTCTTTTAAATAATATCCATTTAAATATTGATAAAATGCTTAGGCACTAAACACTTAGGGGCTAAACTCAACTGGGACGTATGTTACATATATAGCACTTCAATGTCCATGGACAAGAAGGTAAAGTTGAGTACCACACGTTATGATCTTTCTTAGATTTTAATTTTCTCCATTCAAATACACACCAGGTATTTTCTTTACTTTCGTTATTCGAGTGATTTCTTTAAAAGAAGGTTAATTATCTTCGTTTCTTGAAGAGTAAGGAAAACTCAGTTGTTTTTTTTTCACTAGATTTTATTTTTTCGTTCATTTATAACATTTCTCCGCCTTTTAACTAATATCCGTTCAAATATTGATTAAATGCTTAAGCACTAAACACTTAGGACAACCCAACTGGGACGTATGTTACATAAATAGCACTTCAATGTCCATGGACAAGAAAACGAAGTTGGGTACCACACGTCATGATCTTTTTTTGATTTTAACTTTCCCCATTCAAATACACACCAGGTATTTCCTTTACTTTCGCTATTCGAGTGATTTCTTTAAAAGAAGGTTAATTATCTTCGTTTCTTGAATAGTAAAGAAAACTCAGTTGTTTTTACTTTCTTCTATCTTTACAAAAAGAAAGTATTGGTTTCATGAAAATTTTCGAATTCCAGTTTTCGACCGATTTACACGTTTTATGGGTCAGAGATTCCAAAAAACATGTTTTTACAAAATGTCTGTCTGTGAGTCTGTCTGTCTGTCTGTCTGTATGTGGCACAAATTTTGTGGGCGCTCTACCTCAAGAACTATTGCACGGAATTTAATAAAAATTTATATTCAGGTAGTCTCTGATATAGATTGGTGCTGATTAATTTTTGCAGTAAATCGCCCTGCAGGTGGAGCTGCTATGTAGCATTTTGCAGGATTTCCGCAAAAGCTCTATCTCAAGAAGTAATGCACGGATTTTTATAAAACTTCAGATTCTGTTAGTCCTTGACATGAATGGATGCTGTTTACGTTTTGGTGTAAATCGCCTACAGGTGGCGCTGCTATGCTGCATTTTGCAGGATTTACACTTTTTTCGCAGTAGCTCTATCTCAAGAACTAATGCACACATTTTCATCAAACTTTGGATTTAGTTAGTCCTTCATATGAATGATGCTGACTACGTGTTGGTGTAAATCTCCCAATAGGTGGCGCTACTGTGCTGCATTTGGACCTATTTCCTCAATAGCTCTATCTCAAGAACTAATGCACGAATTTTCATCAAACTTCAGATTTAAGTATAACTTGATTAACATTGCTGCTGATTATGTGTTGTTGCAAATCGCTCAACAGGTGGCGCTTCTATGCTGCATTTGTCATGATTTGCGCAATACCTCTATCTTAAGAACTAATGCACGAATTTTCCTCAAACTTCATATTCAGTTAGACGTTGACATAAGTTGGTGATAATTAGGTTCTGGTGTAAATAACTCAATAGGTGGCGCTGCTATGCTGCATTTTTCTGGATTTACACGATTTCAGTGACAGTCATACCTCGAGAACTAATGCACGGAATTTCATATTTTTAGAATTCTCATGATGAACACAGATTGCCATTTAATTTGGCACTGAGATAGTGAATTTTGCAGTATTGATATGTATGAGATAGAAGAAAGTTTTGTGATGGCCACAACATAGTAGTTTTCACTAGATTTTATTTCTTCCTTCAATTATAATATTTCTCCGCCTTTTAAATAATATCCATTCAAATACTGATAAAATGCTTAGGCACTAAACACTTAGGACAACCCAACTGGGACGTATGTTACATATATAGCACTTCAATGTCCATGGACAAGAAAGCGAAGTTGAGTACCACACGTCATGATCTTTTTTTGATTTTAACTTTCTCCATTCAAATACACACCAGGTATTTTCTTTACTTTCGTTATTCGAGTGATTTCTTTAAAAGAAGGTTAATTATCTTCGTTTCTTGAAGAGTAAAGAAAACTCAGTTTTTTTTTTCATTATATTCATTGAAGGTTAGATGAGCTCCGTGAGTTTTTTCAGTCGGAAATATTTAAAAAAATTTCTTCGTATGACGTAGACTATGGAGTTTTTACAAACTGAGTGATCACCTTTCCAAGTAACTATTCAGCCGATCGTCCTTTTACATTATTATTATTACTATTGCTATTATTATTATTAGTATTACTACTATTATTATTATTATTATTAAAAAGGTACTTTTAATGGAGCGTATACCAACAATATGGATGACTTTTAAAAATTGCGTATTTTTTGAAGTGTCTAACCTTCAATATAAACCATAAAAATAACTTTTTTTTTTTCAATTGACCGTCATTTTGCCAATTATGAACTTTTAAAAATAAATAATGGTATAAGTTACAGAAGATATAAATGATAATGTCATTTTTCAGAACTTAACGGAAAATTGATTTCAGATGACTGAGTATTCAGAAAAATAACTGACGGATTGGAAGTACATGGAACATAAACTTCATCATATAAAACAAATTTTCAAATATTTCTGATTGAGAAATTTATGGAGCTTGTCTAAACTTCAATATATATTCAGTGAAGTATGTTTAACACGAAATTGAAGAGGTCGAATTTTTTTTTTTTCATGTTAAAAGAATTTTGCGTTAAAAGATTCGTAAAAAAAAAGAACAAAACTCACAAATATTTTGGACGTCGTCAAATTTTATTTCGATTTCCTGTTAAACTACTAGTATGTTGCATCCATTAGGATAAAAAGCAAGTAAAAAAAAATATTTTTTTGGGGGAGGAAAGAATCAGATATCTTTTATTGAAGTGTCTTTTTCAGCATTCTGAGATCTAGTTTGTTTGAATCAAATAAGCAAAGCTGTCTCTAAATCTTCGTGCCTAAGCGTTTCACATACGTTTTCTCTCTGGTTTGAACATATCGCGCTCAAACATTAACGTAATGGAATCCCTGTTTTTTATTATTGCTGATAATGTGGAATTGGCAATGCCAACCTCCTTGCAGATTTCTGTTTTCGTCCTTCTTTTCCATCAACTGCATTAAGCAGTTTAATCTTCATCTGAAGCGAAATAGCAGTTTGTTTTCGACTGATTTCTGAGCCATTGGGCTCATAAAACATAAACTAATTAAAAAAAGAAAAAAGGAAGAAACACGAAATTTACTGATTTTCACCCAAAATTCAGTGGTTTTAACACAAAATTCACCAATTTAAACTCAAACTAACTAGATAGAAAGCGAATTTTTTTCGTGTTAAACAATTTTTTTTTCGTGTTAAAAGAGAAAAAAATGTATTAACCCCTTGGGGACAAGCGGCACGTATACGTGTCGTATGAAGCGCTCAGAATCGTTGTTTTTCCTCACCAGTAAAATTTTACTGTAAAATTTGTCTTATTTAATCGGCGCATTTTCTCGATTCAAGAAGACACAAATTTCTGTTATTAAAAAACGGCGATAAAAGATTAAAAATTTCGTAAAAGGCTCTCGTCCCGAAGGGGTTAAATTGTATAGTATGCTGTCCGGACCGCTATATCATTTCCTGTTAACCGATTTTTCATGTTAAGCGTTTTCGTGTTAAAAGTATTTCACTGTAATGCAAAACATCTGAGTTTATAATTTTATTCTAGTTCAAGAGAAAAGAAAACTCCAAAACATCCAGACTTCTTTATATATGATGCAAAATCCTTAGTTTATACCTTTATCCTAGTTCAAGAGAAAAGCCACCTCCAAAACATCCATTTTTACTAATAAGAGCACCCTCCCCCCCCCCCCCTCCCCTCCTTCTTCAATTTGTGCTGTCTGCAAGGATAATCACACACACACATATATATATAATACAATATTCTGCGAAATAATAATAATAAAACAAATCTTAAAAATAAAACTTTTTTAATTTCTTTTATATATTTTTTACTCCTCCCCATCTCTTTCTTCTCCACCCTTCTGTTTATCAATGTAAATTAGAAATTCATAGTCAACGATTTCTAGGTTTCATTTAAAGTCGATCTGATTTATCTTATTATTGCATTAGGTTAAATTGGTACGTGTTAAATTGATAAGAAATCTATTATATCATCTTTTTTCATACAATATGATATTAAAAAAAAAAAATAGAATTGACTTACGTTTAGGACCTCCGTAACTGCTATCACCAACTGAAATGACAAACATATACACAGATAAGTTCAAAAGTTCAAAATTTGAAGGCAGAAAATAGCTGTAATTTTTATTTCTGACAAAAATAAACAAGCATTAATTAATTTATCGAATCATTAGCAGTATAAATTTTCATTAATTGTACGCACTTACCTCCCAACTGGCTTATTTCTGGAATTATTCAAATCGCATTCGATGTAGCTAATTTTATTAAATGTAACCGGGAAAGTTAAAAGGATATTTTATATAAAATATTTTAGATTTCTAAAATAGGTAATTTACACTTAACCAAATAAGGTGAAAATTAGTACTTGAAAATAGTAGTACTTAAAATTTTAAACAGTACAAATATTGTTTTAAACACCTATGTAAGAGACGTAACATGTAAAGTTTTCAGAAATTCATTTTCTTATTTATTTCTAACAATCCACTGTTGCAATCACTTTTGCTTTGCTGCATAAATTCTAAGTACTTCTTTGTTATAGCGGCCCCACAATTCAGATTATTCCAAGGCTGTAGTTGCGATTTGTTAAGATCGTTGCAGAATTTATGTATGCATAATAGATACGCATACATACATACATATATATATATATATATATATACTATATATACATAATAAAAACTTGGACTAACGCTGTCAAATTTAATGATTAAAAACACTTAAGATACTCATCAGCGTACTACATATATAAAATCAATATTAAACACACATTAAAAATACACCAAACGTTTCAAACTTTTTCTAACAAGCCATCATCAGGGGTTTATTGACCTCAAAGGAGCTTATTTTAAACACATCACAGTCACTGTCACAAACGTTAAAATGAAAACATTTCTATGAGATATCACAAAACTTCAAAAACAATGTTGTATCGGAGATTTAACTTTACAAATGTAATGTTAAATGTTAAAAAATGGTTAAATGTTTTGAAAGAAATACATTTGTAAAGTTAACTTCAGTTTTTCCTAATTTTGATAATAATGTTATAGTCTACCAATAGATAGCGCCATCTCCGAAATAATATTGCTTTTGAAGTTTTGTGATATCTCACAAAAATGTTTTCAGTTTAATGTTTGTGACAGTTACTGTGATGTGTATAAAGTAAGCTCCGTACAGGTCAACAAACCCCTGATGATGGCTTATTAGAATAAGTCTGAAACGTTGGATATATATTTAATGTGTGTTTAATATTGATTTTATGTATGTAGTACACTGATGAGTATCTTAAAGTGTTTTTAACCAATATATATATATATATAACAATTATAAAATATCACAAATTATCATATATATTAAATATATAAATTAAGTTTTAAGACAAGATTCAAACATTATGAATTTTAAATTTGGAACAACAAATTGTTAAATGAAGTAATTATAAATGCAGATTTAAGACACGATGCAAACAATTATAAATGAAGTTTTAAATAAGATTCAAGTATATATGGGACATTCTCACAATCTTTTGCCTTTCATGTCCCTGAATAATAATTTTTATTTTAATACACATTTTTGTGTTTTTTTTTTTTTAATTTCATATACTGGGGAATTTCCCATTGCATGATTGCATAACAATATTAACGAGATAAATAAGTTTTGGACGATGTTGGGGGTCCAAATACCAGGAAAACTCCTATGCTGTCCCGTGTCCCTAATGCTGATTTTTAAGTTTGGAGTTGTCAGTATAAAATTGTTTCAATAAAAGTAATTTGATGTAATTTTTTTCCGAAGCAGGGACAATTGTTTTATATAAATATGTCGCAAAAAATTAACCTGCACACATTTTTACGGTTGATATTGTTTTTTGAACTCTGTCCCTGGGTTTTTCATCCTTACCGTCCCTCTTGCTAAACTTATACAGAAAATCACTTCAGATGCAGCCACAGAATTTTTTTCAAATTTTTTCTCATGCAGAAGTACGCTAGAGAAAGAATGTCTAAAATTCTTTGACAGGAAATTTACTGCAGAATTTAAATCAACATTTAAATATCAATTTCAAGATCGTGGCTTTATTGGTAGTCTTACCGTCTCCAAGGTTTATTCCTGCACTTATTGAGGTAAATTAAAAAAAAAAAATTCATTTAATCCAACGTTAACAACTGTTTCTATAAATCAATGATCATTGTGGCTATCACTTAGCCTTAACATGATTTGCCTAAAATAGGTGGTAATTTTCCTTTTTTTCCCATTTCGTCCCCTTTTTCCTATACCGTCCCCCTTTTTTACCTTACCGTCCCTTCTTTAATACACCTTTAAGACAATGTTATACCAAAATTTTGTACTAAAAATACTACATTGTTATTATTTCTTATTTGAATATCCTGTGGGTACAATGCAAATTCATTATAAGTAAAAATTTCGAAGAAAATAAAAAGTTTTAGTGGTAAAATGGTAAGGAAAATTAAACTCGCAATGTTTAATTTTCCATAACATAACTTTAACATAAACCTCAGTTAAATAGAAAAATTATCACTGCTGGCCATTTTTTCTTTATTTTGAATCATTAAGGCATTCGTCTATTAGATTAAAGTGTTATTTTAGCAAGTTTAATTTCGCCAGATTTTTTTCCCAAAAGTCAAAAGATTGCGAGAATGTCCCGTATATATATATATATATATATATATATATATATATATATATTATCAATTATTTTTATCGGTATCCCTATATTTTTCTTTTTTTCTTCCATATTAATACTAGTAATATAGTACAAGGGACTGTATTTTATACATAACAGTTGGTATATACTATGGTTTTGGTATCCATGTTAAGTATGTTAGGGGACACTGTATTATTGTCATTTCATTCATAATATCACAATTTTTGTTGGTGGTCGGTAATGCTTATTTAATGGTTATATATATATACATATATATATATAACCATTAATTAAACATAACCTACCACCATCAAATATTATGAATTAAAGCTGTAAGTATAAAAAAAAAAAAAAATTTATTATAAGAATTATTATGGAAGAAAAAGAAAAAAGTGGACACCGACAAAAAATGGAAAAGCTTATATATTGAATTACGTTGTCAAGGGCACAGAATTCAATGATATAAGCAAAATGGTTGTTTTCTGTGAGAAAAATAAGCTAAAGCTAAAAATTATTTTCCCCTGTGCCCAAACAACCATTAAAATCAAGTGAATTGATTAAAAATTAAAACAGAATAGAAACAAATAATATGAAATGGAAGAATCAATAAAACCTATTTCAATATTTATAGGATATAAAATATAAATAATAAACACCATACCGATTAATATTTCAGTATTTTACAAATATCCACGCGCACATGTCTACCAGAATATCATAAAGATTAAGGTGAATAAAACAGTTAAGAAATCACAGTAATTGATACCAAAGGATGCAGTTAATACATTTTGAAATACCATGTTAAATACATTTAATATAATATAAAATAAAATAAATTATATATATCTACAGGGGTTACCGTGTGCGATCGAAAAATTCAGAGGGTTGATAGTAGGCATCAAGAGAATTGAAAATTGTACAGAACATGAGGTCGCAAACCGCTTATTTAGTCAACAATATAGGATGTTTCATCCTAACTGAACTTAGGTTGACGGTAATAATTTTGAGAAAAATAAAAATATTGCAATGAAAATACAACGATATCTACTTTGTTTTGCGGGAAATGTTGTAACATCACGAAAAGTTCTGGAAAAACAGGGTGCTCAAGCAATCGATGATACCGTATGAATTGATAATCGCTGTCCAAAATGTGGAGCGTCAAGTGGATACTGCTGGCACGCATAATGGAAACTTCTATCACTTTCTTTTGACATTATCACATTTACAACAAAGTTGAGAATATTTATTAAAAGTTTTATCATAATATACTTTCAGCTATCTGAAAGTTATTACCGCCAACCCAAATTGAGTTAGGGTATAACACCCTGTATTTTTTATTAAAGACGTAGTTTGTGACTTCTGAGGTAATTTTCCTCTCTGATGCCTACCTCTAAATCCCCTTGATGCCTACTATCACTTCTGTGAATTTGTCGGTCAAATTCGGCAACACCCTGTATATACTCCAAACGCTCATATATGTCATTATATACACATTATTTATGTCTTATATGCCATGTATATATCGTAATGACTATAGCTAGACCATATACTTCACGAAATTTATTTACATTGTATACGAGGGCTGTATGATAAGTACCTGGCCTTGACAAGAAAAACACATTTTTATGTCAAAAATGTACTTTATTTTTCAACATAATCTCCTTTTAGTTAGATTCACTTAGCCAAACGTTTTTCTATTTTTTCTATTCCCTTTAAAAAATACGATTTCTGCAACCCTTCAAAATAGGGGTTTTTCTTCAGCAATAACCACATCGTTAGAGCCAATTTTTTTCCACCGAGCCGTCTTTTCATATTTGGATATAGAAAATATTCGCAGGGACTAAATCTGGCGAATATGGTGGATGCAGAAGCAGTTCGTATCCTAATTCATAGAATTTTGCCATGGCGATGACACAGGTGTGAGCGCATGCATTGTCTTGATGAAAGATATTTTTTTTCTTCGCCAAATGCGGATGTTTTTCTTTCACAACATGGTAGAAACTATCCAATAAGTTGGAATAATATTCTCCATTAATCGTTTTACCTTTTTCAAGGTAATCGACGAGAAATATGCCGCATGAATCCCAAATTACTGTAGCCGTGACTTTGTTTGCAGATAAAGTCGCTTTAGCCTTTTTTGGGGCAGCCCCACCAGTGGCCGAGAGGTTCTGCTCTCGAAGCTGGTAGACGGGAAGTGCTGGGTTCGATCCCAATCGCGCCCGTCGGCCTAATCGTTCGGAGTTTTCGTGGTTTTCTTCGAGCCTTGGTTCTCCAAGCGTTAATACGGATTAGTTTCCCTTAGAAAGACCTCCACGGAAGGCACCCCCCCCTCTAGGGCCCATATCCCACGTGCAGATAATTGGCCGACATAAATACAACCAACCTTTTTTGGGGCAAGTTGGCCACGAAAAACCCACTGTTTGGACTACTCTTTAGTTTCTGGTGTACAGTGATAAATCCATGTTTCGTTAACAGTTATGAATCGATGCCAAAAATCATTTTGATTTCACTTTAACTTCGCCAAACATTATTTTGAAATTGGTTTACGAGTGTGTTTAATCTCAATAGTGAGCAATTGCGGCACCCATTTTTCAGAAAGCTTTTTCATATCCAAATTTCTCGTTAAAATTTTTTACACTCATTCAATTGAGATGCCCATAGTCTCAGCAATCTCGTGCACTTTCACTCTCTGATCGTTTATCACAATATCATGGATATTTTCAATCGTTTCTGATGTCGTAACCTCAGTTGGGTGACCTGGACGTTCTTCATCAAAAATGCTTGTACGGCGCGTTTGAATTCCGCTGTCTAATATTTTATGGTTGGTAACGAATGTGCAGAGTCCCCATAAACTTTTCTGAGTTCCGCTTTAATCTTATCAATTGTTTTCTTTTTCAAAAACAGGTTTTTTATCACTGCTCAATATTCAATTTTTTTTCCTTTTTCAAATATTACCAAAGTTGTTTTATTCAAATGGCTTCCACTCACAAACTAAACGGTGACTTGGCAAATGGCCAGATTTGATGTGAAAGATCACTTTTGCGAAATAAATCCTTTTTTAAATTCTAGTAGCACCATCTCTGGCCGAGGCCAGGTACTTATCATACTGCCCTCGTACTATTATAAGGTCATATATGCTTTATAAATTGGCGATAAATCTTGGTCGCTTGGCGATTCGTCCTCGGGATTGGGGGAGGAGCGCAATGACACAAAAGTACCTTTCTAATTACTAGATTTGATGTTGTTCTATAAAGTATCACTTCATTTGAATGTACTGTATCGAAATGGAAATATTTCCTGAACGACAAAAAATAACCAATAACTCCTCAATAAATGCAAATATGTTGTTCTCGGCCATTAATGATAGGTGACAAAGGAAAAAGTTTAATGTTTAAAATGCACAGCAACTCAAGCAGTAATGCTCGGTACAAATCGGTTAAGTACTTTAGAGATTAGTTCAAAAAAGTGCTGTTGGATGGTTAATTTGGTGGTTTACATTTACACTGTCAGTTTCGCAATTCATTAATTTAATTTAAGTTTCTGAATGAAAAAGTTTTCTTAATTTATTAAGCATATATCACCAATATTACACACGATAATTTCTTTTTGCATCTACATTAGACGAAATAAATTTATTTTATTAGGTTAAATGAATATATTTTTTGATCTATTATGTTAAAATTCTGCTTAACTAAATTATCATTAATGGTAAAAACAATGCAGAAATGTTGTAGGCAAAATTCATTGAAAATCAAACATACCTAATAAAATAATCTTCGCTTCTTCAGCTGTAAGAAAGGAATAAACAAATATAAGTTTATTGTTATTTAAGGGAGTTGAAAAAAATAATTTAATTAGATGCTAAGTCAAAAAAGTTTAAAAATTAAATTTTAAAGTTAAAACTATCAGAAGCAATATACATATCTTATAGAGCAAAATGAATACAGCAGTGTTTTTAAAAACATCTATTTCATTTATTACATACTGGAAAAGAAGACAAATGTTTCTTGACCTAGAAAATTATAATAAACCACGAACGAAAATATACTACAACATCTTCCGAGTTATCCATGTTTCGGAAAAGAGCTCTATATCTTTAGACACATCAGACTCCAGTATAGTTTTGAAATTTAAAGAAACATTTGTAAAAACTAAGTTTTTTTTGTACTTTTTTCTGTTAGCGTGTAATATATATATATATACACGGGTGGACAAAACTTAAGGACGAGTCACAAAATGCCAATCTTCATTCCCGCGAATACTCAAAAGGAAGCAATATAATTCGAATAATTACTATCCCTGCAGAACAGCTAGTCCATATAACATCTCATTCAGGTCACACATGGTCACAAGAGTCACAGTCACTACAGCGAAACAAAAAATAGGAAATTCCATACTTATCTTTTATGAGTCTCAAATGACTACTATATGTGACTCCACTGACAGGTCACTGTGACTGCTGCTTTGTGGTGAGTCTCCAGGTGACTTTGCAATGTCGTTTCATTGAGACTCTCGTGTGACTCTCATCTGGAGACTCAATTTCAAAGTCATTGTGAACGTTGCATTATGATAAATCACCAAATAATGTCACATTAAAGTCACATGGTGACTTCACAGTAGGGTCTCTGTCACCATTTGACAAAGTCATGAGGCAGAAAGTCACCATGTGACTTTAATGTGACATTATTTGGTGATTTATCATAATGCAACGTTCACAATGACTTTGAAATTGAGTCTCCAGATGAGAGTCACATGAGAGTCTCAATGAAACGACATTGTAAAGTCACCTGGTGACTCGCCACAAAGCAGCAGTCACAGTGACCTGTCAGTGGAGTCAGATATAGTAGTCATTTGAGACTCATAAAAGAGACGTATGGAATTTCCTATTTTTTGTTTCGCCGTAGTGACTGTAACTCTTGTGGCCATGTGTGACCTGAATGAGATGTTATATGGACTAGCTGTTCTGCAGGGATAGTAATTATTCGAATTATACTACTTCCTTTTGAGTATTCGCGTGAATGAAAATTGGCATTTTGTGACTCGTCCTTAAGTTTTGTCCACCAGCGTATATATATACAGGGTGTCCGGTCGCAACGGTGTCCAATGGCTAATTCCTAAACCATTAGTCATAGACATATAGCTCCAATTACAAAAATGTTTTAAATCAGGTAAAGAAACATTTAAAAAGCGATTTGGATCAATAAAAACATTTCTTAAAAAATTACGAAATTTAAATTTTTATACGGTCCACCGGTCCTATAAGTTATATTTAGTAATTTTTTCCTATTACACTGACAAGTAAGACAAAAAAAGTCCCATTCATATAACGTTAAAATTGAGCAAGTTATGAAACTTTAAAAATGCATGACTTATGCCACTTTTTTACTCTATAAACAAATGAGTTCGGCTTGGCTTTGAGGGATCATATACCAAGTGTTTAAAGTATTCGAAGATCTTACTTCATGTGTATCTGTGCTTTGAAAAAAAATCCTACAAGTATTATGATTAAGTCTCAAATTGGCTAAAATAACATATGTTTTATTTTGTCTGGATTTGAGACTGTTTCTCTTATGATTTCTTTTAACAAAAATTTCTTTGTAACAAAAGTTTTATGTTACTTCAACAATCGTATGTATGTTTTTCCAGTTCAAAATTTGTACTCGAACTTTAACCCACTTTTAAATATCCGATCGAGATTGCATTTTACATACTGGCGCAAATCCGATAACAATCTAATATTATTAAGATTTTCGGTGGTTACCATTTATACTTATTTTACAGGATAACACAAAAAATTTCGGATAGATTTCTGCCAAGGAGTTTAAGAAAAAGTTTTAGATTAGATAATACAAGACTGCGATTGTTGGGTCTTTTAACTTTTATGAATTTTTTAGCACTGAATCCGAAAATTATCTTAATTTTTAACCATCATGTGAGGATATTTCGCGAATCATAAATTTTCATATTTAAAGAATAACAAAAATCGAATACTATAAAGTAGAGGAGATGGTTGTGTTTTTTAATTTTTGATAATTGATTTTTACGCACTTTTTAGCACTGAATCTGAAAATGACCTTCATTTTTAACCATCAAGTTAGAATTTTTTTGCAAATCGCAAATGTGTAAGTTAAAATATAGCGAAAATCTCATACTATAAAACATATGTAAAACATTTTTTATTTTATTTTATTTTATTAAAAAAATTTATTCGATATTTTTCCTTATCCTGGGATTCTTACAGCTAAACAGCTGAGTGGTCCGACGAGATGGAGGAGGAAATTCAATTTTAACATTGAACTTCTTAACTTTGAAATTTGCAATTTGCGAAAAATCCTGATATGATAGTTAACAATGAAGGTCAATTTCAGATTCAGCAGTACAGAATATATAAGAATCAATTATCAAAGCTAAAAAACATGACATAACCCAACTTTTGCAGGCTTGTGCATTCTAATAATATTTTAAAATACGTATCAGTTTGTAAAGAATTGAGGCTGTTAATTTAGAATGATTTTATTTAACAAAAATTCTGTTTTTTCTTTCTTCTTAAATGTTTATTACAAATTTTATATTTTCCATTAATATGCCAGAATGATTTAAGATTTCAAATTTCTATTGCAATGTTAATTTTACTCCCAAACATTTTTTATATCTGACGAAATTATATTTCGACTAAATTTGTGAATGACCCCCAATTTGCATCAAAAAATATGCTCCAACTTTAAACAGTTATTACTCGGTCAATTTTAATCGTAGAATAACGGGACTTTTTTTGTATTACTTGTCAGTGTAAAAGGAAAATTTCACTAAATATAACTTATAGGACCGGGGGACCGTATAAAAATTTAAATTTCGTAACTTTTTAAGAAATGTTTTTATTGACCCAAATCGCTCTTTAAATGTTTCTTTACCTGATTTAAAACATTTTTGTAATTGGAACTATATGTCTATGACTAACGGTTTAGGAATTAGCCATTGGACACCGAGGAGACCGGACACCTGTATATATATATAAATATAACACTGGTGCCCGGCTAACAGAAAAGTACCTTTTTGGGGAGGAGGGATATTATTGATTTT
The DNA here is from genome assembly GCA_963932465.1 of Maratus speciosus. Lineage (NCBI taxonomy): Eukaryota > Metazoa > Arthropoda > Arachnida > Araneae > Salticidae > Maratus > Maratus speciosus. The sequence continues at coordinate 391,151,840 of OZ010790.1, read as the reverse complement.
TGTAAATATTTCCGTGCAGTTTGTAAAGTGTATTAATAATTTTTTTCACTCCAGAATATAGATTTTCCGAATGCCACCAAATCTTGTAAAGATTTTCATTTTCAACAAACATAAATCAACAGCATTACCAATAACATTCAAATTAATATTATTTTGTTACTCTTTCATGTATAAATTCAATTATACAGCTGAAAATGTTTAATTGAGAATGAATACCATCCTAAAAACTGATAAACTGATTAAACCTTTGCGGTCGTATGCCTACTTTTAGTCACCAAAGCTTTTTTACGGTTCCAGTCGTATGTCTGCTCTCAGCCACCAGAGAAAAGAACCATACTGGTTTTATACTAACACCTTAACTGCTTTGGCACCGCTCGAGCAAAAAGAGTTTGCTATCTTCGATACTAAAAGCTTCTGGGTACCACTTAATTTTAATTGTAATCTTTGGTTTGTTAAATGTCATACCTTTTTCGATTGTGCAAAGCCAAATATTTTAGTAAAAAAATGTAGTGCCGGGTCCTTATTTTTAATCTATTGTTTCAAAAAAAAAAAAAAAAAAAAAAAATACAGTTAAGTCGACAAGGTTTGGAGATACGTAGAATTTGAAATAATATTTTACAAATTGTGTTTAACTGTAGTTAGGTATTTTCATTTCTGAAAATATCTTTAAAATAATACTTTAAAATGGCAAAAAGAAAATTCCCGAAAGAAGTGTACCGTGAAATTAAAAGTAGTTTAGAAAAGAAGAGATATAAGATGTATAGAGTAATGATTTTTCTGTATGTTCAAACAAAAAAATTAAGGGTTGCCTATTGGAAACTGCTTTGAAAGATATCACACGAGGGAGAACAATAAAATATAATTTTTACATACAATTAAAACATATTATTGTGTTACTTATATCTAAAGTTTGAAAAAGAATTAATAAATTTTGTTTTTCCTTCATAATCTTATATATTATGTATTACTGTTCGTGCAACGAAAATGAATTCCAAACAGCATGACACCTATGCATAGCTTTAACACGACCACAAAGGGTTAATACACTGTAAAAGCTACTAGAAAACGTTTCCTAAAATTAGTGGCAACAAAAGAAACTTTGCTTTTATAAATGATTTTTTAAATCTCGAAAATATATAAATTTATAAGGTTCCTAAATATAATGAACGCTTTTTGGAATCGTGCGTAACTCGGAAGAGATTATTGTATATTTTCGTAGATTAAGAAGCATTTGTCTTCTTTTTTTTTTTATAGTGTATCATTTAGTTTCAACTGAAAAACGAATATGAGTTTTAATGATATAGGGCTATTTCATGAGAAACGGACAAAATGTCCCGCACATGACGCTTACCTATACCTATATCTATTAGCTTATAAGTTGTTAAAATATAAACTATACATTAAAAATATAATAAAAATATAAAGTATAAATTTTTAGGCACACCAGAGCATAGCTACTATCACTGTACCCTAACGGAAACCTGGCATATCAAATTTCACAGCTCCCCCCCCCCCAAAAAAAAAAAAAAAAAAAAAATCCTGGCTATTAAACATATTCTCAAGGCCGGCACTGCTGGCAAAATTAAAGCATATTTATAAATTTCAAAAAGAAATTTGTGTTCTCACTTCCTAGCGATCATGCGTCGGGAGAAAAAAAAAAAGTATTAGATCAGCAGTCCAAATTCGAACTTTCTGGACTTACAGTGCACGCAGCATTGCCTTAGCAGCAGCAACCCCTCCTTTTCCTTTTCCACCTGCTGCCTGTCGCGTGCCCTTGCCCCAGCGGGTGACGCCTAAGGCATCGTTTTTCTCCCGCTCCCTGTCGCGAAGGGGCAGTCTGTGCCCCAACGGGCAGAGCTTCTTATCTAAATTCTTATCTTCACGGAATTTATGGAAATACCGCCCATTGTCGCGATTTTGGCGGCTTCAGCTCTGACTGAAAACTTTTTTTTAAAGACCTTAATAAAGGCGACCGGGAGGGACAATATGCTCTACAGACTTGGTTTCCTCGTCTGAGCAGTCCCTCTTAGACAATCAAACTATACATTAAAACTAACAAAAAACCTATATTTTATATTAGCATAGTTGTTTTTATTTCAGGATACAATAATATTGTTAAAACAGCAGTAATCTGTAGAAAAGCTGTTTCACGCGTGATATGGAATGACCCTTTAATAGGTTCAAAAATCTCCACATTTTAAACCATAGACCTTAGTAAGCTGCCCGTTTCAAGGCCATTTCCTGAAAAACTGATAAAATGTCCTGCGTGCGACACTTACATAAATACCTATATCTATTGACTTATAAGTTGTTAAAACATAAACTATATATTAAAAATAACAAAAAAAATCTAGATTTTAATATTAGCACGGTTGTTTTAATTTGAGGATATAATAACATTGTTAAAACAGCAAAAATATGTAGAAAAGCTGTCGCACACGCGACATGGAGTGACCCTACAATATTACGAGAAAAATTAAAGTTTTTATTTATGATTAATTTGTTAGTAATTACTGAAAAGAAGACACGATACTTACTCTTTATATCGACATTTAATGCTTTTGGTTTGGTAAATGGAATAATCCTTCCATCTGAAAAAATAAAATAAAGAAACGTTATATTTAATAAGAACTAGATTTTTAAACCACATGTTTTGCTTGTTAAAAAATATAGTCAATATTATTTTCGTCTTTTAAAAGTTATTTAGAGACTCGGTTAAGTAACAAATACAAATACCCAAAGATAATAGATTTCGTTAATTGCGAAAAAGTGTTAAATAAAAACCATGTAAACAGTAATATATATATATATATATATATATACAAATGTCTACAAGTGTTTCGGCTTCACCGAATTCTTTTCAAGAAAAATGAGAATAAATAAGAATGTATTCATAAGAACATATAAAATTGCTAAATGGTACACAAAACAAGAACCTTTATATGAACTTGTATAAATAAATATGATGATAAAAACATACCCAGCAAAGAAAGAAACAGTAGGCCATCAGCTGGAAAAAAAGATGGCAGCCAGCACTGCCATCAACGGTAAAGTGCAATGGTGCCATTACGAGTACAAAAGTGTCCGTGAGGAATGCAACTGGCCCATCAGTGATGGCCAACAGCAGGCCAGCATTGGTATGCCATCACATTCATTCAATCCCGCACTTTTCCTGTAGTGCTAGCACCTATCCTACTGCTATTCCTTTGCTGGCCCGTCACACAAAATGCTGGCCTTACAAAAATTTCTTATAGAATTCTATATTTAAAAAAAAAAGTATTATGGCCCTTTTTTCTATAAGCTAGTCTCACCAAGAGCTATAGAAATATCTGTAGACGTGTCTATAATAGAAATGTCTATAGAAATATTTGAACTTGCAGCGGTTTCCATGCGGTCACCCTCCAAAGTACTAACCGTGCTGTGCTACCAGCACCGTGCTAAGTGCTGTTTGGTTTTCGTGATGGGACATGAACAAGTACTTTCAGCGTATTCTACGACCGCTGGTAGTTTCAACCTCTCATTACAGTATTTCAAGTATGTTCTTTTGTGATTTACGTTTCCAATCATTAAACTGGTATAGAAATTATTGTATTGTATAGAAATCATATATTTTTTATACGCTTTTTTTTATTGATACACAACTGTGTAAATTATGAAAGCCGAAATCCTTTGTAACTTAGTAAAACCAGATTTAAGAAAGGAAAAATGTGAGATGAAATAAAGAATTTATTTATTTATTCATTTACTTATTTATTTTGTTGGTGGCAGTGGTGCTATATTATTTACAGTTTCAAAAAAAATTTAGCTTCACAGCTTAAACTGTGTTAAGATATTCATTTCAGATTTGTGATGAAATACTCAATGTCTTCGATATTCGCAACGCCACTTAGCGTAAGGGTTCCCAGCAATAATACTGTAAAAGTTTGTGCACTTCCATGTGGTGATGGGCCAGCACATGAGATAAAACGGAAGCCCATCGGAATTTTATCTGATGATTTGCAACAGCAAAGTTGACTGAAGCTGCCCAGCAGTGGTCATGCAGTGGTAGACCATTAGCCAGCACTTCTCCATCATTGCCAGCACCTATCTTGCTGCTGGCCAGCAATTTCCCCTTTACTGGGTAATATCAACGTTTTGAACTGCTTCTACAGTCACCCTCAGGATTAAAAAGAAAAAATAGATATATATACATATATATTTAATCCTCAGAACGACTGCAGAAGCAGTTCGAAACGGAGATATTATGTTTAACCATCATATTTATTTATACAAGTTCATATAAAGTTTCTTTTTTTGTATATTATTTAGAAATTTTATGTGTTTTATGAATATATTATTATTTATAATATTCCATGGTACCTTTGTCCAACATGTGTTAACAAATGAGAATATTATTCAGTTGTTCGATCTATAAAGCAATAATTTGAAACGCATCATTCACGTTTTTTACGTTCTTTCTCCGATTATCCACGTTATTTTATTGCATTTTTACTTTTATGTTTATTTCCATACTGTTAACCACGGGATAACTCAATCCATAATTTTTGTAAGTTAAATGATGCTTTTTGTATCATCGTAAAAAATTAATACGCAACGATACTGAATTATTTAACTTACCGATATTATGGGTTGAGTTACTCCATGGTTATGAGCATATAAATAAACATCAAAGTAAAAATAATTTGTAATTTCAATTGGTTTTTTTTAATCACATATACTACTGAACATCTTTATTTGAGTGTGCCATCGATGCCTGTAAATGTTGTTTTACCTTTCGTTGAGTATGCCTGCAGTTAAATGTGCAGATATGAAAGAAACGCCAAGTGATCAGGGTTGCGGAGTCGCAATCGGAATTGGAATCTGACCCATTTTTGAGCTAAAGAGTCGGAGTCACTTAAAAACAAGCCGACTCCAGATTTTTTTATTTTATTTTATAGACATTTTAAAGTGAAATTAAACTAATTATAGATAATTTTAAATGTATAAAATGAATTATTACTGTTATTTATGGACTATTTCAGGCTACTCAAGTTACAGATGACCGATTTACTGCGGTGTTCAAAATAGATACAGGGTTATGTACAGCGTAAATAGAGGGTACTACCCGTGTACAGAGTTGATGAAAACTGTTTTAATTCATAACTGTAGTAGATATTTTACATTTAGTATATAAGTACTTCCCCCCATATTTTGGGGGGTTTGCGGATAGAACCCGAGGTACAAAGGTCTGGAAGGACCCAATGCCCGGAAAATGAAGGCAATTTTTCAAACAGACGGTCTAAGTAGAATTAAGACAATTTACATTAATGGGCCGGATCAGACTGATAAAAAAATTCAGCAGGCTGTCATATTCAATTCAATGTAATTTCAATATAACAAATTTGAAAGAATTAAACTACGCCGATAAAATAGTAACAATTTACAATGGTCATGATTGGGTTGAGAATAAATACAAAGGCTCGGCCGAACATTTTATGGGTAGGGCCTTAAAATTTCGACTCATGCAGATCTCTTACCGGAGGTAATGCGAAAATTATAAATTTGTGCTATTTTTGGAGTCAAAAGAACTAAGAACCCGGCACGGCATTGTAATAAATACCTTTTTCCGATTTTTTTGCCCACAAATTTTTCTGGTTTGTATGACCGAAAGTCAAAATTCTAAAATACCCTTCCTTAATTTATTCATTTTTGTGCACAGTAGTCAAAATAAGATGGAATTGTAATTCCTTTTTTCTGAATTGGCGTTACCCCAATATATCGATAAAATAGTGATATTTCGTTACTTTTCACCTTTTGAACTTCGGATTTTTCAGGTCTACAGATCCCGAAATAAAGCTAAAATTGCAAAACTAATTCAAAAAATGTATTTTTTTTAACTTTTTCATTAGAATCCACAGAATTCTAATTATTTCCAAAATAATTTTTCCAATCAAAAATCATCTTTATTTTTCCTCCTTTCCACAGATATTTTTCGAGTCTGGAAAACACAGCAAAATAACAACTAGATTTTAACGATTTCGCTTTTTCTTCTTAGTCCGCAGATCCAAAATAGTAAAATTTCCATTTTCTTTTCTTTAGATTTTGATAGTTGGATTTTTCGGGTTTACGGGCGCGAAATTTTTCTTATATTCCATCATTATTTTTACCAACAGGCAACACTAGTACATTAGCCCGCCCGGAGTAGGATTAGGAGTCGGAGTCGTTAAACTATCCCGGAGTCGGAGTCGCCATTTCCCCCACCGACTCCGTAGCGCTGCAAGTGATATCTTGACGTTTTGGTAGCAATAACAATTTTAGTTGGTATAAATAAGCTGGACATTTAAACCATTGAAATGTTACAATATTTACTGAAATACTGACTGAAATATTAACCGAAAATTGAATAAAAGTTTAGACGAATTAACGATTTCGTTTATTCGATTTTTCTTATATTCTGTTTTCATCTGATAGATACCACCACTGCATACTCTAAGTTAATCCATTTAAAATTTTATTCGGTTTTCGTCCGATAGATGCCGCCACTGCATATTATGTTCTTATGATCGGTTGAAGCGATAATCGATTGGGAATCTAATGAACTTTTCAAACTCAAGAGGATTTGATTCTGTTCATTGAAACTTTAAAAGCAATGTAACAACCCTTTCCTGAAGATGATCATAGATGATGATTGAAACGTCGATTATTATAATTTTAATTTAATGTTTGCTTAGTTTTTAACTTTGCAACATTCTGCATACACTATTTAGTAAACTTGTGATTTATTTTATTTTCACGTTAATATTTTAATTTTAGTTTTATTTTCACTTTCTTCTATTTACATAAAAAGAAAGTATTGGAATCATGATAATTTTTAGAGTTCCGTACTTAAAAGTAAAAACGGTACCATTATAAGGTCACTCCTATGTCTGTCTGTCCGTTTGTCACAGCATTTTTGCTCCTAAACTATAGAACGTAGAAAGTTCAAATTGGGGGAAGTAATAAAGATTATTGACCCACATATTTACGGATTAATAAATATTCATAAATATATTGAGGAAAAATGTATAGGGGCTAATTAAGTTACTTGAAAAAAAATCTTTACTTTGTATATCGTGCGGGGTATCGTGTGAAAGTTTTCGTAACGCTGAACTCAAAAATATATTTCATTTAATTATAGGTATTATACTTTGAAAGTTATGGTCGAAAATATAGGGCAAAAATATGTTACCCCCCCCCCCATCTAATTCCGAATCTATTGAAACTAAAATTATGAAAAAAATAGAGGTAGTAGACGTTAATTTAAACCTTGCAGGAAAATTATAGCGATTAACCTAGGTCACATAGTTTTCGAGAAAATCGCATTTTTCCGTTACACACAAATTTCGATTTACGGGCATTCAGCAAAAGTGTTTGTTGAGCAGCGCTGGAGGTACCTATCGTAGAAGAAGTATAAAAGCATTGTTCATATTCGCATAATCAATTTCGGAAAAAATCGTCCGTAATTAGCCGAGATATTAACCCTTAAAGACAGGGACGGTTTGGACATGCATAATGACAGGGGCTGCGTACCCTATGCCCCATCAGCTTTTAAAGCTTAGATAACAAATTTTATGGATATATTTGTGTAATGCAATGCCCAATAGCAGTATAAAAGCAATAAACGACAAATTGTTAAAAACAGATTAATGATAACTAACACACATAAATACTATGGGATTCGCGACTAGTTTGCGTTGAGTGGCTCTCTTAATGCACCTACCGTGTCTTTAAAGGTTAGCTAAAAACCTACATGGAAAAACGCGGCACGGACCAAAGCGGCGTTGCAACTTTGCGACAGCGCGCTTATCACATTACTAAGTTTAAATTTTGAACAAGGGTTTTGCTTTAGGTACCCTGTAAAAAGAAAATATTATTACTACTTTGAATTTAGGTTTATGGAAGGCCAAATGAAGTTTAAGTATGCACTACTTTTACTGTCAACACCAAATTAAGTTCATTTTAAATATTTAAAATTGAATTATACAGGACAGCTATAATTGATGTTATTTAGGTTCCATATCTCTTTGAATTTTCGTGGTATACCTATTTATACTTTTCTAGTATATACAGCTATACCCAACCCTACGTTGTATAGTTTTTACAAAATCTTAGTATTTTCTTATAGCAACTTTTTTTTTAATAATACACTTACTAATTCATATATTTTTGCACGGAACCCTCTGTGCGCGTGTAATACTCGCACTTGACCGTTTATTTGATGGTACAATGACGACAGACACACGGACACACGAGCAGACAGACATTTTCTATAAATATGTTTTTTGGGATCTCTGACCCCTAAAACGTGTAAATCCGTCAAAAACCGGAAGTCGAAAAAAATTTCTATTACAATACTTTCTTCTATTGAAGATAGAAGAAAGTAACAAGCGGAGTGTTAAAACAAAATTCCGCGTCTACGGTAAGACGTAATTTCAGCTTGCTTCCGTCTTTGTTATACTCAAAGATTGAAATTAAAAAGATTGGATGTGTAACTTGTCATATTTATTAAAATACCTACTATCCGGTATAAACTAAAGTGCCTTTTCTTTAATTATTGATAAATATTAATGTTTTTCCGGTACTGTAACAATATGCACGAACTGGGACGATATTTACGAAAATTTCACGAATCGGAACAATATTTGTCAAAATTTCACGAACCAGAATATCGTTCTGATTTTCTCTGATACATTTCAAACCCTGTTTTTCGCGATTCCCGTGATAGCCATAAATATGTAAGGTATTGTTAAAAATTAAAGTGATACAATTTTCGTTGTGTTCAATCAACAGGGAGTCCTTCGTTGCTACATTTTGCGAAGCACATTGCAACTGTATCTCAGTTTCCATTGGGCAGAAATTGGCAAAATTTTATATTTGAAGTTATTAATTAAAATAATATATGTTGGTTTAGGAAAAATATATAGTTTTGTGGTGTCCATAGCATACTAATTTATTTTGAAAAGAGATGTTCGTTTTTATTTCACAGTAAATTTTAATTCCAAGTTAATATTTTTATATCGCAATGTTAATTTAAATAACAGATTTGTTTAATTTTTTGAGGGGGAGTTTTATTTACATTCTTTCTTATTTATTTTAATGATTTAAAAAAATGATAATTCTAAAATATAATTACTTACTCTGTACTTCCAGTTTGTTGTTAATTCCCACAGCAACTAGTAAACCTAAAATTAAAATAAAATTGCTCATTATTATCAAAATTCAATTAAATGTAGAAATTAATTAACCGAACCTGAAGTATTAAAATGTTAATAAATCAGGTACTTTTGAAATTAAGAAATTAAATGTAAGTGGGACGCTAATATGGATTACGTTCCATATTTAGTATGGAATTGGAAATTTAAGGCGTATTATCTCTTAAAACAGTGCTGATAACGCTCCATTGTGTTTCTTTAATCCAGTGATACTCAACCTTTTTCACTCGCAAAGCCGTTTTCAAAATTTATTTCTATGGCGGAATCCATTAGGCTTATCGCACCCTATATTTAAAAAGTTGACCTTATTTAGAAGTAATGCTATCGAGAATAGGAAAATACACTCATGTCCAAAATTAAGGTCACAAACATAAAATCTGTGAAAACTGATGAACTATTCACTGTGTTGCCACAAAATTTGGCATAGAGGTATATTACAATGGGAGAAAGAATATAGTAACATAACAACATGGAAAAGATTTTAATTGTGAATTAAGAAACAGGGTATATCAAAAAGTATTAAATCATGAATCAGAGATAAAACCTTTATCTCGGGAAAAGTCTGTCTAACTCCTGGCTTTTAACTCCTGGCGGGTGCTGGGAGGGGGGTTACGCTGTGCAATGGCTCTTCCTAGATCATTCCAAACATGCTCAATAGTATTGAGGTCCGGAGACCTCGAGGGCCAATTCATACGGCGAATATCCTCTTCTTCAAGAAAATTACCAACAATGTGAGCTCTGTGCGGCTTTGAATTATCGTCCATAAACATGAAGTCCGGGCCTACAGCATCTCAACCAACCTCACATAGGCTTTAAGGACCTCATCCCTAACGCCCGGCGTCCTGTCGTGTGTGTCCCTTTCATTGCATCCTACAGGAGAGTCCGGTTGTTGTGAAGCCGAAGACATCAGTCTTGGACACCACAAGAATGGGGTTGTGTTCTTTTCAGTAATGACTCGATATTCACCACGCAGAGTGATTTTCATCGAATCTTCATCTGGAAAGAACGTGGAGCTCGTTATCATCCCTCCTACGTAAAAGAAATCGACAGTTTTGGTGGCAAATGAATCCTTGTCTGGGGCGGCATAAGGCTGGGTAAACGTGCACCACTGCACGTCTTCGATGCTGGTACTGTCAACTCACTTTAGTGAAGGGATGAGGTCCTTGAAGCTTACGTGAGGTTGTTCCGGGGTGCTGTAGGCCTAGACTTCATTTTTATGGACGATAATGCGAAGCCACACGGAACTCATATTCTTGATGATTTTCTCGAAGAAGAGGATATTCGCCGTATAAACTGACCCTCGAGGTCTCCGGACCTCAATCCTTTTGAACTTGTTAGGGATGATCTAGGAAGAGCCATTTCTCAGCGTTATCCCCCTCCCAGGACCTGCCAGGAGTTAAAAACAGGGCTTTTGGAAGAATGGGCTTTGTTGCCACCCTCTTAAACAGTGTAAGAGCTCGTTTTGAGACTTGTATAGCAGTGCAAGATGGTCATACTCAATATTAGACAGAGTTTTTCCGAGATAAATGCTTTATATCTTATTTCTGATTTAATACTCTTTGATATACCCTGTTTCTTAATTCACAATTAAAATCTTTTTTCATGTTGTTATGTTGTTATATTCTTTCTCCCATTGTAATATATCCCTATGCCAAATTTCGTGGCAACAATTCATCAGTTCATCAGTTTTCACAGGTTTTATGTTTGTGACCTTAATTTTGGACATGAGTGTAGGATAGATAGCAAGAAAATTTAAAATAAAAGAGATACCCAAACAATTGCTCTGTGTACATTCAATTAAATTATACTTAACCATTTAGAAATTTAATATAATATTGCATTAATTCCCATCTATAATAAAAGCGCATAATACAATAAAACCTCATTAATCTGGATCCCACTAAGAAGGACTTCGTTTAAATTGGGGAAATTTTAAAATCAATAAATTAGTAAAAAATAAAGCACCAACAAATATATACATAACTGGGTATTAGAAAGATCTGATCCATTTAGGTGAGCTATTAATTCACACTGTCATACTCAGAGCGTGGAAGATCAGGGATAAAACTATTTTCAAATAGAAATTTCCATCTTCTGTAATCGCATAGTTGGAAAATTAAATAAGACGAAATATATTATTCAGAAATAGTTGTATTTATAATCCTCTCTCTTGGAGGGTTGTGGTTACCCTCAATTGTAGATTAATTTATTATTTGTATTACTACAAATATATAAGAAACGTTTTTTGATATTATACAAAATGTTTATCTATTGTTTGGCTCATTTTATTCATTATTGTTTTAGTCTTCACTTTCATTAATCCAGGTAAACTAGATCCAAAGTTATTAATGAACGTTTATTTGTGCTACCAAAACTTGAGCATACATAGTTTCTAAATCGTTGGTGAGAGCAACAGTAAAATCTATTAAAAAAAAAAAAAAAACATAGCAATGTGTAACCGTTGATGCAAAGTTTTGGAGCTGTAGAAAATAAAATGACCCTAGCATCGTATGCTAGAGGAGACGCAAAATGCAACTTTTCATTTGTTTTGATTTTACTTTTTATTACTTAAGCTTTATTTTCTTGGGGATTATCGAAAGTGTCAGAAGAGCCCTTGGAACTCCACTGAGTAAGGATTTGGAACCCTTTAAGCTAAACAGAAATTTACAATGGAATACCAATGCGGTTCAAAGGAATCTAAATTTTTATACATTATTACTTATGTTAGAATGTATTAAGAACTACGATCGTAATTACTGATATTGAAAAATAGGATTCAAAGGATTTGGAAGACGTAACTTCAATAATTTTAATACTATTTAATTAGAAAACTTTTATGTTTTAACATAACCTATCACAAATACTATTTTTAAAAACATTTTAAATTTATTACAGGCATATTACATATGAGTAACTAGATTTTAAATAGATTTTCTAATTTGCATATTGATGAGTTTTATAGTTTCATTTAATTTTTAAAAATAAGAAAATAAAAACAGCTTTTTTGCCATACAATATACAACACATAAACTTCGAAGTTTACATTAATAAAAAGTAATAAATTTTAACTCACCAAAATTGAACTGGCAGAAAGTTTCAGATAATTTATCCGGAATTCCTGTAAAGCATATTGGGCAAGTTGTACCGTATTGCAAAGGACAATCAGCAGGTGTTGCAGGAGGCGAAGCGAGGTATGCAGGAGGTGGCGGCGGTGGTGGAGCATACACTGGAGGTGGCAGCGGTGGCGGTGGTGGAGGTGGAGCATACACTGGAGGTGGTGGTGGCGGTGGCGGTGGTGGTGGCGGTGGAGCATACACTGGAGGTGGTGGCGGCGGTGGCGGTGGAGCATACACTGGAGGGGGTGGTGGCGGCGGCGGTGGAGGTGGCGGTGGAGCATACACTGGAGGTGGTGGTGGTGGTGGTGGTGGAGGAGGAGCATACACTGGAGGTGGTGGCGGTGGTGGTGGCGGTGGAGCATATACTGGAGGTGGTGGTGGCGGTGGTGGAGAAGGAGCATACACTGGAGGTGGTGGCGGTGGGGGTGGGGGTGGAGCATACACTGGAGGTGGCGGTGGTGGTGGCGGAGGAGGAGCATACACTGGAGGTGGTGGTGGAGGTGGTGGTGGTGGAGCATACACTGGTGGTGGTGGCGGTGGCGGTGGTGGTGCATATACTGGAGGGGGTGGTGGGGGCGGAGGCTTATACACTGGGGGTGGTGGTGGCGGAGGCTTATACACTGGGGGTGGTGGAGGAGGTGGAGGCTTATACAGCGGCGGTGGTGGGGGAGGTGGAGGCTTATACACTGGAGGTGGTGGCGGAGGTGGGGGAGGAGGAGGCTTGTATATTGGAG